>JBBGZY010001274.1:380000-980000 GCA_037952925.1 Lithobates clamitans | reverse complement strand
AATCTATACGAAGGAGATTGGTGTTCACAGCTGTTCCCTGATGCACCGATCATTTCTGGGAGTTCATGAGACGCTTGCCGGTGTGTGAGAGCCACCGCAGAAATACCAGAGACTCCCGCACCTCGCGGGAGACTTGAGATATATGAGAATATTTCAAACAAATAAATGGTTTTTGGAAATGAGAAGCATTTCAAATAAAATTTTTCTGTGCTGCTTTTTTTAAATTGGAAACAGTCTTTTATAATACTAGATGCTACCTGTCAATACCTGAGGTTTTACCAGGTGCCTATTGAAGAGCGCAGAGAAAAGGACCATGTGAAGTGAAGATAAAATATTGTTTCACGAGACATATGAGGTTTTCAGCAGTTAAATATCTGACGTTACAAAGCTTTATTGGGTTTAGAGGTTTCAAAAAGGAATGCAGAAAGTAAAATTATTATCACGGTAATAGTACAAAGACACAATAAGGGTTACAGACCAACATGGTTTCCAGGAAGTAAGAGGGAAATTAAAACTTAAAAAATAAACTGCAACTGTAGATAAGAATAAAATGATACAATATGCCAATGCCAAGATGTGCTGGTGGTCATGTAGATTCCTGGGCCTGCATTGTAAAATGATCAGACTCTTCCATGTCTTCTTCCTCATCCTCTGTGGATTCATCCTCTGTGGATTCATCCTCTGTCATTTCCTCCTCTGAGAATTCTTCAATAATCCAAGCATAACGAAGATAACATGTGATGGAAACAACAGAGGATCGAGAGTCAGGGTCCTCAGAAAGCAATTTGTTGAACATGTTCAGTGCCTCTTTTGTTAACTTTTTCCATCGAGCTGGTGGAGAAATGTTGTTGCCACTTTTCTGCCAGCAGTGGAAGGCCTGGTACATCTCATCCTCCTCCACAGCAGCTTCCCAGGGATAGTCTCCCATTAGAGCAACATAAATAAGAACTGCAAAGGCCCAGGAATCTATGCTTGTTGTCACCACCAAATACTCATCGCTTTTCATCGCACACTGCTCTGGGGACAGAGATGGGGTGATGTGTGACATGGAAGTCACAATACTGCCAATAGGCCGAGATAGTCCAAAGTCACACAATTTGACACTGTGGCATTCCTTGTCCATAAGCAAGATGTTGTCCGGCTTAAGGTCTCAGTGCACCAATCTTCGGCCATGCATGTAATCCAGAGCCCAAGCCAACTGTGCTGCACAGCGTTTCGCCGTTATTTCTGGAATTCCTACCTGAAATATTAGACCGAAAACCTTTTATGAGACATTTTAATAGTGCATGAAATACAATAAACATGGTTAATGTGAATTGGCTTTAATTGTTTTAAAAGGAATTTGCTATGCTGACTTGCAGCTTTCATGAAGATCCATACACCCTTCAGTTGTGAGTGAATTGACAACCAAAAATACAAAAGCAATCTGACATTTTTCCTTATTGCATGAAAGGTGACAGCTGAACAAAAAAGAACAAGTAATATATTTAGGGAGAACTGGGTTGATGTATTTTTTAGCTTTTGAAACACATGGAAGACCTTCATGTTCCTAGCAAAAATGAGCAGGGCTATAATGGAAAGAAATTGGAAATTCTGCAGATTTTTTTTATCTCAAACTTTACTTTATGCCCTTTTTGGGAACAATCATCTAACTTTAATTGACTTGTCATGTATTTTATCTACTGAAACTTTAACCATTGCATTTGTATGAAAAATCTGCATCCCTTGTTCTAGAGTTGAGACAGTTATTGATGCAGCACACTTTCACAGTCATGTAGTGGTAAAGATGGAATATTGACTGCTCTCAATGTGTCTATATTGAACAAAATGTGGAGAATTGGCAGTAGCAATCAATCAATTTAGAATATATTTTATTTCTCCATAAAGAAAATTTTAAATTTGGTAGGTTGAGGTCAACAATAACAACTCTAATTTTGTTTTTAATTTTCTTTGTTCTAGCTTTAAGAAAGGAGACACAATGAACCAAATGTACAAACACCTCACCTCATGCTCAATGAGTTGATGTAGGGTCCCAGCTGTAGCCAGCTCCTGGGTCATAATGTAATAGTTCGGGGTGTCTATGAAGATTGGGTGTGTGGCTATGATGCCATGGTGGTTGGATAGAATGATGGAATAGGATAGTTCCTTTAGAAAGTCTGTGTACTTGGTCTTGTCTTTTTTCACCGCTTTCATGGCCACTGGGTTACCTTAACACAAATGAGAGACACATCAACAATCAGATCCTAAACCGGACTCTAATGAACATCATACAAAAGGTTTTTGTTGTCCATGTCATACTGTGCTAGAAAGATGGAGAAATGTTTTTTTGTTTTTTGCCTTTATATAAAACAAGTTCTTCTTTTCATACATTTGATTTTGAGCGCTAAAAAAAAGTGGAAGACACATTATCTTCAGACACAGTTTTGATGGAATCTTACAATGTCTCACAGAACAGTCTTTGATTTTCTATAGGAACCAACTGTTTTCAAATCAACCCTTTATCACTGAACATTACAAGATTACTGCTTACAGTTATTTGAATTTCCTTTCCTTATTGAGAAACTTTTTGGTCTAATTTTTGTTTACAATTTTGGAAATGTAAAAGTTTAAACCAATGTTTTAAATACTTTCATTTTTCTAACCAATGAAGACCAGTTTATTATCCATAATGGTCTGCAAAACATGCTGAGATAGAAGATATCCCATTGTCTATAAAAAGGGGGTATACCTTGCAGTCATTGAGTTGCTATTTTCTGCAGCCCTTCTGCTAATAACCGTTTGTAGAAAGCTTATATTTTGCTTGGAGCTGGTCACTAACTGGCTGCTATTGGTTCACATATAAAATGCTAATATATAATTTCATGTTTTCCCAATTAAAATACTGAATACATTTAAAAAATAAATAAATACATTATATTAACAGATGATGCATTACATGTCAATTAAAATACTTTAGGCATGACAATTATAATTGCTTTTACATACCTGTGGCCTTTTCCTGAACGAGTAGGACTTTACCAAAAGTCCCTTTGCCCAGCCTCTTGATGTACTGAAAGTGATCAGAGATTTCCTTAACGTACACTGTTGTAAAAGCAGGTTCCATTGTAGGGTGTGAGCGGGTGGGAGTCTTCAGATACCTTTTTTAAAAGAAATAACACATTTTTTCAAATGTCAATGACATTAGAAAACAAACTTTTCATAGATGACCATTTATGGCCCATTTTCATTCTTTCGAAGCAGGATCTGATTGTGCTGTCTTACATTAAAATCCCCAAACCCTTTGTATGCTATACCATGAACACAGTTCAAGTAAAAAAAAAACACAGTACAAATCGTATACAGATACAAAAAAAAAAAAAAAGAAGAAGAAGGTGGATGACACCTTGGTGAGAGGGATTGATAAAGTCTCTGAGACAAGTTCACGTCCAAACGAATTTCCATGCAAATTGGCATATTTAACAATGTGAACTGTTTGACCAATATAATAAATGATTTTGCAGGTTAGTCTTGAGTCCTGCCAGATTACACAGCTCAGGCCCTGACATTTTCAGAATAACAGAACATATTTGGTTGCTATTGTAACCCCAAATGTACTTTGACTAACTATGCAGAGCATAGCAGTAGAAATGTTTTGTGGAGGTTTAGGATTAAATTACCAGGTTATACAGTGTTAGGTTGAGAATAGCAAAAGCCAAATAACCTTAAACTGTCAAATTTTCTTTGATGGAGCAAACCTTCATTGACTCATGATGGCAATCAGACAAATGTCCAAATTTGCATTCCACAAGATAGAAACTGTAGAGCAGGGGTCTCAAACTGGTGGACGTCCAGCTGTTGTGAAACTACAAGTCCCATTATGCCCCTGCCTGTGGAAGTCATGCTTGTAACTGTCAGCCTTACATTGCATCATGGGACTTGTAGTTTTGCAACAGCTGTAGGGCTGTTAGTTTGAGACAACTGCTCTAGAGTGTTATGAAAAAGGTGAGTAAGCTCAGTAATAAGACTCAAATGCTGCCATCACAGATCTCCACTCATGAAGAGGCTAGTAAAGGCTGGCAATTCATTGGCTTCCATAGTTTTGAGACAGAACAAGTATACATATTAGGAGTTTAGACTTGGCTTTGACTTTCTAAACTGCATGTTTGTTCAGGGGTTAGTGAAGAAGGGGAGAAAAAAAAAAAAAAAACTTAAAAAAAAAAACTAGGGAATATGTAGGCTGCATTTGCTGACCTAAGAATACTCAGTTCTTGGTACAGGTTTCCATTAAATATCTGCAACTGTGTACCTCTTTTTTTTTAATGTTTCTTTTTGATTTAAAAATGGGTAGAAATGTAGGCTGTACTTAGAATTGTATTTACAGTGCATATACATTTTAGATAAAACCAATTAGAAGTTTTTAATAATAAAAATAAACAGGCTTGTGGATATTTGTCGGGAATAAAGATAATCTATCTATTGGCTTAAAAATGACTTGCAACACTGTACTTGGCTTCATAGCAAGGGTAAATACAATTGATGAAAGATGACCGATTCCCCCATCAACACACTCACATTGTGATGTTTATTTACTAAATCTAGAGAGGGCAAAATTAAATCACAATGCTGCAGAGAAATCAATTTCACCCTCTCTAGCTTTAGTGACACAACACACAGTGTTGATGGGGGATTCAAGCAATTATTTTTTAAAGAAAATTGCATAATTTATAGCCAGCCTAAAGTGCTACCTCCCTCATTTTACAAGCATTTCTTGCATCATTTCAGGGACTGGAACCAAAATGGAAATCTTCCCAACAGAGCACAGGCAGCAAAATACAGAATAACAGTTGGTTCTAAAATTTTTCTTACCTAATCCAAAACTGAAAAAGTTTGGGCTTTCTATACATAACATATACAGTTGTGAATGGTGATGGCCATTTCTAATGTCTATGATGATCCTTCCCTTGCAATCTTAGCCTGATCCGCAGCCCATCAAACTGAACACCAGATGGAAAAAAGACAGTGGATGACTTACCTAGAAAATGCAGTCACTGCTTAGTTGGATGGAGAATATTGTCCTGTAGGACAGAAAATGTCCTCAGTCTGGTTCGTTGGTTGAAATTGGCTCTTGTAGGATCCAAGCTACCTTCTCAGTCAGATCTTGACAAGTTTTATATTGACTGAGGGTCCAAGAACATCAGACTTTATAGTAGAAATCAGAAAGTGGGCTGAGGTCACCTATTGTCTAGAGCTAATGATATGAACCTAGGACTCTTTTAAGATGCTAATCAAGCATGGCCAAGAACCTGACCATCCTCTGAAGCTGTATTGTGATTGAATTAGATGTAAATGAACCCAGGTAGAAACCAGGCAGTTTAGAAAGACTAGGAGGTTCCAGGTTTATGTATTTTTAGTAAATATGAATTCAATCTCCTGAAAATTAAAATGGGAAGAAAAATATTATATTATAATAAATAATCATTTTTTTTTACATTTTAATATTTTCCACTCCTCTACCAGTGCCTCTATATCCAAATTGAAAACTATGCAAACTCTGCTAATAAGAAAAAGGTCATTTCGGTTAGAACATTTAATCTTGACGTTAGAATAGTATGTATTTTGTATAAAGGTTTATTAAAACAATTGCTTATCTTCTCAATGAGAAAGGTTGATTGTGCCCACTGCATGTGTATCTGTTCCAGATATACCTAGAAGTGGCAATATATTCATCACCCACTTGTGGTCACTACAGGTCACAACGGCTGTTAAAAGACAAGTATCCATTGATATTATTTCAGGAAATTTCCAACATAAATTAAGGGTTCGTAGCCCCCCTGGCGGTTTTCCCCGAGTGTGGCTCGGGGTTAAAATTCAGTCCCATTAGCGGTAACCCCGAGCCACACTCGGGATCGCATTGCAGGATCCTGGGGCGGCGTTACTTACCTTGTCCCCGGGATCCTGCGATGTCCCCCGCAGTGTCTGTGGGCTCCGTCCTCTGCCCGAAGCCTCTCCGTGCCAGGCTCCGTTCCCTGTGAGCGTCGCGACGCACGGGGGCAGAGCCTGGCGGCAAATTCAAAAAACTGTAAAAAGCATCACATACAGTACTGTAATCTGTATGATTACAGTACTGTATGAAATTATTTCACATCCCTTTTGTCCCCAGTGCTTTGTCCTATGCCCTGCATGCAGTTCTATATTATATATACACTGTTCTTTCTGGCTGGAAACTGGAGATTGTCCATAGCAACCAAAAAGTGTCCCTTTACGTCAAAAATGGTTTTAGACCAGCTAGAAAACAGCGATAGTAAATTAGAACACTTGCAGAATTGAGCGATAGTGAATCGTGGGGAAATTTATTTTATTATTATTTTTTTAATTATTTTTATTTATTATATTATAATTTATGTTTTTGTGTTTCAAACTTTATCATACCCGGGATATCTACTAGACTCTTGTTTGGACAGATTTAAGTGTGTTATTGTTAAGAATTACAGACCTACAATAAAAAAAGGCCAAATTTCTATGTAAAATAATTGTACCGCTTTCAGCACCTAAAATCCGAAATAATCATACCGCCAGGGAGGTTAATATGTAAGATCACAAACTGCCAATGGATTCCCCAATATAGCTCCCTACCAGACTGTCAGTCAACACCCCTCGTCCTATTGGGTACCATCTTCAAAAGAGGTCAATTGCTTAGTTTTAATTGAAAAGGAAAGCTGAAAAAAAAAAAAAAAAGAAGGTGGTCTTCATAATATTTATATAGGAACAGAAAATCGAAATACAATAGCTAGTGTTTTTTGTGCAAGCAACACACAAAATAGAAGTGCAGTTATGCTTATGCTGATCCTGCCAACGTTTTCTGAGACTACTTGTACTTGCAAAGATGTCCACGTTTAGGGATATGACATTGACATTATTGATGATCTAATTTAAAAACCTTTTAAATGTTTGAGATCTCGTTCTCTGGCAATGGTGAGAACTTAAGAATAGACATACATGATAACCACCTCCTGTAAAATGGTGGGTGGGAGAAGCCTGCCTGTCCTTTGACACGGTCTAGTGCTTCTGATTCTCCAATTAACTACATGGGAAAAGTGATCTACGCACCCACAAGGAGATTATACATATTCAGTAATATACCTGTGCAATATCAAGCACTTGTGACCACAGAAGGTTATCATTCAGGTAGCCTAGCTTAGAACACAAACTACTTAATAGATTCAAACCACAATAAAAATCAGGTCCACCACTTGCCAATGCTGGGCCACCTTTATATTACTCATAGATGTACGTTTAATCTGAGAATGTGCAGTCAAATGTTAGTTTATCGAAAACTGCCAAAAGATATCAGAGGGTGTTGTGTTGCAATGAAAAGTGTATAAATCTGTCTATAGACACCCGAAGATGGTCAGATGTACAGAAATGCTCAAACCAGCTCCATAGCTTTTTGCTGCCAAGCACTTTTACATTTTTCTAGGCATGAATAGAAGTCAATTTGTGTGTATCCCTATGGGTGAGGGGGGGGGGGGGGCGTAGCAAACTGCAGATATTGCCAGCACAGTCTTATTAGGGGGAAAATGATTTCCATCTAACATGAATTTTCCTATTTCTCCCCATGGAGTCTTGACCCACATGATTTGTGGGTGCCGCAGAAATGATATGTTTACTAGATCTGATTTGAGAACTACTTACGTAATGTGTATGGACACTTAAAAGATGAATAATATATAGTGAGACATTAACAATTTTGTATGAAAATTATAAATACTCTTTAATGCATGTTGTAATGGCTGACAGACACCCCCCCCCCCTTTAGTGTAAAAAAAAAACGAGAAAAAAAACAAAACATACACCCACCATTATGCCTTTTCATTTGCCCCATTTTATTTATTGTGCACGGTATCAGAGGTACAATTGTACCCTTCCTGTATCTCTTTACCAATATTTGGTATGCTGAGGGGTAAATACATTATGAGTTTGAACTCACTTCTGATTAGGCTGCATTCATATAACCTCAAACTTGTCAGTGGATCTAAATGGTCTACCCTTTTTTACCGGTGACACAATTAAAAATATTCAATGGTTAATACTGATTTTAGACAACATTTGCTGTTTATTGTCCGGGAACAGAATTTTTTAGTGTTTGACAAATGTAAAAGCAGTACAGTTTAGAACATACTTTTTCTTACCCTTTTTGCACATTTAAAACAAAATAAATATCAGAATGTAGCAGATGTGTGAAACGTGTCTCCTTGAAAGGGGATAATAGGAGTGTTTTTCTGTATGTGTGATACAAAGAATATATTGTCATGGAAGCTGTGAAATTATAATGAGCGGGAGGTATCTGACGATGTCTAAACACAGGTGTCAATGGAGATGGTGGACGCGCCAATGAATAGCATAGATTTGTGATGTAAACAAGGATGGGAGGGCGCATTACTGCATACCGCCACACCCTTCTATCAGAAACTGGACTCTATTCAATTAATCTGCTCAATAGATGTCTCATTGATGACCATACATTCCAGCAAATTTTATATTCTGCAGGAAATTTGAAGGATTAGGCATTAGATTTTGTGCTGCTCCTGAAACTATAATGCAAAGTGATCTCAGCACCTCCTAGACATAAACATCCTTTATTTATATTTATTTGAATTTTACAAGGACCCAAGAAAACTGCTTGCAAGTATAGCAGGTCACCAATTAGATTAATAATTCTGTTTCCCCTTCACTTATCGATGGCTTGTAGGGATAAGTGCAGGGAGCTTGGAAAAATTGGATTTTCACTGTTTGCTTGGAAAAATAAACTCAGTTTACAAAAAAGAGGATGTTCCGCTCTCATCTTTCTTTCTTCACTGTTTGCAAAAGTCAAATCCTAAAATAGTGAGGTAAAGGAAGGACCCTCGAAATTCATCCAAGCCTAGTTTTTTTCATGGTAAAATGCATTGGACTCAATCCCATAATTGCTTATTTATAAAGCAATGAATTATCAATTTTTCCAGTAATTCACTGTTTTTTTTTTAAAGCACCAACTGCCCAGTGAAAGGGTTTTCCACATTTATATAGGACAATCTAACTACACATACCCACTGAAGTCACAGTTGTCACCATGGGTCCACTTTTGGATTTCCAGTTTAAGGACAGAAAATCCAGGTCTTGCTGATATCACTTTTAAAAGCAATATTTCAGTTGGGAGTAGGAGTAAATATTTAAGTTTTGCATAGCATATCATGGTTTTATTTATTTATTTATTTATTTTAACCTATGTCTGACTACCATTAGGCAGATTTGCCTTCACTTCCTGTCTCTTGTTCTGCCTATACAAGAACTAGGATAAGAAGGCAGGGACAGCAATGAACATATTGTCATATGTTCTAACCCTTCGGTCTACTAACAATCTGTGTTTTTCAACTGGTGAGAATTCTGCTTTGACAGAAAATGAGGGGAAATCTTAAGGGGAGATACCTATCCGTTCTCTAACGACAGTCCAGTATTTGACAATGGCACAATCTGTCCTTCTGAATGATCAGTCTTCTACATAAGAAAGTGAAGGCTTGGACCAACCACAGAGATTGGATAAATTCAGTAATCTGCTTTCGCCACCAAGCACCTAGGACCATAGGAGCTCGTTTTCATGTAGCCTAGAACAAAAACTACCTGACTATTTCAAGCAATGCAAAAATAAGGACCACCACTTGGGAATACTGGGCCACCTTTACCCATGTATACGTTTTTAATCTGAAGAAATGTTGAAAGCCAAATGTTAATTTTAAAAAGTACCAGTCGATATCAGATGTTCCATCACAACTGCAGTGTGTAAAGCTGTCCATGTACACTGAAGGCTGGTCGGAAGTACAGAATTATCAAATCAGTTAAGTGGCATTCCTGCTGGCAAGCACTCGTATGCTTCCCCATGGAGAAAATCTGGTGAAATCTGCAATGCATCAACTCCATCTTCCTCCCCAGTGTAGTTCTTTATTAGTGGAAAAATATTAGCCATCTGACATGATTTTATTACTTAGATCATAAAGCATAAAATAAAAGAAAAAAACGCGCTAAAAAATAGTGTAAACGCTTATAGCTGCACGAATAAAACACAAATATCTGTGTAAAATAAAATTAAAAGGAAAACAAACGTGCGCTCATAATAAACATGAATACTCATATTAAACTAATCATAATCTGTGTGAAAAATTGATCTTAGTGAAAATAATCAAAATCCCTACAAAAACAGAATAAAAATATACATAAAAAATAATATTAATAATTATTGTGTAGTGGGGGAACTGTGAAAAATGTGCTTAAAACATAAATCATTACACTTCTGAAAATTTTCACACCCCAAATGGATAAACAACAGTCCTCAGATAGGAAAATTTTTCCGGGAAAAGATAGTTCATATAATGAACAGTAGGAGAAGGAGTCCCATAGACAGACAGCTACTTCACAGAAGCAGGAGGAAACATCCACGCTCCGACCGGTCAGACACCGCACATGTATATGGGGAGGGAGAGACGTGAAGACAAGAGCTCTCATATAATCCCACAGTGTTGAAAGGTGGACCCTTACCCTTAATGATGGACCTCCTCTCTGGCGAGGTCTTACACGCGAGAAGACTTTACCCTCTGCGGGGACTGTGGATGGATGGTGTCCGGATCCAACTCGTGTAGTGTGCGTCTCCAACTTGGCTTGTACCAACTCGTCCACCTCCTCTGCTGCCACTTCAAACATCTTCTCTCTACTTCCTCATGACTCAGTCCTAGGTAGCCCACCCCCCCCACAGTTAGAATCACTCCCTAGGACACACTTAACCCGTTGATGCCCCCCTAGTGTTTAACTCCTTCCCTGCCAGTGTCATTTACACAGTAATCAGTGCATTTTTATTGCACTGATCGCTGTATGGTCCCAAAAATGTGTAAAAAAAAAAAGTGTCCGATCTGTCCGTCGCATAACTGCTAAAAATCGCAGATCACCGCCATTACTAGTTTAAAAAAAAAAGCCATAAATCTTTCCCATAATTTGTAGAGGTTAAAACTTTTCCCGAACCAATCAATATACGCCTATTGCAATTTTTTTAACAAAAATATATAGAAGAATACATATTGGCCTAAAGTGCTGAAGACATTAGTTTAAAAAAAATTGGGGATATTATAGCAAAAATGTTTTTCTTTCAAAATTGTCGCTCTTTTTTTGTTTATAGCGCAAAAAATAAAAACCGCAGAGGTGATCAAATACCACCAAAAGAAAGCTCTATTTGTGGGGAAAAAAAGGAAGCAAATTTTGTTTGGGTACAGCATTGCATGACCGCGCAATTGTCAGTTAAAGAAACGCAGTGCCAAAAATTGTAAAAAGTGCTCTGGTCAGGAAGGGGGTAAAAATCTTCCGAGGCTGAAGTAGTTAAAAGCACGCAATCTTTTGAATGACATTCACATTTTATGAGAAGTTTTGTTGAACATTCTATGACCAGCTTTACTCTATAGTCTTTGTTCAGACAGTAAACCTTTATTTTTTATGTATTTATTTCTGTATTTGCTCTTGTTTTGGAGAGATTTCAATACAAAAAAAAAAAAATTAAAACTTGTCACTGTGTCTAAAACTAGCAAAACATTTAAATTTGGAATACCTGTCCAAGAATGCAAAATATTGTACATTAGCCTTGTATTAGGAACAAGCTTTTATACTGCATGGTACAGTTTATAAAATTTAAAACCTGAACAATTATCGATGTAGTGGATGGGAGGGCTTTCTATATATGGAAAAACAAAGGATATATTATCATTAAAGTTGTGAAATTATAACAAGGGGACACCTGATGTCTAAAACACAAGTTTCAATAAAGGAGATGGACACACCAATGATTACTTGATTAGCAGAGCATGGCACAACTTTACGTTTAAATAAAGGAAGAAGGCAATATGGGCACATCCTTAGTGCTCACAGCCATGCACTTGTAGCAGAAACTAAACTTGCATAATAGACGAGTAATCTGCTCACTACTTTACAATAATCTAATCTTGTGTTCTACATGTATGATACAAGACATGTTAAATTTCCATACAAAGTACTTTATTTGCATTCTAAAAAGGGATCTAAGATAATTGTTTGCATGTGTAGCAGGTCACCAATTAGATAAAGGATTTGGTGTCTCCTTAGCTTGTCAGTGACCTGTAGGAATAAGACCGGCCATAGATGGATGGATATTTCTTTCCTGCAACCACACAGTGTTGACAGGGGAATCCGTCCAGCAGAGCGAAGCTGTTCCCAAGGGTGAACAGTGATTATTGCTAGCAGCTATACTAAACACTAGCGAGAATTGCATGTAAAATCTGGCTGGCTGGTTGTACCAGAGTTAGGCAATCAACTTGGTAAATTCAGCCTACCCATACTTGGTTTCAAATTTTTAATGTCACTGAACTTTAATCTCAGATACCCAATGGAGACCCATGATGCTTATTTTTGCTTTGCAAATAAGTGTAGGATTCACCCTGTGCAACTAATGTGAATGGAAAAGGTTTGCTGGTGAACATGCCTAAAGCCCTGTACACAAGGGCGACATTGGCTGCTTCAATAGAAATCGGCCGACATTCAGTCCATGTGTACTGCAGTTGGGCTGGCTTCCGTTGAAGGGGCATAACTGAAAAAGATCTGCCAAGAGCGCTGACTGGAGTGTTCTGGCAGCGGGGCCGCCCCCTGTCAGAACTAGACATGTGCACTGCTGAAGTTTATTTTTTCATTTCATTCGTTACTTTGAATTCATAACTTTATATAAAGTCGAAACGTTGCATTCGTTTAGATGTGGTATTCGTTATTTCGATAATTCATAATCCCACGAAAATCCAAAACAAAAAACATTTGGATAATTAAAATATTTAGTTTATTAACCATTCGTTTAATAAATACTACTATATAATAGTTATAAACTATTAAAATTATAGGTATTGGAGTTTCCTTTCAAAATTGGCTGTTAGTTAACATAAGGAATATGAATTCATCTGAAGTTGCAAATTATCCAGCATTCGTTATTTCGGATAAATTTGTATTCGTTACGTTCACTAATGAATGCTGGATAATTTGCAACTTCAGATGAATTTGTATTCATTAACAGCCAAATTTGAGAGGAAACTTCAGTTACCTATATTTTAATAGTTTATAACTATTATATAGTTTATCAATAATGGTTAATAAACTTATTTTAATTATAATAGAAATTAATTGGAATGTTTCGTTCTTTCAAATTTTCAAACTTTCAGAAAACTTTTATAAAAAAAAAAAAAAAATTGGTTAAAGCCATCTTGTCAATTCTGAGGTTTACGAAATAACTAATATGCCGAATTGACAAAAAAAAACTAATTTGAAACTAATTGCACAGGTCTAGTCAGCACACAATAGAACACCAGGCAAGATTATTGTACCAACATCGGATTGTTAGTATAGTGGCTCTGGCCTGTCAGTTTTTTTTCGTTGAGCCCGCTGGGATGAACGAAAAGAAAAAAAAAAAAATTATTAATAATATAGCAGCGTGTACTAGGCTTTAGTTTAAGTACATGAATGAGCCTGTGATCAACGGTTGTATTTTATCAAAACAAAGCCTATGTGCTGTTCAAACATTCAGAATTCCATATCTCTGGTATATAGTGAAAGGGGCAGATGAAGATTTGTGAAGGTAGTACTGTAAAGAGACAGAATGAGTAATATGGTTTTATAATCATTGCTGCTTAAGTACATAGCATTTATAGAATGGGGCTTTCCCATAGGATATACCCAGAGCTATCTTTGGTTAGGTGAAACATTTGCAGTTAGAGTTTGTGTCAGTTAATAAACCCCTTCAGTTACTACTTACTAGGATGCTCTAGAAAAAAAATTAAGGGAATTCAAGGGACATTTGCAGTAAAAACCAGTAATCCATCGAGGGGGTCGATTGCACATTGACAACAACGGCTTACTCCTTTACAAGGACCCCTCTTTAAAGTTCAACCTTTTTAGATGGCCAATGGAGTGTCTCATACACCAAGTGAAGAATCCCATAGCTACTAATTGGAAGTCATCTTGTACTGTTTGATTTTAGCAGAGTAAATTCTGATTGGTTGCCATGAAATACATCTGTGCAGCTATGATTGGCATACTATGCTGTAGCCTGGGATAGGTTTTGACTATGTTAAACCAGAAGGTTGGCATACACATACATAGAGCAGCAACGATGATTAAAATGGATCCACCCTGCTTTTTACAAAATTCTGGTCCCAAACGGAACTACACCAGACCTTACGCCGGCCTATGAACACTAGAGCGCCTACATTATTTGAAATTTGAAACACTGTACCCAAGTCAATCTATCAGCCTGCCCATAGATGGATCAAATCTCGGCTGGTCTCTGCTAAATTTTGATCCATGTATGGCTAGCTTTAGCGGTTTTATTTAAGACCAGATTATTCAGGTTTATAACACTGCTTAGTAGAAATGGTATCCGCATCTTGAAGTGCTACTATGCTGAGGCCATGTAGAGTGTATATCTTCTATAAAACACTGAGCTTAGACAGAAGGACCCTTTTCTAACCCATACCTAGACAACGCCAAGCATACCCTACAGAGTAGATCTGGCTCCTAAAATAACTTTTCAAAATGCGAAGGGACTAATCAGTCACATTTTTGGAAGAACAACCCCCTCAGCTTAAACATGGTAGTCCCCCCCACCATACAATTTTCACTTAGGATTTACCAAAATCATATAATATGAGGTCAACTCTAAACACTTTCAATTTGTATCCAGACAGGCCCTTGAACTACATAGTTTAAAGTGGTTGTAAAGGCAGAATTTTTTTTATCTTCATGCATTCAGCTAAAAAGCTTTCTGTGTGCAGCAGTTCCCCTAATACCTACCTAAGCCCCCCTCTATCCAGCGATGTCCACAAGACCCTCTGCCATCCCGGACTCTCGCTCCTGATTGGCTGATACAGCGAGAGAGAGAAAGAGAAAGAGAGAGAGAAAGAGAGAGAGAAAGAGAAAGAGAAAGAGAGAAAGCGAAAGAGAAAGAGAGAAAAAGTAATAGGGGGGGGGGGAAGAGCTGCTGCACTCAGGTTTTTTTTAAAAAAAAAACCTTGTGCCTTTACAACCGCTTTAAGGCAACCCATAGAGGATTTGATTTTCTTTCCTTCTACCATGGGTGGCAGGAAAGAAAATTCTTATCAATAGTCAGTGTTGATGGGGGAATGCCTTATAGCGATAGTGTTCTGCTGGGTAGCTGGCCAGCAGAACATAATGATTACTGCTAGTGGCTCTAGCCCCTGGCAGTAATCTCATGTAGGAAAAAAAAAATCAGACAGGCCACATGTACCCAAGTCAATCTATCAGCCTGCCCATAGATGGATCAAATCTCGGCTGGTCTCTGCTAAATTTTGATCCATGTATGGCTAGCTTTAGCGGTTTTATTTAAGACCAGATTAAGACAACCAGCCTGTTGGAAAATTTCTGCACGATCAGCACCGCCAGTGGTGCTGGTCAGTGTATTCTGACAGTAGGGAATATACTAACTTAGTGGGAGCATAATCCACCATCCACATAAAAGTGTTGATAGGGGGAATCAAGTCCTTTTTTTTTTTCTCTCAACCTGCAATCATGTTTGGCCTGCCTTACTCTGATCTTTTCTCTACACTGACACTATATATATTTGGTTATTATTGTAAATTTGGGGTGCTACAATCCTTTTATCTGCTCACTAGATGTCTTATCAATGACCGTAAATTCCAGCAAATGTTATATTCTACAGGAAATGTGAAGGATTTGGCGTCAGATTTTAGGAGGGGCTGAGGTCACGTTTCATTATAGTTTCAGAGTAGCACAAACATCCTTAATTTATAGTCAAGTATATGTATAGTTATGTCAGATTTTTAGTAAATTTCCATTCAGAGCTTGTTATTTAGAGCTTTTTATTTAAATTTTACAAGGACCCAAGAAAACTGTACTTGCATATATAGCAGGTCACAAATTAGATCAATAATTTGTTTCCCCTTAGCTTGTCAATGGCTTATAGGGATGAGTGTAGTTATTTTGGAAAAAATTGATTTTCACTGTTTGCTTGGGAAAAAAAAGGGAGTGTTCTGCTATCGCTTAAATTTTTGTTTTCTTTAACATTTTTTCACTTTGTCTTTTCACAAAAGAAAAATCCTAAAATTGTGAGGCAAATGAAGGATCCTCAAAACTCCTCAAAAGCCATCTTTTAATTCTTTCTCTACTCATTGAATCCTATGCATTTAGCCATGATTTTTGCATCCATCCCATGATTATTGCTTAAAGCAATTAATAATTCTTTTTTTTTTATTTCCAGTAGTTCACTTTTTTTTTTTTTTTTAAACATCAACTGCCCACTGAAAAGGTTTTACACATTTATATAGGACAATATAACTACATATACCCAGTGAAGCCACAGTTGTCACAATACGTCCACTTTTGTATTTCCAGTTCAAGGGTAGAAAATCCACGTCTTGCTTATATCACATTAAAAGCAATATTTCAGCTGGAGCTAGGTTTAAATGTTTGTTTTTGGATAGCGAGTCAGGTTTTTTACCTCTGTCTTTGATTACCATTGGGTTGATTTGGCCTCACTTCCTGTCTCTAGTTCTACCTATACAAGAACTAGAATAGGAAAGCAGAGACCTCAATGAAAATATCGTCTTAAGTTCTAACCTGTTTGTTTATGAGCAATCAGGTTGATTTACTAAAGGCAAATTCACTGTGCACTACAAGTGCACTTGGAAGTGCAGTCGCTGTAGATCTGTGGGGGACATGCAAGGAAAATAAAAAACTGCATTTTTGCTTGCACATGATTGGATGATAGAAATCAGCAGAGCTTCCCCTCAGATCTACAATGACTGCACTTACAAGTGCACTTGCAGTGCACAGTGGATTTGGCTTTAGTAAATCAACCCCAATGTGTTTATTCTTCTGTTTTACGACTGGAGAGAATTCTGCTTTGACTGAAAGTGAGGTGGAAATCCCCTCAAGGGGCAATACCAGTCTGTCCTCCATGCCATTGTCAAATACTGGACTGTGTCCTAATTTATCCTTCTGAGTTGTCAGTCTTCTACATCGGAAAGTGAAGGCTTGTACTACCCACAGGGAGATTATTAGACAAATTCAGTAATCTGCTTAGACCATATCAAGCACTTATGACCACAGGAGGATTTTATTCACACAAACTACCTGACTGTATAAACAGATGCCAAAATCAGGACCACCACTCAAGAATACTGGGCCACCTTTAAACATTTCCTCAGATTAAAAACACATACAGTATTTGTGGGTAAAGTCAAATGTTAATTTAAAAGTACCAGTAGATACCAGCCTATGTTCCATCACAACTGCATTGTGTAGAAGATGTCCATGTACATCAAAGGGTGGCTGGAAGTACAGCATTATCAAACCAGTTAGGTGGCATTCCTGCTGGTTGATACACTGCAGATTTCACCAGTGTAGTTGATCAGTGGAAAAATATTAGCCATTTGACATCATTACCTGCTTTACTGCTTTTTGTACCTCACTGAGTCTTGACCCAATGTTTGCTCTACTGCACAGAGATTAAATTGTCACCAGATCTTACTGAGATCTACTTGTATTTAATGTCTATGGACACTTAAAGATGAATAATATATAGTAACATTTTAATTTTGCTTGCAGATTATAAATATTTTTCATAGAGGTTCTAATCCTACTCCTCTTTATCCAAATTGTAATTGCTGGTAAACTGTTATTCCCCTATATATTAGTGCAGAGATAAGTGGTAAATATAAAGCAAGCCATAGACGATGCCCTTTTCATTCTTGCAAACCCCTCCCCCAATCAACGCCATCAGTTTTGCTATTGTGTTCTGCCAGTTAGGGGGTGGCCCTTCACAGCTGGTAAAACACAAGAATTCTGCTAGCGGCTATAACTGTTGGCAGTAATCGCATCTGAAAAAAATGACAGGCTGGTTGTACGGAAGTCTATCAATGGCTAAACTTCAGTACAACCAGCCTGGCCAAAGATGGATCAAATCTTGGCAGGTTCAACAGGGTCTGATCTAGATTCGATCCATCTATGGGTACCTTAGGTACATATACTGTACAAAATAAATTAAATCGGACGAAGGCCAAGGATAGTAATGACCTTTTTTTATGTATTTGTTACAACGTCCTATTTAAATTCAGATGTGTTGGGAAAAAAACCCCCTAATTTTAACATGTTTATGCTGCATTCATACAAGCTGAAACTTTACCAATTTGTCCTGTAATTCTAGTTAAAAGGTCAGTAACCCTCTGCCACTCTGTAAATACAGCAATGGCTATTGGTTGTTTGCTTGCACCAGTTCCTGATGTTTCATACTCCTTATAAAAACTTCACACAATTTATATAGCTTCTTAAAATCATCACTAAAGTTAATTAATTTATGTTAATTGCAAATCTTTCATGTTAATGATTCGATGTCTCATTTTGCTAAATGGGATTTTTGGTCAACCAATCATTTATATATCTCAACTAGATTTTCTGATTTTTCTTTATACAGCATACAGAACTAACTTTTCAGGTCTATAAAGCCGGCTATATATGAAAAAAAATTCAGCCTGTCCCTGATTAACTGCCTGAATTTTGAGCCATGTATGGGCAGGCTGGTTGTACAGAAGTCAGATCAGTAAAATTTACTTCTTTACAACCAGCCTGTTGGAAAATTTCTGCATGATCAGCACCACCAGTGGTGCTGATCAGTGTATTCTGACAGTAGGGAATATACTAACTTAGTGGGAGCAAATCCACCATACACATAAAAGTGTTGATAGGGGGAATCAAGTCCTTTTTTTCTCTCAACCTGTAATCATGTTTGGCCTGCCTTACTCTGATCTTTTCTCTACACTGACACTATATATATTTGGTTATGTCCTTACACTATATATGGAAATCTTTGTTACCTCATTTCACCATTGTTGGAAATTGATTCTTAAGCTGGCCAAAGATGGGTAGAATTTTTCCAATTACAATTTTCTTAAAAATTCAACCAAACTTTCTTATAACATACTTTTCCTAACAGTGTATGTGTTTTTTTTTTCATTTGAAAAGGTCCATTCAATCCAAAATTAAATGTTAAAAGCACACAATCTTTTGAATGACATTCAAATGTTCTGAGATTTTCTTCTAAATTCTATCCATCTATGACCAACTTTGGACTAAAGTTGGTCTTTGTTCAGGTTAAACTTTTTTTTTTCTTACGTTTTCTGCATTTTCTCTGCCTTTTTTAATTTTTTTTAGATCTGTCAAAGTTTGTAAATAAAACAAATAAACCTGAAACTTGTCAGTGGGTCTATTTTTTTTTTACACCTTTTTGTGCCAGATGACTGAAAAATAATATCAAATTATTAGAAAAAAAAGCATATAACTGGAATATCGGTCAAAGAATGCCAATATTGGACAATATTAGCTTTGTATTGTCTGGGAACAAACTTGTGTGGTTCTCTAAAGCAAAATTGGTACACTTTATAACTTTTTTTTGCACATTTTTTTTTTAACAGAAAATTTTTATTAAACAAATCAGCATTACTTTACAGAATGATTAAAACATTCAAAGTACAGAAGAAAATGACAGTAGAATCAACCTTCAACCTGTAGTCATTGCCTATCAGATATACCAATTGTGCAAATATCAGAAGTATCATTTAACAGTACACCTTAATACATTATAGTATTATAGCATCGTAGATAAACTTACATAAGTAACCGTTTTCAATCCAACCTGATAAGGAGGGGGGAAGGGGGGGAGGGGGAAGGGGAGGAGGGAAGAGGGGGGGGAGGGGAGGGGGAAGGGGAGGAGGGAAGGGGGGGAGAGGGGAAGGGGGAGCGAAGGAAAGGCAAGGGGGGGGCAAGAGGGAACAGGCAGCAGGAGAGTAGTCAAAGAGACACAGGATTTTCTCCAACCAGTTTCATAGCATAATAATTATGGGGGAGGGGGATCCGGGGCCCCAGAGGCATCTACCCAAGAGGACCAGATCTTATCAAACTTTCCTGGACATTGCCTACTTTCATATGTCAATCTATACAGGGGAAGTACCATATTCACTGACCTTTTCCATGATGCCAAAGTAGGAGGCTCTGCCTTTTTCCATACCATTAGTATTTCATGCCTAGCATAATATAATGCAAAGGTAAGACACAGTTTATTATATCTGCCCCCCTCAATATCCTCCAAGTGGCTAAGTAATAGTATCTGAGGTTCGACTGGTACATTCAAACTTGTGACATCGCTCAGTGTGGAGGCCACTGCTGACCAAAAGGGTTTAAGTTTGGGACAGGACCAGACCATGTGCCAAAAGGTTCCCACTTCCTGCCTACATCTCTGACAATTGGGGTCCCTTTGATCATAAATGCGCGCCAGTCTCTGTGGGGTGAAGTACGCTCTGTGTAGGAACTTAAATTGTATGAACCTATCTTTCGCCGCTATCATGGAAGGAATGTAGGAAATTAAACACTCCTTCCATTCCTCTTCATCCAGGGAAGGGATATCAACCCTCCACTTTTCCCATATCTTGGTTAGTTTGGTGTCATTTCTTTGCACATTTAACTCATCTGGATAGTTCTGTTTTTAAAAGTGTCTCCCTGTAAGGAAACAGGAGGAAGAAGATGTGAAAATTATGAGGGGGGACACCTGATGTCTACACACAAGTTTCAATAAAGGAGACTACACACAATTGTGCCAGGCTCGGCTAAGTATTAATGTCTCAACAAGGAAGAGGGGGAATTGCCACATCATGAGTACCTACAGCCATGCCCTTCTTTTGGAAACTAAACTTGACAGAAGAGAATTAATCTGCTTACTATTTTACAATAATATATTCATTTGTTCCAAAAATATGCTATATGTATGGAAATTTGTCCAGTTATGACATGTTTAGCAAAGTATTGTATTTGCATTTGTCAGAGACCTAAGGAAATTGTTTGCACATGTAGTAGTCCACTAATTGGATAAAGGATTTAGTTTCCCCTTTGCTTGTCGGTGACCTGTAGGAATAAAGCCGGCCATCTTTTCTGCAACCACAGACAGTGTTGACTGGGGAATCCCTCCAGCAGCACCATTGTGTTCTTCCAGCAGGGGGAAGCTGCCCCCAAGGGTGAACAATGATTATTGCTAGCGGCTACACCAGCCCCTAGCGAGAATCACATGTAAAATCTGGCAGGCTGGTTGTTTCCAAGTTGGTCAATCGAACTTGGGTACATTCAGCCTGCCCCTACTCTTGTTCAAATCTTGGCTGGTTCAACAGAAACTGTCTGAGATTTAAACCGTCTCTTGCTGCCTTAACTACGTCAGCCCCGGAAGGTTTACCCAGCCCATTATTTGCGATACGGCATTTAACTGACAATTATGTGGTCATGCGACACTGGGAAAAAAAAAAGGACATGGTGGGATTTGATCACCCCTTGTGGTTTTATTTTTTGCGCTATAAACAAAAGGCCATATTATTTTTAAAATTATTTTTTTCTGCTATAAAAACGCACCCAATAAAAAAAAAAAAAAAAAGTAAAAAAAAAATCAAATTTTTTCATCAGTTTAGGCCAATATGTATTCGACTACATTGTTTTGGTAAAAAAAAAATCCCAATACATTATTGATTGGTTTGTACAAAAGTTATTAACATCTACAAACTGTGGGATATTTTTATGGTTTAATTCTCTTTACTAGTAATGGCAGCCATCAGCAATTTATAGCAGGACTGCAACATTACAGCAGACAAATCTGACACCAAGTGGCACTTTTTGGGGCCCAGTGCCACCAATACAGTGATTGGTGCTACAAAAGCTGGTCACTGGCGTTTTTTTTTCACACAGGAGAACCGCTGGCCCTGCAGTACATGTGGGGTGGTCGGCAAGTGGTTAAGCATAGTGATTTTAGAAAATGGATTTTCGCTGTTTGAGAAATTGAAACTTCAAAAAGGATGAGAGTCGTGTTTGCTACTGCTTGTTTTTTTTTTTACCAGGTTTCTTTTTGGCTTTATTAAAAAAAAAAAAAAGGGGGGGGGGAGAAGAAGAAAATAATCCTAACAGTGAGGCTAATGAGGGACCCTACAAATGTCACCTTCATTTTTCCTCTACTCTGTCTCCAAATGTATCTTTCCAAAATACTGGGTTTTATTTTCTAAAGATCTCAGGATTTTTGCTCATTTTATACAGCAATGATCGATCACTTTTCCAGTCATTCACTGCTATTTTTGCCAATAAATACCCATTGAAAGGTTTTCCACACTTAAAACTACATACACCATCCAGTCCCATTTTGGTACCTTGGGCCCACTTTTGGATTTCCTATCCTTTAATAGTGATAACCAAGACTTGGATTTCTGATTAATCTTTTATTTTAGCTCCAACCGAAATTTGCTTCTAGTTTTGGATAGGGTCAGATTTTTACTTTTTTACTGTCTGACTGCTATTGGGCAGATTTGCCCTTCCCATCTCTTGTGGTGCCTGTACAAGAACTAGGTTAGGAAGATGGAGACAGCAAAAAACCTTGTCAGGAGGTGCTTACCCATCCCTACTCTACTAACAATGTGTGTGCGCGCTTCCCCTTTTCCCCCATTGGAGAGATTTCTGTGTTAGTTATTGAGAAGATTTCTTAGTACCTAATGCCTGGGCAAGGTTCTAACCCTTCCACCCTCAAAAGTAAATAAAATATTTTGGATGTAACTGGACTTTAATCACAGATTGCCATGGAAAACCACAAGGCTTATTCTTGCTAATTCATTATTGCTTTGAAAATAAGTGTAGTATCCACCCTCTGCAACTGTGAATGTCAAAGAGGATTGCAGGTGAACATGGCTAAAGCCCCGTACACAAAAAGTGCCATCAGCCGGTTCAATAGAAACTGGCTGAGATTCAGTCCATGTGTACTGCAGTTGGGCTGGCTTCTATCAAAGGGGCATGACTGAAAAAGGCCTGCTGAGAGCGCTTACTGGAGTTCTGTCAGGGGGGCCGTCCCCCTGTCAGACATAACAGCAGGGAAGATTTCTGTACTAATATCAGATTGTTAGTAGAATGGCTCTGACCTGAGTGGTTAGGTTTTTTTTGTTCAGCCCACTGGGCCAGCACACCGTAATGAGACACCAATAGAAGAGGGCTATGACATTCAAAGTGGGATAGAGCAGTTCTAGGGAATTTGCAAAAAACCCCCACAAAAAACACAGAATAATGCAGGGAATGTATAGTCAAAAGAATACAGACATCCCAACCTGCAAAAACTAAATTTCAGGGAGGTGGCAAACTCATTTCAGGGAGGTGGCGCTTCGCGCCCGCAACAAAGTATTTTTGAAATCACTTTTTCAATATTTTTTCACAGTGCTTCTAGGGAAGGGGGTGGGTGGTATGTGGCAGTGGCGCTGTCAGTTTTTTTAGTTTTATGAATTGATTTTTTTACAATTTAATTCCCTTTTAATTGTTTTTCACAATGTTTTTTGTGGGGAGGGGGTTGAGGTAGTGGACAGTGTTGGTAGGACAGGAGAGAGTGGTGTCAGTAGTTTATTTTATTTATTTATTTATTTATTACACTTTTTCATTTTTTAGAATTTTTTAAATATTTTTTGGAGGGCTTTGGTGAGATGTCAGGGGTCTAAACAGAACCCTGACATCTCCCCTTTGAGACAAAGGGACTGAGGTCACAGATTCCCCAGTCCCTTTCTCAGCACTAGCACTAAAGATGAATGAACAGGAGACAGAGGTTCCTATTCATTCATAAACTGAGCAGAGTAAACACAGTTTACTCTGCTCAGTTATCACAGGACACAGGAGCGATCTTGCTCACTGTGTCCTATTCCTGATAGTCCCCCCCCCCCTGCAGCCGGTGGAAGAGGAGAGGAGGGGAGCCAGCTGCAAAGGATGAGGGGGGTGGAGGAGGACAGGAGGGGCGGAAGACAACATGGGGGCAGGAGGAGAACAAGCGGGGGGAGAGAAGGACAAGAATGGGGCCTGGGGGCGGAGCACACAGAACAGCCGGGAATGATTGGTGCAGCAGAAGGGACAGCTGTGAACACTGATCTCCCTGTATAGCTTTTTAGCTGACAGCCACAGAAGGGAGAGAAGGAGAAGCGGCTGTCAGCTAAAAATCTATACATAGGAGATTGGTGTTCACAGCTGTTCCCTGATGCATCGATCATTTCTGGGAGTTCATGAGACGCTTGTGGGTGTGTGAGAGCCACCGCAGAAATACCAGAGACTCCCGCACCTCGCGGGAGACTTGAGATATATGAGAATATTTCAAACAAATAAATGGTTTTTGGAAATGAGAAGCATTTCAAATAAAATTTTTCTGTGCTGCTTTTTTTAAATTGGAAACAGTCTTTTATAATACTAGATGCTACCTGTCAATACCTGAGGTTTTACCAGGTGCCTATTGAAGAGCGCAGAGAAAAGGACCATGTGAAGTGAAGATAAAATATTGTTTCACGAGACATATGAGGTTTTCAGCAGTTAAATATCTGACGTTACAAAGCTTTATTGGGTTTAGAGGTTTCAAAAAGGAATGCAGAAAGTAAAATTATTATCACGGTAATAGTACAAAGACACAATAAGGGTTACAGACCAACATGGTTTCCAGGAAGTAAGAGGGAAATTAAAACTTAAAAAATAAACTGCAACTGTAGATAAGAATAAAATGATACAATATGCCAATGCCAAGATGTGCTGGTGGTCATGTAGATTCCTGGGCCTGCATTGTAAAATGATCAGACTCTTCCATGTCTTCTTCCTCATCCTCTTTGTATTCATCCTCTGTGGATTCATCCTCTGTCATTTCCTCCTCTGAGAATTCTTCAATAATCCAAGCATAACGAAGATAACATGTGATGGAAACAACAGAGGATCGAGAGTCAGGGTCCTCAGAAAGCAATTTGTTGAACATGTTCAGTGCCTCTTTTGTCAACTTTTTCCATCGAGCTGGTGGAGAAATGTTGTTGCCACTTTTCTGCCAGCAGTGGAAGGCCTGGTACATCTCATCCTCCTCCACAGCAGCTTCCCAGGGATAGTCTCCCATTAGAGCAACATAAATAAGAACTGCAAAGGCCCAGGAATCTATGCTTGTTGTCACCACCAAATACTCATCGCTTTTCATCGCACACTGCTCTGGGGACAGAGATGGGGTGATGTGTGACATGGAAGTCACAATACTGCCAATAGGCCGAGATAGTCCAAAGTCACACAATTTGACACTGTGGCATTCCTTGTCCATAAGCAAGATGTTGTCCGGCTTAAGGTCTCGGTGCACCAATCTTCGGCCATGCATGTAATCCAGAGCCCAAGCCAACTGTGCTGCACAGCGTTTCGCCGTTATTTCTGGAATTCCTACCTGAAATATTAGACCGAAAACCTTTTATGAGACATTTTAATAGTGCATGAAATACAATAAACATGGTTAATGTGAATTGGCTTTAATTGTTTTAAAAGGAATTTGCTATGCTGACTTGCAGCTTTCATGAAGATCCATACACCCTTCAGTTGTGAGTGAATTGACAACCAAAAATACAAAAGCAATCTGACATTTTTCCTTATTGCATGAAAGGTGACAGCTGAACAAAAAAGAACAAGTAATATATTTAGGGAGAACTGGGTTGATGTATTTTTTAGCTTTTGAAACACATGGAAGACCTTCATGTTCCTAGCAAAAATGAGCAGGGCTATAATGGAAAGAAATTGGAAATTCTGCAGATTTTTTTTTATCTCAAACTTTACTTTATGCCCTTTTTGGGAGCAATCATCTAACTTTAATTGACTTGTCATGTATTTTATCTACTGAAACTTTAACCATTGCTTTTGTATGAAAAATCTGCATCCCTTGTTCTGGAGTTGAGACAGTTATTGATGCAGCACACTTTCACAGTCATGTAGTGGTAAAGATGGAATATTGACTGCTCTCAATGTGTCTATATTGAACAAAATGTGGAGAATTGGCAGTAGCAATCAATCAATTTAGAATATATTTTATTTCTCCATAAAGAAAATTTTAAATTTGGTAGGTTGAGGTCAACAATAACAACTCTAATTTTGTTTTTAATTTTCTTTGTTCTAGCTCCAAGAAAGGAGACACAATGAACCAAATGTACAAACACCTCACCTCATGCTCAATGAGTTGATGTAGGGTCCCAGCTGTAGCCAGCTCCTGGGTCATAATGTAATAGTTCGGGGTGTCTATGAAGATTGGGTGTGTGGCTATGATGCCATGGTGGTTGGATAGAATGATGGAATAGGATAGTTCCTTTAGAAAGTCTGTGTACTTGGTCTTGTCTTTTTTCACCGCTTTCATGGCCACTGGGTTACCTTAACACAAATGAGAGACACATCAACAATCAGATCCTAAACCGGACTCTAATGAACATCATACAAAAGGTTTTTGTTGTCCATGTCATACTGTGCTAGAAAGATGGAGAAATGTTTTTTTGTTTTTTGCCTTTATATAAAACAAGTTCTTCTTTTCATACATTTGATTTTGAGCGCTAAAAAAAAGTGGAAGACACATTTTCTTCAGACACAGTTTTGATGGAATCTTACAATGTCTCACAGAACAGTCTTTGATTTTCTATAGGAACCAACTGTTTTCAAATCAACCCTTTATCACTGAACATTACAAGATTACTGCTTACAGTTATTTGAATTTCCTTTCCTTATTGAGAAACTTTTTGGTCTAATTTTTGTTTACAATTTTGGAAATGTAAAAGTTTAAACCAATGTTTTAAATACTTTCATTTTTTCTAACCAATGAAGACCAGTTTATTATCCATAATGGTCTGCAAAACATGCTGAGATAGAAGATATCCCATTGTCTATAAAAAGGGGGTATACCTTGCAGTCATTGAGTTGCTATTTTCTGCAGCCCTTCTGCTAATAACCGTTTGTAGAAAGCTTATATTTTGCTTGGAGCTGGTCACTAACTGGCTGCTATTGGCTCACATATAAAATGCTAATATATAATTTCATGTTTTCCCAATTAAAATACTGAATACATTTAAAAAATAAATAAATACATTATATTAACAGATGATGCATTACATGTCAATTAAAATACTTTAGGCATGACAATTATAATTGCTTTTACATACCTGTGGCCTTTTCCTGAACGAGTAGGACTTTACCAAAAGTCCCTTTTCCCAGCCTCTTGATGTACTGAAAGTGATCAGAGATTTCCTTAACGTACACTGTTGTAAAAGCAGGTTCCATTGTAGGGTGTGAGCGGGTGGGAGTCTTCAGATACCTTTTTTAAAAGAAATAACACATTTTTTCAAATGTCAATGACATTAGAAAACAAACTTTTCATAGATGACCATTTATGGCCCATTTTCATTCTTTCGAAGCAGGATCTGATTGTGCTGTCTTACATTAAAATCCCCAAACCCTTTGTATGCTATACCATGAACACAGTTCAAGTAAAAAAAAAACACAGTACAAATCGTATACAGATACAAAAAAAAAAAAAAGAAGAAGAAGGTGGATGACACCTTGGTGAGAGGGATTGATAAAGTCTCTGAGACAAGTTCACGTCCAAACGAATTTCCATGCAAATTGGCATATTTAACAATGTGAACTGTTTGACCAATATAATAAATGATTTTGTAGGTTAGTCTTGAGTCCTGCCAGATTACACAGCTCAGGCCCTGACATTTTCAGAATAACAGAACATATTTGGTTGCTATTGTAACCCCAAATGTACTTTGACTAACTATGCAGAGCATAGCAGTAGAAATGTTTTGTGGAGGTTTAGGATTAAATTACCAGGTTATACAGTATTAGGTTGAGAATAGCAAAAGCCAAATAACCTTAAACTGTCAAATTTTCTTTGATGGAGCAAACCTTCATTGACTCATGATGGCAATCAGACAAATGTCCAAATTTGCATTCCACAAGATAGAAACTGTAGAGCAGGGGTCTCAAACTGGCGGCCGTCCAGCTGTTGTGAAACTACAAGTCCCATTATGCCCCTGCCTGTGGAAGTCATGCTTGTAACTGTCAGCCTTACATTGCATCATGGGACTTGTAGTTTTGCAACAGCTGTAGGGCTGTTAGTTTGAGACAACTGCTCTAGAGTGTTATGAGTAATAAGACTCAAATGCTGCCATCACAGATCTCCACTCATGAAGAGGCTAGTAAAGGCTGGCAATTCATTGGCTTCCATAGTTTTGAGACAGAACAAGTATACATATTAGGAGTTTAGACTTGGCTTTGACTTTCTAAACTGCATGTTTGTTCAGGGGTTAGTGAAGAAAGGGAGAAAAAAAAAAAAAAAAACTTTAAAAAAAAAACTAGGGAATATGTAGGCTGCATTTGCTGACCTAAGAATACTCAGTTCTTGGTACAGGTTTCCATTAAATATCTGTGTACCTCTTTTTTTTTAATGTTTCTTTTTGATTTAAAAATGGGTAGAAATGTAGGCTGTACTTAGAATTGTATTTACAGTGCATATACATTTTAGATAAAACCAATTAGAAGTTTTTAATAATAAAAATAAACAGGCTTGTGGATATTTGTCGGGAATAAAGATAATCTATCTATTGGCTTAAAAATGACTTGCAACACTGTACTTGGCTTCATAGCAAGGGTAAATACAATTGATGAAAGATGACCCAATTCCCCATCAACACACTCACATTGTGGGGTTTATTTACTAAATCTAGAGAGGGCAAAATTAAATCACAATGCTGCAGAGAAATCAATTTCACCCTCTCTAGCTTTAGTGACACAACACACAGTGTTGATGGGGGATTCAAGCAATTATTTTTTAAAGAAAATTGCATAATTTATAGCCAGCCTAAAGTGCCTCCTCCCTCATTTTACAAGCATTTCTTGCATCATTTCAGGGACTGGAACCAAAATGGAAATCTTCCCAACAGAGCACAGGCAGCAAAATACAGAATAACAGTTGGTTCTAAAATTTTTCTTACCTAATCCAAAACTGAAAAAGTTTGGGCTTTCTATACATAACATATACAGTTGTGAATGGTGATGGCCATTTCTAATGTCTATGATAATCCTTCCCTTGCAATCTTAGCCTAATCCGCAGCCCATCAAACTGAACACCAGATGGAAAAAAGACAGTGGCTGACTTACCTAGAAAATGCAGTCACTGCTTAGTTGGATGGAGAATATTGTCCTGTAGGACAGAAAATGTCCTCTGTCTGGTTCGTTGGTTGAAATTGGCTCTTGTAGGATCCAAGCTACCTTCTCAGTCAGATCTTGACAAGTTTTATATTGACTGAGGGTCCAAGAACATCAGACTTTATAGTAGAAATCAGAAAGTGGGCTGAGGTCACCTATTGTCTAGAGCTAATGATATGAACCTAGGACTCTTTTAAGATGCTAATCAAGCATGGCCAAGAACCTGACCATCCTCTGAAGCTGTATTGTGATTGAATTAGATGTAAATGAACCCAGGTAGAAACCAGGCAGGTTAGAAAGACTAGGAGGTTCCAGGTTTATGTATTTTTAGTAAATATGAATTCAATCTCCTGAAAATTAAAATGGGAAGAAAAATATTATATTATAATAAATAATCATTTTTTTTAACATTTTAATATTTTCCACTCCTCTACCAGTGCCTCTATATCCAAATTGAAAACTATGCAAACTCTGCTAATAAGAAAAAGGTCATTTCGGTTAGAACATTTAATCTTGACGTTAGAATAGTATGTATTTTGTATAAAGGTTTATTAAAACAATTGCTTATCTTCTCAATGAGAAAGGTTGATTGTGCCCACTGCATGTGTATCTGTTCCAGATATACCTAGAAGTGGCAATATATTCATCACCCACTTGTGGTCACTACAGGTCACAATGGCTGTTAAAAGACAAGTATCCATTGATATTATTTCAGGAAATTTCCAACATAAATTAAGGGTTCGTAGCCCCCCTGGCGGTTTTCCCCGAGTGTGGCTCGGGGTTAAAATTCAGTCCCATTAGCGGTAACCCCGAGCCACACTCGGGATCGCATTGCAGGATCCTGGGGCGGCGTTACTTACCTTGTCCCCGGGATCCTGCGATGTCCCCCGCAGTGTCTGTGGGCTCCGTCCTCTGCCCGAAGCCTCTCCGTGCCAGGCTCCGTTCCCTGTGAGCGTCGCGACGCACGGGGGCGGAGCCTGGCGGCAAATTCAAAAAACTGTAAAAAGCATCACATACAGTACTGTAATCTTACAGATTACAGTACTGTATGAAATTATTTCACATCCCTTTTGTCCCCAGTGCTTTGTCCTATGCCCTGCATGCAGTTCTATATTATGTATACACTGTTCTTTCTGGCTGGAAACTGGAGATTGTCCATAGCAACCAAAAAGTGTCCCTTTACGTCAAAAATGGTTTTAGACCAGCTAGAAAACAGCGATAGTAAATTAGAACACTTGCAGAATTGAGCGATAGTGAATCGTGGGGAAATTTATTTTATTATTATTTTTTTAATTATTTTTATTTATTATATTATAATTTATGTTTTTGTGTTTCAAACTCTATCATACCCGGGATATCTACTAGACTCTTGTTTGGACAGATTTAAGTGTGTTATTGTTAAGAATTACAGACCTACAATAAAAAAAGGCCAAATTTCTATGTAAAATAATTGTACCGCTTTCAGCACCTAAAATCCGAAATAATCATACCGCCAGGGAGGTTAATATGTAAGATCACAAACTGCCAATGGATTCCCCAATATAGCTCCCTACCAGACTGTCAGTCAACACCCCTCGTCCTATTGGGTACCATCTTCAAAAGAGGTCAATTGCTTAGTTTTAATTGAAAAGGAAAGCTGAAAAAAAAAAAAAAAAAAGAAGGTGGTCTTCATAATATTTATATAGGAACAGAAAATCGAAATACAATAGCTAGTGTTTTTTGTGCAAGCAACACACAAAATAGAAGTGCAGTTATGCTTATGCTGATCCTGCCAACGTTTTCTGAGACTACTTGTACTTGCAAAGATGTCCACGTTTAGGGATATGACATTGACATTATTGATGATCTAATTTAAAAACCTTTTAAATGTTTGAGATCTCGTTCTCTGGCAATGGTGAGAACTTAAGAATAGACATACATGATAACCACCTCCTGTAAAATGGTGGGTGGGAGAAGCCTGCCTGTCCTTTGACATGGTCTAGTGCTTCTGATTCTCCAATTAACTACATGGGAAAAGTGATCTACGCACCCACAAGGAGATTATACATATTCAGTAATATACCTGTGCAATATCAAGCACTTGTGACCACAGAAGGTTATCATTCAGGTAGCCTAGCTTAGAACACAAACTACTTAATAGATTCAAACAACAATAAAAATCAGGTCCACCACTTGCCAATGCTGGGCCACCTTTATATTACTCATAGATGTACGTTTAATCTGAGAATGTGCAGTCAAATGTTAGTTTATCGAAAACTGCCAAAAGATATCAGAGGGTGTTGTGTTGCAATGAAAAGTGTATAAATCTGTCTATAGACACCCGAAGATGGTCAGATGTACAGAAATGCTCAAACCAGCTCCATAGCTTTTTGCTGCCAAGCACTTTTACATTTTTCTAGGCATGAATAGAAGTCAATTTGTGTGTATCCCTATGGGTGAGGGGGGGGGGGGGGGGGGGCGTAGCAAACTGCAGATATTGCCAGCACAGTCTTATTAGGGGGAAAATGATTTCCATCTAACATGAATTTTCCTATTTCTCCCCATGGAGTCTTGACCCACATGATTTGTGGGTGCCACAGAAATGATATGTTTACTAGATCTGATTTGAGAACTACTTACGTAATGTGTATGGACACTTAAAAGATGAATAATATATAGTGAGACATTAACAATTTTGTATGAAAATTATAAATACTCTTTAATGCATGTTGTAATGGCTGACAGACACCCCCCCCCCTTTAGTGTAAAAAAAAAACGAGAAAAAAAACAAAACATACACACACCATTATGCCTTTTCATTTGCCCCATTTTATTTATTGTGCACAATATCAGAGGTACAATTGTACCCTTCCTGTATCTCTTTACCAATATTTGGTATGCTGAGGGGTAAATACATTATGAGTTTGAACTCACTTCTGATTAGGCTGCATTCATATAACCTCAAACTTGTCAGTGGATCTAAATGGTCTACCCTTTTTTACCGGTGACACAATTAAAAATATTCAATGGTTAACACTGATTTTAGACAACATTTGCTGTTTATTGTCCAGGAACAGAATTTTTTAGTGTTTGACAAAGCAGTACAGTTTAGAACATACTTTTTCTTACCCTTTTTGCACATTTAAAACAAAATAAATATCAGAATGTAGCAGATGTGTGAAACGTGTCTCCTTGAAAGGGGATAATAGGAGTGTTTTTCTGTATGTGTGATACAAAGAATGTATTGTCATGGAAGCTGTGAAATTATAATGAGCGGGAGGTATCTGACGATGTCTAAACACAGGTGTCAATGGAGATGGTGGACGCGCCAATGAATAGCATAGATTTGTGATGTAAACAAGGATGGGAGGGCGCATTACTGCATACCGCCACACCCTTCTATCAGAAACTGGACTCTATTCAATTAATCTGCTCAATAGATGTCTCATTGATGACCATACATTCCAGCAAATTTTATATTCTGCAGGAAATTTGAAGGATTAGGCATTAGATTTTGTGCTGCTCCTGAAACTATAATGCAAAGTGATCTCAGCACCTCCTAGACATAAACATCCTTTATTTATATTTATTTGAATTTTACAAGGACCCAAGAAAACTGCTTGCAAGTATAGCAGGTCACCAATTAGATTAATAATTCTGTTTCCCCTTCACTTATCGATGGCTTGTAGGGATAAGTGCAGGGAGCTTGGAAAAATTGGATTTTCACTGTTTGCTTGGAAAAATAAACTCAGTTTACAAAAAAGAGGATGTTCCGCTCTCATCTTTCTTTCTTCACTGTTTGCAAAAGTCAAATCCTAAAATAGTGAGGTAAAGGAAGGACCCTCGAAATTCATCCAAGCCTAGTTTTTTTCATGGTAAAATGCATTGGACTCAATCCCATAATTGCTTATTTATAAAGCAATGAATTATCAATTTTTCCAGTAATTCACTGCTTTTTTTTTAAAGCACCAACTGCCCAGTGAAAGGGTTTTCCACATTTATATAGGACAATCTAACTACACATACCCACTGAAGTCACAGTTGTCACCATGGGTCCACTTTTGGATTTCCAGTTTAAGGACAGAAAATCCAGGTCTTGCTGATATCACTTTTAAAAGCAATATTTCAGTCGGGAGTAGGAGTAAATATTTAAGTTTTGCATAGCATGTCATGTTTTTATTTATTTATTTATTTATTTTAACCTATGTCTGACTACCATTAGGCAGATTTGCCTTCACTTCCTGTCTCTTGTTCTGCCTATACAAGAACTAGTATAAGAAGGCAGGGACAGCAATGAACATATTGTCATATGTTCTAACCCTTCGGTCTACTAACAATCTGTGTTTTTCAACTGGTGAGAATTCTGCTTTGACAGAAAATGAGGGGAAATCTTAAGGGGAGATACCTATCCGTTCTCCAACGACAGTCCAGTATTTGACAATGGCACAATCTGTCCTTCTGAATGATCAGTCTTCTACATAAGAAAGTGAAGGCTTGGACCAACCACAGAGATTGGATAAATTCAGTAATCTGCTTTCGCCACCAAGCACCTAGGACCATAGGAGCTCGTTTTCATGTAGCCTAGAACAAAAACTACCTGACTATTTCAAGCAATGCAAAAATAAGGACCACCACTTGGGAATACTGGGCCACCTTTACCCATGTATACGTTTTTAATCTGAAGAAATGTTGAAAGCCAAATGTTAATTTTAAAAAGTACCAGTCGATATCAGAATGTTCCATCACAACTGCAGTGTGTAAAGCTGTCCATGTACACTGAAGGCTGGTCGGAAGTACAGAATTATCAAATCAGTTAAGTGGCATTCCTGCTGACAAGCACTCGTATGCTTCCCCATGGAGAAAATCTGGTGAAATCTGCAATGCATCAACTCCATCTTCCTCCCCAGTGTAGTTCTTTATTAGTGGAAAAATATTAGCCATCTGACATGATTTTATTACTTAGATCATAAAGCATAAAATAAAAGAAAAAAACGCGCTAAAAAATAGTGTAAACGCTTATAGCTGCACGAATAAAACACAAATATCTGTGTAAAATAAAATTAAAAGGAAAACAAACGTGCGCTCATAATAAACATGAATACTCATATTAAACTAATCATAATCTGTGTGAAAAATTGATCTTAGTGAAAATAATCAAAATCCCTACAAAAACAGAATAAAAATATACATAAAAAATAATATTAATAATTATTGTGTAGTGGGGGAACTGTGAAAAATGTGCTTAAAACATAAATCATTACATTTCTGAAAATTTTCACACCCCAAATGGATAAACAACAGTCCTCAGATAGGAAAATTTTTCCGGGAAAAGATAGTTCATATAATGAACAGTAGGAGAAGGAGTCCCATAGACAGACAGCTACTTCACAGAAGCAGGAGGAAACATCCACGTTCCGACCGGTCAGACACCGCACATGTATATGGGGAGGGAGAGACGTGAAGACAAGAGCTCTCATATAATCCCACAGTGTTGAAAGGTGGACCCTTACCCTTAATGATGGACCTCCTCTCTGGCGAGGTCTTACACGCGAGCAGACTTTACCCTCTGCGGGGACTGTGGATGGATGGTGTCCGGATCCAACTCGTGTAGTGTGCGTCTCCAACTTGGCTTGTACCAACTCGTCCACCTCCTCTACTGCCACTTCAAACATCTTCTCTCTACTTCCTCATGACTCAGTCCTAGGTAGCCCACCCCCCCCACAGTTAGAATCACTCCCTAGGACACACTTAACCCGTTGATGGCCCCCTAGTGTTTAACTCCTTCCCTGCCAGTGTCATTTACACAGTAATCAGTGCATTTTTATTGCACTGATCGCTGTATGGTCCCAAAAATGTGTAAAAAAAAAAAAGTGTCCGATCTGTCCGTCGCATAACTGCTAAAAATCGCAGATCACCGCCATTACTAGTTAAAAAAAAAAGCCATAAATCTTTCCCATAATTTGTAGAGGGTAAAACTTTTCCCGAACCAATCAATATACGCCTATTGCAATTTTTTTAACAAAAATATGTAGAAGAATACATATTGGCCTAAAGTGCTGAAGAAATTAGTTTAAAAAAAATTGGGGATATTATAGCAAAAATGTTTTTCTTTCAAAATTGTCGCTCTTTTTTTGTTTATAGCGCAAAAAATAAAAACCGCAGAGGTGATCAAATACCACCAAAAGAAAGCTCTATTTGTGGGGAAAAAAAAGGAAGCAAATTTTGTTTGGGTACAGCATTGCATGAACACGAAGTTGTCAGTTAAAGAAACGCAGTGCCAAAAATTGTAAAAAGTGCTCTGGTCAGGAAGGGGGTAAAATCTTCAGAGGCTGAAGTAGTTAAAAGCACGCAATCTTTTGAATGACATTCACATTTTCTGAGAAGTTTTGTTGAACATTCTATGACCAGCTTTACTCTATAGTCTTTGTTCAGACAGTAAACCTTTATTTTTTATGTATTTATTTCTGTATTTGCTCTTGTTTTGGAGAGATCTCAATACAAAAAAAAAATTAAAACTTGTCACTGTGTCTAAAACTAGCAAAACATTCAATTTGGAATACCTGTCCAAGAATGCAAAATATTGTACATTAGCCTTGTATTAGGAACAAGCTTTTATACTGCATGGTACAGTTTATAACATTTAAAACCTGAACAATTATCGATGTAGTGGATAGGAGGGCTTTCTATATATGGAAAAACAAAGGATATATTATCATTAAAGTTGTGAAATTATAACAAGGGGACACCTGATGTCTAAAACACAAGTTTCAATAAAGGAGATGGACACACCAATGAATCATCCTTAGTGCCCACAGCCATGCGCTTGTAGCAGAAACTAAACTTGCATAATAGAGGAGTAATCTGCTCACTACTTTACAATAATCTAATCTTGTGTTCTACATGTATGATACAAGACATGTTAAATTTCCATACAAAGTACTTTATTTGCATTCTAAAAAGGGATCTAAGATAATTGTTTGCATGTGTAGCAGGTCACCAATTAGATAAAGGATTTGGTGTCTCCTTAGCTTGTCAGTGACCTGTAGGAATAAGACCGGCCATAGATGGATGGATATTTCTTTCCTGCAACCACACAGTGTTGACAGGGGAATCCGTCCAGCAGAGCGAAGCTGTTCCCAAGGGTGAACAGTGATTATTGCTAGCAGCTATACTAAACACTAGCGAGAATTGCATGTAAAATCCAGCTGGCTGGTTGTACCAGAGTTAGGCGATCAACTTGGTACATTCAGCCTACCCATACTTGGTTTCAAATTTTCAATGTCACTGAACTTTAATCTCAGATACCCAATGGAGACACATGATGCTTATTTTTGCTTTGCAAATAAATGTAGGATTCACCCTGTGCAACTAATGTGAATGGAAAAGGTTTGCTGGTGAACATGCCTAAAGCCCTGTACACAAGGGCGACATTGGCTGCTTCAATAGAAATCGGCCGACATTCAGTCCATGTGTACTGCAGTTGGGCTGGCTTCCGTTGAAGGGGCATAACTGAACAAGATCTGCCAAGAGCGCTGACTGGAGTGTTCTGGCAGCGGGGCCGCCCCCGTCAGAACTAGACATGTGCACTGCTGAAATGTATTTTTTCATTTCATTCGTTACTTTGAATTCATAACTTTATATAAAGTCGAAACATTGCATTCGTTTAGATGCGGTATTCGTTATTTCGATAATTCATAATCCACGAAAATCCAAAACAAAAAACATTTGGATAATTAAAATATTTAGTTTATTAACCATTCGTTTAATAAATACTACTATATAATAGTTATAAACTTTTAAAATTATAGGTATTGGAATTTCCTTTCAAAATTGGCTGTTAGTTAAGTTGCAAATTATCCAGCATTCGTTATTTCGGATAAATTTATATTCGTTACGTTCACTAACGAATGCTGGATAATTTGCAACTTCAGATGAATTTGTATTCATTAACAGCCAAATTTGAGAGGAAACTTCAGTTACCTATATTTTAATGGTTTATAACTAATATATAGTTTATCAATAATGGTTAATAAACTTATTTTAATTATAATAGAAATTAATCGGAATGTTTCGTTCTTTCAAATTTTTAAACTTTCAGAACACTTTTATAAAAAAAAAAAAAAAAAATTGGTTAAAGCCATCTTGTCAATTCTGAGGTTTACGAAATAACTAATATGCCGAATTGACAAAAAAAACTAATTTGAAACTAATTGCACAGGTCTAGTCAGCACACAATAGAACACCAGGCAAGATTAATGTACCAACATCGGATTGTTAGTATAGTGGCTCTGGCCTGTCAGTTTTTTTTTCGTTGAGCCCGCTGGGTTGAACGAAAAGAAAAAAAAAATAATAATTATTAATAATATAGCAGTGTGTACTAGGCTTTAGTTTAAGTACATGAATGAGCCTGTGATCAACGATTGTATTTTATCAAAACAAAGCCTATGTGCTGTTCAAACATTCAGAATTCCATATCTCTGGTATATAGTGAAAGGGGCAGATGAAGATTTGTGAAGGTAGTACTGTAAAGAGACAGAATGAGTAATATGGTTTTATAATCATTGCTGCTTAAGTACATAGCATTTATAGAATGGGGCTTTCCCATAGGATATACCCAGAGCTATCTTTTGGTTAGGTGAAACATTTGCAGTTAGTTATAGAGTTTGTGTCAGTTAATAAACCCCTTCAGTTACTACTTACTAGGATGCTCTAGAAAAAAAAAATTAAGGGAATTCAAGGGACATTTGCAGTAAAAACAAGTAATCCATCGAGGGGGTCGATTGCACATTGACAACAACGGCTTACTCCTTAACAAGGACCCCTCTTTAAAGTTCAACTTTTTTAGATGGCCAATGGAGTGTCTCATACACCAAGTGAAGAATCCCATAGCTACTAATTGGAAGTCATCTTGTACTGTTTGATTTTAGCAGAGTAAATTCTGATTGGTTGCCATGAAATACATCTGTGCAGCTATGATTGGCATACTATGCTGTAGCCTGGGATAGGTTTTGACTATGTTAAACCAGAAGGTTGGCATACACATACATAGAGCAGCAACGATGATTAAAATGGATCCACCCTGCTTTTTACAAAATTCTGGTCCCAAACGGAACTACACCAGACCTTACGCCGGCCTATGAACACTAGAGCGCCTACATTATTTGAAATTTGAAACACTGTACCCAAGTCAATCTATCAGCCTGCCCATAGATGGATCAAATCTCGGCTGGTCTCTGCTAAATTTTGATCCATGTATGGCTAGCTTTAGCGGTTTTATTTAAGACCAGATTATTCAGGTTTATAACACTGCTTAGTAGAAATGGTATCCGCATCTTGAAGTGCTACCATGCTGAGGCCATGTAGAGTGTATATCTTCTATAAAACACTGAGCTTAGACAGAAGGACCCTTTTCTAACCCATACCTAGACAACGCCAAGCATACCCTACAGAGTAGGTCTGGCTCCTAAAATAACTTTTCAAAATGCGAAGGGACTAATCAGTCGCATTTTTGGAAGAACAACCCCCTCAGCTTAAACATTGTAGTCCCCCCCACCATACAATTTTCACTTAGGATTTACCAAAATCATATAATATGAGGTCAACTCTAAACACTTTCAATTTGTATCCAGACAGGCCCTTGAACTACATAGTTTAAAGTGGTTGTAAAGGCAGAATTTTTTTTATCTTCATGCATTCAGCTAAAAAGCTTTCTGTGTGCAGCAGTTCCCCTAATACCTACCTAAGCCCCCCTCTATCCAGCGATGTCCACAAGACCCTCTGCCATCCCGGACTCTCGCTCCTGATTGGCTGATACAGCGAGAGAGAGAAAGAGAGAGAGAAAGAGAAAGAGAGAAAGCGAAAGAGAAAGAGAGAAAAAGTAATAGGGGGGGGGGGGGGGGGGAAGAGCTGCTGCACTCAGGTTTTTTTAAAAAAAAAAACCTTGTGCCTTTACAACCGCTTTAAGGCAACCCATAGAGGATTTGATTTTCTTTCCTTCTACCATGGGTGGCAGGAAAGAAAATTCTTATCAATAGTCAGTGTTGATGGGGGAATGCCTTATAGCGATAGTGTTCTGCTGGGTAGCTGGCCAGCAGAACATAATGATTACTGCTAGAGGCTCTAGCCCCTGGCAGTAATCTCATGTAGGAAAAAAAAAATCAGACAGGCCACATGTACCCAAGTCAATCTATCAGCCTGCCCATAGATGGATCAAATCTCGGCTGGTCTCTGCTAAATTTTGATCCATGTATGGCTAGCTTTAGCGGTTTTATTTAAGACCAGATTAAGACAACCAGCCTGTTGGAAAATTTCTGCACGATCAGCACCGCCAGTGGTGCTGGTCAGTGTATTCTGACAGTAGGGAATATACTAACTTAGTGGGAGCATAATCCACCATCCACATAAAAGTGTTGATAGGGGGAATCAAGTCCTTTTTTTTTTTCTCTCAACCTGCAATCATGTTTGGCCTGCCTTACTCTGATCTTTTCTCTACGCTGACACTATATATATTTGGTTATTATTGTAAATTGGGGGTGCTACAATCCTCAAAAGAAACTTGAGAATATATTGCTAGACTTCAAAAAACAAACACGAACACCAATTGCCTAGAACGCAGTAGGTTGCGGTGCTATATGCAAAAAATGTATATACAATTAACATTCACAAAAAAACTTTAGTGCAAGGATAATAAATTGACAATCGTGATGATTAGTTGTCCCAAACCAGTGAATACTAAAACACAAATACAAAAACAAATACAAAAAACAAATCTCTTCATAGATGTGTCAAATTCTTGATGATATAAAGATTCCGTCACCAAAGAGGAAGAAATACACCTTGAAATAATAGATATCTGCTTACCAGATAACAATGACTCCTTTAGCTAAAAAGAGAGTCATTAGCTCTTGTACAGGATTGTGCCTGTTCACATATATTTGGTTATGTCCTTACACTATATATGGAAATCTTTGTTACCTCATTTCACCATTGTTGGAAATTGATACTTAAGCTGGCCAAAGATGGGTAGAATTTTTCCAATGACAATTTTCTTAAAAATTCAACCAAACTTTCTTATAACATACTTTTCCTAACAGTGTATGTGTTTTTTTTTTTCATTTGAAAAGGTCCATTCAATCCAAAATTAAAAGTTAAAAGCACACAATCTTTTGAATGACATTCAAATGTTCTGAGATTTTCTTCTAAATTCTATCCATCTATGACCAGCTTTGGACTAAAGTTAGTCTTTGTTCAGGTTAAACTTTTTTTTTTTCTTACGTTTTCTGCATTTTCTCTGCCTTTTTTTATTTTTTTTTTAGATCTGTCAAAGTTTGTAAATAAAACAAATAAACCTGAAACTTGTCAGTGGGTCTATTTTTTTTTTTACACATTTTTGTGCGAGATGACTGAAAAATAATATCAAATTATTAGAAAAAAGCATATAACTGGAATATCTGTCAAAGAATGCCAATATTGGACAATATTAGCTTTGTATTGTCTGGGGACAAACTTGTGTGGTTCTCTAAAGCAAAATTGATACACTTTATAACTTTTTTTTTGCACATTTAACTCATCTGGATAGTTCTGTTTTTAAAAGTGTCTCCCTGTAAGGAAACAGGAGGAAGAAGATGTGAAAATTATGAGGGGGGACACCTGATGTCTACACACAAGTTTCAATAAAGGAGACTACACACAATTGTGCCAGGCTCGGCTAAGTATTAATGTCTCAACAAGGAAGAGGGGGAATTGCCACATCATGAGTACCTACAGCCATGCCCTTGTTTTGGAAAATAAACTTGACAGAAGAGAATTAATCTGCTTACTATTTTACAATAATATAATCATTTGTTCTAAAAATATGCTATATGTATGGAAATTTGTCCAGTTATGACATGTTTAGCAAAGTATTGTATTTGCATTTGTCAGAGACCTAAGGAAATTGTTTGCACATGTAGTAGTTCACTAATTGGATAAAGGATTTAGTTTCCCCTTTGCTTGTCGGTGACCTGTAGGAATAAAGCCGGCCATCTTTTCTGCAACCACAGACAGTGTTGACTGTGGAATCCCTCCAGTAGCACCATTGTGTTCTTCCAGCAGGGGGAAGCTGCCCCCAAGGGTGAACAATGATTATTGCTAGCGGCTACACCAGCCGCTAGCGAGAATCACATGTAAAATCTGGCAGGCTGGTTGTTTCCAAGTTGGTCAATCGAACTTGGGTACATTCAGCCTGCCCATACTCTTGTTCAAATCTTGGCTGGTTCAACAGAAACTGTCAGATTTAAACCGTCTCTTGCTGCCTTAACTACGTCAGCCCCGGAAGGTTTACCCAGCCCATTATTTGTGATACGGCATTTAACTGACAATTATGTGGTCATGCGACACTGGGAAAAAAAAGGACATGGTGAGATTTGATCACCCCTTGTGGTTTTATTTTTTGCGCTATAAACAAAAGGCCATATTATTTTTAAAATTATTTTTTCTGCTATAAAAACACACCCAATAAAAAAAATTTAAAAAAAAAACAAAAAAAAAAAAAAGTAAAAAAAAAAAAAACACAAAATTTTTCCATCAGTTTAGGCCAATATGTATTCGACTACATTGTTTTGGTAAAAAAAAAAATCCCAATACATTATTGATTGGTTTGTGCAAAAGTTATTAACATCTACAAACTGTGGGATATTTTTATGGTTTAATTCTCTTTACTAGTAATGGCAGCCATCAGCAATTTGTAGTAGGACTGCAAAATTACAGCAGACAAATCTGACACCAAGTGGCACTTTTTGGGGCCCAGTGCCACCAATACAGTGATTGGTGCTACAAAAGCTGGTCACTGGCGTTTTTTTTCACACAGGAGAACCGCTGGCCCTGCAGTACATGTGGGGTGGTCGGCAAGTGGTTAAGCATAGTGATTTTAGAAAATGGATTTTCGCTGTTTGAGAAATTGAAACTACTTCAAAAAGGATGAGAGTCGTGTGTGCTACTGCTTGTTTTTTTTTTTTTTTTTTTAATAAAAGCCAAAAAGGGGGGAAAAAAGAAGAAAATAATCCTAACAGTGAGGCTAACGAGGGACCCTACTAATGTCACCTTCATTTTTCCTCTACTCTGTCTCCAATGTATCTTTCCAAAGTACTGGTTTTATTTTGTAAAGATCTCAGGATTTTTGCTTATTTTATACAGCAATGATCGATCACTTTTCCAGTCATTCACTGCTATTTTTGCCAATGAATGCCCATTGAAAAGGTTTTCCACACTTAAAACTACATACACCATCAGGTCACATTTTGTTACCATGGGCCCACTTTTGGATTTCCTATCCTTTAAAAGTGATAACCAAGACTTGGATTTCTGATTAATCTTTTATTTTAGCTCCAACCGAAATTTGCTTCTAGTTTTGGATAGGGTCAGATTTTTACTGTCTGACTGCTATTGGGCAGATTTGCCCTTCCCATCTCTTGTGGTGCCTGTACAAGAACTAGGCTAGGAAGATGGAGACAGCAAAAAACCTTGTCAGGAGGTTCTTACCCATCCCTGCTCTACTAACAATGTGTGTGCGCGCTTCCCCTTTTCCCCCATTGGAGAGATTTCTGTGTTAGGTACTAAGAAATCTTCTCAATAACTAATGCCTGGGCAAGGTTCTAACCCTTCCACCCTCAAAAGTAAATAAAATATTTTGGATGTAACTGGACTTTAATCACAGATTGCCATGGAGAACCACAAGGCTTTTTCTTGCTAATTCATTATTGCTTTGAAAATAAGTGTAGTATCCACCCTCTGCAACTGTGAATGTAAAAGCAGGTGAACATGGCTAAAGCCCTGTACACAAAGGTGCCATCAGCCGGTTCAATAGAAACTGGCTGAGATTCAGTCCATGTGTACTGCAGTTGGGCTGGCTTCTATCAAAGGGGCATGACTGAAAAAGGCCTGCTGAGAGCGCTTACTGGAGTTCTGTCAGGGGGGCCGTCCCCCTGTCAGACATAACAGCAGGGAGGATTTCTGTACTAATATCAGATTGTTAGTAGAATGGCTCTGACCTGAGTGGCTAGGTTTTTTTTGTTCAGCCCACTGGGCCAGCACACCGTAATGAGACACCAATAGAAGAGGGCTATGACATTCAAAGTGGGATAGAGCAGTTCTAGGGAATTTGCAAAAAAACCCCACAAAAAACAGACTAATGCAGGGAATGTACAGTCAAAAGAATACAGACATCCCAACCTGCAAAAACTAATTTCAGGGAGGTGGCAAACTCATTTCAGGGAGGTGGCGCTTCGCGCCCGCAACAAAGTATTTTTGAAAAAACTTTTTCAATATTTTTTCACAGTGCTTCTAGGGAAGGGGGTGGGTGGTATGTGGCAGTGGACGGTGTCAGTTTTTTTAGTTTTATGAATTGATTTTTTTACAATTTAATTCGTTTTTTATTGTTTTTCACAATGCTTTTTGGGGGGGAGGGGGTTGAGGTAGTGGACAGTGTTGGTAGGACAGGAGAGAGTGGTGTCAGTAGTTTATTTTATTATTTATTTACACTTTTTCATTTTTTAGAATTTTTTTAAATATTTTTTGGGGGGCTTTGGTGAGATGTCAGGGGTCTAAACAGAACCCTGACATCTCCCCTTGGAGACAAAGGGACTGAGGTCACAGATTCCCCAGTCCCTTTCTCAGCACTAGCACTAAAGATGAATGAACAGGAGACAGAGGTTCCCATTCATTCATAAACTGAGCAGAGTAAACACAGTTTACTCTGCTCAGTTATCACAGGAGTGATCTTGCTCACTGTGTCCTATTCCTGACAGCCCCCCCCCCCCCTGCAGCCGGTGGAAGAGGAGAGGAGGGGAGCCAGCTGCAAAAGATGAGGAGGGGCGGAAGACAACATGGGGGCAGGAGGAGAACAGGGGGGGGAAGAAGGGCAAGGATGGGGCCTGGGGGCAGAGCACACAAAACAGCCGGGAATGATCGGTGCAGCAGAAGGGACAGCTGTGAACACCGATCTCCCTGTATAGCTTTTTAGCTGACAGCCACAGGAGGGAGAGAAGGAGAAGCGGCTGTCAGCTAAAAATCTATACAAAGGAGATTGGTGTTCACAGCTGTTCCTTGATGCACCGATCATTTCTGGGAGTTCATGAGACGCTTGCGGGTGTGCGAGAGCCACCGCAGAAATACGAGAGACTCCCGCACCTCGCGGGAGACTTGAGATATATGAGAATATTTCAAACAAATAAATGGTTTATGGAAATGAGAGCATTTCAAATAAAATTTTTCTGTGCTGCTTTTTTTAAATTGGAAACAGTCTTTTATAATACTAGATGCTACCTGTCAATACCTGAGGTTTTACCAGGTGCCTGTTGAAGAGCGCAGGGAAAAGGACCATGTGAAGTGAAGATAAAATATTGTTTCACGAGACATATGAGGTTTTCAGCAGTTAAATATCTGACGTTACAAAGCTTTATTGGGCTTAGAGGTTTCAAAAAGGAATGCAGAAAGTAAAATTATTATCACGGTAATAGTACAAAGACACAATAAGGGTTACAGACCAACATGGTTTCCAGGAAGTAAGAGGGAAATTAAAACTTAAAAAATAAACTGCAACTGTAGATAAGAATAAAATGATACAATATGCCAATGCCAAGATGTGCTGGTGGTCATGTAGATTCCTGGGCCTGCATTGTAAAAAGATCAGACTCTTCCATGTCTTCTTCTTCATCCTCTGTGGATTCATCCTCTGTGGATTCATCCTCTGTCATTTCCTCCTCGGAGAATTCTTCAATTCTCCAAGCATAACGAAGATAACATGTGATGGAAACAACAGAGGATCGACAGTCAGGGTCCTCAGAAAGCAATTTGTTGAACATGTTCAGTGCCTCTTTTGTCAACTTTTTCCATTGAGCTGGTGGAGAAATGTTGTTGCCACTTTTCTGCCAGCAGTGGAAGGCCTGGTACATCTCATCCTCCTCCACAGCAGCTTCCCAGGGATAGTCTCCCATTAGAGCAACATAAAGAAGAACTGCAAAGGCCCAGGAATCTATGCTTGTTGTCACCACCAAATACTCATCGCTTTTCATCGCACACTGCTCTGGGGACAGAGATGGGATGATGTGTGACATGGAAGTCACAATACTGCCAATAGGCCGAGATAGTCCAAAGTCACACAATTTGACACTGTGGCATTCCTTATCCATAAGCAAGATGTTGTCCGGCTTAAGGTCTCGGTGCACCAATCTTCGGCCATGCATGTAATCCAGAGCCCAAGCCAACTGTGCTGCACAGCGTTTCGCCGTTGTTTCTGGAATTCCTACCTGAAATATTAGACCGAAAACCTTTTATGAGACATTTTAATAGTGCATGAAATACAATAAACATGGTTAATGTGAATTAGCTTTAATTGTTTTAAAAGGAATTTGCTATGCTGACTTGCAGCTTTCATGAAGATCCATACACCCTTCAGTTGTGGGTGAATTGACAACCAAAAATACAAAAGCAATCTGACATTTTTCCTTATTGCATGAAAGGTGACAGCTGAACAAAAAAGGAACAAGTAATATATTTAGGGATTTTTAGCTTTTGAAACACATGGAAGACCTTCATGTTCCTAGCAAAAATGAGCAGGGCTATAATGGAAAAAAATTGGAAATTCTGCAGATTTTTTTTATCTCAAACTTTACTTTATGCCCTTTTGGGGAACAATCATCTAACTTTAATTGACTTGTCATGTATTTTATCTACTGAAACTTTAACCATTGCATTTGTATGAAAAATCTGCATCCCTTGTTCTGGAGTGAGACAGTTATTGATGCAGCACACTTTCACAGTCATGTAGTGGTAAAGATGGAATATTGACTGCTCTCAATGTGTCTATATTGAACAAAATGTGGAGAAGTTGGCAGTAGCAATCAATTTAGAATATATTTTTTTTTATCCATAAAGAAAAATTTAAAATTTGGTAGGTTGAGGTCAACAATAACAACTCTAATTTTGTTTTTAATTTTCTTGGTTCTAGTTTTAAGAAAGGAGACACAATGAACCAAATGTACAAACACCTCACCTCATGCTCAATGAGTTGATGTAGGGTCCCAGCTGTAGCCAGCTCCTGGGTCATAATGTAATAGTCCGGGGTGTCTATGAAGATTGGGTGTGTGGCTATGATGCCATGGTGGTTGGATAGAACGATGGAATAGGATAGTTCCTTTAGAAAGTCTGTCAACTTGGTCTTGTCTTTTTTCACCGCTTTCATGGCCACTGGGTTACCTTAACACAAATGAGAGACACATCAACAATCAGATCCTAAACCTGACTCTAATGAACATCATAAAAAAGGTTTTTGTTGTCCATGTCATACTGTGCTAGAAAGATGGAGAAATGTTTTTTGTCTTATAAAACAAGTTCTTCTTTTCATACATTTGATTTTGAGCGCTAAAAGAAAAAAGTGGAAGACACATTTTCTTCAGACACAGTTTTGATGGAATCTTACAATGTCTCACAGAACAGTCTTTGATTTTCTATAGGAACCAACTGTTTTCAAACGAACCCTTTATCACGGAACATTACAAGATTACTGCTTACAGTTATTTGAATTTCTATTCCTTATTGAGAAACTTTTGTCTAATTTTTGTTTACAATTTTGGAAATGTAAAAGTTTAAACCAATGTTTTAAATACTTTCATTTTTCTAACCAATGAAGACCAGTTTATTATATGGTGTATCCATAATGGTCCGCAAAACATGCTGAGATAGAAGATATTCCATTGTCTATAAAGAGGGGGTATACCTTGCAGTCATTGAGCTGTTCTTTTCTGCAGCCCTTCTGCTAATAACCATTTGTAGAAATCTTATATTTTGCTTGGAGCTGAATACTAACTGGCTGCTATTGGCTCACATATAAAATGCTAATATATTATTTCATGTTTTCCCAATTAAAATACTGAATACATTTAAAAAATAAATAAATACATTATATTAACAGATGATGCATTACATGTCAATTAAAATACTTTAGGCATGACAATTATAATTGCTTTTACATACCTGTGGCCTTTTCCTGAACGAGTAGGACTTTACCAAAAGTGCCTTTGCCCAGCCTCTTGATGTACTGAAAGTGATCAGAGATTTCCTTAACGTACACTGTTGTAAAAGCAGGTTCCATTGTAGGGTGTGAGCGGGTGGGAGTCTTTAGATACCTTTTTTAAAAGAAATAACACATTTTTTCAAATGTCAATGACATTAGAAAAACAAACTTTTCATAGATGACCATTTATGGCCCATTTTCATTTTATCGAAGCAGGATCTGATTGTGCTGCCTTACATTAAAATCCCCAAACCCTTTGTATGCTATACCATGAACAGTTGAAGTAAAAAAAAAAAAAAAAAAAAAGAAGAAGGTGGATGACACCTTGGTGAGAGGGATTAATAAAGTGTCCGAGACAAGTTCACGTCCAAATGAAACTCCATGCAAATTGGCATAACAATGTGAACTGTTTAACCAATATAATAAATGATTTTGCAGGTTAGTCTTGAGTCCTGCCAGATTACACAGCTCAGGCCCTGACATCTTCAGAACAGAACATATTTGGTTGCTATTGTAACCCCAAATGTACTTTGACTAACTATGCAGAACATAGCAGTAGAAATGTTTTGTGGAGGTTTAGGATTAAATTACCAGGTTATACAGTATTAGGTTGAGAATAGCAAAAGCCAAATAACCTGAAAAACTGTCAAATTTTCTTTGATGGAGCAAACCTTCATTGACCCATGATGGCAATCAGACAAATGTCCAAATCTGCATTCCACAAGATAGAAAATCTAGAGCAGGGGTCTCAAACTGGCGGCAATTCATTGGCTTCCATATTTTTGAGACAGAACAAGTATACATATTAGGAGTTAAGACTTGGCTTTGACTTTCTAATCTGCATGTTTGTTCAGGGGTTAGTGAAGAAGGGGAGGAAAAAACAAAAAAAAAACAAAACTATAAAAACTAGGGAATATGTAGGCTGCATTTGCTGACCTAAGAATACTCAGTTCTTGGTACAGGTTTCCATTAAATATCTGCAACTGTGTACCTCTTTTTTTTTTAGGTTTCTTTTTGATTTAAAAATGGGTAGAAATGTAGGCTGTACTTAGAATTGTATTTACAGTGCATATACATTTTAGATAAAACCAATTAGAAGTTTTTAATAATAAAAATAAACAGGCTTGTGGATATTTGTCGGGAATAAAGATAATCTATTGGCTTAAAAATGACTTGTAACACTGTACTTGGCTTCATAGCAAGGGTAAATACAATTGATGAAAGATGACCGATTCCCCCATCAACACACTCACATTGTGGGGTTTATTTACTAAATCTAGAGAGGGCAAAATTAAATCACAATGCTGCAGAGAAATCAATTTCACCCTCTCTAGCTTTAGTGACACAACACACAGTGTTGATGGGGGATTCAAGCAATTATTTTTTAAAGAAAATTGCATAATTTATAGCCAGCCTAAAGTGCTACCTCCCTCATTTTACAAGCATTTCTTGCATCATTTCAGGGACTGGAACCAAAATGGAAATCTTCCCAACAGAGCACAGGCAGCAAAATACAGAATAACAGTTGGTTCTAAAATTTTTCTTACCTAATCCAAAACTGAAAAAGTTTGGGCTTTCTATACATAACATATACAGTTGTGAATGGTGATGGCCATTTCTAATGTCTATGATGATCCTTCCCTTGCAATCTTAGCCTGATCCGCAGCCCATCAAACTGAACACCAGATGGAAAAAAAGACAGTGGCTGACTTACCTAGAAAATGCAGTCACTGCTTAGTTGGATGGAGAATATTGTCCTGTAGGACAGAAAATGTCCTCAGTCTGGTTAGTTGGTTGAAATTTGCTCTTGTAGGATCCAAGCTACCTTCTCAGTCAGATCTTGACAAGTTTTGTATTGACTGAGGGTCCAAGAACATCAGACTTTATAGTAGAAATCAGAAAGTGGGCTGAGGTCACCTATTGTCTAGAGCTAATGATATGAACCTAGGACTCTTTTAAGATGCTAATCAAGCATCGCCAAGAACCTGACCATCCTCTGAAGCTGTATTGTGATTGAATTAGATGTAAATGAACCCAGGTAGAAACCAGGCAGGTTAGAAAGACTAGGAGGTTCCAGGTTTATGTATTTTTAGTAAATATGAATTCAATCTCCTGAAAATTAAAATGGGAAGAAAAATATTATAATAAATATTCATTTTTTTTTTACATTTTAATATTTTCCACTCCTCTACCAGTGCCTCTATATCCAAATTGAAAACTATGCAAACTCTGCTAATAAGAAAAAGGTTATTTCGGTTAGAACATTTAATCTTGACGTTAGAATAGTATGCATTTTGGATCCTGGGGCGGCGTTACTTACCTTGTCCCCGGGATCCTGCGATGTCCCCCGCAGTGTCCGTGGGCTCCGTTCTCTGCCCGAAGCCTCTTTGTGCCAGGCTCCGTTCCCTGCGAGCGTCGCGACGGTAGGGGGCGGAGCCTGGCGGCAAATTAAAAAAACTGTAAAAAGCATCACATACAGTACTGTATTCTTACAGATTACAGTACTGTATGAAATTATTTCACATCCCTTTTGTCCCCAGTGCTTTGTCCTATGCCCTGCATGCAGTTCTATATTATATATACACTGTTCTTTCTGGCTGGAAACTGGAGATTGTCCATAGCAACCAAAAAGTGTCCCTTTACGTCAAAAATGGTTTTAGACCAGCTAGAAAACAGCGATAGTAAATTAGAACACTTGCAGAATTGAGCGATAGTGAATCGTGGGGAAATTTATTTTTATTTTTTTAATTATTTATTTTTATTATATTATAATTTATGTTTTTGTGTTTCAAACTTTATCATACCCGGGATATCTACTAGACTCTTGTTTGGACAGATTTAAGTGTGTTATTGTTAAGAATTACAGACCTACAATAAAAAAAGGCCAAATTTCTATGTAAAATAATTGTACCGCTTTCAGCACCTAAAATCCGAAATAATCATACCGCCAGGGAGGTTAATATGTAAGATCACAAACTGCCAATGGATTCCCCAATATAGCTCCCTACCAGACTGTCAGTCAACACCCCTCGTCCTATTGGGTACCATCTTCAAAAGAGGTCAATTGCTTAGTTTTAATTGAAAAGGAAAGCTGGAAAAAATAAAAAAATAAAAAAAAAAAAATAAAAAAGTCTTCATAATATTTATATAGGAACAGAAAATCAAAATACAATAGCTAGTGTTTTTTGTGCAAGCAACACACAAAATAGAAGTGCAGTTATGCTTATGCTGATCCTGCCAACGTTTTCTGAGACTACTTGTACTTGCAAAGATGTCCAGGTTTAGAGATATGACATTGACATTATTGATGATCTAATTTAAAAACCTTTTAAATGTTTGAGATCTCGTTCTCTGGCAATAGTGAGAACTTAAGAATAGACATACATGATAACCACCTCCTGTAAAATGGTGGGTGGGAGAAGCCTGCCTGTCCTTTGACATGGTCTAGTGCTTCTGATTCTCCAATTAACTACATGGGAAAAGTGATCTACGCACCCACAAGGAGATTATACATATTCAGTAATATACCTGTGCAATATCAAGCACTTGTGACCACAGAAGGTTATCATTCAGGTAGCCTAGCTTAGACACAAACTACTTAACAGATTCAAACAACGATGAAAATAAGGACCACCACTTGCCAATGCTGGGCCACCTTTATATTACTCATAGATGTACGTTTAATCTGAGAATGTGCAGTCAAATGTTAGTTTATCGAAAACTGCCAAAAGATATCAGAGGGTGTTGCATTGCAATGAAAAGTGTATAAATCTGTCCATAGACACTAGAAGATGGTCGGATGTACAGAAATGCTCAAACCAGCTCCATAGCTTTTTGCTGCCAAGCACTTTTACATTTTTCTAAGCATGAACACTGCAGATATTGCCAGCACAGTCTTATTAGGGGGAAAATGATTTCCATCTAACATGAATTTTCCTATTCCTCCCCATGGAGTCTTGACCCACATGATTTGTGGGTGCCACAGAAATGAAATGTTTACTAGATCTGATTTGAGAACTACTTACGTAATGTGTATGGACACTTAAAAGATGAATAATATATAGTGAGACATTAACAATTTTGTATGAAAATTATAAATACTCTTTAATGCATGTTGTAATGGCTGACAGACACCCCCCCCCCCCCTTTAGTGTAAAAAAAAAAAAAAGAGAAAAAAAACAAAAACATACACACACCATTATGCCTTTTCATTTGCCCTATTTTATTTATTGTGCACAGTATCAGAGGTACAATTGTACCCTTCCTGTATCTCTTTACCAATATTTGGTATGCTGAGGGGTAAATACATTATGGGTTTGAACTCACTTCTGATTAGGCTGCATTCATATAACCTCAAACTTGTCAGTGGATCTAAATGGTCTACCCTTTTTTACCGGTGACACAATTAAAAATATTCAATGGTTAATACTGATTTTAGACAACATTTGCTGTTTATTGTCCGGGAACAGAATTTTTTAGTGTTTGACAAATGTAAAAGCAGTACAGTTTAGAACATACTTTTTCTTACCCTTTTTGCACATTTAAAACAAAATAAATATCAGAATGTAGCAGATGTGTGAAACGTGTCTCCTTGAAAGGGGATAATAGGAGTGTTTTTCTGTATGTGTGATACAAAGAATGTATTGTCATGGAAGCTGTGAAATTATAATGAGCGGGAGGTATCTGACGATGTCTAAACACAGGTGTCAATAGAGATGGTGGACGCGCCAATGAATAGCATAGATTTGTGATGTAAACAAGGTTGGGAGGGCGCATTACTGCATACCACCACACCCTTCTATCAGAAACTGGACTCTATTCAATTAATCTGCTCAATAGATGTCTCATTGATGCCCATACATTCCAGCAAATTTTATATTCTGCAGGAAACTTGAAGGATTAGGCATTGGATTTTGTGCTGCTCCTGAAACTATAATGAAAAGTGATCTCAGCACCTCCTAGACATAAACATCCTTTTTTTATATTAATTTGAATTTTACAAGGACCCAAGAAAACTGCTTGCAAGTATAGCCGGTCACCAATTAGATCAATAATTCTGTTTCCCCTTCACTTATTGTTGGCTTGTAGGGATAAGCGCAGGGAGCTTGGAAAAATTGGATTTTCACTGTTTGCTTGGAAAAATAAACTCAGTTTACAAAAAAAGAGGATGTTCCGCTCTCATCTTTCTCTCTTCACTTTTTGCAAAAGTCAAATCCTAAAATAGTGAGGTAAGGGAAGGACCCTTGAAATTCATCCAAGCCTCGTTTTTTTCATGGTAAAATGCATTGAACTCAATCCCATAATTGCTTATTTATAAAGCAATGAATGATCAATTTTTCCAGTAATTCACTGCTTTTTTTTAAAGCACCAACTGCCCAGTGAAAGGGTTTTCCACATTTATATAGGACAATCTAACTACACATACCCACTGAAGTCACAGTTGTCACCATGGGTCCACTTTTGGATTTCCAGTTTAAAGGACAGAAAATCCAGGTCTTGCTGATATCACTTTTAAAAGCAATATTTCAGTCGGGAGTAGGAGTAAATATTTAGGTTTTGCATAGCATATCATGTTTTTATTTTTTTTTTTACCTATGTCTTTGACTACCATTAGGCAGATTTGCCTTCACTTCCTGTCTCTTGTTCTGCCTATACAAGAACTAGGATAAGAAGGCAGAGACAGCAATGAAAATATTGTCATATGTTCTAACCCTTCGGTCTACTAACAATGTGTGTTTTTCAACTGGTGAGAATTCTGCTTTGACAGAAAATGAGGGGACATCTTAAGGGGAGATACCTATCCGTTCTCTAATGACAGTCCAGTATTTGACAATGGCACAATCTGTCCTTCTGAATGATCAGTCTTCTACATAAGAAAGTGAAGGCTTGGACCACCCACAGAGATTGGACAAATTCAGTAATTTGCTTTCGCCATCAAGCACCTAGGACCACAGGAGCTCGTTTTCATGTAGCCTAGAACAAAAACTACCTGACTATTTCAAGCAATGCAAAAATAAGGACCACCACTTGGGAATACTGGGCCACCTTTACCCATGTATACGTTTTTAATCTGAAGAAATGTTGAAAGCCAAATGTTAATTTTAAAAAGTACCAGTCGATACCAGAATGTTCCATCACAACTGCAGTGTGTAAAGCTGTCCATGTACACTGAAGGCTGGTCGGAAGTACAGAATTATCAAATCAGTTAAGTGGCATTCCTGCTGGCAAGCACTCGTATGCTTCCCGATGGAGACAATCTGGCGAAATCTGCAATGCATCAACTCCATCTTCCTCCCCAGTGTAGTTCTTTATTAGTGGAAAAATATTAGCCATCTGACATGATTTTATTACTTGCTTGATTGCTATTCCTCCTGGTTGCATCTTGACCCAGTGTTTGTTTTACCACACGGAAATAAAATTGTCGCCAGATCATACTGAGATCTAAAATTATTTAATGTCTGTGGGCACTTAGGATATAAGAATATATAGTAAAATGTTAAATTGATTTAAATACTTTTGATAGAGATTCTAACCCTACTCATCTCTATCCAAATTGTAATGGATGATAAACCATTATACCCCTATATTAGTGAAGAGATAAGTGGAAAATATAAAGCAAGCCATACATGCCATTTTTTTTTTTCCTGCAACCCAATCCGTCCTGTGGAGCTTCTCTGCTGGTGGGGGAGCGGGAAGTCTTCCCTGCTGGCAAAACATAAGGATTACTACTAGCAGCTATAGCCGCTGGCAGTAATCACATCTGAAAAAGCCAACAGGCTGGTTGTTTTGAAGTTGATCCCTTTTTAATTGGCTTTAGTACAACCAGCCTGCTCATAGATGGATCAAATCTAGGTTAGTCCCTGCTGAACAGGTCAAGGTTTGATCCGTCTTTGGATGGCCTGAGTGTACCTTGGGTACATATACTGTACATAATGAAATAGGACAAAGGCCATGTGTAGTAATGGCTTTTTTTTTTAATGCATTTTATGACATCCTATTTAAATTCAGGTGTGTTAAAATTTGCTTTATTATTTCCATGTTTATTTAGACTGCATTCAAAGGAGCTGAAACTTTAACAACTTGTCCTGCAACTTTAGTCAAAGGTCAGTAATCCTCTGTCACTTTGTAAATACCACAAAGGCAATTGGTTATTTGCTTGCACCAGTTCCTGAGGTTTCATACTACATAGGGGGGGAAGAAAAAAAAAAAAAAAACCCACACAATTTGTATAGTTTCTATCAAAATCACTAGTTGATTCAATTATATGAACTGAAAAATAAGTTAATGCTATGAACGATTCTGTGCCTCACTTTTTTGCTAAATGGGAGTTTTGGTCAGCCAATCATTTATAGATCAACTAAATTTTCTTTATGCGCTTGTCGACGGCCGCACACAGATATACGTCGGCAGAATAGCACAGGCAGGCAAATGGGCGTACAGGTACGTCCCTTTAAATTTGTGGCCTTTCGGGATCACGCTCGCGGGTCCCGGGAACTAGATGTTCGCCGGCGATTGCGGTGTGGAGAGGTAGAACGGGGAGATGTAAGCAAGGCATTTCCCCGTTCTGCCTTGTGACATGACAGATCTACTTCTCCCTTGTCATCGGGAGCAGCAATCGCTGTCATGTCCTAGGTAGCCCACCCCCCCCACAGTTAGAATCACTCCCTAGGACACACTTAAGCCTTTGATGGCCCCCTAGTGTTTAACCCCTTCCCTGCCAGTGTCATTTACACAGTAATCAGTGCATTTTTATAGCACTGATCGCTGTATAATTGTCAATGGTCCCAAAAATGTGTAAAAAAAAAAAAAAAGTAGTCTGATCTGTCCGTCGCAATACTGCTAAAAATCGCAGATCACCGCCATTACTAGTTAAAAAAAAAAGCCATAAATCTTTCCCATACTTTGTAAAGGCTAAAACTTTTCCCGAACCAATCAATATACGCTTATTGCAATTTTTTAAACAAAAATATGTAGAAGAATACATATTGGCCTAAAGTGATGAAGAAATTAGTTTAAAAAAAAATTGGGGATATTATAGCAAAAATGTTTTTCTTTCAAAATTGTTGGTCTTTTTTTTGTTTATAGCGCAAAAAAAAAACACCGCAGAGGTGATCAAATACCACCAAAAGAAAGCTCTATTTGTGGGGAAAAAAAGGAAGCAAATTTTGTTTGGGTACAGCATTGCATGACCGCGCAATTGTCAGTTAAAGAAACGCAGTGCCAAATTGTAAAAAGTGTTCTGGTCAGGAAGGGGGTAAAATCTTCCGGGGCTGAAGTGGTTAAAAGCACGCAATCTTTTGAATGACATTCACATTTTCTGAGAAGTTTTGTTGAACATTCTATGACAAGTTTTACTCTATAGTCTTTGTTCAGACAGTAAACCTTTTATTTATTTCTGTATTTGCTCTTGTTTTGGAGAGATCTCAATACAAAAAAAACAAAAAAAAAACAAAAAAAAAAAAAAAACACACAATTAAAACTTGTCACTGGGTCTAAAAATAGCAAGTCATTTAAATTTGGAATACCTGTCCAAGAATGCAAAATATCGTACATTAGCCTTGTATTAGGAACAAGCTTTTATACTGCATGGTACAGTTTATAACATTTAAAACCTGAACAATTATCGATGTAGTGGATAGGAGGGCTTTCTATATATGGAAAAACAAAGGATATATTATCATTAAAAGTTGTGAAATTATAACAAGGGGACACCTGATGTCTAAAACACAAGTTTCAATAAAGGAGATGGACACACCAATGATTACTTGATTAGCAGAGCATGGCACAACTTTACGTTTAAATAAAAGGAAGAAGGCAATATGGGCACATCCTTAGTGCCCACAGCCATGCGCTTGTAGCAGAAACTAAACTTGCATAATAGAGGAGTAATCTGCTCACTACTTTACAATAATCTAATCTTGTGTTCTACATGTATGATACAAGACATGTTTAGATTTCCATACAAAGTACTTTATTTGCATTCTAAAAACGGATCTAAGATAATTGTTTGCATGTGTAGCAGGTCACCAATTAGATAAAGGATTTGGTGTCTCCTTAGCTTGTCAGTGACCTGTAGGAATAAGACCGGCCATAGATGGATGGATATTTCTTTCCTGCAACCACACAGTGTTGACAGGGGAATCCGTCCAGCAGAGCGAAGCTGTTCCCAAGGGTGAACAGTGATTATTGCTAGCAGCTATACTAAACACTAGAGAGAATTGCATGTAAAATCTGGCTGGCTGGTTGTACCAGAGTTGGGCGATCAACTTGGTACATTCAGCCTACCCATACTTGGTTTCAAATTTTCAATGTCACTGAACTTTAATCTCAGATACCCAATGGAGACCCATGATGCTTATTTTTGCTTTGCAAATAAGTGTAGGATTCACCCTGTGCAACTAATGTGAATGGAAAAGGTTTGCTGGTGAACATGCCTAAAGCCCTGTACACAAGGGCGACATTGGCTGCTTCTATAGAAATCGGCCGACATTCAGTCCATGTGTACTGCAGTTGGGCTGGCTTCCGTTGAAGGGGCATAACTGAAAAAGATCTGCCAAGAGCGCTGACTGGAGTGTTCTGGCAGCGGGGCCGCCCCCTGTCAGAACTAGACATGTGCACTGCTGAAGTTTATTTTTTCGTTTCATTAGTTACTTTGAATAAATTCATAACTTTGGATAAAGTCGAAACGTTGCATTCGTTTAGATGCGGTATTCGTTATTTCGATAATTCATAATCCCACGAAAATCCAAAACAAAAAAACATTTGGATAATTAAAATATTTAGTTTATTAACCATTCGTTTAATAAATACTACTATATAATAGTTATAAACTATTAAAATTATAGGTATTGGAATTTCCTTTCGAAATTGGCTGTTAGTGAACATAAGGAATATGAATTCATCTGAAGTTGCAAATTATCCAGCATTCGTTATTTCGGATAAATTTGTATTCGTTACGTTCACTAACGAATGCTGGATAATTTGCAACTTCAGATGAATTTGTATTCATTATGTTCATTACCAGCCAAATTTAAGAGGAAACTTCAGTTACCTATATTTTAATAGTTTATAACTATTATATAGTAGTATTTATTAAACGAATGGTTAATAAACTAACTATTTTAATTATCCAAATGTTTTTTGTTTTGGATTTTCGTGGGATTATGAAGTGGGCATGGTTAAATTACACAGAATATTGGAGTGTGGCCTAAGGTCCGCCATAGATAGTGGAAATTTCTTTCCTGCAACCACAGGTTGCAGGAATGAAATTTTCATGATTTCCCCCCCCCCCCCCCCACCTCCATCAGCACTGACAAGGGAATCCCTCCTTCCGGGAGGAGACCGCGATAAGCAGAAAATAATCCAGTAGGCTGGTTGTACCAAAGTTGATCAATTAACTTGGTACATTCTGCTTGCCCATTAATGTTTCGAATCTGGGCTGGCTCGATTCAAACCATGCAAGTCTGAACCAGTGGCAACTAGTGGTATATGTTTGAGGCGGGGGGGAGCGGCACTAATTGCCGGTTTCAAAAAAAATAAAAAAAATACACAACACTTCATTAGAATCCATGCGTCCGGTGCTCTGCAAGTAGATTAGAGCAGTGTTTCTCAACTCCAGTCCTCAAGGCGCCCCAACAGGTCATGTTTTCAGGCTTACCATTATTTTGCACAGGTGATTTAATCAGTATCACTGCCTTAGTAATTACCACAGCCATTTCATCTGAGGGAAATCCTGAAAACATGACCTGTTGGTGCGCCTTGAGGACTGGAGTTGAGAAACACTGGATTAGAGGGACGATGCCCCTGCGTCCCGTATAGATGGGCCGCCACTGGCCTGAAACCAATATCTCAGTATATAGCACCTGCATGCCACAACCCCTTGTGCTCACAAAATACTCCTTGATTACAGTGACATGCATGAGAATTTTACATTTATATTCCTCAGCACAAAGGATAATTTTTTTAAACCGAAAAGGTTCTATAGCAACCAGCAACTTTTGAGACTATAAAACGTCATGACCAGGAGTATGTAAAATTACAACACCAGGAGAAATGGTCGGGGCCATATAACCACAGTGTTGACAGTACAGCAGACAGAAGTATGTAATATACAACAAAAATTTGAAATTGAGAGGAACCCCTGAAAGCAATCACCTCATCAGGGCTGATCCTTTACATACAGCAAATACTCATTACTTACTGCCCCTTGAACAGTCTCAGGCCTTAACCTACCAACATGTTTATGGAGTGTTGGAGGAAACCCACAAACGCCAAAAAGGTGTGGTTGGAATTCAAACAGACAACGTTATTGCTGATAGGCAGAAGTGCTAACCACTTAGCCACTTGTGCTGCTGCAAAATGCAATTCACATAGAGCACCAAAATCCTCAGATAATAGTCGGGGATAGCAAATTCAATTTTTAGTTCACTACAAGAATAGTCTAACCTAGGGGTAGGCAACTTTAAAGAGGTGAAGATCTACCTGAACAACATGGGAGAAGTCAAAGATCAGCGGGTGTCTACAGTGTCACATGATGTAAATCTCTAATTACTACCATGCCACAATCAAAATGTATTGCAGGGCAATCATGGGTTTAAATGAGGTGGTGAGGAGGCAACACATCGCCTCCTCAGCCCCTGATGCTGACCCCCAGTCTAACTTTGCTGTATTCCCCTTAGGAGTGTACTAAACTCTTTTACACTTGCTGGTCTGATCTCCAACTCGACTACCAAAAAGGCCCCAGGAAAGACCCTCTTGGTCACGTCTTTGAAGATTGGACTCAGGTTAATATTTAAAACCTCACATTGAATATAGGGATAACTGTGGCTACAATGCATTTCTCATTATATCCTTTCAAGATTAGGATCTATGAACATTGCTCCACCAAAAAACCCCACACCAATACGTATACCGTACAATTTTCACTTCGGATTTACCAAAACCATATAATATGAGGTCAACTCTAAACACTTTCAATTTGTATCCAGACAGGCCCTTGAACTACATAGTTTAAAGTGGTTGTAAAGGCAGAATTTTTTTTATCTTCATGCATTCAGCTAAAAAGCTTTGTGTGTGCAGCAGTTCCCCTAATACCTACCTAAGCCCCCCTCTATCCAGCGATGTCCACAAGACCCTCAGCCATCCGGGACTCTCGCTCCTGATTGGCTGATACAGCAGCGGCGCGAAAAAGAGAAAAAAAAAGAGAAAAAAAAAGAGAAAAAAAAAAGAGAAAAAAAAAGAGAAAAAAAAAGAGAAAAAAAAAGAGAAAAAAAAAGAGAAAAAAAAAGAGAAAAAAAAAAGAGAAAAAAAAAAGAGAAAAAAAAAAGAGAAAAAAAAAAGAGAAAAAAAAAGAGAAAAAAAAAGAGAAAAAAAAAGAGAAAAAAAAAGAGAAAAAAAAGGAGAAAAAAAAGGAGAAAAAAAAGAGAAAAAGAGAGAGAAAGAGAGAGAAAGAGAGAGACAAACCACAGCTCTGTGTCTGAATGGATACACAGGACTGGAGCCTGGCTTGGGTGCCCTCATAGCAAGCAGCTTGGGGGCACTCGACAGGAGGGAGGGGCCAGAAGAAGCGAAGAAGGACCTGAGAAGAGGAGGATCCAGGCTGTCCTGTGCAAATCCAACTGCATAGAGGAGGCAAGTATAACATGTTTGTTATTTTAATGTAAAAAGTGAGCTAGTTTTTTTTTTTTTTTTTTTTTTTTTTTTAAATTAAGGCTAGCTAGCTTTTTATATTAAAATAACAAACATGTTATACTTACCTGCTCTGTGCAGTGGATTTGCACAGGGCGGCCTGGAGCCTCCTGGCCCCTCCCTCCTGCTGGGTGCCCCCACAGAAAGCAGTTTGCTGTGAGGGCACCGAAGCAGGCTTGCTCCCGAGACGTGGCTGGGTGCCCATTCACGCACAGAGCTGTGGCTCAGCTTCAACCCGTCTCCCGATTGGCTTTTGGCAGCCAGTGAGCTAATCAGGAGTGCAAGTCCTTGGAGAACCAAGGCTCTCATGGACATCGCTGGAACGAAAGGGGCTCAGGCGAGTAATTGGGGGGGGGGGGGGGGTGGGGGGTGGTGAGAGCTGCTGCACTTTTTTTTTTTTTTTTAAAACCTTGTGCCTTTACAACCGCTTTAAGGCAACCCATAGAGGATTTGATTTTCTTTCCTTCTACCATGGGTGGCAGGAAATAAAATTCTTATCAATAGTCAGTGTTGATGGGGGAATGCCTTATAGCGATAGTGTTCTGCTGGGTAGCTGGCCTGCAGAACATAATGATTACTGCTAGTGGCTCTAGCCCCTGGCAGTAATCTCATGTAGGGGAAAAAAAAAAAAAAAAAAAAAAAAAAAAAAGACAGGCCACATGTACCCAAAGCAATCTATCAGCCTGCCCATAGATGGATCAAATCTCGGCTGGTCTCTGCTAAATTTTGATCCATGTATGGCTAGCTTTAGCGGTTTTATTTAAGACCAGATTATTCAGGTTTATAACACTGCTTAGTAGAAATGGTATCCGCATCTTGAAGTGCTACCATGCTGAGGCCATGTAGAGTGTACATCTTCTATAAAACACTGAGCTTATACAGAAGGACCCTTTTCTAACCCATACCTAGACAACGCCAAGCATACCCTACAGAGTAGATATGGCTCCTAAAATAACTTTTCAAAATGCGAAGGGACTAATCAGTAGCATTTTTGAAAGAACAACCCCCTCAGCTTAAACATTGTAGTCCCCCAACCCCCCCGTTTTGCCTTTGTGGAGAAAGAGAAAAGGGGTTATGATACACTAGATTACCAAAAGTACTGGGGGCACCTGCCTTTACACGCACACAAATTTTAATGGCATCCCAGTCTTAGTCCATAGGGTTCAATATTGGCCCACCCTTTGCAGCTATAACAGCTTTAACTCTTCTGGGAAGGCTGTCCACAAGGTTTAGGAGTGTGTCTATGGGAATGATTGACCATTCTTCCAGAAGGGCAATTGTGAGGTCAGGCACTGATGTTGGATGAGAAAGCTTGGCTCACAGTCTCCTCTCCAATTCATCCCAAAGGTGTTCTATCAGGTTAAGGTCAGGACTCCATGCAGGCCAAGCAAGTTCCACCACCCCAACCTTGCCTATTCAGGTCTTTATGGACCTTGTTTGCGCAAAGGGTGGACTCAATACTGAACCCTATGGACTAAGGACTGGGATGCCATTAACCACTTCCCGCCAGCCGGCCTTCATATGATGTCCTTGACTTTGTGCAGCTACAGGCATCATTCAGATATCAGCTTTTTCCGCCGGCGATTCCCTACACTACAAGAATGATCATAGCAACTGTTCCACCGCTTGATCATTGTTATGGGCGGCAAGAGGGGACATTTCCCCCCTCCCTCCCGCCACTCTCCGGTGCTTCTACCGACTCATCGCTTCCAACGGTGAGTTGGAGACAGGATCCGCTGGCCCTGGATGTTTACCATAGAGCTTTCTGGTGGACCAGATGGTCGCCGGAGTCTCTATGATTGTTTGGAGGCCGGGCGTGATGTTATGATATCACGCTCAGCCTCTGCATTCAAACAAACGGTGCCGCCTCGGCTGGAAAGCCAAGATTTTTTTTTTTTTGCTTTCAGAATTCCCAACCTAGAGGTGAGATGTGGGGGGTCTTATTGACCCCATATCTCACTGTAAAGAGGATGTTTACATTCCTTGTAATAGGAATAAAAAAATAAAAAAAAAAAAAGTCAAAATTTTTTTAATAAAAAGTTAAAAAAAATAAATAAATTTAAGTACCCCTGTCCCCGCGTGCTCGCACGCAGAAACGAATGCATACGCAAGTCCCACCCACATATGAAAAATCGCCACGAACGTTAGAGCAAGAGCAATAATTCTAGACCTCCTCTAACTCAAAAAACTGTAACCAGTAAAAATTTTTTTAAAGCGTCGCCTATGGGAGTTTTTAAAGCGGAGGTCCGTCGAAAACATTTTTTAAAAGCCAGCAGCCACAAATACTGCAGCTGCTGACTTTTAATATATGGACACTTACCTGTCCAGGGAGCCTGCCATGTCAGCAGCCAAAGCCGATCTGTCCGTCGGCTCTCGGCTGCTGCCACCGCCATCATCGGTAAGGGAATCAGGAAGTGAAGCCACACGGCTTCACTTCCTGGTTCCCTACTGCGCATGGGCAAGTTGCGCCCTCGCTGGTCCCTGCTGTCTTCTGTCTCCCAGAAGACAGCGGGGGGAGGACAGAGTAGGTGCCGGAAGTGGTGTAGGTCACCGCGAACGCCGCAGTGATCTATGCCAGGAAGTGGGAGAAAATACCTGTATTAGACAGGTATCTGCTCCTTCCTCCCCCCTGAAAGGTGGCAAATGTGACACTAGAGGGGGGATGGGAGGATTCCAAAAAGTGGACGTTCCATTTTGGGTGGAACTCCACTTTAAGTACCGAAGTTTGGCTCCCTTCCACGAGCGTGTGCAATTTTGAAGCGTGACATGTTAAATATCTATTTACTCGGTGTAATTTCATCTTCCACATTATGCAAAAAAATTGCCATAACGGTTACGTTTTTTTTTTTTTTTTTTTAAAAGCACAGGACCTTTTTTTTTTTTTTTTTTTTTTTTTTTGGGGAAAAAAAAAATAAAAAGAAGAAGAAAAAAAAAAAAAAAAGGGAGAAGAGCTTAGACAAAATGTGGTTTCATCCTGTGTAGCGACTAATGACATATTGAAGATTTATACAAATAAAAAAGTGCAGATTTACCAAATTATTCATCAACTGACTCAGAATACTTTATTAATCCCAAAAAGGGAAAATATTATGATAGTTACAGTCAACAAAAGAGCACAAGATCACAATAATGCACATAACAAGACAGACAATGACAATACCAACAGCAATTATTAACAAATAAAACTAAAATTCTAATAAACCATCCACACTAATACAATATAGAATAAATACATTGAAAAATAGAAAATCTAAATACCAAAATGCAAATAGTATACACCACTTTCTCTAGCAATAACCCAAAATAATGTTTAAAACATAATACCAACATACTATAAAAATCCTGATCATAAACCAGATTAAATCCTCACAGCCAGCACTCACAGAATTATTATATAAATTTGATGGCCACAGGCAAAAATGATTTCATGTGTCGCATCGTGATTGTAACAATCTGTCACTGCTGGTACTCTGCAGACTAACCAGCATATTGTGGAGTAGGTGCGAGGAGTTGTCCAAGGTACGTTCAATCTCCTCTCCAACATGGTTAATGACTCCAACCCAACATCATCATTGGCCTTGTGAATCAGTGTGTAACGTCTACTATCCATTTTAAATTAAAACTGCTAAAACTCAAAGCGCCTTGTGCTCTACACAAAAAAAACCAAAAAACACACACCTCTTGGAATACAAAACACACACACACACACACACACACACACACACACAGTGCAAAATCCCAAAAAAGTTATTTTGTGTAAAATCCCTAGGTGCAAAGTGCTGCCAGAAAGCTGTGCATAAACACCAATTTCCATAAAGTCACCGTGGTGCTAATATGCAAACATCTAGTGTAATCTTCAATGGTTTAACACTGTGCCACCTCCAATCCATGTGGATCCTTCCAACTCTGAGAACTCTTTAGATTCCAAGATCATAAAAATCAAGAGAGGATAACAGAAGACATTGCATAGTTCCCTTTATTAAAATAAAATCAAATAAAACCAATGCACTCATTCAGCAGTGCTATCCCAGCACCGATTTTGCAGCTTCATCTGCCCTCTGCACAAAGTGGAGAAGTCAGAATATGTGTCCAGTTTTGGTTGCCGTCCTTGATGGGCCGATTTCTTTTTACTTCCTGTCCCAAGGACAAGAAAATACAAGGATGTCGCTGGGACAGGAAGCCACAGTTTGTTTGGATGGAGGGTTAAGACTACAGTCAGGATTTTATCAAATATACTGTTTGAAGTAAACGTCTGATTATTGGTCAAGCTTACTTGATGCATTTATGCCTTCTTCCTTTTAAAGTACAATAGGATTAAGAAAGCATGTTGCAATTGGCTGTGCACAAAAATGCATTCAGATAATCAATCCACAGAAAGCGTTCATCTATAATTGCAACAGCAATTTAATCCTGAAAATGTTTACAAATATGTAGTAACTTCCATGGCAAAACACAAATCAGAATCTGAAACTGTACTTGTGAAAACTATCTGAAGAGCTCTTGGGGTCCCAAACTCATCCGCTTGGCACTTGGTTACCAGAGACTTAATACTTCTCTGGAGAGACAAAAGGAATTTCAACTAAAGTTGCATTTTCTGACATTTGGAATGGGTTGCATGGGACATTTTCAGTATAAGCTATTCCTGAGCTCCCGGTCTCGCATGATAAATTCAGTTTCTTCAATGTTTTTTTATCCTCTTCCACTGAGGATTCCTGATCCGGTATGATCACAAATTGAAACTCTTCAATCATCTTCCTCTGTGGATCCATCCTTGTCATCTTCTTTCTCAAAGAATTTAAATATAATAACCATTCATTACAGTTTCTCAACCCTTTATTCTCAGTTTCATAAGCTCTATAAACTTATGAGAGAGAATGGAGGGTCGAGAGACATGGTCCTGTAAAAGAAACATGAACCTGTTCAGGGCTTCATTTGTGCACAGATCCCATTAAGGTGGTGGGGAAAGGATATTGGCACTCCTTCTGCCAGTAGTTGTAGACCTGGTACATCATACCCCCCTCCACAGCTCTTTTAGAACAAAGAAAAAAAAAAAAAAAAGAAAAAAAAAAAAAGCCCAAAAATCTACACTTCAAGTGATGACCAAATACCTCTTGTTCTTGAGGTCATACAGCTCTGGGGATAAAATCAGGATGGTGTGAAATGGAGATGACAATCTTGCCAATAGTCCTAGTTAGGCCAAAGTCACACAATTTGATTTTGTGACATCTTTTGTCCACGAGCAAGACATTGTCTGCTGCCAATCCTTTGCTATGCATGAAATCCAGAGCCCAGGTCAACTGTATTACTCAGCGTTTTACCATTTCTTCAAGAATTCCCACCTGAAAACATAAGACATTTCAAAAATCACAACCTATATACATAGTTTAGGTGAAATGAAGTTAATAGTTCTAAAGGAATTTTTTTTATGGAGACTTGTAGCTTTAATGAAAAAGGTCAGTTCACCCAAAACTGAAATGTGCATGGGTTGAATCTGGGATTCAGGATCTGGGCTGCTTTGCAAAACCACTGCACAGAGCAGGCAAGTATAACTTTTTTTTTTTTTTAAAGAAAAAAACAAAACAAACATACACTCAATAAAATAAGCACTTATCGTCTAAAAGTAATGCAGTCATTTAGACTCCATTCACACCTGAGCGTAGTGATTTACTGGCATATTTTGGTTATTTTTTTAAAGCGGTTTTGCAGCTTTTTAAAGCATTTTAGAAGTGTATTACAAGAGTCTTACAGCTTCGGGCATTTTTGTTTAGCCAATAGGAAGCATTAGGGTGAGGAGAGGGAGAGGAAATTAGGGGTGGAGATCTGCTATTTGAGTGTAAGGCCCGGTTCACACTTGTGCGATGCCAGACATTGCATGTAATTCGCAGCGCACTGCTGTTCACATTACATGCGATGTCTGTGTGGTGTGATTTCAGTCATACAGATAGTATGGCTGATAACGCACCAAATTCAGTCCAAACACGAACAGGACCCTTTTTTCTGTTCGGACCAGAATCAGATCGCATGCGTGTTCACACACATGCGATCCGATTCATGTCCGAACTGTTAGTTCGCAGTGCGATACGCTAGCTAAACTGGGGGTGTTGTTAACAATGTATTGACACTCCCCAGCAGTTCACATACGGCAGTGTGAACTGACATGCGAGTCGGTGCGATGCAGGAACCGGCAGTGGATTCGTAGGGTTCTCGCATCGCACCAGTGTGAACCGGGCCTTAAACACAAAGTTAGGCATTTCTATTGAAGTCTATGGGGCAAAAAAAAAAAAAAAAGAAGAAAAAATTATTGCAATCTGCCAAAAGAAGCTCATATGTGACAAGAGGCCATTGAAATTAATGGGTTCTGGTTTGTTGAGCGTTTAAGAGCTACACGCTACAAGCAGAAAAATCTCTCAGGTGAGAAAGGGGCCTAAAAGGTTTCTCCCCCCTCCCCCTTCTTTCATTTAGACACATTGAGAAGAATAGTTGAGTTGTTGGCAGTAGCCATTTTCCTGGGGGAAAAAAAAAAAAAAAAAAATTATATATATAAAAAACTTGATCAACTGATGTCAGCAACCATTTTAAATGTTGGTTTTCATCTTCTTGTCTCCAGTTTTAATAAAGGACTCACTGAACCAAATGCATAAACAGCTCACCTGAGGCTCATGTAGGCTTCTGGCCATAGCCATTTTTGGGTCATGATAAAATAGTCCAGGGTGTCACAGATTGGGTAGGAGGTGATGCCTCGGTTGTTATATAGAGAAATGGGCATGAAGAGATCCTTTAGAAATGCTTTCACCTTGTGCCTGTCCTTTCTCACCAATTTCATGGACATTGTTTTACCTAAACACAAATGAGATATCAGCTGTCAGATTCTAAACCATATTGGTTCAGCAGGGACTGACCCCAGATCCGAACTATGTATGGGCAGGCCAATTGTACCCAAGTTAATCAACCATGCTTTGTAGAAAAGAAAAACCACCATCTATTGCCGACTTTACATCACACAAAAGGTTTTCATTGTTCATAATAAACAAACACTTGGCTCTTCCTTTGTATTATACTGTGCTAGAAACATGAAGGAGAGAAACTGATTGCCTAAAAGATGAAATAAGTTATTTTTCACTCCTTTTGATTCTAAAAAAAAAAATAAAATAAAAAAAGAAGAAGGTTAAAACAAGTGCGCAAAAAAAAAAAAAAAAAAAAAAAAAAAAGACACAACAGAAAGCGGGTTTTTTTGCAAACTGTTTCGATGTGATTTAGAACAGTCTTCGTTTTCTATAGGAATCTATTGTATTCTTCATTTTCAAACCAGCCCCATATCATTGAGAGCAAGTTTCCCATTAAAAAAACTGAAAAGACAGGAGTCGAACCACCGGGCCTCTGTGGCGGGCCGAGCAGCATGAGAGAGCCATGCGGGTTGGCTGGCAGATGAGAGAAGCGGGTGGACGGGAAACCAGAGAGATGACATTTCTCACCGCCTGCCCTGCATCGCCGCAGTTCCGCCCTCACTGTGCAGCCATGAGCAGCAGATAGATTACATAATCTCTCACTGCCCGCACTTACTCTGGGAGCCATGTGATGAAAAGCTGGGGAGAGAGACTGCCAGATCTGCGGTCACCAATTTGCCTTTACATTTAAAAAGTGACAAGCTGCATCTGGTATTTTTTGGTGGCAGGCAACAGTGGGAAGCTTCAGTTGGTGGCAGGATAGTGGCAATCTACATCTGGTGGCTAGGTGACCTGACACTCAGGGCTCCCACTGATTCTGCATTATGGCGAATTGAACCATTTCATTTTATATTACAATGTAATAATATAAATAATACACTTCAATCATCCTGGCACCAAATCAACCATGGTGCCGTGATGATTGAAGCTCCAACACCAGCCATTGCCTGCAAATAACTGCGTGGCACCCCCCCCCCCCCCAATAGTATGTCTTAAGTAAAACAATTTTTTTTCTTCTTGTACTAAATGGGTGGGGGAGGAGGAGGAATTACAAAACTTACCAATAAGATGGTATATTCAACAGATTAAAATACGTGAAAGCCATAATTGCTTGTACCGTGGCCCAAACTCTGATGTATTGATCTTGAGATTTCCTCAACGTAAACAGTTGTAAATGTAGATCCCATTGTAGGGTGGAAGATGGAGATCTTTTGTTACCTTTGAAATAACACATTTTCCAATGTCAATGAAAATAGAAAAACACACACACACACACACACACACACACACACACACACACACAAAACCCTTCATGGATGGATGTGAACCACATAAACACACCACAAGATTTACAACATAAAATGGACCTAAAGTGTGCCCTGGTCTGTATACCAAAAAAGGGGGCATAACCAAGATAAGTAATAAATGTTTGTGGAGATAAATGAATTGAGAAATGCCCCGAAAAAGGGAATGGGAGGGTATTGTGCACAGGAACCGACAAAGACCACAGTTGAAAACGGGCCGACTTTGTAGCGTGTGACAACGAAGAGCAAGAATGTATGAATTAATTGGCTCAGGGTTTGTGCTTGACAAACTGAGCCATGAATTTGTGGTTTGCACGAGGCTATACAAGACTACGCATGGAGACTTTAATAAATGGACTCGTAAGTTCCATTCCTGGGCCTCGATGATACGGGGTACCTAAACAATGATATGTGAAATGACATACCAATCCTACCTGTGACAGTTGAGCAAGACGCGATCGATCTATCTATCTATATCATGAACGGAGAACCAAAAGCCTCTGGAAGTTCAGACACACACAACTCACGAACACCAAACGAGTCTGCCTAGTGACGAGATTAGAGATATTTCCATTTGGAATACCTGTCAAAGAATACCCAAATTAGCTTTGTATTGCCTGAGAGCAGAATTTGTGTCAAATGAAAAATTAGTACTTTAATACACTAGTAACACATTTCCATTTTTTTTTAATTTTACTAAATAGATTATAATGCAGTGATCTGCAATGACTACAGATGTGTTAAGTAGTGTCTGCCTGGAAGAGAACAGGAAGGTGTTCTTTAGGTGTAAAAACAAAGGATGTATTGTCATGGAAGCTGTGAGCACCTGACTATCTCTAAAAACAAGTGTCAAAAAAGGAGATGGTGGACACACCAATGATCAGAATAGCTGGGCCAGGCACAGACATGTGATATAAACAAAGATAAGTGGGCATAGCCATTTTGGAAAAATGGATTTTCATTCTACATTTATATAATAAAACAATATATCAGCTACATGCACCCAGTCAAGTCACACATGTCATCATGGGCCCACTTCTAGATTTCCTATCCCTTAACCGCTTCCAGACTGCCCACCCTACATATACTGCGGCAATGAGCGGGTCCGGCGGCCGACGCCACGACACGCTGTTCACAGGAGACACGGACTAGTGGTGTCACTGGTCCCCAAAAAAGTATCACTTGGTGGCAGACAAATCTGACCGTATGTCGCATTCCTGCAAAAAAAAAAAAAAAAAAAAAAAAAACAAACAAAAAAAAGCCATAAATCTAACCCATAGTTTGGTTTGCACAAAAGTTATTGCGTCTACAATCAATAAACGTTTATTGGGATTTTACTACCAAAAATATGTAGCAGTATACATATTGGCCTAAACTGATGAAGAAATTTTATTTAATTTTTTTATTTAAAAATGTTTTATTTGGAATGTTTTATAGCAGAAGGAATATTGTTTATTGAAAATTGCTGTTTGTTTATAGCGCAAAAAATAAAAAAACGGAGGTGATCAAATACCACCAAAAGAAAGCTCTATTTGTGGTAAAACAAATATTATAATATTATTTGAGTACAGCATCGTGCAATTGTCAGTTAAAGCAACAGCGCCGTATTGCAAAAAAAATGGCCTGGTCAGGAAGTGGGCAAAAACTTCCAGTCTGAAGTGGTTAATCAGAAAGTCTGTGATTTCACTTTTAAACTTACCCCCAGCCAAAATGTTGCTTTAAGTTTTGAATAGAGTGCCAGGTTTTTACTTCTGTCTGACTATCATTGGGCAGATTTGCCCTTACTTCCCATCTCTTCTGTCATGAGTTCTAACTCTTCCCTGCTCTACTAAAAACTAAATAACACATTTTGATAGAAGTTGGGCTTAATCACAGATGATGTTCCCATGCCGCTTGTTCATTTTTTCTGTGACTACTGTCAATCAAAAAAAAAAAAAAAAGAGGAGTTTGCGTGAAAATGGCTAAGTCTAGGTACACAAAAGCCTGGATTTAGCTATTACACTGTAAATGAGAAAATTGAGTACTGTCCGTGATACTTTTTTTATTTGCACTAACATACAATTTTTCAGGACAAGCTTTCGGGGTATGTCCCCTTCTTCAAGGTCCAAGCAGTACGGCTACAATCAAATACACTGTAAATATAAAAGGCAATTTTATCATTTTATTAAGAAGGCATAATTGGTTGAAAATTAGCCTGTTTTTGCATCTTTGAACTGCTCACTCAGAATACCAAATGGCTGATATATAGTGACAGGGGCAGATATAGTTTTATATGGACATTAGCAATGTCTCACGGTTTTACAGTCCCATTGGCACACAATAAATATAACACAGTTGTGCTCATAAGTTTACACACCCTGGCAGAATTTATGATTTCTTGGCCAATTTTCAGAGAATATTAATAACAATCGCAAAATGGCCTGGTCATGGGGGGGGGGGGTAAAACCTTCCTGAGTTGAACTGGTTAAGCATAATTAACATCACTGCTCCTGGAAAAAAAATTCAAAAACATTTTTGCATTGATACATGTCCTCCATGTATTAAGGCCCCCATACCCCTTGTAAGACCCATTACTTGCATGGAAGCCTTCGAAAATTGGCACTTTTGATTTTTCCCGTTCGGCTCTAATAGACTTCAATGGGGTTCGCTGTTTGGGTTAAAACATTTTCCCGGTTTGGGAGTTCTGCTGCAAACCAAGCAGGGGGGTGTTCGGCCCATGTCTACTGTATAGTCACAAATTCTTTATTGTGCCATATTCATAAAGAGTATCCAAAATGTAACCTATAACAAAAATTCTAAAGTTTTCCTTTACTAAACGATAAAAAAAAAAAAAGAAAAAAAAAAAAAAAAAGTAGTATTTGTATATACACACACACACACACACACACACACACTTTTAAAAAACTCTAAAATGAAATTCTCAGCTGAGCCCGCACTCCCACAAGTCAGAGTGAATAATAAAATTATCCTGCAAGAAAATGATCAGCCCTAAACTGAATTGTGTCAGCATCTAAATCTGGATGATGATGAGTTTGACGCGCCCCCCCCCCAAATATACAGCACCAGCTGCAACTGGATTTTACTGTATAACAAATCAAAAAAGGTTGCAAAAAAAAAAAAACAAAAAAAAAAAACAAAAAAAAAAACACACCACACACATCTTAGCCATCACATATTTTGTGTGGATCAAGTATCAGGATACTTTTAAATGCAATAGAGAGGGGAAAAAAAAATAGTCTAAGGCCCTGTTCACACACCGCATCCAATTCGCAGGACATTTTAAAAATGCATTCATTTGAATGCATATGGTTCACATATGTGCGTTGCATTCACACTGCACATTGCCCAAAAAACGTGTGCGTTTTTCTTGGCATTGCGGTGCAAATTACAAGCACATTATCTTCTATGGGAACACATCCGATTCGCAGATGCATTCCGTTCTGAACACAAATTCTCTCCTTCTCCTCCCCCTCTCCCTGCTCACTGATCCACAGCTACAAACGGAGAGAGGAACCGCTGTTTTTTTTCTCTTCGCAGAGAAAACTGAGCTGGAATTTGCACCGCACATATATGAACCCAGTCTAAAGCTTTATGCAAACTGGTACTGTAGAGGAAGTCAGTTATTGGTTGGAAACCACCACTTTCACTGCACCATTTTTGATTTAAATATCTTCTTTTCTTTCTGGGAACTAATAAAATCCATTTTACCACCATAGCATCACTCCCAATAAGTTGTACTACAGAAATCTATGCAGTATCGGTGGTCGGATTAGCCTGTGTACTGCTCACTTTAGTTTTAGGGGCAGTTCACACCACATGCAGTCCAGTGCAGTTTTTTTTCTGCATTAAAAACTGTTGGAAAGTAGGTCACATGGCTTTCAATGGCAAAGTTTACACCAGTGCAGCAGTCAGTTCCAGAAAACAAAAAAAAAGCAAAAAAAAAAAAAAAAAAAAAAAAAAAAAAAAAAACACCCACACCACACAAAGCAAAGCATCTGCAATGCATCAAAAAGGCACCGGAACACCCATGCAAAGACGCACCCGAAACGGATCTGGAGTGCATTTTTGTGGTGCGAACTGGCCCTTACAGTTGCAAAGGTTTTATTATGCCAAAATAAAATGATAAGCAACAAAAAGATAATGCAAAAGAAAAAAAAAAATACTTAATACATTTCATGAGATTCAAGTTCATTACAATACATTAGCTGCACCCAATTACACAAGCAAGGTGCTACAGTACCTGTAGAGGTCAGCTGGTATATCCACCTGGGAGTCAATGTATACTTATAATGGAAGAAATACAAGTGGTCATAAGAGGCAGCCTGGCTTACCAACACATTCCAGGGTATGAAGCTTCAGCTGCATAGTGGGAATGTGTATATTCCATGTTCTAATACCCTAGCAAAATGGTCATTTGAAATGAACCACCAAGCAGCACTGAGGATACACTGGTTCATAGAGCCACTCAGGTTTTTAATGAATAAGCTAGCAAACCTTACCTGCAGGGTGCTCCCTACTAGTTTGAAGCAGGAGAAGGAATGTGCATGGTGTTCACTTTCCAATTAAGAACCCAAAAGGTGAGGTGTAGACCACAGTTGAAGAGGCCACATGAGCTAATGCAGGTGCAGCTTATTGAGAACATCCCTTGCTTATTTGTATAAGGAGCCTTGCCCTATGTGTGTGGGTCATACTAAAATAAAATAAAAGTATCAAATATACTTTTAATGCTTAGTGAATATCTTGTGACCAAAACCCATCCCATTCAATTATAGCAAACAATGTGGGACATTCACAGTTCTGTTTTATTACCCCATTTATTATAAATCTACCTAATTAGCTTAAGGCCCCTTTCAAACAGGAATGTTCGTGTACGGACTCCGCTTTGCTCAGAAGGGATCGCTCCACTGATCCCCGATAAGCCGGTGGATGACAGGTCCGTCTCTGCTCGCTGTGCAGGGATGAACCTCCTGTCTGTTTTCATCCGATCTGCCAGGCGGATGGAAAATAGGGTTTCTATTTTAGTGGATCGGATGTCAGCGGTCATGTCACAGCTGACATCCGTCGCTCCATAGACCTGCATGGAGCATCCGTTTAGGTCCATCTAAAAAAAAAAAAAAAACTGACAGGCTAAACGGTCCGCCCGTGTGAAAGGGGCCTAAAGGATAATCTCATAATCAGGGTGTATCCTGTTACAGATGGACTAGCCTCTGCTCCCCCATTTTGACAGCTAGCAGGGGATTTTCTCCCCTCGCTAGTGGTCACAATCTGGAGTGAAAAATAAAATAAATACACATACGCCGTGTGGGGCTCCCAGCTGCATCATTCGTAGAATTCTGTGAATGGGAAAACTACAATTACAGAAGCTTTTCCGGCTGTTGGCTTATATTTCTCCATGAACTACCATGGCGCTGTTGAGTGCTGTGGTAGTTCATTGATTCTGTCATTGTAAAACTGCCTGCACGAGGTATGGGCAGACAGCTTACACTGACAGTCTGCAGGAGACCTGCATGACATCAGTGACCTGCTGATCACTGGTGAATTGCTTTCCATGATAAAATATACATTTTATATATAGCCATTTAACCAGAAAAAAGTGCATTATTTTTTGTTTAAAAGGGTGAACTTATCCTTTAAAAAAAATTAGCATTGGGTGCTAATTTAGAGCGTCAGGGCACCAGTCATAATGAATGAAAGCAGATGCAGAAGACAAAAAAAAAAAAAAAAAAAAAAAAAAAAAAAAGGGAGGCATGGACATGCATTATTTTAACGTGCCTCTAACATGCGTTGTTGCAACACACAAATCTGAAGGAGTCCTGTAAGTTTTATTCATACATCAGAATCTCAAAATTGAAAAATATTTAAAAGCATTGGTCAATGTTATGCATACTTTATATACACACATACCCTGTATATGCCATCATATACAGTGAGTGAGCCATTGCTCAGTTTGGATCTTTACAGTTCTGCTGTATGAGTTTTGTTTAAAGTAGAATTAAAAGGCAAAAAACATTTTTTTAATTTTGGGATAGTGTAGTGGTGGGTTATATCCCTTATGTCAGTTTTTTGCCATCTGTGTCCCACTATGGAGATTTTCCTTAATTACCTGTATCATAGTCAACACAGAAAGTTAAGGAAATGGGTATGTCACCACCCAAATGGTGGCCTAGCTTAGAAAATGTTGGTTCCTAAACCTACGCAATAATGCTTTGTAGTATTAAAATCCACCTAAACTGACCTCTATCTTTGTTTGTGAGAGCAATTTATCAGTTCCCACCCCATGTCTGCCTATATTCCTGCTGCAGGCTTAGATATATGGTAGACGGGCAGATATATTGCCAATATACAAAAATGATGTGCTAAAGGCTGGAGTGGCAATGCACTGGAGTAAGCGGCTCTTTAATGGATGATCAGGCCAGAGCTTGCCTACTGCTCCAGATCCGTCTCCTTTAAGGATGAGCTCAGGCATGTTCGCAAGCCGCACGTGCCGAGCCCGCCAGGAAGTCGGCACTGCACAGCGCTAATCACAGGCAGTGAGACACTGTCCCGATGTGCGGCTCATCCTTAGTCTCCTCTATGCCCAAAGACCAGGAAACATGCTGGTACATGTAGTTATATGGCTTTAATATGCAGAGTTCTTTTGTTACCCGTTATCCTACAAAACTTGGGCTCTTCCTGTTGAGTCGACACTTCCCTATGGAGCCATCACTGAACCAACTAGCATGTTCCTCCCTTGTAGCTGTGATACTGGAGATTACCTCATTCCAGATGTGGATAATCCAATTCATCTGTCAAGTTCTTGTTATAGCATCCCGAGATCGCTCCTCTAAGAAGTAGTTATGTTAAAACCTTCCCAGTGCCTTGTTTGATGTCTCTACCTTGGGCATCTCCTGCTGACTGCCCTGTCAGCCCAGCATTCCATAATGAGCGTCATACACCTCTGTTAGCAGAAGAGAGTACCCAGGGGGCCACCACCATCCAGGGAGTAGCCCTAAGGGAGTACTGTCTCTTCTAATCCCAAAGACCAGCAGGAATACTGGTACGTGGAGTTCCACGGCTTTATCTTGCAAGGCTCTACTGTTACCTGTTATCCCACAGGCCTTGAGTCCAAGACTGATTTCTCACCTGCTGTTGAGTCAATTAGTTATATGCCAAGCCCAGCTAGACCATCTCTTTATTTAAAGTGGAACTCTCTCAATCAGCATTAACTCTTTTTAATCCTTATGCTTCTAGCTTTGGTAAATAGGAAGGTATATAATTTACTTTTTTTTTACATTTCTTCAGTTTCTTTTTTATTTCTGGTGTAGGCCAAAATGATGTCACACATCCTAAGAGTCATTTTTCCCTTTTTTTCTGAAGGAGAGGTTTTCTCAGCTAAGCACACCCTCCTACCTGCATACCTGAGCTAAGGGCAGATGAATTCCAGGAACTAAATGCTACATGAATCATCTGCCCTTATTCAAGATGGTCATGGCTTGAAAAGCTTGGGGGGTATTTTCAAAGTGATTTCTTAAAAGAAAAATAAAGAAATAAAGCATGGGGATATGAATGCTGCAGATCTGTCTCCTCTGAACCCAAAGATCAGCAGACAAGGCATGCTGGTACATATCATTCCATGGCTTTGTAAGGTTCTACTGTTACTGTACCAAGACTTGTGTTCAAGACAAGTTAACCACCTGCTGTTGATTCAATTAGCTACATAGCCAGACCATCTCACTTTCTATGTAAGCTGGGCCCATACCCTCCTTCCCTAGCAAGCCATTGTGCTGCAAGTTTGAAAATTACTTGTTAAGCTATAGACTTGCCAGGCTTCACAAGTTTGTTGCACGATTGCAGCAAGTCGACATTGCATGACTCCAGATCCACGTTCTTTGCAAACATTCTGCAAGTCTGCTGCAAGTTCTGATTCAGTTATGTTGTGCAATAGTCATCCCACCACAGGGGTCACTGTGGCTGAATTTTCATGCTGTGTAGACTTTCAGAGCTCTTTCTGTAGAATCACCACTGAAATGTTGCTCTTGCTTGAGACTTGCAAGACAAAATTGCTACAAATTGAAAAAGTGTCAGCTAGAACTTGTGCTTCAAGTGCTCTGCAAGTGTATAATTTGCCAATAAGAATGTGCAGCAAGTTAACAGACTTACAATTTAACACTGCCACATATTTGTGGCAAGTTATCCTTGCTATCTGAGTTGCTACATATTTGTCTCCCCTACTCCCAAAGCCAGTAGCCATGCTGGTATATTTGGTCCCATGGCTTTAACATGCAAGGTTCTGCAATTGCCTGTTATCCTACAAGACTTGTGCTTAAGACTGGTTAACCATCTGCTATTTATTCAATTAACTACACCCCTGGCCCAGCCAGACCGTTTCCCTATTCTATTTAATAAGGACTTATTCCCTCTGACTTTGTCTAAACAGTAGCTAGTGTTATTAGCCCCAGGTCTCTCAGTGGATTTGTATTTGTAAGAAGATGCCCATTGTCCCCCAATGGATAATTTGCCTCACGACCCAAAAGCACCTAGCGTTCATGGTGTTGGTGTGTTTTCATGCACACCTGCCAGCCTGGGCTGTACTCCCTACTGTCCTGTAGGGATGGGCTAATGGTTTGGCCCAAGCATGAGTTTGGGCTGAACATTTGGCCGTTCGCCGAACACCCGACGAACACCCTGCAATGCACTGAGCGCTGCACAGTGCATTCTGTGTTCAATGCTTTGGCCATTCAGGGTGCAGTGTAAGCTGGTTGTTAAGGAACGGGGCTGGAAAGCCGGCAGCAGCGTCCTTAACAACCGATGAGTCATCAGCTGTCAATGGGTTTCCCCGCTGACATCTAAATAATAAAAATTTTTAAAAAGTGCCAGTTAAAAAATAAAGAACAAAACAACATTATATGCAAGTGATTGGACATCGAAGGGGTATGGGAGTCTGGGTACTGCCCCAGGGGACATGTATCAATAAAAGAAAATTTATAAATACAATATTTTTTTCAGAAGAAGTAATTTTAATGATGCTTAAAGTGCAACAATGAAAATGAAAAATTCCTTTAAATATCGTGCCTGGGGGTACCCCTAAACCACTTGCCGACCAGCCGCCGCAGTTGTACTTATGTAACGTTGCTTCACCCTGTGGCCACTAGGGGGGCGCTCACCCCCGCTGCTCGCCCCCAGAGCCGATGCGAGTGCCTGGCGGTCACGATCACCGCCGGGCTCCCACGATAGCGGCTGACACACTGAGAACCGGGATCTGTGTGTGTAAACACACAGTTTCCGGTTCAGTGAGGGGAGAAGAGACAGATCGTCTGTTCATACAGAGTATGAACAGCGATCTGTCATCTCCCCTACACAGTCCCCTCCCCCTTCAGCTAGAATCACCTCCCAGGGAACACAATCCCTTGATCGCCCCCTAGTGTTAACCCCTTCCCTGCCAGAGACATTTTTACAGTAATCAATGCATTTTTATAGCACTGATCGCTGTAAAAATGCCAATGGTCCCAAAAATGTGTCTAAATTGTCCGATGTGTCCGCCATAATGTCGCAGTGCCGATAAAAATCGCAGATTGCCGCCATTACTAGTAAAAAAAATAAAATAATAAAAATGCCATAAAACTATTCCCTACTTTCTAGACGCTATAACTTTTGTACAAACCAATCAATATACGCTTATTGAGATTTTTTTACCAAGTATACCAAATATGTAGAAGAATACATATTGGCCTAAACTGAGGAAAAAAAATGTTTTTTTATATATTTTTGGGGGATATTTATTATAGCAAAACGTTAAAAATGTTGCGTTTTTTTTTCAAAATTGTTGTTCTTATTTTGTTTATAGCGCAAAAAATAGAAACCGCAGAGGTGATGAAATACCACCAAAAGAAAGCACTATTTGTGGGAAATAAAGGACACCAATTTTGTTTGAGTGCAACGTTGCACGACTGCGCAATTATCAGTTGCAGTTCCGAATCGCAAAAAGCGCTCGTCAGGAAGGGGGTAAAATCTTCCGGGGTGAAGCGGTTAATGTGACTGTAAAGTGGTGCATTTGTAGCATATACAGAACATGCTACAGCAAAACTGACATTTCTAAAGAAAAAAATTTCATGTAAAATAACTCACGGTTATAATTCCGGCACCCGGCTATTCAAAATTTAAAACTAAAACGGCGTGTGGTCTCCCCCATAATACATACCAGACCCTTATCCTAGCATGCAGCCTGGCAGGTCAGGATGGGGGACGACGACGAGCAAGTGCCCCCCCTTGAACCATACCAGGCCACATGCCCTCAACATGGGGGAGGGGTTGGTGCTTTGTCCCCATGGGGACAAAGGCCTATTCCCAACCACCCTGGGCTGTGGTTGTCGGGGCCTGGGGGTGGGGGGCTTATCGGAGTCTGGAAGTCCCCTTTAATGAATACCCTTATGCCTAATAATAGTTATATCATGGTTTTGTGTCCCCTCTATAAAGGAAGAGGGGGTAAGGGGATTTAACCTGTTTGTCCTGATGGCTTTTGTCTTCAAAACAAAGTAATAGGTAATCAATAATTTTTAGTTGTCATCAGAACAGGAGGCGAGGGGTAATCTTCCAATGTGGACAACTGTCCCATAACTCTGTATACATTTTCTCCCATTTCCTGTTCCAGCTTCAAGATGAGAAGTAAGGAAAATCTGTAAGACTGTATCCAACAGTGTTTTAATCATCCCCTACTTTATGCAAAATTATCCAAGACTGTGACTAGTAGTAGAATACATTTTTTTTTCCTTTCTAACTTGGCCAGCAATAACTTGGTGTAAGTTTTTTTTTTTGTAATTTATAGACTGTATTAATTCCATAAAAACAGTTTCTATGTATTTCCAGGATCCATAGGATGATATTAGAATAAGTGCTGGAGTGTCATCAGCTTTGCTTTACTTACCCATGGCTGGATGATCGAGTGAAGAGATCCAGCAGGTGCCAATTCCTGGCTGAACATATAGTAGTGTGAGCTTTCCAGGAATCTGGAATGAGCAGAGAGAATGCCTTCATGTTCAGTACGAAAGAGTGGCATACGCATGTCATGCAGAAAGTTTTCTGATCCTTTTTCAACATTTTTAGGGCAACAAGTCTACCTATTAAAGTGAAAAAAGTTGATTATAATGAGATATGAGCATCCAAGGCTCTGGATGATGTCCGGTACATGAACCCATGAATTTTCCATAGAATGGATGAGGTTTTTTTTCACAATGTAGCCATCTTCTCTGGGCCCTTGCTAGCAGTGAGCTAGGTGGCTTCCATTACAGCTACAGTGTCTTGCAAAAGTATTCACCCACCTTGGCTTTTTACCCATTTTGTTACATTACAGCCTTTAGTTCAATGTTTTTCTAATCTGAATTATATGTGTAGCGCTGGTAGATTTACAATCTACTGCAGATTAGGTAAATTTAGTAAATTGTGTGTTATGAAGGTTAAAAGTTCGCCTCTGTTTCAGCTTGGCTGACATTGTGTGTGCTTCCATGCTGGTGGGTGTCGTTGTTACCATTAGTCAGTGTTGGAAGGGCAATGTGTCGAAGTGTATAGATGCTCCTCTGTCTCGGAGACAAGCTCGGTGGAGGTGGTCCTCCGAGTTGCATTCTGGGAAGGGGGTATTTATGGGACAGACGCCATGTTCTAAGTTAGTTTTTTCAGCCCACTTGCTGGCCCTCCTGGCTGACAGGTATGCGTTAAGGAGCTACCTCGTGGTCCTCCGATCGAGAGGTCCTGAGCTGTCGGTCCTGTGTGACGAAGCTGGACAGCCGGGGAGATCCCAGGGGAGGACCTGTCTTGGAGAGATCGCGCAGCGTGCGGGTCTATAGAGGGGCCTGGTGACTTGGTTGCAGGACGTATCCAAAAGAAGTAATTATACAGCATAGTGTCGCCGGTTCGGCTTAAAGGCATTGTGACTGACTGTTCACTGCAGAAGATCTGATACATCCTGTGGCAGAGGATCGTGCAGATTTACCCCCCCCAAACAAGTCTGTGGCAGAGACTTTAGATTCGTGCTGCGTACTGGCTGCTAGACCGGTGAGAGAGGCCTATCCAGACGAGCAAAGAGTGCGTCCCATGAGGGGAATGCATTCCACATAATTATCTGAATTCTACGGGGACATTTGTTGCTAAGATCTTGTAAGAAGATATTTGAATTTCTCCTGAAGGTTTCCTTTTCCGTCTCTTTCCTGCTACTTCCTAAAGTTTGACTGTTTAATAAAGCATTGAAAACGTACTCCAGTGTTGGTGCATGTGTCGTCCAGCAGTAAACTCAATGGAACCCCTAGACCTGGTGCCGGTGAAACAGAGGGAAGCAAAGTGAAGGTAACAGACCCGCTTAAACCAGCAGCTCCACCGTGAGTTAGTGCTACATATGTGATGGATCAGAACACAATAGTTTAAGTTGGTGAAGTAAAATTAGAAAAATAAATACGTAAAACTATTTTTCAGACATAAAAAACTGATAATTGGTATGTGTGTATGTATTCACCCCCCTTGTTATGAAGCCCATAAAAAGCTCTGGCGCAACTGATTACCTTAAGAAGACACATAATTAGTATAATGATGTCCACCTGTGTGCAATCTAAGTGTCACATGATCTGTCATTACACATACACACCTTTTTGAAAGGCCCCAGAGGCTGCAACACCTAAGCAAGAGGCACCATTAACCAAACACTGCAATGAAGACCAAGGAACTCTCCAAACAAGTAAGGGACAATGTTGTTGAGAAGTACAAGTCAGGGTTAGGTTCTAAAAAAATATCCAAATCTTTGATGATCCCTAAGAGCACCATCAAATCTATCATAACCAAATGGAAAGAACATGGCACAACATCAAACCAGCCAAGAGACGGCTGCACACCAAAACTCATGGACCAGGCAAGGAAGGCATTAATCAGAGAGGCAGCACAGAGACCTAAGGTAACCCTGGTGGAGCTGCAGAGTTCCACAGCAGAGACTGAGGTATCTGTACATAGGATGACAATAAGCCGTAAGCTCCATAGAGTTAGGCTTTATGGAAGAGTGGCCAGAAGAAAGCCATTACTTTCAGCAAAAAATAAAATTGCATGTTTTGAGTTTGCGAAAAGGCATGTGGGAGACTCCCAAAATGTATGGAGGAAGGTGCCCTGGTCTGATGAGACTAAAATTGAACTTTTTGGCAATCAAAGAAAACGCTATGTGTAACGCAAACCCAACACATCACATCACCCACAGTGAAACATGGTGGTGGCAGCATCATGCTGTGAGGATGTTTTTCAGCAGTCGGGACTAGGAAATTGGTCAGAGTTAAGGGAAAGATGGATGGTGTTAAATACAGGGATATTCTTGAGCAAAATCTGTACCACTCTGTGTGTGATTTGAGGCTAGGACGGAGGTTCACCTTCCAGCAGGACAATGACCTCAAACACACTGCTAAAGCAACACTTGAGTGGTTTAAGGGGAAACATGTAAATCTGTTGAAAAATGCCAAGGGGGTGAATACTTTTGCAAGGCACTGTAGGTCTAATGTTCCCTGAACACGCCAAGTATCTGGGTTGTGGATAAGTGCCCATCACAGTTGATGGTCAAATCTGTTAAATACTAAGCTGCTTATGTGGCCCACTGTAACTACAGTATGTATGGCCAACTTAAATCAAATCTGCCAATTGCCAGGCTTTCATACTGACCCTTCCAATTAAAATTTTAGAATCCCTAACCTGGAACAAGTATGCAGATAAGGACTTTGTAAAATATTGAGGCTTATGCTTTAGCATTACAGCCAATATCTAGCACCCTCAAGGAGAGATTAAATACAGTGGTCTTCATGTCTTTCTCGTGGCAGGTTTATGTTAAAACATGAAAAATTACCGATTCAAGAAATTGATAAGACAGGTTGGTTTAGCCTTTTATTTTCTGTGAGGAACAGTTCTAGCTGGCTTAGACTGGACATGATTGGACGCTCCATTCACTCCTATGGAGCAGTGGATGTCAGCGGTGACATGTCCGCTGACATCCGCCTCTATCCAATCTGATCCTGTCTGTGAAACCCAGACGAATGGTGACCCTATTTTCCATTCGTCTGGTGGATCGGTCAGGCGGTCCGTTTTAATCTGATCCCCCATAGAGGAGAGTGGGCTCTGACAGCTCTATCTCAGCACAGTGAGAGATGGACTTGTCAGTCGCCTGCTTAGTGGGGATCAGCGGATCGATCTCCCGCTGAACAAAGCGGTTTCCGCCGGGCGGATCGCCCATGTGAAAGGACCCTTAGGTACAGTAAATTTGCTGGAAGCAAGTGGCAATGCGCTTGAGTAATCAACTTTTTTCATGGATGACTGGGTCAACCTAGTGCTGACTGTCACAGCTTTGCTTCAGATCTGTCTCTACTATTCCCAAAGACCAGCAGGCATGCTGGTACATGTAGTTCCTTGGCTTTAACTTGCAGGGTTCTGCTATTACCGGTTATCCCATAAGACTTGTAGTCATGACTGGTTAACCACCTGTTGTTCATTTAATTAGTTACATGCCCAGCCAGTGCATCTCCAATTCTATTGAGGCTGGGCTCATTCCCTATTTCAGCAATAATTTGGACAATTTAGGCCCCTTTCACCTAACAAGCCCGCTTGGATTCGCCTGTCTGTTTTTCAAGCGGATCCAAGCGGGCCATCCATTGACTCCTATGGGGAGATGGATGTCAGCGGAGATGTGTCTGCTGACACCCATCTGACATCCGATCTGCTAAAAACAGACCTTCGCCATCCATCTTGGCGGATCGGATGAGATCTGATGAAAACGGACATGCTGTCCGTTTTCGTCCGATCTCTCCATAGGAATCAGCGGCACTCTAACAGGCCCCTCCCTGCTCCAGTGAGCAGAGATGGACCTGTCATCACCCAGCTCAGCGGAGATCAACGGAGCGATCTCCTGCTGAGCTGGTGGACTCCGCTGAGCGGATCTGCCCCGTGTGGAAGGGGCCTTAGGGAAGATGGGAGATCTAACTAATTTTAAATTTCACCTCTCTTAAAACTTTGACTACACTTATGCCCAATAAAGTAAATGTAAAGCCAAATACAGCCACTAAATAACAGTAATCCCCATGCAATAGCTTGAAGTCTTATAACCCAGATTGTAAGGCTTGTTACAGAACATACTGTAGATATAGTTAAGGGTATGTCTGAGGGCTAAAAATATATTTTAACTTATACAGTTTTCTTAATAAGGGGTTTTAAGAGCTTTAAATGTCAATATTAGCCCCAGTCATTTCAAATTGCACTGCATTTGGCATCAACTAAAAGTTGCCCACAGTGAGAGCAAGTGCTTTAGGTTGGGTTCACACTGAAGCACGAAACGGCTCACAGCAGGGGTCCAGTTCGTCCCTGTTCACAGTTTCAGGTCCGATTTGAGTCCGAATGTTTGGCTGAATTCAGACCTGAAACAGACCAGAAGATGCACAGGACTCGCAATTCGCACCAGAACCGCTTTGGAGATGTGTGAACCGGCTCCACAGAGAGCCGGTCACAATCTCCTGACATGTGAATTGGATGCTGGGAAATCCGCAACAGTGTGAACTCAGGCTTATGTGAAATGTAGAAATGCTCAATAACCCCCCTAACCTCCTATTAAAAATTAAAATTTGTGCCTATGGAAATTATAATAAAGCTAAGCAGAGCAAAACCACTCATTTAAAGCTGTAGTGAACTAAAAAAAAAAAAATCAAGTGATTGAGCTTAAAATAATGTTAACAAATGTATGTCCCTATACCTACCAAGATCTTACAATTGACTGTTTTCTCACAACAGATCAGTTATACATTTTTAGGGTTTAGGTTTCCTTCATATATGTTGGTGGTATAAAGATAAGCTGCCAAGATAAACTGTGAAAGGTGCCATTGCTAAATAAATAGTATTATACAGGAATTCTATAGTGCCAACAGTTTGTCCAATGCTTTACAAAATGAAGGCAGACAGTATGGTCAAAGTGTAAGTAAACCCCCCCTATCGTTTTCAGCCAAGGAAGCTGCCATCTTTGCCTCTGTTTAATCCATAACTGCCATGATTCTGCACATGTGATCAGTTATGACACCAGCCATTGGATGGTTTGACAATTTGGTTGAGAGCACAACCAATGGGAGTGTAACATTTCCGGCATGAGTCGGAAATGAAACTGTTTTATGGATGGGTTTACTTCCACTTTAAAATACAAAAAGAATCAGTGGGTCCTGCTCATTATAGCTTACAATTCACAAGGGAGGGTCACGTGATACAAGAGATAATAATGTGGGGTTGTGCGGATGGAGAAAATTTAAATTACAGTTGTTAGATAGAAATAAGATGGGCTGACTGAGCTAATAATATTAGTAAATATATGAAATGTAAAAGGTTAGTTGGAGGCTGGATAGGCTTCTCTAAGGAGATGGGTTCTCATTAAAGCTAAGGGGATACCCCAGAGCTTGCACCTTTTAACAACCTCCACATATCTATACTGATCAATTCTGTTTACAAATCATTTAAATCATTTAAAATAGTTTTATGAAGTTCCCTGCCTAAACTGGCTTACAGTGCCTTGCAAAAGTATTTATTCCCCTTGGCATTTTTCGTGTTTTGTTGTCTCACAACCTGGAATTAACATGGATTGTTTGAGGATTTGCATCATTTAATTTGGTGGCAGGCGATGTGGCAAGTGACACGCTCAGGGCTCCCAATGATTCTGCAATATGGTGAGTTGAACTATTTAATTTTATCTACAATATAATAATAGAAATAATGCGCTTCAATCATCCTGACACCATAACAACTATGGTGCCGTCATGATTGAAGCGCCAACACCAGCCATTTCCCCCCAAAAAATGTATTTTCTGGCAGTGCCCCTCCCGAAATTAGACTCTGGTACTGCTGTTGCCTTTCAAAAGAAGCACTGTTTATTTGAACTAAAGCAAATTCAAGAGTCATTCATAATCATTCACAACAATACATTCTATATCACCATGATTTTCTATTATAATGTATTCATCGTCTCCCTCCAGTACAATTATTTCAATCTCCTTCTCCCCTGTTACAACATTTTCCTCTTTCTCCTGTTCCAGAAGATCAATGTCTTTTTGGGTTGCATCTTCAAAGTTCCAAGGAAAATGAAGATAGTTTAGTACAACTCCTACTTCATTCCTGCAGCTGGGGTCTTGGGCAAAAAGTACATGAAATAAATCATGAACCCTCCTGTTAACCTTCTTCCAACCATTTGGTGGTGGCATGTGGCCAATGTTGTTCTGCCAGTAAACAAACCTTTGAAACAATAGATTTTCAACAAGAGCCATTTGCCACGGAAAGTTTCCAGTGAGGAGAACGTACAAAACAACACCAAAGGCCCAGATGTCAACACTAGGATCCACAACAATTGATTCCGTGGGCTTTAGTGTACACAGTTCAGGAGACATGTACTGGTTGACGGGTGACATTGATGGAACAACGGTACCAACACATTGAGTGAGTCCAAAGTCACTTAATTTGACGTTATGACATCTCTTGTCCATAAGTAAAATATTATCTGGCTTCAGGTCCCTATGCACCAGTTTTTTACTGTGCATGTATTCAAGCGCCTGGGTGATCTGTAATGCACAGCGTTTAACCAGCTTTTCTGGAATTCCCACCTGGAAAAGTTAAAACGATTATATGAAATTCATGTGAAATATCACATTTATACAATGTTAATTTCTAAATCTGCAAATGGAATTACATGTTAACATGATTGCAATTAATCTAAAATATTTCAGCAATGTAGGAAAGATGGGAGGTCTAAGTGATTTAAAATTTTACCTGCATCTTAAAAACTTTGACTACCCTTTCATATAGAGTGGTGAAGCATTACAACTTATGTCATGTTATTGTTTCCTATATCCCCCCTAGGAATTGAGGTGGTAGTGGAGGGATGCAACTGCCTCTATTTGTTGATTTTGTCTCTGAAGCAGAAGGTAATGGTTAAAGTGGTTCTAAAGCCTTAAAGGATAAGTTCACCTTTCGTAACACGTTACATGTTACACTGACCGGCCCCCGCGCATCCCCGCTGTGACAGCTAGTGGGTTTCTTCTCCCTCCCCGCTAGCTGTCACAATTTTAAAAAAAAGTGGCCGAGCGGGGCTCCGCTTGCCCGGCCATGTCACTGATTGACAGGGCTCTGTGCATGGAAAACTACAAGGCCCGGCAGCTTTTGCGGCTGTCGGCTTGTAGTTTTCAATGAACTACCACAATGCTGTGAAGCACACTGATAGTTCATTCATGTTTCCTGTCAGATTGTATCTGCTTGGCTGTACGGGATGTACCAGCAAGCAGATACACTGGCTCTGCTGGAGACCTGCATGACACCAACGATCTGCTGATTGCTGGTGCAATGGTTTCCAAGCTCCAAAAAATAAATGTATTCACTTTTTTTTACCTGCAAAAAAAATGTGCATTCATTATTTTTTTGTAAAACGTGAACTTATCCTTTAAGGTTTTACAGCTTCGAACATTCTGTGCATGAAGGTGCAAAGCCTTCTGTGCTGCAACTTCATCTTCATGATGGGATTAAGAAAGATCTTGCCCAGAGAATGTAGACTGCAGAAAATAACTGACAGGGATTTTTACCCTTCCTTATTTCTTTCCAACCGGGCCAACATTACTTGGTATAAATGTTTGCAATTTACAGAATGTACCCATGATAAAACATCAGTTACTATTTATTTCCAGGATCCCTAGGACCATATATATATATATATAAAAATGAATAAATTGGCAAGCAAATGCTGAAGTGTCAGCTGCTTTATTTTACTTACGTTTGGCTGGATGATCGAATGAAGCGATCCAGCAGGTGCTAATTCCTGGCTGAACACATAGTGGTCTGAGGCTTCCAGAGGGCTTGAATAGGTAGAGATGAAGCCCTTGTGTCCAGTAAGATAGAGTGAAATGCACACTTCATGCAAAAACTCTTCTCGTTTGGTTAGTTCCTTTTTCACCATTTTTAGGGCAACAAGTCTACCTGTTAAAGAGAAAAAATAAATTGATTTACAAATAAGATTTGAACATCTAAAGACTCTGATGTACAATACTTGAGTCCATTAACTTTACATAGACTGGATGGTTTTCTTCAACATGTAGTCAGCTCCTCTGAGCCTTTGTTAGCAGGGTGTTATAGAGCTATGCAGCTGGATCTATTGTCCTCTGTACATGCAAAATATGAGGGGAATGGGGATAGTTGCTAAAGCTATCCTACTCAGCCCTCCAAGGGGAAATGATCTATCTTGGTACCGACCACAAAATTCAATTGAAGATAAAATATTAATTTATTACATATAAAAACATATATCACAACATCTAAATCAAAACAATTGTCCTCTGTAAATGCTAAGTATCTGGGTTGTACATAGAGAATCATCAGTTGTTAAATAAAATCTGTTACCTGCTTAGCTGCGTATGTGGCTCACTGTAACTGCCTATGACATGACCGGCTTAAAGCAAATATGTCATGAGAGAAACAGGAAGGTTGCTATTGGTAAGCTCCTCTTCAAAATGCCAATTTCTTGGCTGTCATGTTGTACCCTCCAAATGTAATATACAGTGTATATAGAATCACTGACTTGTATCATGTATGCAAATATGGACTTTGTTAAAAACATTAAGGCTTTCTCTTTGGCTTAACAACTAGCACTTTCAGGAGAATTTAAAAAAAAGGTGGCCTTCTTGTTTTTACCTATGGCAAGGTTACGTTAAAGACATGTAAGAGGATTAAATTGAGAAATTGAGACAGATTGAAAGACTCTTATTTTCTGGGGAAGCAATGCCAGATGCCTAATTGGAGTTTTGTCCTGTTCTTATTCAGCACTGAGAAGATAGGAAGAACTGGTTGATCTTTGTGCATTATGATCTTTAACCCAAACTTCTCTAACAAAGCCCATATGTCTAAGGTGACAATTTTTTTTAGCAAAGATTCAAATGTTTTTGTTATCTGTTCTATAGGTTCAAACAATTGGGCAAATTAGAAATACTAATACATGAAAGTAGGTGCTGCTACCTCCCAGTGTTATAATGTGGATTTACCACCGGTGCTCTGGCAGAGGCAGCAAGATTGCAGAGTAAACAATGGAGTGCCAGCTTTTCTAAATAAGAAATACTCTTTGTAATTATTTAAGAGAATTCACTTACCCATTTCCCTGTCTACCGCCCTCACAACTAAACCATAAGTACCCTCGCCAAGCTGTTCCAGGATTTCATATTCTTCACCACAAATTCTTCCTTCAATCCCACAAGTTGAGTAGGCTGCCATTTTGAATATGGTGATATCAGGCTTTCTCTGCACATAAGAGCACAACATTTTTATGTAAAGACTTTTTGCTCAAAATTCTTTATAAATGTATTTCAAATGTTGCAATTACTTTCTTTTTGAAAAGAAAAGAAAAATACCAGCAATATAGCAAAGATAAATTTAGAAGACTAGACTTACCTAGGCACAGAACGGACAGCTAGGAGTAGAAGTTCAAAGTAGATTGAGTTTCTGCAAAAGTTGATAAAATAGCTTCTGCAAGGTCCAGTCTTAGAAAGCTCTTGAAAAAAGTGGATATCTGTGGTTCACAGACCATCTTGGTCTTTTATAGAGAAGTTTAGACAGGAGCCAAGCCAGGAAGCTTCAAACCCTGCTTTGAATGCAAATCGAATCATCACCTGAACTTGATAAATCAATGTGACTCCTTTGTGTCTACAGTGTAAACAGGTTCCCATCACAGTGGGTAGTAGGGAGTGGACATGTCTTTTATTTTCACTGTTTTCAGATTGGTAATGTTGACAACAATTGAACCTCTGAGGGCGTTTGACGTGTTCAGATTAAAACTTCTGTAGTAAAAAGGGGTTTTAAAAGTAAAACATGTTAGTTTTTAGCCTTTACCTACTTTATGGGATCAGGCAATAATTAGATCATCTTTGAGGTGATCAAGGAGAAAACTATAGCTCTATGCACAACTGGTATTGTAGATAAAATACACTATTGGTTACAAATGACTACTTCTCACTACACCAGTCTTGGTTTTAAATATCTTCTGTTCTAATAATTTTTTGGACTTATTAATCTATAAAATTTCATAAACCATTTTATTACCATAGCGTCACTCCTAATATGTTGTACTACAGAACGCTCTGTAACATCTATAGTTGTTGCTCAGATTAGCCTGTGTGCTGCTGGCTTTAGTTGCTTAGGTTTTTTAATGCTAAAACTCAATATTGTAACAAAAGGTAATTCAAGTTACATAGTTAGTCAGGTTGAAAAAAGACAAAAGTCCAATTTTATACCCTCAGTTGATCCAGGGGAAGGCAAAAAACCCCAGCAGAGCATGCTCCAATTTGCTACAGCAGGGGAAAAAATTCCTTCCTGATCCCCCAAGAGGCAATTGGATTTTCCCTGGATCAACTTTATATACTTTTCAAGTATATATCTGAATAAGGTTCATAATGATAAGAATAAATGTCTCATGCCTATAGCAGAATATTGAAAAACTATCATACCATGTAGGACTTTGAAGGTGTCACAAAAATATCTTGGTCAAGTATAAAAAAAGTTCTTTACACTTTATTTTGTTACAATTCTGGAAAAAACAGCATTTCTATTTCAGAAGGAACTTCATACACCAGATTCTTAAATTTAAATCATTAAATGCATTAGTCAAAGGGGTACTTCTTGTATTCCTGATTTACAGCAGATGTAGGACTGACAGTAATGTACAGTACATTATATACACACCATCGTATACAGTGAGTGTGCCTTGCTCGGTTATGCAATCTTTCTGTATAAAAATGTTCTTTGCTAAAGTAGAGCTAAAGGTAAAACTTTTTTCCAATTTTGGTTAGAGTAAAGCCCCGTACACACGGGACGAATGTCAATCGGCAACGGCCGGTTAAAAAAAAAAACAGCTGTCATTCGGCCCGTGTGCAGCCGACTGATTCACAATCGGCGCTCTCAGCCAATGGCAGAGATTGCTGATCGGAGTGTTCTGGTGGGTGGGCCATCCCCCTGTCAGAACACAACAGTCCAGTGGGGGAGACCGCTGGACTAACCTTACATGGTTTGTAAAGTGGCTCCGACTGGAGCTGTCAGTTTATTTTTGTGCAACCCGCTGGGGAGCACAAAAAAAACTGTTCATGTGTATCGACTGTTCCTCCAACGATAGGGAATCCCTGAATGTCACCAGAACTGGTGCCTCCATTAGAAGATTTTCTTTCTATTCCTCTTTTGGCGACAAATTTTAGGATTTTCTTTCATTTTCGCTGTCACTGATAACTGCCAACAGGAAAATTGAGAGAGTGAACCTCCCTAATGGGGGCACAAGCAGCAATAATAACCCGACAGGTGTTTTAAACTCTCTACACTCTATCTTGGTTATTAAGATGGGTATACATTTGGCTACTTGGTGACTTGGTGACTTATGGACTTGATAACCTTTTGGCCATTTTCAGGGTACCAAATATCTAAATGGTTGCACATATAAGAATATGACTTGTATGATGGGGTTTTTATATGATTTTAATTTTTGAATAAAGATTATGGTATCTTTTTCTAACAACATGGGTTTGCATGGTTTGTTTTCACAAGATATTCAGCTGTGAATTGAACTGAGAAGTAGACCTACAGAATATGTGAATCTCATTGTACAACTCAGATTATTTCCCAGTCTTAGTGTAAAATATCACATCTGCAATAACTTATATAAAAGTGAAATTACCCTTAAAGCACTGGATTTGAGTGCCATTTTAACACTGCAGCTAACTTTCCAGCCGCTTTTGTCTGTATTTAAAATGTAATCATTGCACAGGTCCGACAATAAAAGGTCTCTGGGAGTCGTTCTATATTTATTGTTCTTTTGCTAGTGAATCCTGAAGGTGTAAATGGTAAAGTGCTCAATTCATATGTATGCTCAGTACACAAACCAAGGGCAGGGTTAGAAAACTTTAATCAACTTTGAATTAGTTATGCAGGTAAAAAGCTGTTTGAGCATTGTTTTGTTACAAGTTGAAGCAAAAAAAATGCTCCCTTTCAGGGACACATATAATAAAGAAAAAAAACAAAGTGCTTAGGAATCATTTGTACCAGACACAGTGTTAATTACTAATGTGCAACTTGTTGGCCAATTTTAAATTTTTAAATTTTTTTTTGTTATAAGAAAAGCTGGAAGCTCTTTGTATTGCAATGAGTAATTCCAATGGTTCCACTTGCCAATTGTTGCATCCTAGAATCCTTGCACAACCCTGTCAACACGTCACACTGAATATGGCCTAATGCTGACCATATATTTAGTCAATTCTTTAGCAATTTCAACAAGTGAATAAACCAAGGAAATCTACCTTCAGTGTTTTTAAACTGCAGCTGATAGAAATTCTTAGAATTCAAGCAAATTGTTGAAATTGCAAGAAAATTGTTTGATTGGCCAGCACGAAGGATTGTAACCCTAAGTTACCAAACATTTGTCTTGAATAGTTAAAAACAATACTGTATCAGCTCTTCCAAGGCTGGAGGACCCACTGAATGAGAATCTTGCCATGAAGGTGTGTAAATAATGAAAGCACCATTTCTGACCACCACGCAGCATACAGTGCTGAGAGAACATTGCTGTAAATGTTTCATCAATCCAATCAGCTCAGTATTTCCTGTCTGGCACCGGGTGTATTCAAGCACAAGTGGGTGCAAGGAATGTACATCAGGTACCCCTTTTGATGTGCCCGTGCTCAAGATTCTTAGAAATTTACCCGCACGAGTATCAAACATCTAAATTGATGCCCTAGTGCCTTTGTCAAGACTATTCTAGGGTTCATCAGACCATCCACTAGTTTGTCTTCTGGCACTTCCAGTTTTTATATTTTGGTTAACTATTATCCGCTGACTGTCCTAGTTGTTGAAGAGCTGTCCCTGGCAGGGGTAGTCATTTTAACTACTTGATAGAGCTACCAGTTTTCTTTCATGTTCAATACTCTCAAAGTTAACTGGTCATGAGCAAAAGAGGCTGCCACCCTTTTCTGATACTACTTACCTGTCATGTTCAACCTCGTGTGTCAATACGTTGAAGCACAGGCCTGGCACAAATATGAAGTTTAGGACTTCTAGCTATTCTGCTTGTATACTCATTTCACATCAGTGACGTAAAGTATTGAAGCCACTAGATCCTCACAGAGACAGAAAACCTAGAATATTCAGGAAGTGGCCACCTATGGCAGCCTCCATATTTTCACATGACTGGTTCACTTTAGCTGTCTATAAACAGATGGCAATGATTTAATGTCTCAGACACCCAAAGGAGTAATCTGACAGAAAGCAGTCGGTGAAATCTTGTTACATTACAATTGCCCCCCACCCTATTAGGTTGACACTAGGTGCCCCTCTTGCCACTAAAAAAGCACAGAAAACTTTAATACAGTATGTTTTGTGTGTCCCTATCATTCCTTTACTTTATGTTTCTTTGGTGGTGGTGGTGGTGTGTCCCCATGGGATTTGTACCAGCACTAAGAAGCCTTTGAACCATGTTTGTCCAACAGCATACATTAAGGCTGAACTATACATGGTTTTATTAGACACAGCTTAATTTCAGTTCTATATTAATAAATCATTAATATGTATTTTGCTTTTAGTGCAAGTCCCTAAATTTGACTGGGTTTCGACCTCTTGTAAGCCATTGTACAACAGAGCGCAGACTAATGCCCCGTACACACGGTCGGATTTTCTGACGGAAAATGTGTGATAGGACCTTGTTGTCGGAAATTCCGACCATGTGTAGGCTCCATCACACATTTTCCATCTGATTTTCCGACACACAAAGTTTGAGAGCAGGATATAAAATTTTCCGACAACAAAATCCGTTGTCGGAGATTCCGATTGTGTGTACACAAATCCGACGGACAAAGTGCCACGCATGCTCAGAATAAATAAAGAGATGAAAGCTATTGGCCACTGCCCCGTTTATAGTCCCGACGTACGTGTTTTACGTCACACGTTCAGAACGATCGGATTTTCCGTCAACTTTGTGTGACCGTGTGTATGCAAGACAAGTTTGAGCCAACTTCCGTCTGAAAAAATCCTAGGATTTTGTTGTCAGAATGTCCGAACAAAGTCCGACCGTGTGTATGGGGCATAAGAGAGGGAGAAGCAGCACAAAGAACCAACCAGTTGTGCTACAGTGCTCATGTGCCAACATGCTGATTGGAGGAGAAAGCAGAGATGAGCTTATGAGTCTGCTGCTTCTCATTTGCTCACTATGCTCATTCACAGGCTGTAGGAATTGACAAGACCTGTACATGTTAGTGGACTGCAGCAGAGAAAAATCAGATCTTCTGCTGAACAGTGCTGCGCCATGTGCCAGAGCTTTGAAATGTTAAGACTGGGTGGACAGAAACACAAAATGGCTAATCCACTGGCAACTAAAATCGCTCCTGTGTATTTATTTGTTTATTTAGCCATTTGCCTGGCGCTCAGCTTTAATTTTCTGTTACTGCTTTTTGGCCTACTCTATCAATCAAGCCTGCAGGCCTCATTTAGCAATATTTTCTTCATTTTTCTTTAGACTTGGTAACCTAAGTGACCACAAACCCCTTCATTATAGATCAGTATATCTGTCATCAAATCTGGTATTGACCTATACTGGAGCAATGCACTGTGGGGCTGAATGTTAGGTTATGAACATTTCTAAACAGAGTTAGCTGGTCCACCTCTTTACAGAAAAGGTTGCAGGATCTTTGCACGTAATTAGAATCATACATACGGGGGGACAATGTTAATTAGCATTCATAGTTTAGCTCAGTGTTTTTCAACCTCTTTTCATTCAAGGCACTCTTTAAAAATGATGGACAGTGTCGAGGCACCCCATTCTAAAATGTAAAAACTATTCTAATAGCTTTACATAATGCAGCAACATCCACACAAGTAGGACACCCAACGTTAGAGGTGATTTATTCTTTCAATGCAAATACACTTTTGCACACTGGTACTGACTAGTGTTCCAATGTTTCTCTTCTCCATCAGTTTTTCTCCATCACTCAGCTAATGTGACCCCAATGCTGATGGAGAGGGGCAGGGGAGGGTCAAACAAGGATGCTATGCAGGCGACTGACATCCTCTTTATCAACCGATGGTTGTTAGGACGCCAGCAGCTCCAGGGTTGTAATGGTGTACAATGAAAACCCGTGGCTTTGTGTAACTAAAAGGAAGCCGTCGTCCACACACCAGCTTGTACACAATTTTGGGGCAATTTTTAGGCATTTTACCAAGGCACCCCTGAAGAAATCTCAAGGCACCCTGGTTGAAAAAGGCTGGTTTAGCCTGTAATACATCTAAAGTCTAGTACACACGATGAGATCATCAAACTAATGATCGTCTGTTTTTTTGGGGTTTTTTTTGCACGCTAGTCTCCATATTGAAAACAAATAGATTTCAGACATAAGCTGTGTACAATCAGATTATCGTATGATCGATTCAAAAGTGGAATTTTTTCATGTGTACTAGGCTTTAAGCTGGTTATACAAGGTGTGTGTATATTATATATATATATATGTATATATATGTATATGTATATATATATATATATATATATATATATATATATATATATATATATATATATATATATATATATATATATATATATACACACATATATACATACACACACACACACACACATACATTTAGAAATGTATATACTTTGATTTCCGTTTTGTTTTAATATATCTGGGAATCCATTCAAATAGCAGGTCTGAACAAAATTTTTAAAGGACCTTGCTTGATTCAATTATGGCATTATTGAAAACTCTGACAAACAATTTTTCAGAATTCAGTACAAATGTTTGACTGAAAATGCCAAGCTGGTGATTTTTAGTCTGTCCGCAGCTCTGTTTGTTTAAGGATTTTATGTAAGTGGGTCTCGGCTGTTTTCCAGTAGACAAAGGCTACATTTCCTCATGTGATTTTGCAGCTCAGCACTTCAGGAAATGTTCTATGGCCCCTTTTGCCATTAAAATGTTGTAATTTGAACTTTTTATGTTGTTAATTATACTAACATACTAATAATACCAAAGTGCTATAATAATTTTTCTAGAGTTGGGTAAGTGTGGCCCCCAGTTAATTTATTCCTCTTAATTTGGCATGTCTGATGTACACAGAACACAGTCCATAGTCACCATGTAACACCTCTCCTGACAGAACACAGGCCTTTGAAAAAAAAAAGCGACTCTGGTGGGACTCGAACCCACAACCTTTGAATGTCTACAACACTGCTAGAAGTCCAATGCGCTATCCATTGCGCCACAGAGCCAGCTGGCTATGAGCCTTCTGACAACTCATCAACAAGTGTACTCTGCTCTTCACAGTGTGTATATACACATACAGAACGTAGACGCTCCTCTTCCCTGAGTCTATAGCATATTTTTCTTACCAATGATCCTATGACTATCCATAGAACAGTAAAGAGAGGAGAAACTTTTCTTTCTTGTATTTCTGTGATTAACCACTTGACCTCCGGAAAATGTACCCCCCTTCATGACCGGGCCATTTTTTGAGATATAACACAGCATTGCTTTGACAAATACACGGCCATGCAACACTTTACCCAAATAAAGTTTATTTAATTTTTTTCACACAAATATAGCAATATTTTGGTGGTATTTGATCACCACAGTTTTTTTTGCACTGTAAACAAAAAAAAGGCCAACAATTTTGAAAAAAAAAACAATATTTTTTTACTTTCTGCTATAAAGCATATCCAATTAAAAGGAAATTAGGCGTATTTTTGGTAAAAAATCCCAATAGGCGTATATTGATTAGTTTAGGCCAGCGTTAAAGCACCCACCAACTTTGGTATATATTTATGGAATTTTTATTTTTATACTAGTAATGGTGACTTATAAGGTGAATGCGATATTGCGGCAAACAATTGGACACTAACTGACTTTTGACACTTTGCGGGAACCAGTAACACTAATACAGTGATCAGTGCTAAAAATATGCACTTTCACTGTACTAATGACACTGGCTGGGAAGGGGTTTAACATCAGGGACAATCAAAGGGTTAACTGTGTGCCTAGCCAGTGTTTTTGTGTACTGTGTGCTGCTTTTACTAGGGGAAGAGATGGATCTCCATTTTGTGTGTTACACTGACGATTGGCGGGTGCTGGCAGACATCCAGTGTCCGGCACCCACAGATCGGCTTCTGTTCTGATTAAGCACAGCAGAAGCGGCCCGCCGCCGCTATTGCCGCTCCCCCCTGTAGGCGGAAGTGCAGAATCACATATATATGTGTGATCCTGCACAGGAGGGCCGCTGGGTAGCAATAAATCTGCTATAGGGTGGTCCAGAAGTGGTTAAACATGCAAGCAATTGGTGTAACATTCATGCAATTGTGTAGTAAATTTCCCAGGTGAGCAACTGCTGTGATAAAATTAATTGACCATAATTAAAATGGGAAAATAATATTTTTCCTGAGGTAGTATTTGTTTCTTTCCCAGGAGTTTGGGGTTATTTTTTATTTAGCAGTAGGGATCATTTAAAACCCCTGTTAGCAAATAGAAAGTATTGTGGAAATTTCACTTTCCGTTATGGAGTCAATAAAATAGAGGAAATCTCTCTTGAGAGGGAAATCCATCTTATAGTTGCCACCAGAACAGGTATAACCCGTATCCTGTGTGTAGGCAGGTATTTGTTAACGCTGCCCCAGCTGGGAAGTTGAGTAAATTGTGTTCCTAAATTTTCTTTTGACAGGCTTCACTGGGTCCGACCCACTGGTTCTGTGTGTTATAAAAGGAACAGGGGGTTCGAGCCCAGAGGGGGAGAAAACCTAGGGGATTATGTAATGCTGTTCAACCGGAGTATGGAATCCAGTGACGTACCGTAGCCCTAGTTCCCACTGCCCAGGAGGATCGCTTGTCGACCCTCTTGAATATGCCAACTATGGCCTTTGCCAGATATGGACTCTTTGCTATGCAGGTATGCTGGGGCAGCCACGAGCCTGAGTTAGAGACCAGGGTTGTTAGGGAAAGATTGCACTTTATGTTGAACTGATACCTGTGAATGCCTTTTGCCTGGTCTGAAGTTACTAAAGGGATGTCCCATACTGTCCCATAACTATGTATAGATTTTCTCCCATTTCCTGTTCCAGCTTCAAGATGAGAAGTAAGGAAAATCTGTAAGACTGTATCCAACAATGTTTTAATCATCCCTTACTTTATGCAAAATTATCCAAGACTGTGACTAGTAGTAGAATACATTATTTTCCTTTCTAACTTGGCCAGCAATAACTTGGTGTAAGTTTTTTTTTGTAATTTATAGACTGTGTTAATTCCATAAAAACAGTTTCTATGTATTTCCAGGATCCATAGGATGATATTAGAAAAAGTGCTGGAGTTTCATCAGCTTTGCTTTACTTACCCATGCCTGGATGATCGAGTGAAGAGATCCAGCAGGTGCCAATTCCTGGCTGAACATATAGTAGTGTGAGCTTTCCAGAAAGCTGGAATGAGCAGAGAGAAAGCCTTCATGTTCAGTAAGATAGAGTGGCATACGCATGTCATGCAGAAAGTTTTCTGATCCTTTTTCAACATTTTTAGGGCAACAAGTCTACCTATTAAAGTAAAAAGTTGATTATAATGAGATATGAGCATCCAAGGCTATGGATGATGTCCGGTACATGAACCCATGAATTTTCCATAGATTGGATGAGGTTTTTTTTCACAATGTGGCCATCTTCTCTGGGCCCTTGCTAGCAGTGAGCTAGGTGGCTTCCTTTACAGCTACAGTGTCTTGCAAAAGTATTCACCCACCTTGGCTTTTTACCCATTTTGTTACATTACAGCCTTTAGTTCAATGTTTTTCTAATCTGAATTATATGTGTAGCGCTGGTAGATTTACAATCTACCGCAGATTAGGTAAATTTAGTAAATTGTGTGTTATGAAGGTTAAAAGTTCGCCTCTGTTTCAGCTTGGCTGACGTTGTGTGTGCTTCCATGCTGACTAATGGTAACAGCGACACCCACCATTTAGTGTTGGAAGGGCAATGTGTCGAAGTGTATAGATGCTCCTCTGTCTCGGAGACAAGCTCGGTGGAGGTGGTCCTCTGAGTTGCATTCTGGGAAGGGGGTATTTATGGGACAGACGCCATGTTCTAAGTTAGTTTTTTCAGCCCACCTGCTGGCCCTCCTGGCCGACAGGTATGCGTTAAGGAGCTACCTCGTGGTCCTCCGATCAGGAGGCCCACGATCCTGCGGCGCAGGGGTGGGTCCAGAGGCTTGTCTGGGGCCTACCACTGCGGCCGAGGAATGGTCCTGAGCTGTCGGTCCTGTGTGACGAAGCTGGACAGCCGAGGAGATCCCAGGGGAGGACCCGTCTTGGAGAGATCGCGCAGCGTGCAGGTCTATAGAGGGGCCTGGTGACTCGGTTGCAGGACGTATCCAAAAGAAGTAATTATACAGCATAGCGTCGCCGGTTCGGCTTAAAGGTATTGTGACTGACTGTTCACTGCAGAAAATCTGATACATCCTGTGGCAGAGGATCGTGCAGATTTACCCCCCCCCAAACAAGTCTGTGGCAGAGACTTTAGATTCGTGCTGCGTACTGGCTGCTAGACCGGTGAGAGAGGCCTATCCAGACGAGCAAAGAGTGTATCCCATGAGGGGAATGCATTCCACATAATTATCTGGATTCTACGGGGACATTTGTTGCTAAGATCTTGTAAGAAGATATTTGAGTTTCTCCTGAAGATTTCCTTTTCCGTCTCTTTCCTGCTACTTCTTAAAGTTTGACTGTTTAATAAAGCATTGAAAACGTACTCCAGTGTTGGTGCGTGTGTCGTCCAGCAGTAAACTCAACGGAACCCCTAGACCCGGTGCCGGTGAAACAGAGGGAAGCAAAGTGAAGGTAACAGACCCGCTTAAACCAGCAGCTCCACCGTGAGTTAGTGCTGCATATGTGATGGATCAGAACACAATAGTTTAAGTTGGTGAAGTAAAATTAGAAAAATATATACGTAAAACTATTTTTCAGAAATAAAAAACTGATAATTGGTATGTGCGTATGTATTCACCCCCTTTGTTATGAAGCCCATAAAAAGCTCTGGTGCAACCAATTACCTTAAGAAGACACATAATTAGTGAAATGATGTCCACCTGTGTGCAATCTAAGTGTCACATGATCTGTCATTACATATACACACCTTTTTGAAAGGCCCCAGAGCTGCAACACCTAAGCAAGAGGTACCATTAACCAAACACTGCAATGAAGACCAAGGAACTCTCCAAACAAGTAAGGGACAATGTTGTTGAGAAGTACAAGTCAGGGTTAGGTTCTAAAAAAATATCCAAATCTTTGATGATCCCTAAGAGCACCATCAAATCTATCATAACCAAATGGAAAGAACATGGCACAACAGCAAACCAGCCAAGAGACGGCCGCACACCAAAACTCATGGACCAGGCAAGGAAGGCATTAATCAGAGAGGCAGCACAGAGACCTAAGGTAACCTTGGTGTGCTGCAGAGTTCCACAGCAGAGACTCGGGGTATATGTACATAGGACGACAATAAGCCGTAAGCTCCATAGAGTTGGGCTTTATGGAAGAGTGGCCAGAAGAAAGCCATTACTTTCAGCAAAAAATAAAATTGCATGTTTTGAGTTTGCGAAAAGGCATGTGGGAGACTCCCAAAATGTATGGAGGAAGGTGCTCTGGTCTGATGAGACTAAAATTGAACTTTTTGGCCATCAAAGAAAACGCTATGTGTGACGCAAACCCAACACATCACATCACCCAAAGAACAGCATCCCCACAGTGAAACATGGTGGTGGCAGCATCATGCTGTGAGGATGTTTTTCAGCAGTCGGGACTAGGAAATTGGTCAGAGTTAAGGGAAAGATGGATGGTGCTAAATACAGGGATATTCTTGAGCAAAATCTGTACCACTCTGTGTGTGATTTGAGGCTAGGACGGAGGTTCACCTTCCAGCAGGACAATGACCTCAAACACACTGCTAAAGCAACACTTGAGTGGTTTAAGGGGAAACATGTAAATGTGTTGGAATGGCCTAGTCAAAGCCCAAACCTCAATCCAATAGAAAAGCTGTGGTCAGACTTAAAGATTGCTGTTCACAAGCGCAAGCCATCCAACTTGAAGGAGCTGGAGCAGTTTTGCGAAGAGGAATAGGCAAAAACCCCAGTAGTAAGATGTGGCAAGCTCATAGAAAGCGACTTGGAGCTGTGATAGCCGCAAAAGGTGGCTCTACAAAGTATTGACTTTAGGGGGTGAATAGTTGTTATGCACATTGACTTTTTCTGTTGTTGTGTCCTATTTGTTGTGTGCTTCACAATAAAAAAAAAATACATCTTCAAAGTTGTGGGCAAGTTCTGTAAATTAAATGATACAAATCCTCAAACAATCCATGTTAATTCCAGGCAACAAAACATGAAAAATGCCAAGGGGGTGAATACTTTTGCAAGGCACTGTAGGTCTAATGTTCCCTGAACACGCTAAGTATCTGGGTTGTGGATAGGTGCCCATCACATTTGATGGTCAAATCTGTTAAATACTAAGCTGCTTATGTGGCCCACTGTAACTACAGTATGTATGGCCAACTTAAATCAAATCTGTCAATTGCCAGGCTTTCATACTGACCCTTCCAATTAAAATTTTAGAATCCCTAACCTGGAACAAGTATGCAGATAAGGACTTTGTAAAATATTAAGGCTTATGCTTTAGCATTACAGCCAATATCTAGCACCCTCAAGGAGAGATTAAATACAGTGGTCTTCATGTCTTTCTCGTGGCAGGTTTATGTTAAAACATGAAGAATTACCGATTCAAGAAATTGATCAGACAGGTTGGTTTAGCCTTTTATTTTCTGTGGGAACAGTTCTAGCTGGCTTAGACTGGACATGATTGGACGCTCCATTCACTCCTATGGAGCAGTGGATGTCAGCGGTGACTAGGGTGCCCACGTGTCCCGGATTGCCCGGGACTGTCCCGCAATTGCCATCTCTGTCCCTGGTCCCGGGCACCTTCATTCCGGGACAATACAATGTCCCGGAATGAAATTGAGGTCACAGCCACCACCTACTAACTAGTACTGTAATTACATTTCTCTACACTTCTGGAACTGGTTGCTAGGGCCGGCCTGCCTGCCGTCCAGCAACCAGTGACATCACAGACTCTCAATTTTTCAGACAGTGAGGCCGGGGGCAAGGCCGCACTTAGTGCTGCACTACTGTCTCCACCCTCCTAGGCACCTCCTCCTTCTCCGGTGCCCAGCAGCAAGCATCCGGGACTGGCGTGATCTTCACTCTCCAGACAGTGTCTCCTCTCCACCCACCTCCTTCCTCGGCACCCGCGACCTGGCGCCCAGCAGCAGGCAGAGGGAGTGACAGCAGCAGGAACTGGTCATCTGGTGTCTGTTCTGTGTGCTGCTGCTGGATCAGATCGATGGCAGCCCGAGTACCTGACTTCTCCTCCTTTCGCCCACAGCTCAACTCACTGTCTGAGGGACCACTCAGAGTCACCAGAGGGAATATTGGAACTTAGAAGGTGAGGGGAAAAAAGTAATGAAGAAGAAGGTGACAGTCACACAAGTGGACACTGGACAGTAATGAAGGTGACACAGGGGAACATGGGTGGCAAGTGACACAGCTGTGGGAGGCAAGTGGCATACTGCATCTGGTGGCAAGCCATGGGTGGCAAATGGCACACTGCATCTGGTGGCAAGCTATGGGTGGAAATTGGCACACTGCAACTGGTGGCAGGCTATGGGTGGCAATTGGCACACTGCAACTGGTGGTAGGATACAGGTGGCAAGTGGCACACTGCATCTGGTGGCAGGATACGGTGGGAAGTGGCGCACACACACTGCATCTGGTGGCAGGCTATGGGTGGCAAGTAGCACACTGCATCTGGACTATGGGTGGAAAGTGGCACACTGCAACTGGTGGCAGACTATGGGTGGAAAGTGGCACACTGCATTTGGTGGCAGGCTACGGGTGGCAAATGTCACACTGAATGTGGTGGCAGGCTATGGGTGGCAAGTGGCACACTGCATCTGGTGGCAGGCTACAGGTGGAAAGTGGCACACTGCATCTGGCAGCAGGCAACGGTGGCAAGTGACACGCTGCATGTGGTGGCAAGTGACAAGCTCAGGGTTGCAACTGATTCTGCATTACAGTGAGTTGAACTATTTCATGATATATTACAATGCAGTAATAGAAATATTGTGATTTGATCATCCTGACACCATATCTAGAATGGTGTGGGGATGATTTATGTGCTAACACCAGCCATTCACCCGACAAATCACACCGAATTCCCTGTCATCCCTACATTGCCCCCCCCCTCATTTTTTGGGGGGAAGTTGGGTGTCCCTGAATGGCAGTTTGGAAATGTGGTCACCCTAGCGGTGACATGTCCGCTGACATCCGCCTCTATCCAATCTGATCCTGTCTGTGAAACTTAGACGAATGGTGACCCTATTTTCCATTCGTCTGGTGGATCGGTCAGGCAGTTCGTTTTCATCTGATCTCCCCATAGAGGAGAGCGGGCTCTGACAGCTCCATCTCAGCACAGTGAGCGGAGATGGACTTGTCAGCCGCCTGCTTAGTGGGAATCAGCGGATCGATCTCCCGCTGAACAAAGCGGTTTCCGCCGGGCGGATCGCCCATGTGAAAGGACCCTTAGGTACAGTAAATTTGCTGGAAGCAAGTGGCAATGCGCTTGAGTAATCAACTTTTTTCATGGATGACTGGGTCAACCTAGTGCTGACTGTCACAGCTTTGCTTCAGATCTGTCTCTACTATTCCCAAAGACCAGCAGGCATGCTGGTACATGTAGTTCCTTGGCTTTAACTTGCAGGGTTCTGCTATTACCGGTTATCCCATAAGACTTGTAGTCATGACTGGTTAACCACCTGTTGTTGATTTAATTAGTTATGTGCCCAGCCAGTGCATCTCCAATTCTATTGAGACTGGGCTCATTCCCTATTTCAGCAATAATTTGGACAATTTAGGCCCCTTTCACCTAACAAGCCCACTCAGATCCGCCTGTCTGTTTTTCAAGCGGATCCAAGCGGGCCATCCATTGACTCCTATGGGGAGATGGATGTCAGCGGAGATGTGTCCGCTGACACCCATCTGACATCTGATCTGCTAAAAACAGACCTTCGCCATCCATCTTGGCGGATCGGATGAGATCTGATGAAAATGGACATGCTGTCTGTTTTCGTCCGATCTCTCCATAGGAATCAGCGGCACTCTAACAGGCCCCTCCCTGCTCCAGTGAGCAGAGACGGACCTGTCATCCACCAGCTCAGCGGAGATCAGCGGAGCGATCTCCTGCTGAGCTGGTGGACTCCGCTGAGCGGATCTGCCCCGTGTGGAAGGGGCCTTAGGGAAGATGGGAGATCTAACTAATTTTAAATTTCACCTCTCTTAAAACTTTGACTACACTTATGCCCAATAAAGTAAATGTAAAGCCAAATACAGCCACTAAATAATAGTAATCCCCATGCAATAGCTTGAAGCCTTATAACCCAGATTGTAAGGCTTGTTACAGAACATACTGTAGATATAGTTAAGGGTATGTCTGAGGGCTAAAAATATATTTTAACTTATACAGTTTTCTTAATAAGGGGTTTTAAGAGCCTTAAATGTCAATATTAGCCCCAGTCATTTCAAATTGCACTGCATTTGGCATCAACTAAAAGTTGCCCACAATGAGAGCAAGTGCTTTAGGTTGGGTTCACGCTGAAGCACGGAACGGCTCACAGCAGGGGTCCAGTGCGTCCCTGTTCACAGTTTCAGGTCCGATTTGAGTCCGAATGTTTGGCTGAATTCAGACCTGAAACAGACCAGAAGATGCACAGGACTCGCAATTCGCACCAGAACCGCTTTGGAGATATGTGAACCGGCTCCACAGAGAGCCGGTCACAATCTCCTGACATGTGAATTGGATGCTGGGAAATCCGCAACAGTGTGAACTCAGACTTATGTGAAATGTAGAAATGCTCAATAACCCCCCTAACCTCCTATTAAAAATTAAAATTTGTGCCTATGCAAATTATAATTAAGCCAAGCAGAGCAAAACCACTCATTTAAAGCTGTAGTGAACTAAAAAAAAAATCAAGTGATTGAGCTTAAAATAATGTTAACAAATGTATGTCCCTATACCTACCAAGATCTTACAATTGACTGTTTTCTCACAACAGATCAGTTATACATTTTTAGGGTTTAGGTTTCCTTCATATATGTTGGTGGTATAAAGATAAGCTGCCAAGATAAACTGTGAAAGGTGCCATTGCTAAATAAATAGTATTATACAGGAATTCTATAGTGCCAACAGTTTGTCCAAGTGTAAGTAAACCCCCCCTATCGTTTTCAGCCAAGGAAGCTGCCATCTTTGCCTCTGTTTAATCTATAACTGCCATGATTCTGCACATGTGATCAGTTATGACACCAGCCATTGGATGGTTTGACAATTTGGTTGAGAGCACAACCAATGGGAGTGTAACATTTCCGGCACGAAACGGAAATGAAACTGTTTTATGGATGGGTTTACTTCTGCTTTAAAATACAAAAAGATATTGTATAAGAGAGATAATAATGTGGGGTTGTGCGGATGGAGAAAATTTAAATTACAGTTGTTATATAGAAATAAGATGGGCTGACTGAGCTAATAATATTAGTAAATATATGAAATGTAAAAGGTTATTTGGAGGCTGGATAGGCTTCTCTAAGGAGATGGGTTCTCATTAAAGCTAAGGGGATACCCCAGAGCTTGCACCTTTTAACAACCTCCACATATCTATACTGATCAATTCTGTTTACAAATCATTTAAATCATTTAAAATAGTTTTATGAAGTTCCCTGCCTAAACTGGCTTACAGTGCCTTGCAAAAGTATTTACTCCCCTTGGCATTTTTCGTGTTTTGTTGTCTCACAACCTGGAATTAACATGGATTGTTTGAGGATTTGCATCATTTAATTTGGTGGCAGGCGATGTGGCAAGTGACACGCTCAGAGCTCCCACTGATTCTGCATTATGGTGAGTTGAACTATTTAATTTTATATACAATGTAATAATAGAAATAATGTGCTTCAATCATCCTGACACCATAACAACTATGGTGCCGTCATGATTGAAGCGCCAACACCAGCCATTTCCCCCCCAAAAAATGTATTTTCTGGCAGTGCCCCTCCCGAGATTAGACTCTGGTACTGCTGTTGCCTTTCAAAAGAAGCACTGTTTATTTGAACTAAAGCAAATTCAAGAGTCATTCATAATCATTTACAACAATATATTCTATGTCACCATGATTTTCTATTATAATGTATTCATCGTCTCCCTCCAGTACAATTATTTCAATCTCCTTGTCTCCTGTTACAACATTTTCCTCTTTCTCCTGTTCCAGAAGATTAATGTCTTTTTGGGTTGCATCTTCAAAGTTCCAAGGAAAATGAAGATAGTTTAGTACAACTCCTACTTCATTCCTGCAGCTGGGGTCTTGGGCAAAAAGTACATGAAATAAATCATGAACCCTCCTGTTAACCTTCTTCCAACCATTTGGTGGTGGCATGTGGCCACTGTTCTGCCAGTAAACAAAGCTTTGAAACGACAGATTTTCAACAAGAGCCATTTGCCACGGAAAGTTTCCAGTGAGGAGAATGTACAAAACAACACCAAAGGCCCAGATGTCAACACTAGGATCCACGACAATTGATTCCGTGGGCTTTAGTGTACACAGTTCAGGAGACATGTACTGGTTGATGGGTGACATTGATGGAACAACAGTACCAACACATTGAGTGAGTCCAAAGTCACTTAGTTTGACGTTATGACATCTCTTGTCCATAAGTAAGATATTATCTGGCTTCAGGTCCCTATGCACCAGTTTTTTACTGTGCATGTATTCAAGCGCCTGGGTGATCTGTAATGCACAGCGTTTAACCAGCTTTTCTGGAATTCCCACCTGGAAAAGTAAAAACAATTATATGAAATTCATGTGAAATATCACATTTATACAATGTTAATTTCTAAATCTGCAAATGGAATTACATGTTAACATGATTGCAATCAATCTAAAATATTTCAGCAATGTAGGAAAGATGGGAGGTCTAAGTGATTTAAAATTTTACCTGCATCTTAAAAACTTTGACTACCCTTTCATATAGAGTGGTGAAGCATTACAGCTTATGTCATGTTATTGTTTCCTATATCCCTCCTAGGAAGTGAGGTGGTAGTGGAGGGATGCAACTGCCTCTATTTGTTGATTTTGTCTCTGAAGCAGAAAGTAATAGTTAAAGTGGTTCTAAAGCCTTAAAGGATAAGTTCACCTTTCGTAACATGTTACATGTTACACAGACCGGCCCCCGCGCATCCCCGCTGTGACAGCTAGTGGGGTTCTTCTCCCTCCCCGCTAGCTGTCACAATTTTAAAAAAAAAGTGGCCGAGCGGGGCTCCGCTTGCCCGGCCATGTCACTGATTGACAGGGCTCTGTGCATGGAAAACTACAAGGCCCGGCAGCCTTTGCGGCTGTCGGCTTGTAGTTTTCAATGAACTACCACAATGCTGTGAAGCACAGTGATAGTTCATTCATGTTTCCTGTCAGATTGTATCTGCTTACCTGTACGGGATGTACCGGCAAGCAGATACACTGGCTCTGCTGGAGACCTGCATGGCACCAACGATCTGCTGATTGCTGGTGCAATGGTTTACAAACTCCAAAAAAATAAATTTATTCAAATTTTTTTACCTGCAAAAAAAATGTGCATTAATTTTTTTTTTGTAAAACGTGAACTTATCCTTTAAGGTTTTACACCTTCAAACATTCTATGCATGAAGGTGCAAAACCTTCTGTGCTGCAACTTCATCTTCATGATGGGATTAAGAAAGATCTTGCCCAGAGAATGTAGACTGCAGAAAATAACTGACAGGGATTTTTACCCTTCCTTATTTCTTTCCAACCGGGCCAACATTACTTGGTATAAATGTTTGCAATTTACAGAATGTACCCAGGACAAAACACCAGTTACTATTTATTTCCAGGATCCCTAGGACCATATATATATATATATATATATATATATATATATATATATATATATATATATATATATATATATATATATATATATATATATATATATATAAATGAATAAATTGGCAAGCAAATGCTGAAGTGTCAGCTGCTTTATTTTACTTACGCTTGGCTGGATGATCGAGTGAAGCGATCCAGCAGGTGCTAATTCCTGGCTGAACACATAGTGGTCTGAGGCTTCCAGAGGGCTTGAATAGGTAGAGATGAAGCCCTTGTGTCCAGTAAGATAGAGTGAAATGCACACTTCATGCAAAAACTCTTCTCGTTTGGTTAGTTCCTTTTTCACCATTTTTAGGGCAACAAGTCTACCTGTTAAAGAGAAAAAATGAATTGATTTACAAATAAGATAAAAGACTCTGATGTACAATACTTGAGTCCATTAACTTTACATAGACTGGATGGTTTTCTTCAACATGTAGTCAGCTCCTCTGAGCCTTTGTTAGCAGTGTGTTATAGAGCTATGCAGCTGCATCTATTGTCCTCTGTATATGCAAAATATGAGGGGAATGGGGATAGTTGCTGAAGCCATCCTACTCAGCCCTCCAAGGGGAAATGATCTATCTTGGTACCGACCACAAAATTCAATTGAAGATAAAATATTAATTTATTACATATAAAAACATATATCACATCTAAATCAAAACAATTGTCCTCTGTAAATGCTAAGTATCTGGGTTGTACATAGAGAACCATCAGTTGTTATTAAAATCTGTTACCTGCTTAGCTGCATATGTGGCTCACTGTAACTGCCTATGACATGACCGCCTTAAAGCAAATATGTCATGAGAGAAACAGGAAGGTTGCTATTGGTAAGCTCCTCTTCAAAATGCCAATTTCTTGGCTGTCATGTTGTACCCTCCAAATGTAATATACAGTGTATATAGAATCACTGACTTGTATCATATATGCAAATATGGACATTGTTAAAAAATATTAAGGCTTTCTCTTTGGCTTAACAACTAGCACTTTCAGGAGAATTTAAAAGAAAAAAGGTGGCCTTCTTGTTTTTACCTATGGCAAGGTTACGTTAAAGACATGTAAGAGGATTAAATTGAGAAATTGAGACAGGTTGAAAGACTTATTTTCTGGGGAAGCAATGCCAGTTGCCTAATTGGAGTTTTGTCCTGTTCTTATTCAGCACTGAGAAGATAGGAAGAACTGGTTGATCTTTGTGCATTATGATCTTTAACCCAAACTTCTGTAACAAAGCCCATATGTCTAAGGTGACAATTTTTTTAGCAAAGATTCAAATGTTTTTGTTATCTGTTCTATAGGTTCAAACAATTGGGCAAATTAGAAATACTAATACATGAAAGTAGGTGCTGCTACCTCCCAGTGTTATAATGTGGATTTACCACCGGTGCTCTGGCAGAGGCAGCAAGATTGCAGAGTAAACAATGGAGTGCCAGCTTTTCTAAATAAGAAATACTCTTTGTAATTATTTAAGAGAATTCACTTACCCATTTCCCTGTCTACCGCCCTCACAACTAAACCATAAGTACCCTCGCCAAGCTGTTCCAGGATTTCATATTCTTCGCCACAAATTCTTTCTTCAATCCTACAAGTTGAGTAGGCTGCCATTTTGAATATGGTGATATCGGGCTTTATCTGCACACAAGAGCACAACATTTTTATGTAAAGACTTTTTGCTCAAAATTCTTTATAAATGTATTTCAAATGTTGCAATTACTTTCTTTTTGAAAAGAAAACAAAAATACCAGTAATATAGCTAAGATAAATTTAGAAGACTAGACTTACCTAGGCACAGAACGGACAGCTAGGAGTAGAAGTTCAAAGTAGATTGAGTTTCTGCAAAAGTTGATAAAATAGCTTCTGCAAGGTCCAGTCTTAGAAAGATCTTGAAAAAAGTGGATATCTGTGGTTCACAGACCATCTTGGTCTTTTATAGAGAAGTTTAGACAGGAGCCAAGCCAGGAAGCTTCAAACCTTCATTTGAATGCAAATCGAATCATCACCTGAACTTGAAAAATCAATGTGACTCCTTTGTGTCTACAGTGTAAACAGGTTCCCATCACAGTGGGTAGTAGGGAGTGGACATGTCTTTATTTTCACTGGTTTCAGATTGGTAATGTTGACAACAATTGAACCTCTGAGGGCGTTTGACCTGTTCAGATTAAAACTTCTGTAGTAAAAAGGGGTTTTAAAAGTAAAACATGTTAGATTTTAGCCTTTACCTACTTTATGGGATCAGGCAATAATTAGATCATCTTTGAGGTGATCAAGGAGAAAACTATAGCTCTATGCAAAACTGGTATTGTAGATAAAATACACTATTGGTTACAAATGACTACTTCTCACTACACCAATCTTGGTTTTAAATATCTTCTGTTCTAATAATTTTTTGGACTTATTAATCTATAAAATTTCATAAACCATTTTATTACCATAGCGCACTCCTAATATGTTGTACTACAGAAAGCTTTGTATCATCTATAGCTGTTGCTCAGATTAGCCTGTGTGCTGCTGGCTTTAGTTGCTTAGGTTTTTTAATGCTAAAACTCAATATTGTAACAAAAGGTCATTCAAGTTACATAGTTAATCAGGTTGAAAAAAGACACAAGTCCAATTTTATACCCTCAGTTGATCCAGGGGAAGGCAAAAAACCCCAGCAGAGCATGCTCCAATTTGCTACAGCAGGGGAAAAAATTCCTTCCTGGTCCCCCAAGATGCAATCGGATTTTCCCTGGATCAACTTTATATACTTTTCAAGTATATATCTGAATAAGGTTCATAATGATAAGAATAAATGTCTCATCCCTATAGCAGAATATTGAAAAACTATCATACCATGTAGGACTTTGAAGGTGTCACAAAAATATCTTGGTCAAGTATAAAAAAAATTCTTTACACTTTATTTTATTACATATCTGGAAAAAACAGCATTTCTATTTCAGAAGGAACTTCATACACCAGATTCTCAAATTTAAATCATTAAATGCATTAGTCAAAGGTGTACTTCTTGTATTCCTGATTTACAGCAGATGAGGTAGGACTGACAGTAATGTACAGTACATTATATACACACCATCATATACAGTGAGTGTGCCTTGCTCGGTTATGCAATCTTTCTGTATAAAAATGTTCTTTGCTAAAGTAGAGCTAAAGGTAAAACTTTTTTCCAATTTTGGTTAGAGTAAAGCCCCGTACACACGGACGAATGTCAATCGGCAACGGCCGGTTAAAAAAAAAACAGCTGTCATTCAGCCCGTGTGCAGCCGACTGATTCACAATCAGCGCTCTCAGCCAATGGCAGAGATCGCTGATCGGAGTGTTCTGGCGGGGGGGGCATCCCCCTGTCAGAACACAACAGTCCAGTGGGGGAGATTGCTAGACTAACCGTACATGGTTAGTAAAGTGGCTCCGACTGGAGCTGTCAGTTTATTTTTGTGCAACCCGCTGGGTAGCACAAAAAAAACTGTTCATGTGTATCTGGCTTAAGGGATAATTCTATCGACTGTTCCTCCAAAGATAGGGAATCCCTGAATGTCACCAGAACTGGTGCCTCCATTAGACGATTTTCTTTCTATTCCTCTTTTGGCGACAAATTTTAGGATTTTCTTTCATTTTCGCTGTCACTGATAACTGCCAACAGGAAAATTGAGAGAGTGAACCTCCCTAATGGGGGCACAAGCAGCAATAATAACCCGACAGGTGTTTTAAACTCTCTACACTCTATCTTGGTTATTAAGATGGGTATACATTTGGCTACTTGGTGACTTGGTGACTTATGGACTTGATAACCTTTTGGCCATTTTCAGGGTACCAAATATCTAAATGGTTGCACATATAAGAATATGACTTGTATGATGGGGTTTTTAATTGATTTTAATTTCTGAATAAAGATTATGGTATCTTTTTCTAACAACATGAGTTTGCATGGTTTGTTTTCACAATATATTCAGCTGTGAATTGAACTGAGAAGTAGACCTACAGTATATGTGAATCTCATTGTACAACTCAGATTATTTCCCAGTCTTAGTGTAAAATATCACATGTGCAATAACATATATAAAAATGAAATTACCCTTAAAGCAGTGGATTTGAGTGCCATTTTAACACTGCAGCTAATGTTCCAGACGCCTTTGTCTGTATTCAGAATGTAATCATTGCACAGGTCCGATAATAAAAGGTCTCTGGGAGTCGTTCTATATTTATTGTTCTTTTGCTAGTGAAACCTGAAGGTGTAAATGGTAAAGTGCTCAATTCATATGTATGCTCAGTACACAAACCAAGGGCAGGGTTAGAAAACTTTAATCAACTTTGAATTAGTTATGCAGGTAAAAAGCTGTTTGAGCATTGTTTTGTTACAAGTTGAAGCAAAAAAAATGCTTCCTTTCAGGGACACATATAATAAAGAAAAAAAACCGAAGTGCTTAGGAATCATTTGTACCAGACACGGTGTTAATTACTAATGTGCAACTTGTTGGCCAATTTTAAATTTTTTAAAAATTTTTTTTGTTATAAGATAAGCTGGAAGCTCTTTGTATTGCAATGAGTAATTCCAATGGTTCCACTTGTCAATTGTTGCATCCTAGAATCCTTGCACAACCCTGTCAACACGTCACACTGAATATGGCCTAATGCTGACCATATATTTAGTCAATTCTTTAGCAATTTCAACAAGCGAATAAACCAAGGAAATCTACCTTCAGTGTTTTTAAACTGCAGCTGATAGAAATTCTTAGAATTCAAGCAAATTGTTGAAATTGCAAGAAAATTGTTTGATTGGCCAACACGAAGGATTGTAACCCTAAGACACCAGACATTTGTCTTGAATAGTCAAAAACAATACTGCATCAGCTCTTCCAAGGCTGGAGCACCCACTGAATGAGAATCTTGCCATGAAGGTGTGTAAATAATGAAAGCACCATTTCTGACCACCACGCAGCATACAGTGCTGAGAGAACATTGCTGTAAATGTTTCATCAATCCAATCAGCTCAGTATTTCCTGTCTGGCACTGGGTGTATTCAAGCGCAAGTGAATGCAAGGAATGTACATCAGGTACCCCTTTTGATGTGCCCGTGCTCAAGATTCTCAGAAATTTACCCGCACGAGTATCAAACATCTAATTTGATGCCCCAGTGCCTTTGTCAAGACTATTCTAGGGTTCATCAGACCATCCACTAGTTTGTCTTCTGGCACTTCCAGTTTTTATATTTTGGTAACTATTATCCGCTGACTGTCCTAGTTGTTGAAGAGCTGTCCCTGGCAGGGGTAGTCATTTTAACTACTTGATAGAGCTACCAGTTTTCTTTTATGTTCAAAACTCTCAAAGTTAACTGGTCATGAGCAAAAGAGACTGCCACCCTTTTCTGATACTACTTACCTGTCATGTTCAACCTCGTGTGTCAATACGTTGAAGCACAGGCCTGGCACAAATATGTAGTTTAGGACTTCTAGCTATTCTGCTTGTATACTCGTACCACATCAGTGACGTAACGTATTGAAGCCACTAGATCACCACAGAGGCAGAAAACCTAGAATATTCAGGAAGTGGCCACCTATGGCAGCCTCCATATTTCCACATGGCTGGTTCACTTTAGCTGTCTATAAACAGATGGCAATGATCTAATGTCTCAGACACCCAAAGGAGTAATCTGACAGAAAGCAGTTGGTGAAATCTTGTTACATTACAATTGCCCCCCACCCTAATAGGTTGACACTAGGTGCCCCTCTTGCCACTAAAAAAGCACAGAAAACTTTAATACAGTATGTGTTGTGTGTCCCTATCATTTCTTTACTGTATGTTTCTTTGGTGGTGGTGATGGTGTGTCCCCATGGGATTTGTACCAGCACTAAGAAGCTTTTGAACCATGTTTGTTCAACAGCATACATTAAGGCTGAACTATACGTGGTTTTATTAGACACAGCTTAATTTCAGTTCTATATTAATAAATCATTAATATGTATTTTGCTTTTAGCGCAAGTCCCTGAATTTGACTTGGTTTTGACCTCTTGTAAGCCATTGTACAACAGAGCGCAGACTAAGAGAGGGAGAAGCAGCACAAAGAGCCAACCAGTTGTGCTGCAGTGCTCATGTGCCAACATGCTGATTGGAGGAGAAAGCAGACATGAGCTTATGAGTCTGCTGCTTCTCATTTACTCACTATGCTCATTCACAGGCTGTAGGAATTGACAAGACCTGTACATGTTAGTGGACTGCAGCAGAGAAAAATCAGATCTTCTGCTGAACAGTGCTGCGCCATGTGCCAGAGCTTTGAAATGTTAAGACTGGGTGGACAGAACCACAAAATGGCTAAACCACTGGCAACTAAAATCGCTCCTGTGTATTTATTTGTTTATTTAGCCATTTGCCTGGCGCTCAGCTTTAATTTTCTGTTACTGCTTTTTGGCCTCCTCTATCCATCAAGCCTGCAGGCCTCATTTAGCAGTATTTTTTTTATTTTTCTTTAGACTTGGTAACCTAAGTTACCACAAACCCCCTCATTATAGATCAGTATATCTGTCATCAAATCTGGTATTGACCTATACTGGAGCAATGCACTATGAGGCTTAATGTTAGGTTATGAACATTTCTAAACAGAGTTAGCTGGTCCACCTCTTTACAGAAAAGGTTGCAGGATCTTTGCAAGTAATTAGAATCATACATACGGGGGGACAATGTTAATTAGCATTCATAGTTTAGCTCAGTGTTTTTCAACCTCTTTTCATTCAAGGCACCCCTTAAAAATGATGGACAGTGTCGAGGCACCCCATTCTAAAATGTAAAAACTATTCTAATAGCTTTACATAATGCAGCAACATCCACACAAGTAGGACACCCAACGTTAGAGGTGATTTATTCTTTCAATGCAAATACACTTTTGCACACTGGTACTGACTAGTGTTCCAATGTTTCTCTTCTCCATCAGTTTTTTTCCATCACTCAGCTATTGTGACCCCAATGCTGATGGAGAGGGGCAGAGGAGGGTCAAACAAGGATGCTATGCAGGCGACTGACATCCTCTTTATCAACCGATGGTTGTTAGGACGCCAGCAGCTCCAGGGTTGTAATGGTGTACAATGAAAACCCGTGGCTTTGTGTAACTAAAAGGCAGCCGTCGTCCACACACCAGCTTGTATACAATTTTGGGGCAATTTTTAGGCATTTTACCAAGGCACCCCTGAAGAAACCTCAAGGCACCCTGGTTGAAAAAGGCTGGTTTAGCCTGTAATACATCTAAAGTCTAGTACACACGATGAGATCATCAAACTAATGATCGTCTGTTTTTTTGGGGGGGTTTTTGCACGCTAGTCTCCATATTGACCGGAAGTCCGAAAACAAATAGATTTCAGACATAAGCTGTGTACAATCAGATTATCGTATGATCGATTCAAAAGTGGAATTTTTTCATGTGTACTAGGCTTTAAGCTGGTTATACAAGGTGTGTATATATATATATATATATATATATATATATATATATATATATATATATATAGATAGATATAGATACACACATATACATATATATACATATATATACATATATATATATATACACATACACACACACACACACACACACATTTAGAAATGTATATACTTTGATTTCCGTTATTTTTTAATATATCTGGGAATCCATTCAAATAGCAGGTCTGAACAAAATTTTTAAAGGACCTTGCTTGATTCAATTATGGCATTATTGAAAACTCTGACAAACAATTTTTCAGAATTCAGTACAAATGTTTGAATGAAAATGCCAAGCTGGTGATTTTTAGTCTGTCCGCAGCTCTGTTTGTATAAGGATTTTATGTAAGTGGGTCTCGGCTGTTTTCCAGTAGACAAAGGCTACATTTCCTCACTTGATTTTGCAGCTCAGCACTTCAGGAAATGTTCTATGGCCCCTTTTGCCATTAAAATGTTGTAATTTGAACTTTTTATGTTGTTAATTATACTAACATACTAATAATACCAAAGTGCTATAATAATTTTTCTAGAGTTGGGTAAGTGTGGCCCCCCAGTTAATTTATTCCTCTTAATTTGACATGTCTAATGTACACAGAACACAGTCCAGAGTCACCATGTAACACCATGTAACTCGTGATAGAACACAGGCCTTTGAAAAAAAAAAAGCGACTCTGGTGGGACTCAAATCCACAACCTTTGAATGTCTACAACACTGCTAGAAGTCCAATGCGCTATCCATTGCGCCACAGAGCCAGCTGGCTACGAGCCTTCTGACAACTCGTCAACAAGTGTACTCTGCTCTTCACAGTGTGTGTGTATACACATACAGAACGTAGACGCTCCTCTTCCCCGAGTCTATAGCATATTTTTCTTCCCAATGATCCTATGACTATCCATAGAACATAATGCAATATATAAAGTGCTCTTGATGAAGTCACGTGATCAGTGACGCAATGCCTCAGGAGGAGCCAGGTGACATTACTTCCGGTCACGGCCGAGACTGGAAGTACTATATGTGAAGCTGTTTGTCCTGATTTTAAACTATAAGTCTACTGCTTGTGATGATTCATTGAGTGAGCGCCACATTAATTTCTATTCAAATTTTCTTGAATGTGACATCCGTTTGCGTGTCTTTTTTTGCCATAACTTAGTGCTGAAATTTTCTTGTTTAGAAAGTGTTGGATGAGTGCCAGGACCAGAGGAACTGCCAGCTGCTTGTCAACAGTCATTTATTTGGCTCTGATCCATGTCCAGGAACCAGCAAATACCTGGTGGTGGGATATAAATGTAGGCCAAGTAAGTACAACATTCCCCAGAACTTTGTAAGACTTGTAGAGAAGAATCCCCATTGCAATTATTTAAAGGGCAAGTGCAGCCAAACGTATGCATGTGTAGAGTCTGTAGTAGCTGTCAATGGTTTTGTAAAGTATTGTGCATAGTCAACTCCCCTTCATGTTTACAGGCCTTGACTCTGGCCTACTTATTTGTTTTAATATATATGCATATAACAAGTAAGGCAATTGCTTTCTATGATGTTCAATGCTCATGTGTGAACTTGGGATAAGCTGTACTCCTGCACTGTGGCCTGTAAGCACCAAATTACCTTCCCAAGCCAGGTAGTGTATTTGCATGGGAGGTAGACCTTTTATGTTTAGAATTTAGGACTGGGGTGGGGAGTTTAGCATGTAGTACAGTTTTTTTTTACCTCATTTTGCTTCCTATTCCAGAGACAAGAGAGAACAAGGTTTGAGTGAACATATCCCCTGTTAGATTGTCACCATCAGAACAGTTCTACCCATTGAAAATTTTCTATCCTTTTCTCATCAAGTGAAAACTGTAAATTTTTGTATTTTCCATCATGACTTATTATCACTTGGACAAGAAGTAAGGGAAAATTGGGCTGCAGAAACCAGTAAACATGACAAACATGCTAACCCTCACCCACTATCCAGCACTGAAAATTCAAAGTGCCTCTCAAGCCAAAACAACTTGTACCAAAAATACGGCACTGGAACTTTCAGTGACTCTGCCTCTATGTAAAAGCTGGTTTTTGACCAGTGGGTGAATGGTTTAATTCACTATTAGAAGAAATGTTTGTTTTTAATCGGACTAGAACATTGTACTGTTATATCTATGCTTTCATTTTAGATGAATTTAAGATTAAGGTGGCCTGTGAGGACGACTGACTGAGGCTGAGCTGTAAGAGGAATACAGTAATTGCTATCTATTCTGTTACGTTTGGAAGAGTACAAGGTGGCAGCTTGGAGTGCCCATACTAGGACCTAGCCATGACTTTTACAGGTAAGAGGGTATTCTTTTTGAGGACTCCCAACACTCCAGTTTGTCTTGCCTTGTGGTCAACCCCATCATGACCAAAGATTTGTTTTTATGTAAATCTCCAGATCTTCAACTGCTTCTGCTTTGTAAATAAGTCCAGTGTGTTTAAGTTGAAAATGAGAATTTTGATTGTTTTCTGGATAATTTGTACAAACAAAAAGTTATCATACAGAATGTGTCAAATAACGCTTATATTGGAAGAATGGTAAATACAGTATGTGTGGTTCATCTGATAATAATTTGTATTTTATCGTAATAGTAATTGTTAAGCATGGATGAACAGTTGGACCTTTAATCATAACCTCGTCCAATTTTGTAAGAATAGTGATGCCACCCCATCTCTTTAGATGTACAAGGCCTTGCTCATATGGGTGCTGGGTGCAGAAGTGCACATAGCTACCCCAATGTGCAGACTGTTTTGGCATGTACTGCATGCACTTTCCCTACAGTGTATCCCCCCGGAATCTAATAAACTAAAATGCATACCAAGACCAAACACAAACATAAACCCTGATAAACATGAAGAAATGTCAATACATTTTTCGGACTAGACCTGTGGGGGAGGGTTTTGAAGGTGTTAACTCTTGCCAAGCATAACTGGAAATTCATTTGACCTAGCCTCATGTTAAGGCAAAACTTCCAATACAGTACACTGCCATGTATGTCAGGTTCCTTATAAGTGTATATAAAGGCAAATTTTCTATCCATGTTTGGATGGATCAGTGGGGAAATAGACCTTTCAATAAGTTTTATTGCTGACTGTGTCCCCACTGGGGAAATTCATCCCTTTTTATTTTCACTGGTGGTCATTGTCTCAAAACAGAAAGTGAGGGACAATCCCATCACTTTGCTTGACACCCATTCTTATGACAACTCTGGAATATGAGAACACAGACTGCAAAAAAAAAAAGAAAAAACTTGTAAGGGGTGTTTATTAAAAAAAACACCCAAGACCCTCTGGCTTTACACTTTAAAAAAGTTGCCTGCAATTTGACCCCAGGCTCTTTGTGGACCTCTGTTAGGCTAGCCACTCGTGCAGATTTCTCTTGTTTAAACAGGGTGGGTGGAGGCATCTCTCCTGCTGGTTATTGCATTGTCTTGGGCGGGGGCTGTCAGAATGCTCAAACAGTGACTACATTTGATTGGATTTTTTTTTCCATCCGGCTCCGTTGACAAAAGTGGATTGCAAAATCAACTTATTTGTTGAACAGATGGTGCCGATTTAGGACCATCCACGGTCAAATTTCAGATGATTTAGCAGGAATCGGCATTATAGATGGTAGAAGGCTAATTATAGCAGTAGGAGCTAGAAATACTGTGCAAGGCCTTTTAGAAAAAAAGATTTTAAAACCTTATAAGTGAGCATGTCAAATATGTCACTAGAAAGGACACTGGCATTGCAGTGCCATTAGAACAGGACTTATAAAATTTGACCCCTCCTGAGTTTATAATTATATTCCCCTTTCTGGAAAAGCTCAGATAGTATCAAGATTGTATTTAGCTGCCTATTGAAAGTAAGAAGTCATTGGCACCCTATACTATCATGGATGGGAAATTGCCACCCTATATGCAAGGGCGGGAGTGAAAAATGCAGACAAGGGGCCGATAATAGGGTAGGGAAGACATAAGGCCACTGCAGTCAATTAAGCGTTGCACAGTTGGCAGTAGCCTTTTAGAAGTGGTGACACACCAACCCTCCTCCAAGGTTCACCGCTATATGTTCATGAAACAATTATTCTGTCCTGTGATGTCAGAACCCGTCAGTTAGGTTTTTAAAATAAACACTACAGACATAGTAAGTCTGTGCTGACCAGAGGCGTAACTAGAACCTTAAGGGCCCCGGTGCAAGAAACCATGATGGGGCCCCCCCTTCCATCCGAGCTCCGGTGTTCTGCCGAGAAAGTTCCCGTACTGCGCAGGCGCAGCGCTTGCGCAGTACGAGCTGACGGAAATAGCCGAAGCTGAATAGGTGTAAATCAGCTGTACACGGCGCCTGTAACAGGCCCCCCCGCGGGCTCGCTTCGCTCGCCACGCTTCTGGCTCGGCACTTTTTTATTCTACCTCTTGGTCCACTTGGATGGTGGGGCTTGAACCTGGACTCAGGGCGCAGGCGCCGTGTACAGCTGATTGAATGTTTTCAGCTTCGGCTATCTTTGGCGGCTCCTTAGTCGTTCGTGCTGCGCCTGCGCAGTACAGGGGGGTCCTTATCCGCCAGGGGGAACTTTCTCGGCAAGACACCGGGCTTCCAATTTTAGGAGGGTGTCCATGGATATCCTCCCAAAACCGTGCTTCCCGCATGCCCCCTGGGACGTGCATCCAGCACAATCACAGTGGTCCTTTACCATGTGATGTCAGCTGATCACATGTAAACAGACTTGCCGGTTATCCGCAGCCCTTTCCTCCCACGCTGTGTCTGTTTTAGGAAAGGACTGCCAAGAATGTCAGTAAATTGTTTACACTGATAATCAGTGCCCCAATCATCAGTGCCATGTATCAGTGCCCATCAATGCCGCCTACAAGTGTCACCTATCAGTGCTCCTTAATGCCGCCTATTAGTGCCCATCAAATCTGCCTATCAGCACCACCTATCAGTGCTCATTATTGCAGCGTCCATCCGTGCCACCTATTGGTACTCTTCAATGCTGCCCATCAGTGCTGCCTTAGTTCTGCCTATCAGTGTTCCTCAGTGCCCATCCATGCAGCCTATGAGTTCTGCCTATCGGTACTCATCAATGTCCATCAGTGCCCCCTATCAGTGCCTTCCTTCAGTGCTCATCAGTAAATCTCATCGGTGCCCCTATCAGTGTTCTCTATCAGTGCCCACCAGTGTTCTCTAACAGTGCCCACCAGTGTTCTCTATCAGTGCCCACCAGTGCCCTCTATCAGTGTCTATCAGTGCCCTCTATCAGTGTCTATCAGTGCCCTCTATCAGTGCCCTCTTACAGTGTCTATCAGTGCCCTCTTACAGTGTCTATCAGTGCCCTCTTACAGTGTCTATCAGTGCCCTCTTACAGTGTCTATCAGTGCCCTCTATCAGTTCCCATCAGTGTCCTCTATCAGTGCCCATCAGTGCCCATCAGTGTCTATCAGTGCCCATCAGTGCCCATCAGTGTCTATCAGTGCCCATCAGTGCCCATCAGTGCCCATCAGTGCCCATCAGTGCCTATCAGTGCCCTCTTACAGTGTCTATCAGTGCCCTCTATCAGTTCCCATCAGTGTCCTCTATCAGTGCCCATCAGTGCCCATCAGTGCCCATCAGTGCCCATCAGTGTCTATCAGTGTCTATCAGTGCCCATCAGTGCCCATCAGTGTCTATCAGTGCCCATCAGTGCCCATCAGAGCCCATCAGTGTCTATCAGTGCCTATCAGTGCCCATCAGTGTCTATCAGTGCCCATCAGTGCCCATCAGTGCCCATCAGTGCCCATCAGTGCCCATCAGTGTCTATCAGTGCCCATCAGTGTCTATCAGTGCCCATCAGTGTCTACCAGTGCCCATCAGTGTCCTCTATCAGTGCCCATCAGTGTCTACCAGTGCCCATCAGTGTCTACCAGTGCCCATCAGTGTCTACCAGTGCCCATCAGTGTCCTCTATCAGTGTCTATCAGTGTCCATCAATCCTCTGTCTTCTCAGGACAGCACATGGACACCGGCATTGATAGTTTGTTTTATTTCCCTCTCCGGTCTGTCCTCTCTCGCACGGGATGACAGAGGACACACAGCTGATCTCTCCCCCTTCTCCCCCTCTCCTGTGTGCTCCACGGGCAGTCAAGTGAGAAGCTAAGGAGCTTGCATTTCCAGTGGAGCACACAGGGGAAGAGGGAGAAGGGGGAGAGATCAGCTGTGTGTCCTCTGTCATCCCGTGCCAGAGAGGACGCACAGAGAGGGAAATAAAACTCAATGCCGGTGTCTCTGCGCTGCTGTTAGATGAGAGACACGCTCTCCGCTCAGGGCCCTGTCAATAGCAACCCAGCTGGCCCCCCCACAGTGGCGTAAGGTTGGGCCCCATCGCAAGTGCGACTGTTGCGACCCTGGTAATTCCGCCACTGGTGCTGACATATGGTATGGTAAAGTTATGCTTGCAGCAAACTCTGTTTATAGTAAGATTTGTTAATTTATTTGTGTAGTTCATTAATCACATGCGTGTTTCATCAAGCCGTATTATTCTTCTAGCATTACAGTCGATGGGGTCATGTACAAAGTCAGTTTGAATGATATATGTGAAAATTGCCTACTTTTTTCTGCATCTGAATCATTTACCAAAAGGCAATGTGCATTTTCTCTATATTATGGACTTCAGAAGAAAGTGGTCAGAATGTTTCCCCAAAATGCTTGAAACCATAAATAAGGAAATTGTAATGAGGGCCTAACCTGACCACCTAATCTGAAAACAAGCTGCTTGTTGGTCGTCATGTGTTTGCTGTTTACTGTTCACCACACAACCCTGAAATATAAATGCTATCTGTCAACCACATCTGTGAGTACCCAGCCACAGGTGTGAACCCTGACATCGGCTAGCCTTGGTGGAAATCGGCAGCAATTGCCAGGAAAACCCAACCTAATTAGTATCTTTAACTCAACAGTCCGCCATGGACTTTTTATGAAACAACACAGATGTTTCACTACCTTAAAGCATATTTAAACCCAAAAACAAAAATGTAGTACAATACAGCTTACCAGTCATAAGATGTGGTGGTTGCCCACCATTTTTGAGCCTTCATCTTACATTTTCACCTGCTGACCCCATCAGTGACACGCTTCCCTTTCTAGAATGACAACATTTACTGACCCCACTGTACCTATGGAGCAGCTGCGTTGTCACTTTTGAACAGAAGGTACTTTAGGACTGCAAATCCCTCTCCATCTTCATAACTCTTGGGTATAGGAAGGGGTTACTGCCCTTCTACTATAAAAATCACCCTCTACTTGGAGAAAGAAGCTTCCCCCTAATTTTAAGGGATCAGAACTAATAGGGGGGGGGGGGGGGGTCTGTGGGTTCTCTCTTTTGGAGGATGGGAACTAAGGAGAATCAAAAGAAATGTAATTGTAATTATGTGTACTGCAATGCCCCCTCCTTCCACTTTGTTTGTTGTTTAAAGAGAACCACCCTTATATGGGACTGCTTACCATTTCTATGGACTGTGATGCAGTTACTGTTACCACATCTTTGGAATTGTATCTATCCCATTGCTGTGGATTATTTACAACTATTTAAAGGAGTTATGTGCTGAACGTAGCCTCTTTTTGTAATGCAATGACTAAGAAATAGGGCAATTTATTATGCACAGCCAATGCCTTGTAACAGTGTATCTGAGTGAGTCCACACCTGGACAGCCTAGCACTTGGAGCTGGTGGTGGTTTAGAGATGGGTTTTCCCTCCTGGCCATGGGAGGAGAGCTCCCCCCTCAACAGAACACAAACTAGGTGATCTTGGCCCCCATGTCTCATGGGCCCGGGGTGTTCTGCTGGACCTCCAAAGACTTAACATGTAACCACAAGTAGGATGCAGGGCCCTGCATGTGAGTGTGCTCTGGTTGTAAAGGGGAGTTGATATGCAGGGGATCAAGTGGAAAGGGTCTCAAACCCACCATCTGAGAACAGAGGTCTGCATGGAGCAGAATTAGTATAGAGAAAGTGGCCTCTGGGAAGCCCTGACTACAAGGGGAGGTGTTACATAATAATGGAGAAAACTGGGAACAATGCTAAGCATTAGCGTTATCTGCTAAAAGATTTCTGGCAGGATCAACACTTTTTTTGTGCTTATTGAACAGATATAAAAAAATATTTTAATGGTGTATATTTAACAGACCACAAAAGCGCAAGTAAGAGAAGTACAGAAGTTTATTGTTGGGTTTGCATGCACTTTAACAATATGTACGCATGCATATACAGTACATACATTCACACATGCCAATCCTCCTTGGCATGAAATATCTGCCAATGATGGGGGTGAGCACACCTCCCACTGGTCATGATGAATGATTATGGTTTGGTTTGAACCACACAGTTCTGCAGTCCTCTCAGCTTTAAAAACAGGTGTTATCATGTTGTACTTAAAGCACTATTAAACCCAAAAATTAAATGTAATATATTGCAGCTCAACAGTTTTCTATAAACGTTTTCCATTTTTGGCTTTTTTCTTTTATTTAACCTGGGGATCCTGCCAGTAACACACTTCCTGTCTTATGGTGGCTACATTCTGGATGAAGTAGTAAAGCAGACACCTTTGGACAGCAGCGCTGTCATTTTGGGGAGGTTAGTGCTAGACTAGCAGATTTAGATAGACTTGACTAACAAATTAATGTTGAACTCCAGTTAACAGTTTATAAACCATTATAGCAAAAGGTTTTTCTTTTAGGAATAAAGGTTTTGCATCAATTAATAAAAGCTGGCCTTCGTAAGCAACCCTGTCAGGGTTAAATGGTGTATCTCAACTCTCTGACTGCTAATTTGTCTGGACAGCTTGGTCTGTTAAAAGAAGTTGAAAAATAACAGACTTACTAGCTGGATCAAGAGATTAAAATAAAGGAAAAGGGCCTAATAAATCTAAACTATCGTAGCTATCACCATTGTTAAGTTTAATACAGCTTTAAAGGCATAAAATTTTAAAAACTTTATGCTGAGTATACGCGATCGGACTTCTCGTCGGAAAAAGATATGACGGCTTTTCCGACGGGATTCCCCTCAAGTTTGCCTTCCATACACACGGTCACGCAAAAGTTCGCTGAAATTACGACCGCCAAGAACACGGGGACATACAACACTACGATGAGCCAAGAAAAGGAAGTTCAATGCTTTCGAGCATGCGTCGAATTGTTTCCGGGCATGCGTAGGGATTTTGCGGGTAGGAATTGCCGCAGACGATCGCATTTTCGGATAGGAACTTTTCCCGACTGAAAAATTGAGAACATGCTCTCAATCTTTTGCTGGTTGGAATTAGGCCAGCAAAAGTCAAATGGAGCATACACACGGTCGCATTTTCCGATGAAAAACTCTCATCGGTCTTTTGCGGGCCGAAATTCCGATCGTGTTAACGCGGCATTGAAGTTTTTTTCCCATTGTAAACCATATTATTATTATTCTTATACAGGATTTATATAGCGTCAACAGCTTGCACAGCGCTTAACATAATAAAGGCAGACATTATAGTTATGTTACAATTTAGTACAAGAGGAATCAGAGGCCCGCTCAATAGAGCTTACAATCTAGGAGGGAGGGTCAATTGATACAAAAGGTAATAGCTGTGGGGGATGAGCTGATGGAGAAAGTAAAACAGTGCATTAGTTAGACGCAGGATAAGCTTCTTTAACCCTTCCGCCCCAGAAGGATTTACCCCTGACCAAGCCCTTTTTTGCGATACGTCACTGCATCGCTTGAGCTGACAATTGCGCGGTCGTGCGACGTTGTACCAAAAAAAAAAGTCTCTTTTCCCCCACAAATCGAGCTTTCTTTTGGTGGTATTTGATCACCTCTGCGGTTTTTATTTTTTGCGCTATAAACAAAGAAAGAGCGACAATTTTGAAAAAAAGCAATATTTTGTACTTTTTTTCTATAATAAATATCCCAAAAAAAATTTATAAAAAAACTAATTTCTTCCTCAGTTTAGGCCAATATGTATTCTTCTACATATTTTTTTTTTTAAAAGTAAAAAAAACGCAATAAGCGTATTTTGATTGGTTTGCGCAAAAGTTATCGCGTCTACAAAATAGGGAATAGATTTATGGCATTTTTATTATAAATTTTATTTATTTATTCATTTATTAGTAATGGCAGCGATCTGCAATTTTCATTGTGACTGCGACATTGCGGCGGACAGATGGGACACTTTTGACACTATTTTGGGACCATTGGCATTTATACAGCGATCAGTGCTATAAAAATGCACTGATTACTGTGTAAATGTCACTGGTAGAGAAGGGGTTAAACACTAGGGGGCGATCAAGGGCTTAAGTGTGTTCCGTCGGTGTGTTCTAACTGTAGGGGGGATGGGTTCACTAGAACATGACAGAGATCATTGCTACCGATCACTGGGAGCAGTGGATCCCTGTCATGTTGCTAGGCAGAACAGGAAAATCCCCTATTGTGTGCTTTTCTCTTGTTTACATCTCCCCGTTCTGCCTCTCCGTGCCACGATCGTGGGCCACCGACGGACATAGAGTCCTTAGGACCCGCGGACACGCAGTGCGCGGCAGGTGCGCGCGCACCACCCACTAGCTGTGGATGATGCAGCAAGGTAGGGGTACGTCGTTTTGCGTACCCGTGCCACTTGGCCGACGTATATCGGCGTGAGCTGGTCGGCAAGTGGTTAAAGATTTGTGTTCGGATTTGTGTACATACGATCGGAATTTCCGACAACGGATTTTGTTGTCGGAAAATTTTATAGCAAGCTCTCAAACTTTGTGTGTCGGAAAATCCGATGGAAAATGTGTGATGGAGCCCACACACGGTCGGAATTTCCGACAACAAGGTCCTATCACACATTTTCCATCGGAAAATCCGACCGTGTGTACGGGGCATAAGAGTACAGAATAATGACCATTGGTTTTAGCTATTAGTAAGTCGTTTGTGAGTTTTAGGAGAGCAGTTTCTGTGGAGTGCTGTGGACAAAATCCAGACTGAAGGGGATCAAGAATGTTATTCTCAATTAGGTGGTCGCTCAGTCAGTTGTAGACTTATAGGGCGTACACACGGTCGGACTTTGTTCGGACATTCCGACAACAAAATCCTAGGATTTTTTCCGACGGATGTTGGCTCAAACTTGTTTTGCCTACACACGGTCACATAAAGTTGTCGGAATTTCCGATCGACAACCACGCGGTCACGTACACCACGTACAACGAGACTAGAAAAGGCCGGTTCAGAACCAAGCGAGGCACCCTTTGGGCTCCTTTTGCTAATCTCGTGTTAGTAAAAGTTTGGTGAGAGACGATTCACGCTTTTTCAGACTCGTGGCTTTCAGATCGTTTTCTGCCGTTCAGTTTGTGCCTGCTCTTCAATGCGTGCAGTCAGTTTGTATCGGAGTTTTCTGTGTGATCTTGCCTGCTTGTTGCTGTTTTTCAGGTCGCTCTTCACAGGCCTTGCTGTTCTTCAGTGCGTTCTGTTACTTCGTTCTGAGCAGCTGACCGTTTTCTAGCCATGTTTCGTATGCGTACTCCTCGTAGAGTTCGTGCTGTGCGGGGGCTTGGTGTTGGGGTCCTGACCTTGACACAAGTCCAGTCCATGAACAGAGTGGGGAGGAGTTCATGGACCAAGAATTGGTTGCTTCAGCGTGACCAGTTCTGTCAAATGCCTTTGCTCCGTGAGATCCGTGAGAATAATCCTGATGATTTCAGGAACTTTCTCAGGATGACGGACCCCGTGTTTCACAGTTTGTTGGCTTCGCTGACCCCCTATATCAGCAGGCAGGATACCTGCATGAGGCAAGCCATCACTCTGGAGCAGAGGTTGGTCGCTACCCTGCGGTATTTGGCCACAGGGAGAAGTCTGCAGGACCTCAAGTTCTCGTCAGGCATCTCCCCCCAGGCTCTTCTTTGTGGACATTTACTGCTTGTGTTTGTTTTAGCTGACCCTGACAGAAATGTGTTGAGTGCAGAAAATGGCGTGATTGTGTAACCTTATACAAAGTACTGTTGGCTGTTATTTACTAAATGCAAAGACACTTTGCACTACAAGTGCACTTGCAACTGCACTGAAACTGCATTTGTAGTGCAAAGAGGATTTGCCCTTAGGAAATTACCCCCATTTTCTCATAAAACAACAATTACATCACCCCAAAAGTGTTGTAGCGTTGAGACAATAATCCACACATTCTTGATGAACAATCTTTTTAATACCAGCACAATCACATTGCATTTACCAAAGGTTTTTCTGACAAACCGACATGTTTGTTGTATAACAATTTTTGTGGTGTCATTATCCAAAATCAAAATGTGCATTTTATAGAAAACAGGCCTGTGTAAAACCCACAAGAAAGACACAAATCTTGATCTTACAAAGTTCACATTTGGTAGAACTGGAAGGCAATATCAGACATGAGTATTTAGGAACTGTGTTTGATATTGCGTTCAGATGGGGGGAAAATCACCCCTGGAAAAGACAAATTTGGAAGATGCACACAAATTTCACAATGTCAACATGTGCTATCTGCCATCATGGGGGATCAAGGGACGTGTTTTGGGGGAGAAAGCCCTTCCTCACCGCTACTTTATAATTGAGGAAGGTGTTGCACCCCCAAAACGCGTCCATTGATCTCCTGTGATGGCAGATAGCACATGTTGGCACACTGTGTGCATCCTCCAAATTTGGCTTTGGGAAAAATCACAAAAACATTTCGCACATTGTAGCACACAAAAGAAGAAAGTTATTTGGAGGGGTTTTAAACTCGCCCCAAAACATCAATGATGTTTTTATATTTTGGAATAACATCATTGATGTTTTGCTTGATGTTTTCCAATTGTAAATTACACCCCATGATCTCCTCGATCAGGATCTGGGCACTTTCGGATGTGAAAGGATCTTCATCCACAACCTCACGATCACCTAAAAAGAGAGGAAACCCAAAATAAATTAGGTTTGCAAAAAAATGCCGCCATCCATCTCCTATCTGAGCCTGTGGTCGCAGACACTCACCTGTTGTGGTGACTACTTCCACCACGTCTTCTTCCTCCTGCTCATCTTGTGTTGGGGGTATTTCCCCTTCTTCCAGAGGGGGGGGGGGGGCTCTGGTCTCCTCGGATGAGGGGTGTCCTCCGAGTCTTTTCTCCCCTATGTAAAACAAAAATGATATAATTAGCACACAGATATTTGATGGCAGAACTAGAAAGATAAAACATTGCTTGGAAGTGGGGTACAATGATCTATTTTAGCAGAGTTACAAGATGTAGCTTTTTTAGTGTCCTTTGTCAAGCTGCAATACTTCACCTGTTTAGTACAAGCTTCACAGATGTAGCCCCCCCTATAGTATACACTGGAGCACCTGTGTGCCCCCCCTAATAAAAATGGTGTTCTTGTGTCCCACACTAGTGCTCCAGTGTCCAGATGTGAAAACAGCTGCTGAGTGTCCTCTCCTTACACACAATCTAGTTTGCATTTCATTCTAGTAACAAACCCATCTACACAACCAAATTCTTTGAAGACAAGTATAGGGCGTCAAAATGGTGGCCAAATGCATATGGCCTAAACAATGGTATTTTATCGTCCGAAATAAAAATGTGTGATCCGAACGAATAATGTGCCCATGAACATGAAAGTTGCCATTTTAAACTGTACAACAGTTCCTAAAAGCACATGGAGCAGCACGAACGTAATAAACACAAAAAAATAGGAACACAGCACAAATACTTACTTTTTTGCAGCACTCTCCAGATCTTTCTGTACTGCTCATGTTCTCGTAATTTCAGGTCCGATCACCGCTTCCTGAGCTGATCTTTCGATCGTCGTACCCCGAATTTCCGGTGCAGACTCCTGACCACTTTCGCCATGATCTTGGTCTTTCGGATACTGGGGTTGGGGTAAGGCCCATACTTTCCATCATAGTCGGCCTTCTTCAGGATGTCCACCATCTCCAACATCTCCCCAAAGGACATATTTGAGTCCTTTAATCTCCTTCTGGATCGGGACGTTTCAGGCTCCGGCCTTTCCTCCTCCTCCTCCTCCTCCTCCTCGTTGCTGTAATTAGCATGATCCTGCTGTCTATCCGCCATGTGCTCTTCCCCCACTGCGCCGAATGAAAAGGGGCGGGGAATAGACTAGAAAGAACGTCAGGGGCGGGGGGAGTTATACGCATGCGCAGTGTGTATAAATCGTAACGCGCGCGTCTTACCTATGATCTATGAGCGGAGGAAGGAGCATCGGAGACGCCGATCGTGCTAACGAAGGTAGGATCTAAACTTGGGCCTATACTGCTTCGAAAAGGAAAGCCTATATTGTAACAAGATTAGGGGAGTTTGGCCTGACATTAGGGTTTGTCTTGTGTTGTGTCTTGCAGAGAAAATGGATGGGTTCAACGACCACAATTTCCTGCCCCTGTTCATTGACAAGTACAGGGAGCTGCCCTGTCTGTGGCAAGTGAGACACCCCCACTATAATCACAAACAGAAGAGGCAGGCAGCGCTGGAGAAACTGCTGGAGTTGGTGAAGCCGGTGGTCCCCACAGCAACCATCCCTTATTTAAAAGCTAAAATTGGTGGCCTGAGGAGCACTTATCTTAGGGAGCGCAAGAAGGTCACAGATTCCCAGAGGTCCGGAGCTGCAGCAGATGACATTTATGTCCCCAGGCTGTGGTACTATGAGAGACTGCGATTTCTGTCAGACCACACTGAAGTCAGGGAATCCCTCTCCACTCTTCCTTCCACCCTTCCTACCATCCCAGCTGAGGCTTCTGATGTCCAACCTGGGCCTTCCAGCCAGGAAGAAGTGGAGGAGCCCAGCTGGAGTCAGGTATAGCATTCTTCTACAGATTTCTGGGCAATAAAGAAATGATGTTTACTAGATGTCATTATTGATCACTAATTGCTGATTAAAAAAGTGTTTTACATATCAATAGACAGTAGTGGGCACCCAAAATTGGGACAAGAATGCAAAATGCTGGGCTCAGAATGATAGTCTGTTATATTTGTTAACATTCAACTTGCAGTAGTCAGGAGGTGAAAATTGTGTGTGATTGATGTAAAAAATACTAAAACTATGTCCCTTTTTCATACACAGGAAGACCTCAGCCAGGAGGAGGCTGTGGAATGTGGCAGCCAGGAGGAGGCGGGGATTAGTGTCAGCCAGGAGGAGGCGGGGATTAGTGGCAGCCAGGAGGAGGCGGGGCTAAGTGTCAGCCAAGAGAAGCCTGGGACAAGTCGCAGCCTGACTGAGTCTCAGGTTCCTCCCCTCCGCCTGCCACATAAACGAGCCAGGAAGATGACTCCCAGTCCTGTGCAAGATTCAGCATACAGGCTGATCCAGGAGGCTTTGGCGTCCCTCAGAGCCTTCCCCAGTCCTGAAGAGGCCTTTGCCTGCATGGCTGCCACCAAATTGCAGGGCATGCAGGAGGGCCAACGCAAGATCTCTGAGGACCTGATTTATAAAGTCCTACGTAAGGGGGAGAGTGGGGAACTGACACACAAGACGGATGTCATTGAGATCGACGATCCTCCTCCTCCTCCTCCTCCTGCTGCCACAACTCCACCACCACAGCCAAAGCCTGGAAGGAAGCATGGAAGGAAGACCAAAGAGTGATTGCCCTGGGTTCAGTCTGGTCTGACAAAAGCTGCAGTCTCTCGTATGACCACAGCCTGGGGACACAGATGTCATCTGCTGCTTTCCGGATCTCTGGGACTTCTGGACCAGACTGCCCTCCCTTAGATATGGACTCCTCAGGCCACCAATTTTGCTTTTAAATAATTGATGTCTGCCCTGGGGGTCCAAGGATTCGCCCACTTCTGCAGTTTCTCCAGCGTTGCCTCCCTCTTTGTTTTTTTATAGTTGTGACCCCTTAATAAAATTTTTTCGGTAAATTCTACTCTCCTGTGTGTGTTTTCATCCAAAAATGACAGTTTGTTGGTGACGATTCAGGTACATTTCTAAAAACATAAAATGTGAAATTAACAAGGGACAACAACACCAAACAATCTCCTACAGATTAAATAGAACAACATATCAATGGTGTTGTGGGAACTTGTCACAAAAAACACACAAACATTTTCGGGAGTACAAATCAAAATCACCAAAAAAAAATTAAAAAAGAGAAACACAAAAAAAGAATCTACATTAAAGTCAAAAAAAAAAAAAAATATGTTGTCAGATGTGAGAAATCAAAATATATTGAGGGAATCCCGATAAATAGTAACGAAAGAAGTTTGTGAGAAGTGTGTGTGAATATGAGCAGCAAAACTACTTAATTCTTGTCACATTATAAAGAAGAAGAGAGTGCGCTGTATTAAACCATTTTGAACATTGCAGCGTGACGAAAGTGCTGTATCCATTGCAAACGCTAAGTTTACCAGAACGAGCTGTCCCGTGTCGGAATTTCTTCTGAGCATGCGTGGCACTTTGTGCGTCGGAACAGGCCACACACGGTCGGAATTGACACGATCGGATTTTGTTGTCGGAAAATTTTATCTCCTGCTGTCCAACTTTGTGTGTCGGAAAATCCGATGGAAAATGTCCGATGGCGCCCACACACGGTCGGAATTTCCGACAACACGCTCCGAACGGACATTGTCCATCGGAAAATCCGACCGTGTGTACGGGGCATAAATGTTCAAGGAGTTTGGAGGCAAAAGGTAGTAAGGAGATGGGTCTTCGATTGTTAGGATTAGTGGGGTCCAGTGAGGCCTTTTTTGGTATGGGGACTGACTAGTGCATATTTAAGAGGGTTGGGGAAGATGCCAGTATAGAGGGAGAGGTTGAAGATATGAGTTAAAGAGTGTAGGATAGAGTCAGAGGTTGACCGTAGTAATTGAGAAGGAACAGGGTCCAGCAGGCATGAGGTTAGGTGGGCGTTAGAAAAAAGTTTATTGACTTCCTCTGTAGTTGCTGGGTTAAACAAGGGAAGTATTGATTGTACAGGAGGACAAAGAGTGTATAGTAAGGGAGCTATCTGTAGAGTGGAGATTTGTTTTTGAAGTGATTAGCAATCTCCTGGGCAGTGAGTAAATTAGTGGGTGGAGGTAATGGAGAACGAAGTAGAGCATTAAAGGTAGAAAAGAGTTGTTGGCGACTTCGTGAGAGGGTATTAATGAAAGTGATAAAGTAGGTCTGTGTGGCAGTATGGAGACAGGAATGGTATTTTTGGAGGACGGATTTATATTGGCTGAAATCTTGCTGTGACTTAGTCTTAAATCACAGACTCTCAAGTGCATGGCTCTGTTTTTCGAGGCTATTGGTATTGTCTGTCAGGGTTGTAGCGGTTGTGGCCTGATTCTGTGCATAGTGAGGGGGGCCAAGGCTGGATGACAGTGAACTGAAGGTAGAAGTGGCCAGGTTGGGGCAGGATAAGGATGAGATTTTGACATAGAGACAATCTGTAACAAAAAAAAGAAGAGCAGGGTTAAGGTGGCGAAGGTTTCTATGAGTAATTGTTTGGTAGTTGGAAGGCAAGGAGGAGGAAGATAAGGAGAGAGTGAAACTATTATGCCGCGTACACACGAGCGGACTTTACGGCAGACTTTGCCCGGTGGACCTTTTGACGGACTTTACGACGGACTTTCCGAACAAACAGACTTGCCTACACACGATCAACCAAAGTCCGACGGATTTGTACGTGATGACTTACGACCGGACTAAAACAAGGAAGTTCATAGCCAGTAGCCAATAGCTGCCCTAGTGTGGCTTTTTGTCCGTCGAACTAGCATACAGACGAGCGGACTTTTCAACCGGACTCGAGTTCGACGGATAGATTTAAAACATGTTTCAAATCTAAGTCCGTCCAACTTTTGAGAAAACAAAGTCCGCTGGAGCCCACATATGATCGAATTGTCAGACGAAATCCCGTCCGCCGGGCAAAGTCTGCCGTAAAGTCCGCTCGTGTGTACGCGGCATTAGGCCTCATGTACACTGCTGCTGGTAAACGGACATTTAGGAGCAGTTGGGCATTTTTTTCAGCTGCCCATGAACTTTCCTCTATGTTATCTTATCAGTACATGTACAGAGGGTCATTTATAGTCTTTTCTAGGAAATTGGGTTTAAAAGTATTTTTTGAAACGCAAAAAATGGGTTCAGGACGGATGTTCAGAGGCATTTGAAACACCAAATGCCTGTAACGGCTGGTAAACTCTGCTAAACGCAGTAACCCGCATTTAGCAGCGTTTACAGATGTTTTTTATTTTAACAAAAAATAAAAAAAAATAAAACTTTTTTTTTTTACAAACGCTTCTAGACACAAACGCATGTAAGCGCAACTAAATGGACATTTTTAGATGTGGGTTTCTAGTAGGGATGAGCTTCGTGTTCAAGTCGAACCCATGTTCGACTCGAACATCGTGTGTTCGGTCGTTTGTCGAATTACGAACGATATGGGCCGTTCGCGCCAAATTCGCGGTGCATTGCTGGCTGATGATTGGCTTTGCAGGCCGATGATTGGCCAAGCATGCACTATGACCCTCAATCACAGCGCCGTCTGAACAGAGAGCCGTAATTGGCCAAATCCAAGTAGCCTTTTGCCAATTATGGCTCAGGGGGTTTAGTACACGCCCCACACCCCTGTGTAGTGTGTTCCGCCGTTCAGATAGAGAGATAGAGAGAGAGACACAGACAGTGTCATTTGATTTAAGTTAGATAGAGTAGGCAGGTCGAGTCAGTTAGCTGCGGCAAAGCAGCTGCCAATGCAGCCACTTCCCTCGGCTAAATGGCATCAGTGACTCCTTCCCTAGCCCCACCATGTCCTCCTGAGGAGTCCCTAGAACTGTTTGACCACAGTGTTGAGCACATGCTCCAGGAGGATGCCCAGCATTTTGAAGGCTCTGGATGTTGATACTGAACTAGATGAAGGCAGTAACGTGAGCACGGACAGAGGGGGTGCCCAAGAAGGACAGCAATCTGGCAGTCATGTTCCCCCTGCTGCAGCATACTGCCAGGTTTGCTCCAGTGATGAGGAGGGAGGGGATGATGAGGTCACTGACTCAACATGGGTGCCCGATAGGAGAGAGAGGAGGAGGAGGCACATCACCAACGAGGCAGGATGCCCTCCAGGGGCCAGCTTAAGGGCAGCACACTGACTGCATCACACCGCAGAGCTCCGCATGTGCAGGGCGCTGCTGTCTCTGCACGTTATTCCAAAAGTTCTTTGTGTGGGCCTTTTTTGAGACGAGTGCATCAGATCGCACCGCTGCTATTTGCAACATATGTCTCAAGCGTATCTCGTGTGGCCAAAACATCTCCCACTTGGGCACCACATGCTTGACCAGACATATGTTGACATGCCATGCAGTTCGTTGGCAAGCGTACCTAAAAGACAAACACCAAAGAACAAAGCGGACCTCTCCTTGCTCCTCATCAGTTGGGATCTCCAACCCCACTATACCTTCAGTCCTCTCTGAGACCTGCACTGAGAGGAATGAAGGTGTAGAATTAGGTGTGTCACAGCCAAGTACTTGTGGGCAATCTGCTATCGGTACACCAACGTCAGATTGTACCAGGCAAATTTCCCTGCCCCAGCTGCTGCACCGCAGAAAGAAGTTTGCTCCCAGCCATCCACATGCCCAGCAGTTGAATGCTAGCTTGGCAAAATTGCTAGCACTTCAACTGCTACCTTTTCAGTTGGTAGACTCTGCCCCCTTCCGTGAGTTTGTGGAATGTGCGGTTCCTCAGTGGCAGGTTCCCAAACGCCACTTTTTCTCACGGAAGACAATTCCAACTCTCTACAGGCATGTGGAAGGCAATTTCTTGGCCTCGCTGGACGGTAAGGTGCATATTACCACTGACTCATGGTCCAGCAGGCATGGACAGGGACGTTACCCAAGTTTCACGGCGCATTGGGCGACTCTGCTGGCAGCTTGGAAGGATGCAGGACAAGGTGCAGTAGTGTTGGAGGTTGTTCCGCCACCACGCCTCCAAAATGCCACTACTGGTGATTCTGACACACCTCTCTCCTCCACCCCCTCGTTTCTTCTTCCTCCATGGCCTCTTCCTGTGCTTCTCGGAACCAGCGGTGCTCCGTAGGCGTTCAAGGGGCTACGCAAGTATGCAGGCCAAAAGATGCCATGCGGTGCTTGAGCTGGTGTGCTTGGGGGACAGGAGCCACACTGGGGCAGAGGTTCTGTGAGCTCTGCAGGGGCAGGTTCAGAGGTGGTTGACGCCACGCCAACTTAAGGCAGGAATGGGGGTTTGCGACAATGGCACCAACCTCCTCTCCGCCCTCCGACAGGGACAAATGACCCATGTGCCCTGTTTGGCTCACGTCCTTAACTTGGTGGTGCAGCGGTTCTTGGGCAGATACCCGGGCTTACAGGATGTCCTGAGGCAGGCCAGGAAAGTCTGTGTGCATTTCCGCCGGTCATTTAATGCCAGTGCTCGGCTGGCAGACCTCCAAAGGAATTTAACCTGCCCAAGAACCGCCTAATCTGTGACATGCCCACCAGGTGGAACTCAACGTTGGCCATGCTGCAGCGTTTACACACACAGCAGAGGGCCATCAATGGGAAAACTATCTTTAGATCGATTTTTACTCCAATAGCATTCTATTAAAATAAATTTGATAAAAATTTTTTTAAAAAAATCGATTTAAATAAAAAAAAATCAGTTTTTTATTTTTTATTTTTTTTAAATTGATTTATATCCACCCTGATGCAATGCCAAGCAGCGGTTTCCAAATCAAGCAAAATCCTTTTTAGTATTAAGCCCCCGGCTAGATCATAGTGTATTTGTGTCCTGCATACTGCAGCTGTGAGAACAGGTGAGTGAATGGTCTCACAGCCGCTGCGTGCCCTGTTTCAGTATTACTGACGGTCACACTGTCCATATAGAATTCTATATATGCGGTACTCCGTGTTGCCAACCCCTACGACTATTTTAGAACCTAGAAAATGCACTGACAAGATGCAATTTTTACTTACAAACGTGAAATTTGACAGAAACTATTCAAAACTATTGACATTTAACCTATAAGTAAACTGTTTACAGTAAACATTAGCAATACCTATACAGTAATACATAATCTGCCTGGCTTTACAATTGAAAAGTCAGTTTAATAAAAAGTGGAGTGTGATTAAAATGATGAAAAACCTAGGAAAAATTCTGGATGGGGAAGGAAAACACATGCAAAGATTCATATAGCACACTGTGAAAAAGCGTTATTATGGTCAGAACTTGGGCCTAGTCACTTTATGCACTGCACTTCTATGCCACAGTCTATTTACCCACAAAATTCTCCTAATTACTGTGCCACAACTGACAGCCTCACACATACACCTAGGGCTAGAGAATAATTTTTTAAAACATTTTAATTTTCACCCGCCGCCACCGAGACAGGGTAAGTGCCGAGTAGACGGCAAGTGGGTGGTCATAGTGGCACGATTTGATGGGCACTGTGGCAGCGTTTGATGGGCACAGTGGCAGTGTTTGATAGGCACAGTGGCAGCGTTTGGTAGGCACAGTGGCTGCGTTTGGTAGGCACAGTGGCTGCGTTTGATGGGCACAGTGGCTGCGTTTGATGGGCACAGTGACTTCTTTTAATGGGCACAGTGGCTGCGTTTGATGGGCACAGTAGCTGCATTTGATGGGCACTGGCTGGGAAGGGGTTAACAAAAGGGGCAATTAAAGGGTTAACTGTGTGCCTAGCTGTTTCTTGTGCACTGTGTGGGAGGTGCTTTTACTAGGGGAAGGAATGGATCCTGTGTTCTTGCAAACAGACAGAATGTCGGTCTGCCTTGTTTACATATGCAGAACGCCATTCTGGCTCTCTGCCTAATGATCAGCGGTTTCTGGAGGACATCAAGTCTGCGGTACCCGCAGATCATCTCCCTCAGTGTGTAATGACAGTGGGAGTGGGTCGCTGGCGACGCGCATGCACTCCCCAGACCCGGGCGTGTCAGATCACATAATACATAGATCTCTCTCTCCCCCTCTTGTTCCTGTACTCCGTGTTGTATGTTCCATAGTCCTAACCAAAGTGTTCATTCTCTCAACAGTTACTGATTTTAACAAAGTTCTTCTGTAAGATAGGCTCAAAGTGATATCATTCTTTGTGCAAATATTATTGAAAATTAATGTTTTAAAAAATTATTCTCTAGCCCTAGGTGTATGTGTGAGGCTATCAGTTGTGGCACAGAAATTAGGAGAATTTTGTGGGTAAATAGACTGTGGCATAAGAATTCAGTGCATAAAGTGACTAGGCCCAAGTTCTGACCATAATAACGCTTTTTCACAGTGCATGTGCAATCTTTGCATGTGTTTTCCTTCCCCATCCAGAATTTTTTCTAGGTTTTTCATCATTTTAGTCACACTCCACTTTTTATCAAACTGACTTTTCAATTGTAAAGCCAGGCAGATTATTTATTACTGTATAGGTATTACTAATGTTTACTGTAAACAGTTTACATATAGGTTAAATGTCAATAGTTTTGAATAGTTTCTGTCAAATTTTACGTTGTAAGTAAAAATTGCATCTTGTCAGTGCATTTTCTAGGTTTTAAAAAAGTCGTAGGGGTTGGCAACACTGAGTATCGCGTATATATAATTTTATATGGACAGTGTGGCCGTCAGTTATACTGAAACAGGGCACACAGCGGCTGTGGGATCATTCACTCCCCTGTTCTCACAGCTGCAGTATGCAGGACACAAATACACTATGATCTAGCCGGGGGCTTAATACTAAAAAGGATTTTGCTCAATTTGGAAACCGCTGCTTGGCATTGCATCAGGGTGGATATAAATCAATGATTTAAAAAAAAAAGAAGAAAAACAAAACAAAAAAAAAAAAAACACATTTTTTTAAATTTAACCACTTGAATACCAGGCACTTAGACACCTTCCTGCCCAGGCCAGTTTTCACCTTTCAGCGCTGCCGCAATTTAAATACCAATTGCGCGGTCATGCTACACTGTACCCAAACAAATTTTTTATCATTTTGTTCCCACAAATAGAGCTTTCTTTTGGTGGTATTTGATCACCTCTGTGCTTTTTATTTTTTGCGCTATAAACAAAAAAATAGCAACAATTTTGAAAAAAAAATGCATTATTTTTTACTTTTTGCTTTAATAAATATCCCCCAAAAATATATAAAAAAAATTTTTTCCCTCAGTTTAGGCCGATACGTATTCTTGTACATATTTTTGGTAAAAAAAAAAAAAAATCACAATAAGCATTTATTGATTTTGCGCAAAAGTTATAGCGTCTACAAAATAGGGGATAGTTTTATGGCATTTTTATTGATAATTTTTTTTTTTTTACTAGTAATTGAGGCGATCAGCGATTTTTATCACGACTGCAACATTATGGCGGACACATCGGACAATTTTGACACATTTTTGGGACCACTGGCATTAATACAGCGATCAATGCTATAAAATTTCATTGATTACTATAAAAATGTCACTGGCAGTGTAGAGGTTAACCACTAGGTGGCGCGGTAGGGGTTAAGTGTGTCCTAGGGAGTGATTCTAACTATGGGGGAGGGGCTGTGTGTGACACATCACTGATCACCGCTCCCAAATACAGGGAGTGTGATCAGTGTCAGTATCATTGGGCAAAACGGGGAGATGCTTGTTTACATTAGCATCTCCCCGTTCTTCCTCACCGTGAGACGATCGCGGGTATGCCCGTGGACATCGAGTCCGCGGGACCCGTGATTGCAGTCAGGGAGCTCCCGGCACACCGCCCGCGAGCCGCCTCTTAAAAGGGCAATGTACGGGTACGTTAATCTGCCTGTACGTGCCCTCTTGCTGCAGTATATCTGCGTGAGGCGGTCGGGAAACGGTTATGCTTATGATATACCAGATCCTTGACCACCGTTGATCCCCCAGCTGATCTCCTAGTATCTATGATGTATGCATATTCTTAGACCCAAGTGCATAACTGTACATTTATCAACATGAAAGTTGGAGACATCCTGTAAGGACGTTATTCCAGTGCAAGAACTGCTCAAGTTCAATTACATTTGATGCTGACCGTTTGTGCACTGCAGTCTTCAAATCATTCCACAGATTTTCAATGGCGTTTAAGTCTGAGCTCTGACTAGGCCATGCAAGGACACTCACCTTTTTCTCCTTCAATCACTATGTGCTCATTGTTACTGTGTGCTTTGGTTCATTGTCATGTTGGAGGTAAACCTTATTCCCATTGACAACCTTCTGGCAGCGGGCAGCAGATTTTCCGCTGCAGAGAAATACCCCCATACCAGGATATTACCACTTCCATAACAGGATATTATCACCTCCGTGGTTTACTATAGGAATGGTGTTATTTGGATGGTGAGCTGTATTTGGATTTCTGCCAGACATATTGTTTGGTATTGAGGCCAAATAATTCAATTTTAGTCTCATCGGACCATAACACCTTTTTCCACGTGGCCTCAGAATCTTCAATGTGTGTTTTGACAAAGCTCAAGTGAAATTCGAGAACACTTCCTGGATTTTTGCCCAGTATACAATACAACATCTGAAGAACTGGCATCCTTTTTACTGGCCTACTTAAAGAACAATCAGATTGCAATTGAGAATATGCGTGGCCAAGGCTATGACAATGGCGCCAATATGAAAGGAAAACATAATGGTTTGCAGCAAAAAAATACTCAATATCAACCTAAGAGCCTTTTTTGTTCCATACAGTGCACATACTATCAACTTGGTTGTGAATGACGCTGCAAAGATTTCATACCTGACTATAGATTTTTTTGGCATCATTCAAGAACTTTATGTGTTCTTTGTCTTATCCACCCAACGATGGCAGGTACTCAAGGAGCATGTTACAAATCTAACTTTAAAACCACTCTCCAATACCAGATGGGAAAGCAGAGTTGCAGCAATTAAACCCTTGCGTTATTTCCTACCTGAGGTATTTGATGCACCGTATGACATCTCAGATGATGACAACAGGGATATTAACACCAAACATCAGGCTCAATCCTTGGCAACAAAAATGAAATCATTCAAATGAATTTGTTCCATTGTCATTTGGTATGAATTATTATCAAAAGGTGAACGTAATCATCAAAATACTGCAGCAAACAACAATAAACCTATCAGGCTGTGTACAGGAACTGGAAAAGTTGATCAAGCACTTGGTGGAATACAGGACTGACGAAGGCTTTGAGAATGTGCTATCTGATGCCAAAGAAATAGCTGAAAAGCTTGACTGGGAAGTGCGATTTCCTGATGCCGTTACAATTAGACCTCGACGGAAAAGGAAGATGGTTGACCATGAACATGAAGATGAGTCTCTTGCAGACCCAACACAATATTTTAAAGTGAATTTTTTTATTTGCCGTTTTGCATCCATCCAGTCCATAAATGAGAGATTCACGCTACTTCAGAGCCACCGTGACACATTTGCGTTTTTATATGAAATCCCAAAACTTGTGATGGACAGAAATTATATATTGAAGTGTTCCATGGATCTGCAAAACAAGTTAACTGACAGCCAGTTATCCCACTCTGACATTAGTAGAATAGATATTTGTGATGAACTGGACACCATTAGACCTTTTCTAACTCAGGAGATGACAGTCACCAACATCTTGCAGTATCTAGTGGAGAATAACTTGACCAACACATTCCCTAACCTTTCTATTTCACTGAGAATATTGATGACACTTCCTGTAAGTGTAGCTGCTGGTTAACGTTCATTTTCAAAACTAAAGCTGATAAAAAATTATCTCCGTTCCAATATGTCCCAGGCAAGACTTACCAACTTTTCAACAATCCATAATATCCATTGAAAAATCTTTCTGCGAAGACTTGGATATACATGATGTGATTAGAAATTTTAGTGTTTCCAAGGCTCGAAAAGTTAGTTTTGTTTGATTAAATAATCAAACAATGTGTACACACTGCATCCTCCCCTAGTGTCTCACAACTGGAAGGTAATGTACCAAAAAATTTTGGGAGACTGCAGATGTGTTTTTGCAATATTTAGCTGGGTTTGGATGTTTTTATTAAGAAAAAGCTTGCCACTCTACCCCATAACCCAGACATATGAATAATACGGGAGATTATTGTCACATGTAGCACACAGCCAGATATTCCTGCAGCTCCTTTAATGTTGCTGTAGGCCTCTTGGCAGCCTCCCTGACCAGTTTTCTTCTCATCTTTTCATCAATTTTGGAGGGACGTACAGTTCTTGGTAATGTAACTGTTGTGCCATATTTTATCCACTTGATGACTGTTCACTGTGTTCCATGATATATCTAATTCTTTTCTTTTGTACCCTTCTCCTTTCTGATAACTTTTAACAATGAGATCCCTCTGATGCTTTGGAAGCTCTCCACAGACCATGGCTTTTGCTGTAGGATGAGACTAAGAAAATGTCAGGAAAGACCTACTAGAACAGCTGAACTTTATTTGGGCTTAATCAGAGCACTCTGAGGCTAGGTTCACATCTATGCTGCTGCGCTTGATGTTTTTTTCCGGAACGTTTTGCACTTTTAAACCCTTGCTTTTGCATGCAGTTCTCATGCATTTTGCGGGTTTTTTTCTCTTTAAACACCCTGTATATGGGTGGTTGCTAAGGAGGATGGGAAGTCGGCTGCTTTAACTTTATTTAATTGATATTTGCACTGTTTTGTGATTGTATGCATTATGCAAATCTGTTATTTGCACTTTAGTGATTGTATTTATTGAAAATGTAAAAAGTACAGAATCAATCTATCTTTCATATTTTGCATCTGTAGTTATAGATTTTCTGCTACTTCATTTTCTGTTCAAAAGTTTAATATTGTTCAGTTCATATTTATATTCCAAGTTTTTTTCTGCTACACTATTTGATTTACATGCACTTGACACAGAATTGTCAATAAATAAAACATTTGTTTTGACTTGTCAAAGCCGTTAACAACAATAAATAACAAGTTATTGTCAAAGCAAAGTGGTGGGGCTTACAGATGGAGAGGTGGAGTTGTTGTCATAGAAACATTAGTAAAGGGGAGGAGTTAGTAAGATAACTACGCCCATGTGCACCCAGGCGCCTGTGACCCTAGGATCGGCCCTGATGTGCAGTATGGGAGCCTTCAGTGGTTGTGGTATAGTTTACCTATATAGGAAAAAAAAGTGGCTGTGGAGCTCATACACAATGTAAAAGAGGAATATGGAAATATATTAGAGAAAGGATCGCTGAATCAGGGAGGAAAATACTTTTCCAAGGGACTGCACTGAAGGAGTGGGGGATTTATAATAGGAAAATGCATAGGCGTGCGCACCGGGTGTGCCTGGGCACACCCTAATCACCCTGTGCAGGCTTCCCTCCTCTCCCAATGAATGCTGCAGGGTATCATTTCAGATTGGAGAGCAGGGAAGGGGCCAGTAAATATATCAGTTACCACCCCTTCTTTTTCTAAATAAGCAGAATGAGTGATCAATTGCTCACTGTGCTCATTCATAACTAAAGCATAGTAAACTCTGTTTACTACGCTTCGGCGTGTGAATGACCAGGAAGCCGCTCAGCACAGAGCACTTTCCATTCATTCACTGTCCGGTGCAGCTAAACCTACAGAGAGAGGGACTGGGGAATCTCTGTATTCAGTCTCTTTCTCTGTTTCAAAAGTGAGAGGGTTTGAGCTTTGTAGTGCACACCCTAATGTAATAGGCTGCGCACACCTATGGGAAAATGTCATTAAGAGCTGCTTCACACTGGAAAATGTGTTTTTGCACTTCTTGGAGTTTCTTGGAGTTCAGCTTTAGGCATCATTCACACGGGCACTGAGCCACTGAATCCCTGAAACTCCAGAAAAAATAAAAATCCTCCCTTGTAGTGGGGCATTACCTGCACTGCCAGAATGAACTGCTTGTTTATGTCTTGGGGACTTGGTAAAGCAGTTTTACTTACCTTGTGAGACCTCAAGTCGAGTGACATGTGAAATTCAAAGTTTCTCTATGAGAGCTGTCTTAACTGATACTACACAAGTTTATCCGACTTCAGAAAAGGTTCCTCCACTACTTTGGTCTGACTTTGATACGACTTCAAAACCAGATTGTAAAAAAGTCACATCAAAGTTGAATCAAAGTCGGACTCCAAAATTGCACTGAAAGGCGTGCGACTTTGGAGTCGGGCTAGTCTGAACCAAGCTTTATCCTACACTCCTGCAGGCTCCTCTGTGCTTTTAGACCAATCCCCAGAGCCTCTTCTTCCCTACACTCTGTTGGCCTAAGGTCCTCTGACATGATCAAGACCAACGAGGACACCACTAGAGGTTGGAAGAGTGCCGTCTGCTGGGGTAGTAAAGAATCAGGTTAGTAAAAGTGCTTTTCCATCCTCTAGACCAAAGGAGTCCAATTTGTGGCCCTTTGCTTGCTCTTGGGGAACTATTCATCCCACTGATGTGAGACACTATTCTGCCTACTAACAACAACAATCATACATGCCAACAGTCTCGATTTTCCCAGGAAATTGGCTTTTTCCCCCATTACCAGTCGCAACTTTTGGCTATGGAAACATGGTGGCTGTATTTCCCTCTGGCTAGCAGGTGTCTCCTCTATGTTCAGTGGAGAGGGGAGGGGCCTCCAACCCACACAGTTAATTGGCTTCAGTGTACAAGCGAATGCTTTGCTTGTACACTGAAGAGAGAGCCGATTAGCTGTGCGGGATGGAGACTCCCCTCTCTCCACTGAACATAGAGGAGACAGAGGGAAATACAGCGGCCATGTTTCCATAGCCAAAAATTGCTGATGGTGGTCGGCCGGTGATGGGGGCTGCCTACTGAATACTGGGAGATCCCACGGGCACCACTGAGCTGCCATCCAACCCCCCCGCTAAATTCTTAGCGGACAGAGGTGGGTGATGCTCATGCTGCAGGCACCACAATTGCAGATGAGTGGCCATGTGATCTGCTGGACGTTCTGTGTGTTTGGGGGGGTGGTGGTACAGAGCTGGGTTGGGTGCACATCAAGTCCTGTACTCCTGTACTATTTCCTCACCCTCTCTGACAGTCTCCTGTACCACGTCCTCGCCCTCCCTGACCATCTCCTGTACTATGTCCTCACCCTCTCTGACCATCTCCTGTACTATGTCCTCACCCTCTCTGACCATCTCCTGTACTATGTCCTCACCTTCTCTGACCATCTCCTGTACCATGTCCTCACTCTCTCTGACAGTCTCCTGTACTATGTCCTCACACTCTCTGACCATTTCTTGCATCTGTTTGATGGGATCTGCCTGGGGGATGGTGTTTGGAGTAGCTTTATTTGCTAATTGTTAAACTTTCTGGAATATACATTTCTATTGTGGTGTAGGATCTGGGCCTGCTGTCTCTCCATCCCTCTTTCTTTCCTTCCTTCTCTCTCCTTCCCTCCCTATCCCTTTCTCCCTCTCTTCCTTCTCTGCCTCATTCTTTCTCTCCACGAAACCACACCTACAAATGCATGCCCCACCCCTAACTAAAACAAGACTTTGCCTACATAAAAAAAAAAAAAAGAGTGTCCCTATTAATTTTTTCAGAATGTTGGCAAATATGCATAATTCCTCATAATTCCTTGCTCTAGACATAAACAGGCGGTTACCCCTTGCAGTGCGAACGCAGCCCTACTTGTGGAAATGGGCCGCATACATGCATTTGGCATTTGTGCTGCAAGCACATTTCCCCTGAGCAATCCTAGCAGAGAAAATGAGCTGTCACCGACAGCTCCTGGTTTCAAACTAATGATCGGGTCACAGGATTTGTTTTATCTCTAGGTGTGAAAAGGTTTGTAAACAGAAATAACAAATAAATATAATACCGAATAATCCTGCCATGAAGGTCCATGTCTAGGCACTTCCTGTCAGAAGATGACAACGCCTTATAAATTGTACACCTGCATTGTTGTCACCGTGGCTCAGGCATCCAGATGTAGTCTGCAAGTGGATGTTTCAACAAACATTATTCAGGCGTGGTCCACTCTTGTTACCATCAGGAAACCTATTCTCAGAAATACCATGCAACCCCACTGGAGGGTAAGTATGTCAACATGAAGTGGCAGCAAAGAGCCCACAGGAGATAAAACAGAACTAAAAGGCAATAAATTATAAAAAAGTTTAACACGCTATTATTTTTTTTTTAAATGAAAATTGTTTATAATATCCAGTCCTTTAGTAAATTGGATGTCATTGAGTTAGGGCTTACATCTATTTTAACCATATACAGTTATCAGAGTACAATATTTGTTTGCTATAGTTGTCTTTTCATTTTCAATTCCTGGTATCATGTGTTACTAAAACTGAGTGCACAATGAGGTCAGTCTACAGTACATGGCGGGGCGTGTCTATGGAATGTGGTTTGTACACAGACTGCTCAGTTCTCTTCTCACTGCACTCCGCCTGAATCTGACATCTCATCTGTATAATATACTGTCACTGCACTCATCCTGGATCTAACATCTCATCTGTATAATATACTGTCACTGCACTCATCCTGGATCTAACATCTCATCTGTATAATATACTGTCACTGCACTCATCCTGGATCTAACATCTCATCTGTATAATATACTGTCACTGCACTCATCCTGGATCTAACATCTCATCTGTATAATATACTGTCACTGCACTCATCCTGGATCTAACATCTCATCTGTATAATATACTGTCACTGCACTCATCCTGGATCTAACATCTCATCTGTATAATATACTGTCACTGCACTCATCCTGGATCTAACATCTCATCTGTATAATATACTGTCACTGCACTCATCCTGGATCTAACATGTCATCTGTATAATATACTGTCACTGAACTCATCCTGGATCTAATATCTCATCTGTATAATATACTGTCACTGCACTCCGCCTGAAACTAACATCTCATCTGTATAATATACTGTCACTGCACTCATCCTGGATCTAACATGTCACCTGTATAATATACTGTCACTGCACTCCTCCTGGATCTAACATGTCATCTGTATAATATACTGTCACTGCACTCATCCTGGATCTAACATGTCATCTGTATAATATACTGTCACTGCACTCATCCTGGATCTAACATCTCATCTGTATAATATACTGTCACTGCACTCATCCTGGATCTAACATCTCATCTGTATAATATACTGTCACTGCACTCATCCTGGATCTAACATCTCATCTGTATAATATACTGTCACTGCACTCATCCTGGATCTAACATGTCACCTGTATAATATACTGTCACTGCACTCCTCCTGGATCTAACATGTCATCTGTATAATATACTGTCACTGCACTCCTCCTGGATCTAACATGTCATCTGTATAATATACTGTCACTGCACTCCTCCTGGATCTAACATCTCATCTGTATAATATACTGTCACTGCACTCATCCTGGATCTAACATCTCATCTGTATAATATACTGTCACTGCACTCCTCCTGGATCTAACATCTCATCTGTATAATATACTGTCACTGCACTCATCCTGGATCTAACATCTCATCTGTATAATATACCGTCACTGCACTCATCCTGGATCTAACATGTCATCTGTATAATATACCGTCACTGCACTCATCCTGGATCTAACATGTCATCTGTATAATATACTGTCACTGCACTCATCCTGGGTCTAACATCTCATCTGTATAATATACTGTCACTGCACTCATCCTGGATCTAACATCTCATCTGTATAATATACTGTCACTGCACTCATCCTGGATCTAACATCTCATCTGTATAATATACTGTCACTGCACTCCGCCTGGATCTAACATCTCATCTGTATAATATACTGTCACTGCACTCATCCTGGATCTAACATGTCATCTGTATAATATACTGTCACTGCACTCATCCTGGGTCTAACATGTCATCTGTATAATATACTGTCACTGCACTCATCCTGGATCTATTATCTCATCTGTATAATATACTGTCACTGCACTCATCCTGGATCGAACAGCACAGTGGTGTAGTGGGTAGCACTCTCGCCTAGCAGTAAGAAGGGTCGCTGGTTTGAATCCCAACCACGACACTACCTGCCTGGAGTTTGCATGTTCTCCCTGTGCCTGCGTGGGTTTCCTCCAGGTACTTCGGTTTCCTCCCACACTCCAAAGACATGCTGGTAGGTTAATTGGATCCTGTCTAAATTGTCCCTAGTATGTATGAATGCGAGTTAGGGACCTTAGATTGTAAGCTCCTTGAAGGTAGGGACTGATGTGAATGTACAATGTATATGTAAACGCTGCGTAAATTGATGGTGCTATATAAGTAACTGAAATAAATAAAAAATAAATAAAATCAAAACATCTCATATGTATAATATACTGTCACTGCACTCATTCTGGAAACTAGGAAGAATTATTATACACAAATAATTGATTAAACCTATACTTTTTTCCTATTTTGACACTTCTTTATTTTTACTGGGTTTTAAAATAAATTCAATCATTTGGAGGTTTGATGTAAGGTATAATATAGTGTAAAACTTCTGGTAGTTAAATAATAGATTTTTATTGAGGGACAGAAGGATTTGGTTCCAAATGAGGGACAGTTGGTGGATATAACATTAGCAAGACGCCTTTAAGCGCAATATATTTTGGCACACGTTATACCTCTGCTCAGGTCCTGCATTTGTCAACAACGGTCAGCATTACCAAAGAAAGAATACTACAAACATACACATTACCTATATACAGGGATGTTTTTTTACAACAATTTTCCTTTATGCTTGCATTAGATCACTCTTTAGGCCGGTTCACACTGGTGCGATGTCCGAGATCGGATGTGATTCGCACCGCACTGCAGTGAAAGTCACAGACGATTCCTGTCCAAGTTTGCAGATCGCACTGTGATATGTGAACTGATTTTGGGGTGTCATTAACTTTTACCTGACACTCCTAGCAGTTCGCATAGGGCAGCGTGAGCTGCCGCCGGGAAGCAAATGATCTCTGTGCGATGCGATTTCAGCCATAAAGATCGTATGGTTGAAATTGCATCAAACTCGCACAGGACCTTTTTTTTTGTCCGCATTAGAATCGGATCGCATGGGTGTTCACACCCATGCTATCCAATTCCTGTCCGAGTTTGCAGATCACACTGCGATATTCGCAGGGTTCCCGCATCGCAGCAGTGTGAACCGGCCCTTTATTGGCAGAAGAAATTCAAGCAACTGTATTTGTGCTGTGTAATGATTTGCCTTCTCTGACTCTGCAGGTTTTGCACACATCATGTCCTTGTTGTGCACTGTGTCATCACACATGTGGCTGCGAGTCATGTGGGTGGTGGTGGGTGTGATTATCTGCTGGATTTTGCACTCCGTTTGGGATCTGTTTATATAGAGAGAAGCACAGCTGTGCACTTCAAACAGCAACACGCTGAGGATCACCGACATCTACTGATCACCTGAAAATCACCGACATCTACTGATCACCTGAAAATCACCGACATCTACTGATCACCTGAAAATCACCGACATCTACTGATCACCTGAAAATCACCGACATCTACTGATCACCTGAAAATCACCGACATCTACTGATCACCTGAAAATCACCGACATCTACTGAACACCTGAAAATCACCGACATCTACTGATCACCTGAAAATCACCGACATCTACTGATCACCTGAAAATCACCGACATCTACTGAACACCTGAAAATTACCGACATCTACTGATCACCTGAAAATCACCGACATCTACTGAACACCTGAAAATCACCGACATCTACTGAACACCTGAAAATCACCGACATCTACTGATCACCTGAAAATCACCGACATCTACTGAACACCTGAAAATCACCGACATCTACTGAACACCTGAAAATCACCGACATCTACTGAACACCTGAAAATCACCGACATCTACTGAACACCTGAAAATCACCGACATCTACTGATCACCTGAAAATCACCGACATCTACTGATCACCTGAAAATCACCGACATCTACTGATCACCTGAAAATCACCGACATCTACTCAGCATCTGAATCCACAGCATATCACTGCCGTCTTTTGCCCATCTGAATCCAGTGCAACCATGGACCCTCAGGATTGCAAATGTGCTCAAGGTATGCCAATGACTCTAACTAATAATAACATAATGATACGGAACCTTGTAAATAAGAAGTTATCTCAAATATTGTTCATTTTCTGGAACTTTTATGGTTTTCAGAAAAAGTACTTGTAACTGTTATTTTGTAACAATTAGGCTCTGTGCACGCTAGTATTTTTTTTATAAGCTCAAAAAACGCTAGAAAAAAACGCTGGATGAAATATGCTGATAATAGACATTTTGTACCGGCTTGTAGCAGCATTTTTGTAGCTTTTAGGAGTGTTACCTTTTTATTAGCGTTTTCACAGTATATAAAGAAAATAGAAGCGTTTATGAACATTTTGCATCTTTTGTTCTGCTGGGAAAAATGCTCCAAATAAGTGTACAAAATCGATTTTTTTTTTTTTTTTATGCTCCCAGATGCTGAAGCTCAAAAAACAAATAGCCTAAAGCAGTGTGCATAAACACATAGGATAACACTATTTAGCTTCTAGGAGCAGAAACAATGCTAATAACAACTTATAGGGGCATACAAAAAAGACTAGTGTGCATTATATATATATATATATATATATATATATATATATACACATACACACACACACAGGATTTATATAGCGGCAACAGTTTGTGCAGCACTGTACAATGTAGAGAGGGGACAGTACAATTACAATACAGTTATTTGCAGAAAGGATAGGAGGGTCCTGCTTGTCGAGGTCACAATCTATAGGATGGAGCCTCACACTGATTTTGTTGCATAGTCTCAGATAATTACAGCTTTGATGCTCGCTGTAAAATACAATTCACAGTTTTTATAAAGATTTGAAGGACCATTTTCAGGAGGTAGAGTTGAAAAAGTATATTAAAATTTTTTGCACTGTACAGTAGTAGTGAAAATGTTTGTCTAAATCTCTGGTCCTATTGATTTAGCACCTCTCACAATCCCAAGTGTAAATTAATGAGAAACTTTACATACTGCACATTGAGGACAGGATTCCATAATCCAGAAGGGCCCATTGAGAATTTCACAGTGTTTTACAAAATTGTAGATTTTTGTATAATCTAGCTTTCTTGCATGTATTGTTGTTTTTTGTGTTCTTTTCTAATTATATCTCATTTTATAGGTGCTTCCTGTAATTGCCAACCAGATTCCTGTAAATGCCAGGACTGCCAATGCGATTCTTGCAAGAAAAGTAAGACTGAGACTTTTATTTGTATCCACTTCACATGTACAATAGATAATAGACTTAAAGTGGAACTAAACCCTCCTATGCTTTATAGCCAAGAACGTGGCCATCTTAGCCTCGGTTTGATCTGCAGTTGCCATGGTGCTGCACATGTGGTGCGTTATGACTAGGGATGAGCCGAACACCCCCCGGTTCGGTTCGCACCAGAACCTGTGAACGGACCGAAAGTTTGCACGAACGTTAGAACCCCATTGACGTCTATGGGACTCAAACGTTCGAAATCAAAAGTGCTCATTTTAAAGGCTAATTTGCATGGTATTGTCCTAAAAAGTGTTTGGGGACCTGGGTCCTACCCCAGGGGACATGTATCAATGCAAAAAAACCTTTTAAAAACGCCCGTTTTTTCGGGAGCAGTGATTTTAACTGCTTCAGATCCGGGCCATTGCCAAATGACGGCAACAGCGCGGATCTTAATTGCCGGGACTACGTCCATTGACGTCGTCCCGTGCACGAGCGGCCTGCGCGCCCCCTGCAGGGCGCGCGCGGCGCGCTCGGTGATCAGCGAGTCTATGAGACTCGCCTGATCACAGATCAGAGTAAGGGGTTGGTCCCAACCCCTTACCACATGATCAGCTGTCAGCCAATGACAGCTGATCATGTGATGTAAACAGAGCCGGTAATCGGCTATTTTCCTCCTCGCGCTGACAGCGTGAGGAGGAAAAAAAAAACCCGATCACCGGCGGCCGTGATCGGGACATCAGTCCCGATCACGGCGATCTTGTAACACAGCAGTGCTGCCTACCAGTGCCCACCAGATTAACCCATCAGTGCCCACAGTGCCATCAATCAGCGCCACCCATCAGTGCCCACAGTGCCACCAATCAGTGCCCACAGTGCCACCCATCAGTGCCCACAGTGCCATCCATCAGTGCCCACAGTGCCACCCATCAGTGCCACCCATCAGCACCCACATCAGTGCCACCCATCAGCACCCACATCAGTGCAACCTATCAGTGTCACCTACCAGTGCCCATAAGTGCCCATCAGTGCCGCCCATCAGTGCCCCCCATCAGTGCCGCCCATCAGTGCCGCCCATCAGTGCCCCCCATCAGTGCCCCCCATCAGTGCCCCCTATCTGTGCCCCCTATCTGTGCCACCTATCTGTGCCACCTATCTGTGCCACCTATCCGTGCCACCTATCCGTGCCGCCCATCCGTGGCCATCAGTGCCGCCTTATCTGTGCCCATCAGTACCGCCTTATCTGTCCCCATCAGTGCCGCCTTAATTGTGCCTATCAGTGCCGCCTTAACTGTGCCTATCAGTGCCGCCTTAACTGTGCCTATCAGTGCCGCCTTATCTGTGCCTATCCGTGCCCATCAGTGCAGCCTATCAGTGCCCACCAGTGCCGCCTCATCAGTGCATATCAATGAAGGAGAAAAATGACCTGTTTGCAAAATTTTATAACAAACTATTAAACATGATTTTTTTTTTTTTCAAAATTTTCCATCTTTTTTTGTTTGTTTAGCAAAAAATAAAAACTCCAGCTGTGATTAAATACCACCAAAAGAAAGCTCTATTTGTGGGGGAAAAATGATAAAAATTTCATTTGGGTACAATGTTGTATGACCGCGCAATTGTCATTCAAAGTGCGACAGCGCTGAAAGCTCAAAATTGGTCTGGGCAGGAGGGGGGTTTAAGTGCCCAGTAAGCAAGTGGTTAATGATGCTTAAAGTAAAAAAAAAAAAAAAAAAGTGAAATATTCCTTTAAATATCGTACCTGGGGGGTGTCTATAGTATGCCTGTAAAGTGACGCGTGTTTCCCGTGTTTAGAACAGTCCCTGCACCAAATGTCATTTTTAAAGGAAAAAATCTCATTTAAAACTGCTTGCGGGTTTAATGTAATGTCGGGTCATGGCAATATGGATGAAAATCAGTGAGACAAACGGCATGGGTACCCCCCAGTCCATTACCAGGCCCTTTGGGTCTTGTATGGATATTAAGGGGAACCCCGCACCCAAATTAAAATAAGGAAAGGTGTGGGGCCACCAGGCCCTATATACTCTGAACAGCAGTATACAGGCGGTGCAAACAAGACAGGGACTGTAGGTTTGTTGTTAAGTAGAATCTAGGTTTGTAATTTTGAACGGGTACATTTTTAACGTGTTTAGCTCCAGCCAAAAAATCTTTTTTAAGCTTTTTGGAAAACATAGGGAAGGGTTATCACCCCTGTGACATTTGTTTTGCTGTCTTTCCTCCTCTTCAGAAGATTTCACCTCACTTTTTGTCCCAATGAAAAATGTTTTTTGAAAATTTGGGTTTTTTTGTGGAACAAGGATTGGAAAGCATCAGTGGAAAGGAGAATTTTTTTTCCCATATTAACTCTTACAGGAGAGAATTTCCCTTCCTAGGGGTAGATTTCATCTCACTTCCTGTTGTCTCCTTCCGTTTGCAAGTAGGAGTCGTTTGTAAGTTAGATGTTTGAAAGTAGGGTCCTGCCCTATATACTCAGCAGAAATTTGGGCCTTAGGTGTTGCTGTGGCCACAACACTGTAAGCCCTCACAGGGCCCTGCTGTGAAATATTAGATCAAGAATTGTAATTACATGCCCCTGTTGAACAGGAGCTGAAAAATTAGGCCTTAGGCACTGGTGCCACAACACTGCAACCCCTCGCAGACACTCTAGTTGGAACGCAGGAACGAGCCCTGCTGCAAAGTATTACATCAAAAATTGTAATTACACGCCCCTGTTAAACAGGGGCTGAAAAATTGTGCCTTAGGCACTGGTGGTGGCGCCCAGAACCAAAAATGTTCTTACAAGCTATCAGCGTGATGATTGAGGAGGAAGAGGATAATTACTCAGGGATAGTCACTCAGCATCAGCATAGGCAGTCTTTGAAGGGATCTGAGATTTTAAAAAAAATTATTCGGTTACATCAGCATCAGGTGCTTGGTAGCTGGTGGTGATCCAAGACTGATTCATTTTTATGAAGGTCAGTCGGTGGACAGACGCACCCTGTGATCGGTTACCATGCCTCCAGCAGCACTGAATGTGCATTCCGAAAGAACGCTGGATGCAGGACAGGCCAGTAGCTCAATTGCATACTGTGCAAGCTCTGGCCAGTGATCCATCCTCAAGACCCAGTAACCCAGAGGATTTTCGGTGGGAAAGGTGTCCAAGTCTGATCTTGCCCCTAGGTATTCCTGCACCATGTAAAACAGACGCTGGCGATGGTTGCTGGAACCGATCATACCTTGGGGCTGCGGACCAAAAAATTGTCTGAACGCATCGGTCCGACGGCCACCTTCTCCACCGCTCCTTCTTTGACTGACCGAAGCCTCAGCAACACATTGTCCAGAAACAGGAGTTTGTAACCTCCCAGTCTCTGGGAACGCGTTGCACAGACCTTTCTGCAAGGCCTCCCGAAGATGTTTCATCCTCTGCTCCCTCTGCGATGGCAAGATAAGGTCCGCAACCTTACCCTTGTAACGTGGATCAAGGAGGGTTGCCAGCCAGTATTGGTCCTTCTCCTTGATACCACGAATACGAGGATCCTTCCGCAGGCTTTGCAGGATCAGGGAGGCCATGCAGTGTAGGTTTGCTGAGGCATTCGGTCCGGAGTCCTCTGGGTCACTAAGGACGACATGGTCCACAGCCACCTCCTCCCAGCCACGTACAAGTCCATGTGTTTCTTGGGACTGATCCCTTAAAGACTGCTGCTGATGCTGAGTGCCAGGCTCCACCTCCATACTGACACAATCTTCCTCCTCCTCCTCCTCCTCGTCCTCTTCCTGTGTGATCGGGCACGCAGGAACACTGTCTGGATAAAGGGGGCCTTGAGAGCTAAGGAAGTCCTCCTCTTCCTGCCTCTGTTCTGCCTCAAGTGCCCTGTCCATTATTCCACGCAGCGTGTGCTCCAACAGGTGGACAAGGGGGACAGTGTCACTGATGCATGCACTGTCACTGCTCACCATCCTCGTGGCCTCCTCAAATGGTGACAGGACAGTGCATGCATCCCTGATCATGGCCCACTAGCGTGGGGAAAAAAACCAAGCTCCCCTGACCCTGTCCTTGTGCCATAGTCGCACAGGTACTCATTGATGGCCCTCTGCTGCGTGTGCAGCCGCTGCAGCATGGCCAACGTTGAGTTCCACCTGGTGGGCATGTCACAGATTAGGCGGTTCTTGGGCAGGTTAAACTCCTTTTGGAGGTCCGTCAGCCGAGCACTGGCATTATATGACCGGCGGAAATGCACACAGACTTTCCTGGCCTGCCTCAGGACATCCTGTAAGCCCGGGTACCTGCCCAAGAACCGCTGCACCACCAAGTTAAGGACGTGAGCCAAACAGGGCACATGGGTCAATTGTCCCTGTCGGAGGGCAGAGAGGAGGTTGGTGCCATTGTCGCAAACCACCATTCCTGCCTTAAGTTGGCGTGGCGTCAACCACCTCTGAACCTGCCCCTGCAGAGCTAACAGAACCTCTGCCCCAGTGTGGCTCCTGTCCCCCAAGCACACCAGCTCAAGCACCGCATGGCATCTTTTGGCCTGCGTACTTGCGTAGCCCCTGGAACGACTACGGAGCACCGCTGGTTCTGAGGAAGAGGCCATGGAGGAAGAAGAAGAGGAGGGGGTGGAGAAGAGAGGTGTGTCACAATCATTAGCATTTTGGAGGCGTGGTGGCGGAACAACCTCCAACACTACTGCATCTTGTCCTGCATCCTTCCCAGCTGCCAGCAGAGTCACCCAATGCGCCGTGAAACTTAGGTAACGTCCCTGTCCATGCCTGCTGGACCATGAGTCAGCGGTAATATGCACCTTACCGCTGACCGCCCTGTCCAGCGAGGCATGGACATTGCCTTCCACATGCCGGTAGAGAGCCGGAATCGCCTTCCATGAGAAAAAGTGGCGTTTGGGAACCTGCCACTGAGGAACCGCACATTCCACAAACTCACGGAAGGGGGCAGAGTCTACCAACTGAAAAGGCAGCAGTTGAAGTGCTAGCAATTTTGCCAAGCTAGCATTCAACCGCTGGGCATGTGGATGGCTGGGAGCAAACTTCTTTCGGCGGTGCAGCAGCTGGGGCAGGGAAATTTGCCTGGTACAATCTGACGTCGGTGTACCAAAAGCAGATTGCCCACAAGTACTTGGCTGTGACACACCTAATTTTACACCTTCATTCCTCTCAGTGCAGGTCTCAGAGAGGACTGAAGGTCTAGTGGGGTTGGAAATCTCAGCTGATGAGGAGCAAGGAGAGGTCCTCTTTGTTCTCTGGTGTGGGTCTTTTAGATGCGCTTGCCAACGAACTGCATGGCAGGTCAACATATGTCTGGTCAAGCATGTGGTACCCAAGCGGGAGATGTTTTGGCCACGTGAGATACGCTTGAGACATATGTTGCAAATAGCAGCGGTGTGATCTGATGCACTCGTCTCAAAAAAGGCCCACACCAAAGAACTTTTTGAATAACGCGCAGACACTGCAGCTCCCTGCACATGTGATGCAGTCAATGTGCTGCCCTTAGGCTGGCCCCTGGAGGGCATCCTGCCTCGTTGGTGATGTGCCGCCTCCTCCTCCTCCTCTCTCCTATCAGGCACCCACGTTGAGTCAGTGACCTCATCATCCCCTCCCTCCTCATCACTGGAGCAAACCTGGCAGTATGCTGCAGCAGGGGGAGCATGACTGCCAGATTGCTGTCCTTCTTGGGCACCCCCTCTGTCCGTGCTCATGTTACTGCCTTCATCGAGCTCAGTATCATCATCAGAGTCTTCCAAACGCTGGGCATCCTCCTGGAGCATGTACCCAACACTGTGGTCAAACAGTTCGAGGGACTCCTCAGGAGGACATGGTGGAGCTAGGGAAGGAGTCACTGATGACATTGAGCCGAGGGAAGAGGCCGCTGCTTTGCCAGACAAAGCACCCTGGGCATGGGTGAGAGAGGATGAGGAGGATGAGGACGGCTTGGTCATCCACTCGACCAAGTCTTCCGCATGTTGCGGCTCAACACGGCCAGCTGCCGAAAAAAAGGCCAAGCGTGTCCCATGGCCACGTGCTGATGAGGATGCACCGTCTCCACGACCAGCACTAGACACAGAGCCTGCTTGCCCTCTCTTATTGGCTTGTGACTGTCTGCCTCTCCTTCTTGGCCTTCCAGACATACTAATGGCCTGTAGCTGCACTAAGCTGGGAGATATATATATATATATATATATATATATATAATGTACTGATACTGCAGCTAGCAAAATCAACTGCCTGCCTGTAGTATGAGAACACCACCAACCTTCTACAGGTAGCTTTAGCTGAACACTGTGAGCAGGACGCACTGCACTAACTGTAAATAGTCTAACTGCCTGACCGTGGTACTAATAGGATCAAAAGAACACCAGTAATTTTTTTCAGGTAGCTTTATATACTGTAACAAGACAAGCCTGCCTGTCAGTAGGAAGATAACAGGAACAGATCTAGCTGAACACTGTGAGCAGGACGCACTGTACTAAATGTAAATAGTCTAGCTGCCTGACCGTGGTACTAATAGGATCAAAAGAACACCAGTAATTTTCTTTAGGTAGCTGTAAATACTTTAACAAGACAAGCCTGCCTGTCAGTAGGAAGATAACAGGAACGGATCTAGCTGAACACTGTGAGCAGGACGCACTGCACTAAATGTAAATAGTCTAGCTGCCTGACCGTAGTACTAATAGGATCAAAAGAACACCAGTAATTTTCTTCAGGTAGCTTTATATACTGTAACAAGACAAGCCTGCCTGTCAGTAGGAAGATAACAGGAACGGATCTAGCTGAACACTGTGAGCAGGACGCACTGCACTAAATGTAAATAGTCTATAAGATAACAGGAACGGATCTAGCTAAACTGAATACAGTGTATATATATATATGCAACACCTGGGATGCATATATATACACACAATACACTTTAAGTGCAGCTAACTGACTTGACTGTCCTGTCTAATCTAGCTAACTCAAATGAAATGACACTGTCTCTCTCTCTCTCTCTAAGCACACCGGAACACACTGCACAGGGCCGCCGTGCAGGCGGCCTTATATAGTGTGGGGCGTGTACTAAATCCCCTGAGCCATAATGGCCAAAGCCTCCTTGGCTTTGGCCAATTACGGCTCTCTGTTAAGGCGGCGCTGTGATTGGCCAAGCATGCGGGTCATAGTGCATGCTTGGCCAATCATCAGCAAGCAATGCACTGCGATGCCGCAGTGAATTATGGGCCGTGACGCGCCACTCGAATTTGGCGCGAACGGCCCATATCGTTCGCAATTCGGCGAACGACCGAACAGCCGATGTTCGAGTCGAACATAGGTTCGACTCGAACACGAAGCTCATCCCTAGTTATGACCCCAACCATTTGATGGCTTAGCTGTTTGGATGAGAGCCAAAGCACTTTTGACAGTTCTCATTCACGACAATCCTTGAATATAACGGTTTTGGGAATCTGTGAAGTCATTGGGTTTAGGTCCGCCTAAGTTCACTAAATTGGTTAGTTCCACAACAGCCATTCATTTTAGGCTTGCCACCAGTTTTTTTAAACATCCATCTGCGGTTTCTACTGAAAATAACATTTATTAGGCTAAATTTCATAAGATAAGTTTCCTTGTTTACAAAAAAGTTAGTTATCTTCAGCTGAGCAGAAAACAAATTTAAGATGGACCTGATTCACACATCCAGTAGCATAGAAGTGCGGGGGGGGGGGACGACTTTAATCCCCCAGGCCAATACCTATAAGATATGTTGGTCTGGTAGCCCTGAATGAAGATATTTTATCTTTTATCCATTGATCAGAGTATGACCCGCAGTGAACAATAGAATTCCAGCAACATTTTCCTATGTGGCTCTTAGATGTCAGTGTACAGTATGTCTGCTAGAGATTAATTAATTTCAATCTGCTGCTTTACAGCTCTGGCTGCCCATGAGATATGTTAAATTAAATTATTATTATTTTTTTAGTTGTATTTTATTTATCTTTCTAGAACAGTGGACTCCAAACTGCAACCCAGAGGCCAGATGTGGCGTTTTGCTTTTTTGTTGTCCAGCCCTTGGGGCACTATTCCTCCTACTGCCACCAAGACCATTGATGGGCACCCTTTCACCCACTGACACCAATGATGGGGCACTATTCCTTCCACTGACACCAAAGAGGGAGTACTATTCCTTCCACTGACACCAATGATGGGGCACTATTCCTCCCACTGACACCAATGATGGAGTACTATTCCCCCCACTGACACCAATGATGGGGCACTATTCCTCCCACTGACACCAATGATGGGGCACTATTCCTCCCACTGACACCAATGATGGGGCACTATTCCTCCCACTGACACCAATGATGGGGCACTATTCCTCCCACTGACACCAATGATGGGGCACTATTCCTCCCACTGACACCAATGATGGGGCACTATTCCTCCCACTGACACCAATGATGGGGCACTATTCCTCCCACTGACACCAGTGATGGGGCACTATTCCTCCCACTGACACCAATGATGGGGCACTATTCCTCCCACTGACACCAGTGATGGGGCACTATTCCTCCCACTGACACCAGTGACGGGGTACTATTCCTCCCACTGACACCAGTGACGGGGCACTATTCCTCCCTATGACACCAGTGACAGGGGAATTTTCCTCCCACTGACACCAGATGGGGCACTATTCCTCCCACTGACACCAATGAGGGGGCACTATTCCTCCCACTGACGCCAATGACGGGGCACTATTCCTCCCTCTGACACCAATGACGGGGCACTATTCCTCCCACTGACACCAATGATGGGGCACTATTCCTCCCACTGACACCAATGATGGAGTACTATTCCTCCCACTGACACCAATGATGGGGCACTATTCCTCCCACTGACACCAATGATGGGGCACTATTCCTCCCACTGACACCAGTGATGGGGCACTATTCCTCCCACTGACACCAATGATGGGGCACTATTCCTCCCACTGACACCAGTGATGGGGCACTATTCCTCCCACTGACACCAGTGACGGGGTACTATTCCTCCCACTGACACCAGTGACGGGGCACTATTCCTCCCTATGACACCAGTGACAGGGGAATTTTCCTCCCACTGACACCAGATGGGGCACTATTCCTCCCACTGACACCAATGAGGGGGCACTATTCCTCCCACTGACGCCAATGACGGGGCACTATTCCTCCCTCTGACACCAATGACGGGGCACTATTCCTCCCACTGACACCAATGATGGGGCACTATTCCTCCCACTGACACCAATGATGGAGTACTATTCCTCCCACTGACACCAATGATGGAGTGCTGTTCTTCCCACTGACACCAATGATGGAGTGCTGTTCTTCCCACTGACACCAATGATGGAGTGCTGTTCTTCCCACTAACACCAGTGATGGGCACTGTTTACTCCCACTGCCCCCCCTAAAGTCTGGCCCCTTGTTTATAAAGTTTAGCGACCCCTGTTCTAGAAGGAAATTCAATTACTTCAGATCACGTAACAATGTTGTAACATACATACAACATCATCCAGGTACATGTACAGTATCTGGAGTAAGCACCGCATGTGCCGGAGTGGCAATGAGGATAATCCACCCACAGTGCAGCTGAGCTCCCCTCTACCGCAGAAGCTGTCACACAAACAACGAATCAGCAGAGGAGTTTTGTCACTCGGTGGGTGGAGCCTGATGGGAATTCGGAGACACTGGTTTTCCATCCGATCTGCTCCCCTTGTGATTCACAGCATGCAGTGGCCACCTTCTATAGATAATAGACAAGCTGCAGCAGTATTCATCACTCACCATGCTACTTTTTAGTAGAATGGCTCACTAGACAGCGCAGTATCTCTACGTTTGACATTTTGATAGCTAATAGACAGCCTGCTGTTGGCTATAGAATGCACCCACTGTCTGCTGTCAATTCCAAGGAGAGAGCAGACCTGATGGGGATCTTGTTCCTCAGCTTCCCTATCAGGCTCCGCCCATTGTCAGCATCACTGGTTGTTAGGAGCATTTCGGCTGTAAAGAACTGAGCGCATCCCTGAGGACTAGAGATAGATGGGGAGGGGTATGTGATGGCAAACATGCCGCCTGCTACACAGCGTACAGAGATGGTCACTGTGCCTGTCTCTGTACGCCAACTTTGAGTTGGTCATAATCCAACTATTACCGAATCTACTGCAGCCATAAAAGTGAAAAGTAAAAGTGGCGCTATTAAAGCGGGATTCCGTCCCTGAAATTTTTTTTTTTAAAGTCAACAGCTACAAACACTGTAGCTGCTGACTTTAAATAAGTACTTACCTGTCCTGGGTGCCCGCTATGTTGGCCGCCCGAGGCCGACCCATCCCTCGGCTCCCGGCACCACCATCCTAAGTAAGGGAAACGGGCAGTGGAGCCTTGCGGCTTCGCTGCCAGTTTCCTACTGCGCACGCGTGAGCGGCGTGGCGCTCTGTGAATGGCCCCGTGGTGTTCTGGGAACACACACAGTTCCCAGAAGACAACAGGGCCGCTCACCGAGGAGCAGAACACGCCACGGAATAGGAAGAGGCAGATTAGGAAGACTGCCTAGCAACAAGGGTTTAGGCAAGTTTAAAAAAAAAAAAAAATTTCAAATTTTTTAAATTTTTTTTTAGGATTTTTCAAGCAATTTTTTTTTTTTTTTTTTTTTTTTTTTTTAGCGTGGCCCTCCACTTTAAGAACTACCTGAATCTGTTACATGTTTTGTTAAAGCTCCCAAAACTGGTGGCAGGGCTTTTAGAATCTGGTGCAGGCCATTTTAAAGGGGCCACACCACTAGTAAAATGTTTTTTGCCTTTTGATGAGCGGTGACGCATGCCAAAGCAAAGCACTGCAGCTGTGATATATGAACATCTCCATCTGGCTGTTATTTTACAGGTTGGGTGGCTGGCAAAAGGAGGTAAAACCGCAGCTCAGCTGCCAGTATTTACTGAACCCCAACCGCTCGTCTGAAAGAGACCTTAGAGATTTTCACAGATCTTTCATTGCTGTTAACCACTTCATATCTGCCCTATAGCAGTGTTACTTTTATAGGGTGGCACCTGTGTGTGTGTCCACCACAATATTGCAGTCCCGCTATAAGTCACTGATCGCCGCCATTACTAGTAAAAAAAAAAAAAAAAAAATCCCATAGTTTGTAGACGCTATATGTTTTGCGCAAACCAATTAATATACACTTATTGGAATTTTTTTTTTTTTACCAAAAATATGTAGCAGAATACATATTGGCCTAAATTTATTTAGAAATTTGATTAAAAAAAATATTGGGTATGTTTTATAGAAGAAAGTAAAAAATATATTTATTTTTTTTTCAAAATTGTCTTTTTTTGTTTATAGCAAACAAAAACAAAAACAAAAAAAACACTATTTGTGGGAAAAAAAGGACATACATTTTATTTGTGTACAGCGTGACAGGAAACTTGTACTGAGAAAATATGCCAGCTGCTGCTATAACGGATATTCCTTCTAAATATGCTAGTTGCCTGAATATTATACTTATCGAACGACTTGATTATCTTTTGATAAAGCATTTACAATCACTAATTCTTTGTATTTTAGCTTGGTATAGGTTTCTTTTCAGAATACATCGATTTTTTTTTTTTTTTTTTTGCTTTTGATAGGCGGTTTTATTGATGACAATATTAAAATGTTGGGAGTTTTGGCTGCTATGGCATTTCCCTCGATCGAAGCACATTATCCTACCATCATCTGATGACTGTTTCTATCCACAGGCTGCTGCTCCTGCTGTCCAGACCAGTGCGGTAAATGCATTGAGGGCTGCCATTGTGCCAGCGGAAGTGAGACCTGCAACTGCTGCAAGTGACCAGAGCTCCAATGAAGATTCCTAACAATGTGATCTGTATATTGTGATTAAGGATGAGCTCCGGCGTGTTCGCATGCTGCACGTGCCGAGCCCGCCAGGAAGTCGGCAATGCACTGCACTAATCACAGGCAGTGAGACATTTCCCGATCTCTGCAGTCGCACATCGGGAAATGTCTCACAGCTTGTGATTACCGCTGTGCAGTGCCGAGTTCCTGGCGGGCTCGGCACGTGCAGAATGCGAACACGCCGGAGCTCATCCTTGATTGTGATGTGTGATCTTCATCTGATGCATGCCGTATAAGTGTGATGCCTGGGACAATAAACCAGCTCATGTGTTCCTTAATAAAGGTGTCTATGAAGTATGATGTCTTGGTGTTGTGTCATCTGTCATCAGTGTCTTTGAATGCTGGTTCACACTGAATCGCATTCCTGTGCGTTCCCATGTGGTGCGATTTTGCAGCCCATTATTTGAATGGACTGCAAATCGCACCAGAACGCAGGAAAAGTGGATACTCTTTTGGAATACTTTTACAATCACTTCTTGGCAGAAGAATGGCAGCTCAGACACAAAGATCCGTCTACTTGGGCATTAAGTCAGTCTTTAGGGTCAGGAAGGAATTTCACCCAAATCAAAATTTTCTTCTTTCCTTTTTCTGGCCTTTCACTGTCAACATTACAATCATCCCTAACACCTTCCACAAATGCTACATTTCACTTACACTGATTTCCTGGTGCATCATGGCAGCATACTAAGGATGAGCTCCGGCGTGTTCGCAAGCTGCACGTGCCGAGCCCGCCAGGAAGTCGGCACTGCGCTGCACTAATCACAGGCAGTGAGACATTCCCCGATCTCTGCAGCCGCACATCAGGAAATGTCTCACTGCCTGTGATTAGCGGTGTGCAGTGCCGACTTCCTGGCGGGCTCGGCACGTGCAGCTTGCGAACACGCCGGAGCTCATCCTTACAGCATACATATGGGTTGTGAATGCGCCCCCACAACCTGATAGGATTGGTTAACTATAAATCCAAGACAGACCCGGCTCACAGCATTCTCCTTTTTTTCCTCACCTGATCAGGAATGAAATCGCGAGGTATCCCTTAACGTTTGTCGCCCCAGCCAGGTTCAGCCTCTCCTGGGCGGAAGTCCTTCCTGTACAGTCTCTAAATGAGCTATATGGTTGGAGCCCCATTCTGGTAGTCTGGGGGGCATATTTCAGCCTCTCCTGGGCGGCAGTCCTTCCTCTACAGTCTCTAAATGAGCTATATGTTTGGAGCCCCATTCTGGTGGTGTAGGCTTCTCAAAGAAAGCTTTAAACAAGCTTTGACGTAAGTGACAGCGTTTCCTTTTGCTTTTCATATGCTTTTTACTTCTTTTCTCTGTGTTATGGGTGTTTGCCATATCCAAGATGGCTGCAGCAGTGCAAGTACACTCTGAGCATGAGAGGCAGGAAGTGATGCCGCCTCTGTGTTTCCTGACTAGAGCTTTTCCAGGATGGTGATCTGAGCATGCTCAGGCACTGATATCATCACTAATGGCAAATGTGAGTTCTAAATGGTTTTATGGCATTTTTGGGCAACAAATGGTGGAGCTCTCTACTCATGCATGCTGGATGCTTATGTGGTCATTGTTTGCAGGTATGTTTTCCCTTTTTTGGCATTCACCTGTGTTTTTCCTATCTCCCTCTCAGTGTTGCTCTAGGATCATTGTGCTCTTTTGGCATTCACTTGGGCTCTTCCTATCCCCTTTTCAATGCTTGCTTTGGGATCACTGTGTTGGGCTCAGTTTCCACTAGTGCGACTTGTCACTGCAAAGTCGCATGACAAGCCGTACCCCATGATTTCCAGTGAGTGCCGTTCATATCTGTGTTCATAGACCTTAAGACTACACAAGCATTGCTTCAAGTCGCATCAAATTTGCGGCAAAATCATGCGACTTTCAGGTCTCAATAGTGGAGACTTAGCATTATGCTGTTTATCATTTCAGTCTGCTGCTTTGCTCTGTTTCTATGGGAAACGCTGTCCAGTCAGACCACCCATTGCCTTTAAGGTATAGGGATTAGGTAAGTAGTGAAGATTGAGAAAAAAGAGAGCCAATATCTATATTCCTGTAAGGACTACAAGATGGAGGGAGCCTTCTGACGGTCAAGACAAGTCACCATCCTAATACAGACATCCAGGCAATGTTGATTAAGCTCATCATCTCACCCCTCATTATCATTGCTCCCTGTTTACAAACATCATAAGTTACCAGCCCCAATAGTCACTGCATTTGTTGTGGAAAGTCATTGCCTGCCAAGCTAGCATGTCATATCTGCCTGGAACAAGCACTATACAGCCCTGCAAGGACCTCAAGATGAAGAGCCTGCTAAAAGCCAGAACAGTCACTGTTCAAGTGCAGACATACGCTCCCCATTTACAAACACCACAGATTACCAGCCTTAATGGTGGAAAGTCATTGCTTTACAAGCTACAGTGCATGAATTGCCTAGCACTTCCAACCAGAGCCAGTAGGTGGTGTCCAAATAGGAAAGCTTGCCATGAGAATAAAGCATTTAAGGGGCCGCAAGCTTTAAAGATTGCCCAATAGAGACTTTTTTGCGAGGGCAGCTAAGGACGCAATTGTCTGGGTTGAAATGGAAGAAACTCTCCACAAGGTTAGAAAGTACTAATTTCCTTCACTGAACAACTGGAAGAGTTAATCCAGGAAGAATTGAAAGGGTCAGAGAAAAATGCCCTTATAAACAGTCTGTCAAAACTGTATACCCTGAAAAAGCTAACCTGCTGTAGTCTCCTCCGATGATGGATGCATCATGAATGTCACATTCAAGGAGGCTCTAGTCCAAAAATTAGATCTAGATCTGAAGTGCTTCTACATTCTGTAGCATCTGCAGGTGCTGGCTAGGGATGAGCCGAACACCCCCCGGTTCGGTTTGCACCAGAACCCGCGAACGGACCGAAAGTTCGCACGAACGTTAGAACCCAATTGACGTCTATGGGACTCGAACGTTCGAAATCAAAAGTGCTCATTTTAAAGGCTAATTTGCATGGTATTGTCCTAAAAAGGGTTTGGGGACCCGGGTCCTACCCCAGGGGACATGTATCAATGCACAAAAAACTTTTAAAAACGGCCGTTTTTTCGGGAGCAGTGATTTTAATGATGCTTAAAGTAAAAAAAAAAAAGTGAAATATTCCTTTAAATATCGTACCTGGGGGGTGTCTATAGGATGCCTGCAAAGTGACGCGTGTTTCCCATGTTTAGAACAGTCCCTGCACCAAATGTCATTTTTAAAGGAAAAAATCTCATTTAAAACTGCTTGCGGGTTTAATGTCATGTCAGGTCATGGCAATATGGATGAAAATCAGTGAGACAAACGGCATGGGTACCCCCCAGTCCATTACCAGGCCCTTTGGGTCTTGTATGGATATTAAGGGGAACCCCGCACCCAAATTAAAATAAGGAAAGGTGTGGGGCCACCAGGCCCTATATACTCTGAACAGCAGTATACAGGCGGTGCAAACAAGACAGGGACTGTAGGTTTGTTGTTAAGTAGAATCTCTTTGTAATTTTGAACATTTTTTACGTGTTTAGCTCCAGCCAAAAAATCTTTTCTAAGCTTTTTGGAAAACATAGGGAAGGGTTATCACCCCTCTGACATTTGTTTTGCGTCTTTCCTCCTCTTCAGAAGATTTCACCTCACTTTTTTTTGTCCCAATGAAAAATGTTTTTTGAAAATTTGGGTTTTTTTGTGGCACAAGGATTGGAAAGCATCAGTGGAAAGGAGAAATTGTTTTCCCATATTAACTCTTACAGGAGAGAATTTCCCTTCCTAGGGGTAGATTTCATCTCACTTCCTGTTGTCTCCTTCCGTTTGCAAGTAGGAGTCGTTTGTAAGTTAGATGTTTGAAAGTAGGGTCCTGCCCTATATACTCAGCAGAAATTTGGGCCTTAGGTGTTGCTGTGGCCACAACACTGTAAGCCCTCACAGGGCCCTGCTGTGAAATATTAGATCAAGAATTGTAATTACATGCCCCTGTTGAACAGGAGCTAAAAAATTAGGCCTTAGGCACTGGTGCTGGTGCCACAACACTGCAACCCCTCACAGACACTCTAGTTGGAACGCAGGAACGAGCCCTGCTGCAAAGTATTACATCAAAAATTGTAATTACATGCCCCTGTTAAACAGGGGCTGAAAAATTGTGCCTTAGGCACTGGTGGTGGCGCCCAGAACCAAAAATGTTCTTACAAGCTATCAGCGTGATGATTGAGGAGGAAGAGGATAATTACTCAGGGATAGTCACTCAGCATCAGCATAGGCAGTCTTTGAAGGGATCTGAGATTTCAAAAAAAATTATTCGGTTACATCAGCATCAGGTGCTTGGTAGCTGGTGGTGATCCAAGACTGATTCATTTTTATGAAGGTCAGCCGATCGACCGAGTCGGTGGACAGACGCACCCTGTGATCGGTTACCACGCCTCCAGCAGCACTGAATGTGCGTTCCGAAAGAACGCTGGATGCAGGACAGGCCAGTAGCTCAATTGCATACTGTGCAAGCTCTGGCCAGTGATCCATCCTCAAGACCCAGTAACCCAGAGGATTTTCGGTGGGAAAGGTGTCCAAGTCTGATCTTGCCCCTAGGTATTCCTGCACCATGTAAAACAGACGCTGGCGATGGTTGCTGGAACCGATCATACCTTGGGGCTGCGGACCAAAAAATTGTCTGAACGCATCGGTCAGACGGCCACCTTCTCCACCGCTCCTTCTTTGACTGACCGAAGCCTCAGCAACACGTTGTCCAGAAACAGCAGTTTGTAACCTCCCAGTCTCTGGGAACGCGTTGCACAGACCTTTCTGCAAGGCCTCCCGAAGATGTTTCATCCTCTGCTCCCTCTGCGATGGCAAGATAAGGTCCGCAACCTTACCCTTGTAACGTGGATCAAGGAGGGTTGCCAGCCAGTATTGGTCCTTCTCCTTGATACCACGAATACGAGGATCCTTACGCAGGCTTTGCAGGATCAGGGAGGCCATGCAGCGTAGGTTTGCTGAGGCATTCGGTCCGGAGTCATCTGGGTCACTAAGGACAACAACGTCCGCAGCCACCTCCTCCCAGCCACGTACAAGTCCATGTGTTCCTTGGGACTGATCCCTTAAAGACTGCTGCTGATGCTGAGTGCCAGGCTCCACCTCCATACTGACACAATCTTCCTCCTCCTCGTCCTCTTCCTGTGTGATCGGCGGGCATGCAGGAACACTGTCTGGATAAAGGGGGCCTTGAGAGCTAAGGAAGTCCTCCTCTTCCTGCCTCTGTTCTGCCTCAAGTGCCCTGTCCATTATTCCACGCAGCGTGTGCTCCAACAGGTGGACAAGGGGGACAGTGTCACTGATGCATGCACTGTCACTGCTCACCATCCTCGTGGCCTCCCTGATCATGGCCCACTGGCGTGGGGAAAAAAAACCAAGCTCCCCTGACCCTGTCCTGGTGCCATAGTCGCACAGGTACTCATTGATGGCCCTCTGCTGCGTGTGCAGCCGCTGCAGCATGGCCAAAGTTGAGTTCCACCTGGTGGGCATGTCACAGATTAGGCGGTTCTTGGGCAGGTTAAACTCCTTTTGGAGGTCCGTCAGCCGAGCACTGGCATTATATGACCGGCGGAAATGCACACAGACTTTCCTGGCCTGCCTCAGGACATCCTGTAAGCCCGGGTACCTGCCCAAGAACCGCTGCACCACCAAGTTAAGGACGTGAGCCAAACAGGGCACATGGGTCATTTGTCCCTGTCGGAGGGCAGAGAGTAGGTTGGTGCCATTGTCGCAAACCACCATTCCTGCCTTAAGTTGGCGTGGCATCAACCACCTCTGAACCTGCCCCTGCAGAGCTGACAGAACCTCTGCCCCAGTGTGGCTCCTGTCCCCTAAGCACACCAGCTCAAGCACCGCATGGCATCTTTTGGCCTGCGTACTTGCGTAGCCCCTTGAACGCCTACGGAGCACCGCTGGTTCCGAGGAAGAGGCCATGGAGGAAGAAGAAGAAGAGGAGGGGGTGGAGGAGAGAGGTGTGTCACAATCAGCATTTTGGAGGCGTGGTGGCGGAACAACCTCCAACACTACTGCACCTTGTCCTGCATCCTTCCCAGCTGCCAGCAGAGTCACCCAATGCGCCGTGAAACTTAGGTAACGTCCCTGTCCATGCCTGCTGGACCATGAGTCAGCGGTAATATGCACCTTACCGCTGACCGCCCTGTCCAGCGAGGCATGGACATTGCCTTCCACATGCCGGTAGAGAGCCGGAATCGCCTTCCGTGAGAAAAAGTGGCGTTTGGGTACCTGCCACTGAGGAACCGCACATTCCACAAACTCACGGAAGGGGGCAGAGTCTACCAACTGAAAAGGCAGCAGTTGAAGTGCTAGCAATTTTGCCAAGCTAGCATTCAACCGCTGGGCATGTGGATGGCTAGGAGCAAACTTCTTTCGGCGGTGCAGCAGCTGGGGCAGGGAAATTTGCCTGGTACAATCTGACGTCGGTGTACCAAAAGCAGATTGCCCACAAGTACTTGGCTGTGACACACCTAATTCTACACCTTCATTCCTCTCACTGCAGGTCTCGGAGAGGACTGAAGGTCTAGTGGGGTTGGAAATCTCAGCTGATGAGGAGCAAGGAGAGATCCTCTTTGTTCTTTGGTGTGGGTCTTTTAGATACGCTTGCCAACGAACTGCATGGCAGGTCAACATATGTCTGGTCAAGCATGTGGTACCCAAGCGGGAGATGTTTTGGCCACGCGAGATACGCTTGAGACATATATGTTGCAAATAGCAGCGGTGCGATCTGATGCACTCGTCTCAAAAAAGGCCCACACCAAAGAACTTTTTGAATAACGCGCAGAGACTGCAGCGCCCTGCACATGTGGAGCTTTGGGGTGTGATGCTGGCCCCTGGAGGGCATCCTGCCTCGTTGGTGATGTGCCGCCTCCTCCTCCTCTCTCCTATCAGGCACCCACGTTGAGTCAGTGACCTCATCATCCCCTCCCTCCTCATCACTGGAGCAAACCTGGCAGTATGCTGCAGCAGGGGGAGCATGACTGCCAGATTGCTGTCCTTCTTGGGCACCCCCTCTGTCCGTGCTCATGTTACTGGCTTCATCGAGCTCAGTATCATCATCAGAGCCTTCCAAACGCTAGGCATCCTCCTGGAGCATGTACCCAACACTGTGGTCAAACAGTTCGAGGGAATCCTCAGGAGGACATGGTGGAGCTAGGGAAGGAGTCACTGATGACATTGAGCTGAGGGAAGAGGCCGCTGCTTTGCCAGACAAAGCACCCTGGGCATGGGTGAGAGAGGATGAGGAGGATGAGGACGGCTTGGTCATCCACTCGACCAAGTCTTCCGCATGTTGCGGCTCAACACGGCCAGCTGCCGAAAAAAAGGCCAAGCGTGTCCCATGGCCACGTGCTGATGAGGATGCACCGTCTCCACGACCAACACTAGACGCAGAGCCTGCTTGCCCTCTCTTATTGGCTTGTGACTGTCTGCCTCTCCTTCTTGGCCTTCCAGACATACTAATGGCCTGTAGCTGCACTAAGCTGGGATAGAACACCTGTAATTTTCTTCAGGTAGCTTTATATACTGTAACCAGACAAGCCTGCCTGTCAGTAGGAAGATAACAGGAACGGATCTAGCTGAACACTGTGAGCAGGACGCACTGTACTAAATGTAAATAGTCTAGCTGCCTGACCGTGGTACTAATAGGATCAAATAGAACACCTGTAATTTTCTTCAGGTAGCTTTATATACTGTAACCAGGCAAGCCTGCCTGTCAGTAGGAAGATAACAGGAACGGATCTAGCTGAACACTGTGAGCAGGACGCACTGCACTAAATGTAAATAGTCTAGAAGATAACAGGAACGGATCTAGCTGAACACTGTGAGCAGGACGCACTGCACTAAATGTAAATAGCAGGAACGGATCTAGCTGAACACTGTGAGCAGGACGCACTGCACTAAATGTAAATAGCAGGAACGGATCTAGCTGAACACTGTGAGCAGGACGCACTGCACTAAATGTAAATAGCAGGAATGGATATAGCTGAACACTGTGAGCAGGACGCACTGCACTAAATGTAAATAACAGGAACGGATCTAGCTGAACACTGTGAGCAGGACGCACTGCACTAAATGTAAATGGCAGGAACGGATCTAGCTGAACACTGTGAGCAGGACGCACTGCACTAAATGTAAATAGCAGGAACGGATCTAGCTGAACACTGTGAGCAGGACGCACTGCACTAAATGTAAATAGTCTAGAAGATAACAGGAACGGATCTAGCTGAACACTGTGAGCAGGACGCACTGCACTAAATGTAAATAGCAGGAACGGATCTAGCTGAACACTGTGAGCAGGACGCACTGCACTAAATGTAAATAGCAGGAACGGATCTAGCTGAACACTGTGAGCAGGACGCACTGCACTAAATGTAAATAGCAGGAACGGATCTAGCTGAACACTGTGAGCAGGACGCACTGCACTAAATGTAAATAGTCTAGAAGATAACAGGAACGGATCTAGCTGAACACTGTGAGCAGGACGCACTGCACTAAATGTAAATAGCAGGAACGGATCTAGCTGAACACTGTGAGCAGGACGCACTGCACTAATTGTAAATAGCAGGAACGGATCTAGCTGAACACTGTGAGCAGGACGCACTGCACTAAATGTAAATAGCAGGAACGGATCTAGCTGAACACTGTGAGCAGGACGCACTGCACTAAATGTAAATAGTCTAGATAGAAGATAACAGGAACGGATCTAGCTAAACTGAATACAGTATATATATATATATATATATATATATATATATATATATGCAACACCTGGGATGCATATATATACACAATACACTGTAAGTGCAGCTAACTGACTGACTGTTCTGCCTAATCTATCTAACTCAAATCAATTGACACTGTCTCTCTCTCTCTCTATCTCTCAGCACACCGGAACACACACTACACAGGGCCGCCGTGCAGGCGGCCTTATATAGTGTGGGGCGTGTACTAAATCCCCTGAGCCATAATTGGCCAAAGCCTCCTTGGCTTTGGCCAATTACGGCTCTCTGTTAAGGCGGCGCTGTGATTGGCCAAGCATGCGGGTCATAGTGCATGCTTGGCCAATCATCAGCAAGCAATGCACTGCGATGCCGCAGTGAATTATGGGCCGTGACGCGCCACTCGAATTTGGCGCGAACGGCCCATATCGTTCGCAATTCGGCGAACGACCGAACAGCCGATGTTCGAGTCGAACATAGGTTCGACTCGAACACGAAGCTCATCCCTAGTTATGACCCCAACCATTTGATGGCTTAGCTGTTTGGATGAGAGCCAAAGCACTTTTGACAGTTCTCATTCACGACAATCCTTGAATATAACGGTTTTGGGAATCTGTGAAGTCATTGGGTTTAGGTCCGCCTAAGTTCACTAAATTGGTTAGTTCCACAACAGCCATTCATTTTAGGCTTGCCACCAGTTTTTTTTAAACATCCATCTGCGGTTTCTACTGAAAATAACATTTATTAGGCTAAATTTCATAAGATAAGTTTCCTTGTTTACAAAAAAGTTAGTTATCTTCAGCTGAGCAGAAAACAAATTTAAGATGGACCTGATTCACACATCCAGTAGCATAGAAGTGCGGGGGGGGGGGGACGACTTTAATCCCCCAGGCCAATACCTATAAGATATGTATGGCCAAAGCCACCCTGGCTTTGGCCAATTACAGCTCTCTCTACTGACGGCGCTGTGATTGGCCAAGCATGCGGGTCATAGTGCATGCTCGGCCAATCATCAGCCAGCAATGCACTGCGATGCCGCAGTGAATTATGGGCCGTGACGCGCCACACGAATTTGGCGCGAACGGCCCATATCGTTCGCAATTCGACGGACGGTCGAACAGCCGATGTTCGAGTCGAACATGGGTTCGACTCGAACACGAAGCTCATCCCTAGTGCTGGCACACCAGCAATAACCAGCCCATGTGCTGAGTATAAAGGCCGTACACCCGATTGGACTTTTTGACAACAAACATGCAAATTAGCTGTTTTGGGGGCAACATCCGACTGTGTGTACGCTCCATCGGACAAACTTTTTCGGTTTTCATCTGACTTTTTCCGGCAACAAAAGTCCGATGGAGCAAAGTCCGATCGTGTGTACACAAAGCCATCGGACTTTTGTACAAACTACAGTATCTGCCCGCAAGAATGTTTCCAGTGCAATCCTATCGCACTGGTTTTTGGCGACAGGGTACTGTACATCTCACGCTGGCTGCAATAGGAAAAACACATTTTCCTGTTGCAGCGAGCGCGAGAGGGAATTCCCCTCTGGGAGCATACCAGGCCCTTAGGTCTGGTATGGATTTTAAGGGGAACCCCCTAGGCTGAAAAAAATGGCGTGGGGGTCCCCCCAAAATCCATACCAGACCCTTATCTGAGCACGCAGCCTGGCTGGTCAGGAAGAGGGGGTGGGGACGAACGAGCCCCCCCACTCTCCAAGCACCTTGTCCCTATGTTCATGAGGACAAGGGCCTCTTCCCGACAACCCTGGCCGTTGGTTGTCGGGGTCTGCGGGCGGGGGGCTTATCGGAATCCGGGAGCCCCCTGCCTCAAAGCGCCCACCCCCCCATGTTGAGAGCATGTGGCCTTGTACGGTTCGGGGGGGGTGCTCGCTCGTCCCCACCCCCTTTCCTGACCGGCCGGGCTGCATGCTCGGATAAGGGTCCGGTATGCATTCTGGGGGGACTCCCACGCCGGTTTTTTTTTTATTTAAAATTTTGGCGTGGAGTTCCCCCTCATGATTCATACCAAACACCTGTCGCCAATGCTTGTCGCTCATCGCGAAAGGAAAAAACACATTTTTCCTTTCCTGATAAGCGAGCCAGCTTGGCGCTGGCTCCCGCAACGGGGCTCGCAGGTGTCAAATCTCGCCAATACAGAAGTTTACCAAAGGGTGGCACTAAAGAGCTGTAAAACCATGTGATTTGGTGAAATTTGGATGAAAAAGTCCTGCCGTGTGTATGCTTAATTAGTTTAAGGCCAACGCCCTTTGTACAAAAATCCATGGGAAAATTTGTACAAAGTCCTATCGTGTGTATGAGGCTTAAGGGGAGTGGTTTCATAATTATCCACCAACTGCTGCACCTGCAGGACTCTGAGGAAAGTGGCAGGGTCTGCATCCCTTTAGACGTGATTCCCTATTGGGAGTATTTTATTGCAGTGGATGCCAAAAAATCTGACTTTTATCTTGGTGCAGACTTCTGGGAAAATCAGGACGTTCATTTTGTTTGGGAGCCATGTCGCATGATGGCACAATTGTCAGTTAAAGCGACGCAGTGCCGAATCGCAAAAAGTGCTCTGGTCTTTGGCCAGCCAAATGGTCCAGGGCTTAAGTCGTTAAATAAACCCATCTGGAATAAGTGAAGAGACAAGGTGGTAACAGCTTTGTAAGAGCTGAAATTGCCGGCATACCCTGTGGTGGATGTGTCAGACGTCAATTGATGTTTTTCAAGAGCGGTGTTCCCCATGGTCATGGCAAGGAGTGCATTATGACTGAAGCCATGGTTGGTGGATCCCACCAAAAAATAAATAAAAAATGGTGCAAGACACCAGAACACAGATCCAATCTATTCGGGAGTAGACAGGATACAGCCATCTCAATGGACCATTAGCAGGTCAGGGTGAATATCATCTGACAAAAAACAGAAAATTCAAAAGGTCCAGCATACAGGTGGCGACTCCCAAGTAGATACCAGGAGGCAAAATCCTACGGACCGGGAAAAAGACTAGTAAACGAACTGGAGAAATACCCAATCTTCATTATTGAAGCCTTAAAGATCTAACATTCCTGTCTTAGGAGAACAGCGGAAGTCCTTTTTAAGGGTGCACTAATCCAGGGGGTGCCTGTACGAAGCTTATGCACACACCTGGATGGAAAACCTTCAGGATCAGTGGGCCATATCAGCTAAATTGTCGTGACATTGGTGGAAGTTTAAGGGAGATCCGTCTTTCTGGTACAATAACTTTTATTGAAAAAGTATAACATCATGACAAACTCACCCATGCAGGGGCATAATTCAATGAGCATAACGATCATATAACATTGACAGGTGGGAAGTCCACCTTTCAATCTCTTCCAGTCAGTCAGGCTACCAGAGTTGATGGAAAAGTAAAAAATTCTGGTCCAGTTTGTAGCTGGATTAAAAGAAAAAAAAACAAAAACGAGCAATTGTGAAGGTTATAATTACCCAGAGGAGATAAGGATTTGGTTCACCTCTGTTCCCAGCAAAAAAATAAATAAAAAATAAAAAACAGGTAATCTGTGCCCAGTGCTAAAGTTTAAAAAAAAAAAAAAATTTGACAAGCAGCATAGGAAGTTAGAGTCGTGGAAGATGGAAAACTTCCACTCGATTATATTATTCATAAATTTGGGAGACTGGATTCTCCTGTAGGTTTATCAGACACCTACTTGTCCCAATTCATCCTCAATTCCTCTACCAGTTTGAGTCCCTCTCCTTCGGTCTGTACATCTCCCCTAGGGAAGTCACAAAGGTCTTACTGTCTACAATAGCGACAGGAAAATTTCAGTAGAACTTCCACAAGGGAATTTCCGTCCTCTGATAGAGAATGCCAAAGGTGGTTTGGGAGTGAAGTCTCTTCCAGCAGAATAGTGCTGGAGTATCCTTGGTTCTTCGTAACTGACCAATTGTTTTCAGATGGAACATTATCACATCAGACCCCAGCTAGAAAGATTGGGGGACGCATTTCAAAGAGCAGGCTGCTTAAGGTCATGGAATGTTAAGCTTATGAGGAATAGTATTGAATTTTCTTGAACCGAGTAGTGTTCAAAGCACTTCTGTCATTCACTCCTTTTAGCAAGAGGAGCAAGATTTGTACTGTGCCTAGACAGCAGTGGAAAGGTAGAATTCTTAGGCTGTCAGTGGAGCTTCCTGTATCAATAATTGCAAATATACCATTTTTGTCTTAGGAGGGTCTAGTGTGTCTCTCTCTCTCTCCTACTCTTAAGCATTGAATCACTGCCACTTTCAGTGATGACGCATTCGCTCTCTCATGGACAGTTTTGCCATCCAGCTCCAAGAGACTACTTTTGATGGCATGGAAGTTGAGAGGCAGTGGCTACCAAGTCAAGCATGCTCGGTGCAGGTAGTGCCTACCTTGTGTTAAACCACAGAGGTCTTCATGAATAAGATTTACCAAAGGATATGGGAAAATGATGCAGATCTCACACAGCAAAAGCCTGGAGTCCTTTATCACCTAAACCAGCCAAGGTTCTACAGTTCTTACAACTGGGACTGAACAGGGGCCTAGGTTCAAATATGTTTAAAGCTTAAAGTTCAGCCTTGTCTGCACTTGCAAAGGTTTAAGGAGTCCTTAACCCTTTAGTGATGCAATTTTTAAAAGGCTTGCATGAAGTTATAGACCTCCCAGGAAACCATTGTTTCCTATGTGGTACTTGCTTATGGTTCTCATTTCTATCCTACAGAATTAACTACACTCTGCAAACCCTAAAGACTGTATTTCTGGTTGCTACAACCTCTGTGAAAAAGGATGTCAGAACTGCAAGCTTTGTACTCAAGGCGCCTCACTTAACATCCTACCCGGACAGAATAGTCTTAAAACTCCAGACTGCTTTTATCCATGGGGTGTCTTTCTCCTTCCAATTTAACCAGGAAGTCAATTTGCCGTCTTTCTTGGTCGAGAGAACCACACCCCCTGGATGTTGAGCTAACGCTGGTGACCTGCTTGGCAGCTACCTTTTCAATCAGGAAAGCTGAAATATGTTCTTGGTTCCAGCGTGGCTTAAGGCAGGGTCTGTAAGCATCAACACGTTCCGTCACCTAGATTGTTAAGACAATTAAAACAGCCTACTCTTCAAGGCCTTCCTGTTTTGGAGGTCTTAAGAGCACATTTAACTAGGGCAGTGCCAGCTCTGTGGACAGCTCAGCGCTGAGTATCTCCTGAGGTTATTTGCAAGTCAGCAATATGGTCCTCCAAGGACACCTTCATTACACTTTAATAGGTGAACCTGGCTCGCGACAGTAACATTTGGAAAATTCATGGTGCATACTTGCGCTACTGATGATTACAAAATTTTTCTTGCACCCTCCTGTATGGCAAGTTAGTCCCCATATGTATGCTGCAATGATGCACCAGGTAAACGCAAAATTGTATACTCACCTTTCCATAATTTTCCTTTCCTGGTGCATCTTCATGGCAGCATACAGATGCCCACCCACATGGTGAAAGTTACAGAGAATGCTATGAGCCGGGTCTGTCTTTGATTTATAGTTAACCTGTCCTATCAGGTTGTGGGGGCAGAGTCACAAACCATATGTATGCTGCCATAAAGATGCACCAGGAAAGGAAAATTACGGAAAGGTGAGTATACAATTTTCCATTTTCATAAGCCCTGGTTAGCAAAAAGAATTTTTAATATTTCATTTATTCATACAGCAGTAAATTAGAAATACCATAATTTTTTTTATTTTTTGTAACTGTCCTCAGCATCATAGTCCTATTTGTTAGCATCCAGTTTGGCCTTGCCATTTTCTGGTCTATTTCTTGCAATATGTCTTGCTCGATCTTGGTTGTATCATATTCCTTCAGCATATCAAACTGTTCCCAAGCTTTAGCAAACTTCTTCGCTCTCTTGATGTGTTTCTCCAGCAGATATTGTTCAAACCGAATGCCTTTAATGTTGAACTTGTCCTGCTCCCAGCGTTTGGACCACGACCGGGGCTTCATCTGCACCTGTATCTATTAGAGGGGGGAAGAGGACATAAATATATTATACTATATATTGCAAACATGTGTTTTATGTAAAACTGTTGTCACTGTGACTGTAGGTGGAAATCTCTCTAACAGAACAGACAGCAGGAAAAACCCAACAGGTGTTCTAAATATTCCTCACTTATACTAAACTAAAAAGAAAAAGTTTTAGCAGGAATTACACTTTATAAAAATGATCACTGAACTCCAGGCAAACAATTAAGTACACAGATTAAATGCATACATGAGAGGTTTTACCTGTCAATGGATTTCTAATTCTCTCCATCCAGTCCTGAGATTTACACAGCTCTGTCACACAGCACAGCTCTGTCTAGCAGGGTAGGGGGCCTGATCTTTCTCTGCTGCAGTATTTCACTTCAGATTCCACCCCCCCCCCCCACCCAGTTATTGAACAATAACAGAAGAAGTGGCAAACTGATCAGCTCATCCTTGTCACACTGCTCTCTTCTTCCATCATACACACTAATAGATTTTCTGCAGATTTTTGTCTTCAGATTTACCAAAACCATATAATATGAGGTCAAACCTTAAGAGTTTCAATTTGTATGCAATCAGCTAGGCCCTTGCACTACATGGTTTTGGTGAATCTGAAGAAAAAAATCTGCAGAAAATCTAATAGTGTGTATGGGGCTTTAGACTGCAGTACAACAGATGGTCTCCTTGTGCTGCTTTTGTCCCTTCCCCAGTCTGAGCTCTGCTGTGCAAGGTTTACAAGAGGCTGATAACAGGTCACATTTAGGAATTTACACTGCTTGCATTAAAGAAATACATTTAATATGTTAATGATTACAGCGCTGCAATACAGATTGTTCACATATGCTTTCTTCTCTGAAGAGTGATCTGAACAAGCATTTGACAGGAGGTGAGGCGGCATTGTAGGGCCTTCTCACTGCCTGCTGTAATCGCTCCAACCCCAAACTAGCACATCACCACCATGTGCAGTGCATGTGGTTGTGGGGTCCTTGAGAGCGGCCTCATTCACTTTAATGTGTTGCGTTCAGCTTGTCGAAAAGACAACATAAATATATTGTTTCCACTATATATTGCGTACATATATTGTATATATACAAACACACAATATTACCAAAAGTATTGGGACGCCTGCCTTTACACACTTACACAAACACACACATGAACTTTAATGGCATCCAAGTCTTTGTCTGTAGGGTTTAATATTGAGTTGGTCCACCCTTTGCAGTTACAACAGCTTCAACTCTTCTGGGAAGGCTGTCCACAAGGTTTAGGAGTGTGTCTATAGGAATATCTGGCCATTCTTCCAGAAGCGCATTTGTAAAGTCAGGCACTGATGTGGATGAGAAGGCCTGGCTCACAGTCTCCACTCTAATTCATCCCAAAGGTGTTCTATCGGGTTAAGAGAAGAACTCTGTGTAGGCCAGTCAAGTTCCTCCACCCCAAACTTGCTCATCCATGTCTTTATGGACCTTGCTTTGTGCACTGGTCCAAATCATTTGGTGGAGGGGGGATTATGGTGTGGGGTTGTTTTTCAGGGGTTGGGCTTGGCCCCTTAGTTCCAGTGAAGGGAACTCCTTAAGGAGTCAGCATACTAAGATATTTTGGACAATTTCATGCTCTTAACTATGTGGGAACAGTTTGGGAATGAGCCCTTCCTGTTCCAACATGACTGTTCACCAATGCACAAAGCAAGGTCCATAAAGACATGGATGAGTGAGTTTGGGGTGGAGGAACATGACTGGCCTGCACAGAGCCCTGACCTTAATCTGATAGAACACCTTTGGGATGAATTGGAGCAGAGACTGCAAGCCAGGCCTTCTCATCCAATATCAGTGTCTGACCTCACCAATGCAATTCTGGAAGAATGGTCAAACATTTCCATAGACACACTCCTAAACCTTGTGGACAGCCTTCCTATAAGAATTGAAGCTGCTACAGCGGCAAAAGGGTGGGCCAACTCAATATTAAAGTTCATGTGCGTGTAAAGGCAGGCATCTCAATACTTTTGACAATAAAGTGAGTGTGTGTATATAGAGATATACATACATATATATGTAGTGCACTACTCCCTTGGGAGCTGCTGATTTGTTCTATTTCCCACTGGTTATCCCGGGCACTCAGGACTACCCTTCCCTCTGACACCTCGGGTTCCATACTCACAGTAAAATATTCCCACTGTATTGTAATTAAATAATGGAACAAGTTTACTGCAAGATATTTTTGTTGCTTAAAATAGCACCTTTACAATTGAATAAGATGAAAAATAAGAACAGTGAAATTATTGTCAAAGATTGCTTATTAAACACACTCTAAACGACTGATGTATTCAGATGCGTCTCCAAGTGGGACTAGTGCTCAGAGTGACAATGCCTTGACACTGGGCACCTTTCCACTTCCAGCACGCTGCACTAAGCACACTAATGCAAGGTTATCAAACACAACACAGTACAGTTTGCTCAAGAGCTCCTCCTGAAGTATGAGGTGGTCCTTTGTTACTGTAACTGAACACAAGGCCTCTCTGTGAAAGTTGTAGTCTCTGGTCTTCTGTCTTCTGCTAGCTTTTGTACTGCAGTGTTTGTAATCCAAGGGTTTAACAAGCAAAGAAGTAACATAAGCTGATGATTTAGAACAGTTCCTGCGGTGCACACACTTATAACTGCCTCCAGTATAGTTATCTCTAAATCGCCACAGTGTTAGCTCTTAGTAAAGTATATGCTCTGAGGCCTGATTAAACTCCGTCTATATGAATGAGACCTCCTTGTGGAACTGCAGGTCTCAGCAACTCTGTATGAAGAGTCTAAGTGTAAGTGCGTTAAATAACTTCTGGGCGTCCGCCCTCTCACCACACCAGGCTTGGAAAGCTGGGAACCTCCGCTCCGGTTAACTCAGTCCTGCTGCCAGCCAGCACCGTCGCGCTGCTCTGCTCCGCAAGATGACCGGGACCCCTGCTTGGCTCCGTCAGAGATTCTGGATCCTCAAACCCAATCACACAGCTTCTCCAGCACATTGTAGTAAAACACAGTCAATGGTTCCGCTCCGCATGATGTAGGCCGCGCCCTCTGGAACACTCCTTCACAGATCCTTGCAGGCAGGCCACGCGTCCAGAAGAGACCGAAAATGGCCGCACTAAGCATTTTTATTACCTACCCAGCATGCAGTTCAGCCACTCGGTGTTCATGGGTAGGTGAGTCCTTTTACAAAGTAAATAATTAAGTCACTTCCTGCTTAGCTGTAGTGTGAAAGTTACATAAGTCTATTCCATTGTATACCAGAAGAGGGAGCCAAATATCATCTATTAACATGGTCCTATTGATAACATTGCCTGGTAAAGGCTACAGTGCTACACACCCCCTCTACTTTAAATCTTTGGTCCCCAAAGATAGAACCCAAATTGCCTAGCAGCATAAAACAGGTTATGACCCTATTCCCAATCCAAACTAGACAAATAATTACACACTTCTGGATTCTCTTTAAGTAACTTGTACACATCGTCGGTAAGCTCACAATCAATTTTTGAGAAGGCCAGGGCAATTGCCGTGTCCCACCCTTCGGTGTCAGAGGTTAAGGTAGAGTTACCCCCTATCCAATTGACAGTGGAGGGTGTAGCTTCAGGATCAGGTCTATGAGCTGTGGGAACTGGTTCTTCAGAACTCTCCCCCAACGTATCATACGTGAGTCTCTGTGGTGGGTGCACTTGCCGTCTCAACGTCATAGTTAAAGGACCTTCCTCATGCAGGGTCGAGACTTGAGCTTTGTCTTGTTCTCTTACTCGGATGTCATTACTGACAATTGGATCCTGAGTCTCAATTTCAGAGGCCGGTTTTAACTCTTCAATTTCTGGGATTGATAGTACTTCGCTGAGAAAATCTGTCAGGTCCTCAATCTGTTCTCCAAAGGCAATTGTTTCGGATCTAGCATCTGTAGCTTCCCCTTCTCCCTCTGCCCAGAACTCTGCAGGCAGGGACACCACATCATCTGCTTTCCCCATCTCTTTCTCTTCCGACAATGACATTGGACTAGGGGTTTCTGAATATCCGTCATCATCATCTTCAGATTCATCACTCTCCTTTGGCTCCCCCCTAGCCTGGTTTTGTTTGAGCATGTACAGGCCGGGGTCGACCTTTCAGGAGACCTCTGAGGAACTGCTGGAATTCTCACCATATCAGACAATGGCAACAAATGATTTTGATGCCACATCTTCTTTAGTCCCGTCTCTCCTTCTGGTCGGATCTGATACACTGGCAGTCCAGGGATCCGCTTACACACAACATAAGGCTGTGACCTCCATATGTCTGCCAACTTGTGTTTCCCTGACACACCCAGATTCTTTAATAGTACTCGATCCCCTGGCTGTAGATCTTGAAATTTAACTCTTGCGTTGAAGTTCCTTTTATTTCTGGACTCCCAAACAGTAGCATGCTCTACTGCTTGCTCATAGGCTTGTCTCAGATTCTTCCTCAGTCTGTTTACATATCCTTTATGTGAGGTAAGAGGGACATCATCCAAAGACGTACCAAAAGCCAAGTCAGCGGGAAGGCTGGCTTCTCTTCCAAACATCAACTGGTATGGAGAGTATCCAGTGACATCGCTCTTGGTGCAATAGTATGCATGAACCAGTGCGGCGATGTGATTTCCCCAGTGTTGCTTCTTGTCTGGTGTCAGGGTACCTAACATGTTCAACAAAATCCTATTAAACCGCTCCGTTTGAGGATCACCCTGAGGGTGATAGAGTGTAGTGCGGGATTTCTTGATGCCCAAAAGGGTACATAACTGATGTACTAACCGACTCTCAAAGTCCCTTCCTTGATCCGAATGGATCTTCACTGGTAATCCATAATGTGCAAAGAACTTCTCCACAAGCACTTTGGCTACTGTACCAGCTTTCTGATCTTTTGTAGGGTAGGCTTGCGCATAGCGGTTGAAGTGATCTGTTACCACCAGAATGTTACTTCTTCCACCTATATCGGGCTCCAAGCACAGAAAGTCAATGCACACCAACTCCAGGGGCTCTTGGCTCTGTAAATGACCCATCAAGGCTGCCCTCTGTGGCAAAGTGTTCCTCTGAATACACGTGAGACAAGAGTGACAGTAACTCACAACTTCTCTTCGGAGGTTGGGCCAAAAAAATCTATCCTTAATCAACCAGAAAGTTCTTTCTGTGCCCAGGTGACCATGTTCATTGTGAAGGGATGCTAGAACAGCAGCACAATGTTTCTCCGGGAGGAACAACTGCCACCTTTCTTCATTGTTTTTGATGAGGCAACTTCGGTATAGTACTCCACCTTTTGAGTTTCAATCGATCCCATTCTCTATATAAGATCTTTGCCCCAGGTTCATGACTCTTTAGTAGCAAACCGGGGTCCTGATTCTTCAAGGCATGCACTACTAAACTGCCCAATGAGTCCTCCTCCTGGTCCCTCCTCAGGTCCCCTTTTGACAGTTGTGGCAAACCTTCTCCTCTCACTTGAGCCAGTCCACAAAAACGTCTACGGATGCCGGATGGATGAACTCCCTAAGTATTCTGCAGCCACCTCCCCACTCATCTTCTTATCCAGACCCTGGCACAAAGCTCACACTCCTTCTTCAGTTACACAGGCCCATTCTGCTGGTTCTTCTTCTTGTCTGTGAGGCCTTCGAGATAAAGCATCAGCATTTGGTTTCCAACCCCAGGCCTGTACTTCAGACTGAACCGGAACCCAGCCAATGCTCCTATCCACCTGTGTCCTGTGGTATCCAACCTGCCGGTGGTCAAGATGTAAGTCAAAGGATTGTTGTCCGTTTTTACAGTGAACTCTGCTCCATACGGATAGTCTCTTAACTTATCGATCACCATCCACTTGAGGGCCAAAAACTCTAGCTTGTGCACAGGGTAGTTCTTTTCCGAGGGGGTAAGGCTTCTACTCACATAGGCTATGGGCCTCGACGTCCCCACCTGATGTTGATACAGCACTCCTCCTAGACCATCCCTACTTGCATCTACATGTAGCTCATAAGGTAAACTGTGGTCAGCATAAGCCAAAACTGGAGCTTCTGTAAGGTTATTTTTTTTAGTCTCCGGATTGCCTCTTCGCATGAATTTGTCTACTGATTCTGTACAGATTCTCCTTTCTTACGAATACCACTCATTTTCGCCTTCATCCCATCTTCTTCTTCCCCCGTGACCTTTTGCAATAGATTGTTGAGGGGTCGGGCAATAGTTGCTAAATTTCCTGCGAATCTTCGGTAATAAGAACAGAACCCCAAGAAAGATCTCAGCTCAGTTACCGTTCTTGGCCGGGGCCAGTTAGTGACAGCTTCTAACTTCTTTGGGTCAGCAGCGGCGACTCCTACCGAGACCACATGCCCCAAGTATGTAACAGAAGTCCGGTAAAACTGACACTTCTCCAAGGACAGCTTCAACCCCTCTTCATAAAGCCGGGAGAACACCTTCTCCAATCGAGCCTCATGTTCTTCCAGGGCCTTCCCAAACATGATAATGTCATCAAGGTACACTAGGACCTCCACGAGATTCATGTCTCCAACCATCCTCTCCATAAGACGTTGGAACGTGGCAGGGGCCCCCGACAGACCCTCAGGTATTCGACTGAACTCATAGAAGCCCAACGGGCATATGAATGCGGTCTTTTTCTGATCTTCCGGAAGCATGGGAATTTAGTAATATCCACTCTTCAGATCCAACACACTGAACCATTTGGCTCCCGTGAGGCACTACAATGCATCTTCAATGCGGGGGGCTGTGTATTGATCGGGGATGGTGCGTCGATTCAACGTGCGGTAGTCAATACACATGCGGAGGGACCCATTCTTCTTCCTCACTACCATGATAGGAGAGGCATAAGGGCTTCTAAATTCTTGAATTACCCCTGACCTTTTTAACTCCGTTAGCTGTTCTCTTAAGTCTTCCAGGTTACTAAGCGGTACTCTCCGGGCTCTCTCACGGAACGGCTTATCCTCCCGAAGACGAATCCTGTGCTTGGCACTCCTCGCACATCCCACATCAAAATCATTTTTGGCGAACAACTTCTCCCATCTCTTCAACTGAGTCTTCGCCCTTCTCTGCCAGGGGGGAGGCAAATTCTCTGTACAGTGCTGTAGCTCCTTCTTCAGGCTCTGACTATTCTCCTCACTCTTCCCTTCCTCTGGAAGTATGGGATTGGCCGCGCTAACCTTCCCCACTAGCATCTGAGGCCCCAGCGTGATTGGTTGGTCAGTCACATTCTTCAATTGGATGGGCACTCTCTTCTCTGTTCGGTGCAGGTCCCGGGTGGGAACCAACTCAGGAGCCATCTCCAATCCTATTGTTTGGGCCCTCTCGTCCGTTTTCAGTACTACAAATGGGCCTGGCTGATCCCATGTTAGTTAAACGGTGGCCTTCACATTAGCAACCCCTCCCGGCCATATGGTCCTTTTTCTGCCTTCTAATTTCCACAGCCGTCCTACTCCTCCTTCTGGGGCTTTCCTCTCTCTGACCACCCGTTGGTACGCTTGTCGTAACTGTGGGTGAATCTTATTGGTGGTGGATCCATCCTCGTCCAGTACAGCGAACAACAATCTTCTTACTAGATCCGTATTTGTCCCCACTAATATGGAATTCCGCCCAGCTCCAGGGGGTCTGGGGCACACAACAGCCAGTGTGTCGAAGGTCTCCTCTTTTCCTACAGCTGCGGGCCCAAAGGAGATTTGAATGGGAATGTAACCATCGTAAAGGACATCTGGTTGTCCCAATTCCCCAGATCTCGAGCTCCTCCATTTTACGTATGGGAATATGACTTAAGTGTTTGTCATAGAAATCTCAATACAACAGTGTGACTTGTGCCCCTGTATCCAGTAGAGCCTTAGTGTAGACTCCTTCCTGCATGGACACAAGAGGGGAAGGCCCCACTAGTCTGTCTGGGAAACTCTCCGAGTGCCCCTAATGTCGGTAGGGCTATCCTTCTTTTCCTTTCTTTCTTTTTCTCAGAAATCTGATCGCTGATCCTAGGCAATGTACTGAAGGTCCTTTGGGTGGTGCCCCCTGGGCGGGCTCTCTCGTGAACCTTCTGAAGAGACCCAGCCGGGGTCCTAGAGACTGGTGAAGCACTGACTTTCTGCACCCGGTTCCCTGACCCCGGTGTAGGGTTGCTTGTCCATCCATTTGTCTTCCTGAGGTTTTGGGGCTCTCTCTTCTTCCTTTTCTTGTCTTTAACCACTCTCTCTTCATGCTTCTTGGAGCTCTGCTTTTCAGCTGGGTTCTCAGCTGGCTCCTTCACTGAGACCCCCTGGAGTTTCCCGCCTGCTGTTTCAATCACGCCTTCAACATTCTGATTAACTCCCTTAACATTTCAGCATTCGGATCCGTCTTTGGGCATTGGGCCCTGAGATGCCCAGGATCCCCACACTGATAGCACTTCTGAATACCCATCCGTTCGTCCGGACTCTTAGTTTGTGCCCCCATCATTCGTAGCAGAGCTTGTTGCAGTAGGGCTTTAGCTTGAGTTCCGTCCTCAGGTTGGTTTTGACAAGGATTTCACTACAGAAGTCTGATGATGTTCTCCCCATTCATACTCCTCCTCACTGTCATCTTCCACACTTTCCACTGATACTGACTGAGCAGCAACCCTCTCATTCCTCTGAAGGGTGCCAGTGGCCAGCCGGACTTCTTTATCCTTTTCTTCCAGGATGGCCTCTTCTTCTCACACTAATTCCATCAATTCCAGATAGGAAGGGACCTCGCTGGTGCCTTTTAGGCATAACCGAAGAGCAATGGGATGGTTTGGTCCAGCCCCTTTTAAAGTGCGTTCTAATCTGACTTTATTTATCTGACTAATCCTTTTTGAGGTCAACACCCTTCTTTCAAATGATTTGATGCAGGATCTGGTCTATACGGACAATGTAGGCTGACAACTTCTCTCCCTTCTTCTGATGAGTATGTTCAAACTGATACATCAGGTCAGATAATTTTTCTACCCTTCCATACACAGCATAAAGGGCTTTGCTATAATCCCTGGCATCACAGTCTGGTTTTCCTCTCTTAAAACTTCTGATGACATCAGCTGCTGGACTCACCAAGCTTCCACTAATCCGCCTCCTCCCTAAAATGTCCCGGGACATTCCAATCCTCTAAGGCTTGCATGGCCTGATCCATCCAGCTCTCGAAGCCTCTCCCTCAGGCCTTGGTATTCGTCCTGAGAATATCGGCAGCTTCCGATACCTCTCATTCATGGATGTCTGGTGGCTTTGTATCAGACTGTCCACCAAGCGGCTCATGTCTAAATAAAAGGAAGCTGGCGGCATCCTAGGCTGAGAGTTCTCTCCTATTCCTGGGCTCACCATCCCTTCTTTGAACTCTGTTGGAGTGCCTTCTTTCCTGCGTGGCGGCCTTGTGTAGTGTGTTGTGGCGGCGGAGAGAGATAGTGTCATTTGATTTAAGTTAGAGTAGGCAGGCAAGTCAGTTAGCTGCACTTAGTGTATTGTGTGTGTGTGTATATATGTATGTGTGATTATATATATATATATATATATATATATACACACTGTATTCAGTTTAGCTAGATCCGTTCCTATTATTCTCTTCCTAATATGCAGGCAGGTGTTTTTACAGTATTTACAGTTAGTGTACTGTGTCCTCTGCACAGTGTGCACCTAAAGCTACCTGAAGACAATTGCTGTTGTTCTGATCCTATTAATCCCACAGGCAGGCAGCTGCAGTATTTACAGTTGGTGTACTGTGTCCTCAGCACAGTGTGCACCTAAAGCAACCTGAAGACAATTGCTGGTGTGTGTGTGTGTGTGTATATGTATGTATGTGTGTATATATGTGTGTGTATGTGTGTGTATATATATATATATATATATATATATATATATATATATATATATATATATATATATATATATATATATATACGTTTGTCCTTTTTTTCGGCAGCTGGCCATGTTGAGCCGCAACATGCCGAAGACTTGGTAGAGTGGATGACCAAGCCGTCCTAATCCTCCTCATCGTCTCTCACCCAGGCTCAGGGTCCTTTGTCTGGCAAAGCAGCTGCCAACGTGGCCTCTTCCCTCGGCTCAATGGCATCAGTCACTCCTTCCCTAGCCCCACCATGTCCTCCTGGGTACATGCTCCAAGAGGATGCCCAGCGTTTTGAAGACTCCGATGATGGTACCCAGCTAGAGGAGGGTAGTAACGTGTGCCCAAGAAGGACAGCAATCTGGCAGTCATGTTCCCCCAGCTGCAGCATGCTGCCAGGTTGCTCCAGTGATGAGGAGGGAGGGGATGATGAGGAAGTCACTGACTCCACGTGGGTGCCTGATAGTCGAAAGGAGGAGGAGGCACATCTCCAACGAGGCAGGATGCCATTCAGGGGCCAGCTTAAGGGCAGCACACCGACTGCATCACAACGCAGAGCTCTGCATGTGCAGGGCGCTGCTGTCTCTGCACGTTATTCCAAAAGTTCTTTGGTGTGGGCCTTTTTTGAGACGAGTGCATCAGATCGCACCGCTGCTATTTGCAACATATGTCTCAAGCATATCTCGCGTGGCCAAAACATCACCCGCTTGGGCACCACATGCTTGACCAGACATATGTCGACCTGCCATGCAGTTCATTGGCAAGCATATCTAAAAGACCCACACCAAAGAACAAAGCAGACCTCTCCTTGCTCCTCATTAGCTGGTATCTCCAACCCCACTATAGCTTCAGGCCTCTCTGAAACCTGCACTGAGAGGAATGAAGGTGTAGAATTAGGTGTGTCACAGCCACGTACTTGTGGGCAATATGATATCAGTACACCGACGTCAGATTGTGCCAGGCAAATTTCCCTGCCCCAGCTGCTGCACCGCCGAAAGAAGTTTGCTCCCAGCCATCCACATGCCAAGCGGTTAAATGCTAGCTTGGCTAAATTGCTAGCACTTCAACTGCTACCTTTTCAGTTGGTAGACTCTGCCCCCTTCCGTGAGTTTGTGAAATGTGCGGTTCCTCAGTGGCAGGTTCCCAAACGCCACTTTTTCTCATGGAAGGCGATTCCGGCTCTCTACCGGCATGTGGAAGGCAATGTCTTGGCCTCGCTGGACAGGGCAGTCAGCGGTAAGGTGCATATTACCGCTGACTCATGGTCCAGCAGGCATGGACAGGGACGTTGCCTATCTCTCACCGCGCACTGGGTGACCCTTCTGGCAGCTGGGAAGGATGCAGGACAAGGTGCAGTAGTGTTGGAGGTTGTTCCGCCACCACGCCTCCCAAAATTCTACTAGTGGTGATTCTGCCACCTCTCTCTCCTCCACCCCCTCCTCTTCTTCTTCCTCCATGGCCTCTTCCTGTGCTGATTTGTCCTCTGAACCAGTGGTGTTCCGTAGGCGTTCAAGGGGCTACTCAAGCATGCAGGCAAAATGATGCCATACGGTGCTTGAGCTGGTGTGCTTGGGGGACAGGAGCCACACTGGGGCAGTGATTCTGTCAGATCTGCAGGGGCAGGTTCAGAGATGGTTGACGTCATGCCAGCTTAAGCCAAGAATGGTGGTTTGCGACAACGGCACCAACCTCCTCTCCGCCCTCCCACAGGGACAACTGACCCATGTGCCCTGTTTGGCTTATGTCCTTAACTTGGTGCAGCGGTTCTTGGGCAGGTACCCGGGCTTACAGGATGTCCTGAGGCAGGCCAGGAAAGTCTGTGTGCATTTCCGCAGGTCATATAATGCCAGTGCTTGGCTGGCTGACCTCCAAAAGGAATTTAACCTGCCCAAGAACCGCCTAATCTGTGACATGCCCACCAGGTGGAACTCAACGTTGGCCATGCTGCAGCGGCTGCACATGCAGCAGAGGGCCATCAATGAGTACCTATGCGACTATGGCACCAGGACAGGGTCAGGGGAGCTTGTTTTTTTTTTCCCCACGCCAGTGGGCTATGATCAGGGATGCATGCGCTGTCCTGTCACCATTTGAGGAGGCCACGAGGATAGTGAGCAGTGACAGTGCATGCATCAGTGACACTGTCCCTCTTGTCCACCTGTTGGAACACACGCTGCGTAGAATAATGGACAGGGCACTTGAAGCAGAACAGAGGGAGGAAGAGGAGGACTTCCTTACCTCTCAAGGCCCCCTTTATCCAGACAGTGTTCCTGTGTGCCTGTGGATTACACAGGAAGAGGAGGAGGATTGTGTCAGCATGGAGGTGGAGCCTGGCACTCAGCATCTGTAGCAGTCTTCAAGGGATCATTTACAGTCCGAAGAAACCAATGGACTTGTACGTGGCTAGGAGGAGGTGGCTAGGAGGAGGTGGCTGCGGATCATGTTGCCCTTAGTGACCCAGAGCACTCTGGACTGAATGCCTCAGCAAACCTACGCTGCATGGCCTCCCTGATCCTGCAAAGCCAGCGGAAGGATCCTCGTATTTGTGGTATCAAGGGGAGGGATCATTACTGGCTAGCAACCCTCCTTGATCCACGTTACAAGGGTAAGGTTGCGGACCTTATCTTGCCGTCCAGAGGGAGCAGAGTATGAAACATCTTCGGGAGGCCTTGCAGAAAGGTTTGTGCAAAGCGTTTCCAGAGCCTGGGAGGTTACAATTTCCTGGTCCTCCTGGACAACTTGTTGCTGAGGCTTCGGTCAGTCACAGAAGGAGCAGTGGAGAAGGTGGCCGTCTGACCGATGAGTTCAGACAATTTTTTAGTCCGCAGCCCCAAGGTATGATCTGTTCCAGCAACCATCGCCAGCGTCTGATTCACATGGTGCAGGAATACCTAGGGGCAAGATCAGACTTGGACACCTTTCCCCCGAAAATCCTCTGGGTTACTGGGTCTTGAGGATGGATCACTGGCCAGAGCTTGCACAGTATGCAATTGAGCTACTGGCCTGTCCTGCATCCAGCGTTCTTTTGGAACGCACAATCAGTGCTGCTGGAGGCTTTGTAACCGATCACAGGGTGCGCTTGTCCACCGAATCGGTCGATCGGCTGACCTTCATAAAAATTAATCAGTCTTGGATCACCAGCTACCAAGCACCTGATGCTGATGTAACCAAACATTTTTTTGTTTAATGTGAGATCCCTTCAAGACTGCCTATGCTGATGCTGAGTGATTATCCTGTTAATCTGAGTGACAATCCTCTTCCTCAATTTTCATGCTGATAGCTTGAAAATAGCTAAGGCTCAATTTTTCTGCCCCTGTTTAACAGGGGCGTGTAATTACAATTTTTGATGCAATACTTTGCAGCAGGGCTCATTCCTGCGCTTCAACTATAGTATCTGTGAGGGGTTGCAGTATTGTGGCACCAATGCCTAAGGCCCAATTTTTCTGCCCCTGTTCAACAGGGACATGTAATTACAATTCTTGATATATTTCACAGCAGGGCCCGTTCCAGCGCCCACCAAGAGTAACTGTGAGGGCTTACAGTGTTGTGGCAACACCACAACACTGATGCATGATATATATCCCCTGGGGCAGGACCCGGGTCCCTAAACCCTTTTTAGGACAATAAATTGCAACGTTCGAGTCCCATAGACTTTAACGGGGTTCTAGAGTTCGCGCAAACTTTCGGTCCATTTGCAGGTTCTGGTGTGAACTGAACCGGGGGGGTGTTTGGCTCATCCCTACTCAGGACTACCCTTCCCTCTGACACCTCAGGTTCCATACTCACAGTAAAGCAATCACACTGTATTGTAATTAAATAATGGAACAAGTTTACTGCAAGATATTTTTGTTGCTTAAAATAGCACCTTTACAATTGAATAAGATGACAAATAAGAACAGTGAAATTATTGTCAAAGATTACTTCTTAAACACACTCTAAACGACTGATGTATACAGACGCTTCTCCAAGTGGGACTAGTGCTCAGAGTGACAATTCCTTGACACTGGGCACCTTCCCACTTCCAGCACACTGCACTAAGCACACTAATGCAAGGTTATCAAACACAACACAGTACAGTTTGCTGAAGAGCTCCTCTTGAGGTATGAGGCGGTCCTTTGTTACTGTAACTGAACACAAGGCCTCTCGGTGAAAGTTATAGTCTCTGGTCTTCTCTCTTCTGCTAGCTTTTGTACTGCAGTGTTTGTAATCCAAGGGTTTAACAAGCAAAGAAGTAACATAAGCTGACGATTTAGAACAGTTCCTGTGGTGCACACACTTATAACTGCCTCCGGTATAGTTATCTCTGAACCGCCAGTGTCAGCTCTTAGTAAAGTATAGGCTCTGAGGCCTGATTAAACTCTGTCCATGTGAATGAGACCTCTCTGTGGAACTGCAGGTCTTAGCAACTCTGTATGAAGAGTCTAAGTGTGTTAAGTGCTTTTAAATAACTTCTGGGCGTCCGCCCTCTCACCACACCAGGCTTGGAAAGCTGGGAACCTCCGCTCTGGTTAACTCAGTCCTGCTGCCAGTCAGCCGTCACGCTGCTCTGCTCCGCAAGATGACCGGGAGCCCTGCTTGGCTCCGTCTGAGATTCTGGATCCTCAAACCCGATCACACAGCTTCTCCAGCACACTGTAGTAAAACACAGTCAATGGTTGCTGTTCCGCTCTGCACAATGTAGGCCGTGCCCTCTGGAACACTCCTTCACAGATCCTTGCAGGCAGGCCACGCGTCCAGAAGAGACCGAAAATGGCCGCACTAAGCCTTTTTATTACCTACCCAGCATGCAGTTCAGCCACTCAGTGTTTATGGGTAGGTGAGTCCTCTTATAAAGTAAATAATGAAGTCACTTCCTGCTTAGCTGTAATGTGAAAGTTAGATAAGTCTTTTCCATTGTATACCAGTAGAGGGAGCCAAAATATCAATCTATAAACTAGGTCCTATTGATAACATTGCCTGGTAAAGGCTACGGCGCTATATAATATATAAATAAATATATATATATATATATTACGCACGGAGACAGACAGGGAGATATTGTACAATCTCCTTTAGATTTACCAAAACTAAATAATGTGAGGACAAGCCTACACAATATATTCAATTATTATCAAATCTGGTAGGTCCTTAAACTACATATTTGATAGTAGATCTAAAGGAGATTGTACAATCAGATAGTATATTGTAAGCCTTGGAGAAGGGCTTGGCTTATGTGTAGTATACAGCACTACAATTCACATACAACTTCCCCACTCACTGGGTTGACACCAACTTCAGGGCCCAGTAACATGACTGGCTTCACGTCGACATCAAACTTGCTGTATTCAGGGAGTGCGTCACGCAGATACATCAGGTTGCTGTCCAGTCTCTTTTCCAGTTTCAGGACTTGGATTTCATGCATCCGAGGACTGTACAGGTCATATCTCATCTCAACACCTGGAGAACAGGAAGACAATCCCAACAACATCATGAACATTCCTGTATTACTGTAACACAGACCGCTTTGTATGTCACAAAACTTGCCTGCCCTATGAGACAAACATCACCCGCTCATCACAGACACAGGTTTATTTACAAAAGCTGGAGAGTGCAAAATTAGGCTCAATTTTGCAAAGAAACCAATCAGCTTCCAGGTTTTAGGCCGGCTTAACATTGCTCTGACATGGAAGTCGGACAACTTCCGATCCGACTTTGCCCTATGACTTCATCTCCGACTTCAATGAACGGGATCCAACTTTGATCCGAAAATAAACACTTGTACTTGGGCAAATGCTCCAATGCTTGATCCAATATCTGGACAGTCAGGGATGATCGGTGCGGCAGTGGAGAGGGTTACAATCACCGATCTCCCTGTATAGATTTCAATAAAGCAGCTGACAGCCACTTCTCCTCCTCTCCCTCCCGCGGCTTTCAGTTGCTTTATTAAAATCTATACAGGGAGATCGGTGATTGTAACTTCTTCCCAGCGCCGCACCGATCAACCCTGACTGTCCCTCATATCCTCCTCAAGATCCCACTTCGTGCTCCTCCGGGTCCCCCACTGTCCTCGATCTGTCAGGATGGAGAGTGGAGGAAGGAAGAAAAAAAACCTAAAAATAAAAACACACTGACACCGACCACTTCCCCCCAAAAAAAGAAATCATTGTAAAAAAACAAAAAATAAATTGTAAAAAAAATGAAATAAAAATAAAAACTGACACAGTCCACGCCTCATCAGTGCTGCATATTAGTGCCACTGTCACATGACATTAAAAGAAAGTATCGGTATCAGCGAGTACTTGGAAAAAGTATCGGTACTTGTACTCGGTCTTAAAAAAGTGGTATCAGGGCAACCCTAGCTAAAACTGGGGAGTGCAAAATCTGGTGCAGCTGTGCATGGTAGCCAATCAGCTTCTAACTTCAGCTTGTTCAATTAAGCTTGAAAATCCTGGAATCTGATTCTTTTCTATCCAGAGCTGCACCAGATTTTGCACTCTCCAGTTTTAGTAAATCAACCCCCTTATTATTTTTATAGGCAATTTAAAATATGGTGTCACCATGCCCCTTTAGCCAATGCTGAGTTTGTCAGTGACCTTGGGGAGCCATGATGTGTCAATCCTGGTCATGTGACAGTACTCAGGCTGGTGATTGGCTGCAAGTCTTTGACACCGTCATAGGAAAAAGGTCACATGCTACTTTATACCCAGAAGTGCTGGGAATCCTCAATGGCTAAGGAGAAGTAAGAAAGTGCAGGTCTGATGATTATAAGAGGGTCTTTCAGAGACTCCGTCACCTTGCCCCTGCATGGGTGAGGTGTCAGCGTCTCTAAAACATAAAACTGAGTACACCGCAACAAAAAATATTACATTGAGCTGGGAATGCCAGTTAAAGTAGAACTCTTGTCAGACAGACTGGGAAACATTAAAATCTCAAGATTGTATTGCTTTCTGTGGTTCCACAATGGGGAGATTTCCTTCTAGTTGCTGTGTAGTCACTGGGACAGAAAGTAAAAGTAAATTTCCCCATAGGGAACACAGTAATAAGAAAATGTTTTGGCTGGAGTTGCACTCCATGTGTGAAATGCACAAGCAGCTACAGCAAGTTTCTATGTCCTTTACCTTGTCCCTCAATCACATTTCGGAGAACAAAGGTGGCACCGAGTCCTTTTCCTGACCTCTGGATACAAAGCCCCACAAATCTGTAGAGTTTTCCCCCTGCATGTGGATCGGACATGGTCACAGCAAGAATGCTTCCTGGAAGACACCAAATATATAAATCATCAATACACTAAACAGATCATCTACTCCCTAATGTCTCAGAATCCATCTCCACTCTGTATGATATTCTGTATTCTCCATTCTTACTTCTTCACCAATAATAACCCTCCAATTGTTTTTTCCTCCACATACCTGTCTGAGTGTTACCGGTCTCAAAATATAAATTAAGAGAGCCGATGATTGTAGACGTGATGAGGTAATGTGATCATCTTGGCGGGTACTGCAAAGAACAGTAGAAGATATGACCACTCATCTTTATGGCTGAAGCAGTTTCACTTTTACATAATATATACATATTCTTTCACTTCCTTGTATAGGGGTTTCGGTATCGAATTGTAGCGTTTCTAGACAGGAGTTTCATCTTCCAGATTTATCCTGCGTTTCAGGTTAGGAATGCATCCTATGTCTCCCTCATCTCGAGCAAAGACATCTGATTCGTCATATAACATTTGTCTTGCTATCTCCTGTTCAGGGATGAGCCAAACACCCGCCCGATTCGGTTCGCATCCAGAACACGCGAACGGACTGAAAGTCCGCGTGAACGTTCGAACACCGTTAAAGTCTATGGGACTCGAACGTTCAAAATCAAAAGTGTGAATTTTAAAGGCTAATATGCAAGTTATTATCCTAAAAAAGGTTTGGGGACCCGGGTCCAGCCCCAGGGGACATGTATCAATGCAAAAAAAAGTTTTAAGAATGTCAGTTTTTTCGGGAGCAGTGAATTTAATGATGCTTAAAGTAAAAAATAAAAGTAAAATATTCCTTTATAGACACCTGGGGGGTGTCTATAGTATGCCTGTCAAGTGGCGCGTGTTTCCTGTGTTTAGAACAGTCCCTGCACAAAATGACATTTCTAAAGGAATAAAAGTAATCTAAAACTGCTTATTTAGAAAAACGGCATGGGTAACCCCCAGCCCATTACCAGGCCCTTTGGGTCTTGTATGGATATTAAGGGGAACCCCACACCCAAATTAAAAAAAAGAAAAGATGTGGGGCCCCCAGGCTCTATATACTCTGAACACCAGTATACAGGCGGTCCCAAGAAAAGCAGGGACTGTAGGTTTGTTCTTAAGTTGAATCTGTAATTTGGAACAGGTACATTTTGTAAGTGTAGCTCCAGCCAAAAAATCTATTTTTAAGCTTTTTGAAAAACATGGGGCAGGGTTATCATCCCTGTAACATTGGTTTTGCTGTCCTGTGCCCCTATTCAGAAGATTTCACTTCACTTTCTGTCCCAATGACAATTGGATTTTGAAAATTTGGGGTTTTTAGGGAAACAAGGATTGGTGATAAAGCATCAGTGGAGGAGACACATTTTTCCCATATTAACTCTTACAGGAGAGAATTTCCCTTCCTAGGGGTAGATTTCCTCTCACTTCTTGTTGTCTCCCTCCGTTTGTAAGTAGGAGTCGTTTGTAAGTCGGATGTTTGAAAATAGGGGCCTGCCCTATATACTCTGCAGAAATTTGGACCTTAGGTATTGATGGTACCAGAACACTGTAAGCCCTCACAGTTACTCTTGATGGGCACTGGAATGGGCCCTGCTGTGAAATATTATATCAAGAATTGTAACTACATGCCCCTGTTGAACAGGGTCAGAAAAATTGGGCCTTTGGTGGTGGTGTTGCCACAACACTGTAAGCCCTCACAGTTACTCTTGGTGGGTGCAGGAACAGGCCCTGCTGTGAAATATTAGATCACAGATTGTAATTACAGGCCCCTGTTGAACAGGGGCAGAAAAATTGGGCCTTAGCCACTGGTGGTGGTGCCCAGAACCAAAAATGTTCTTACAAGCTATCAACATGAACATTGAGGAGGAATAGGATAGTCACTCAGCATCAGCATAGGCAGTCTTCAAGGGATCTCACATTCATAAAAAATTAGTCGGTTACATCAGCATCAGGTGCTTGGTAGCTGGTGGTGATCCAAGACTGATTCATTTTTATGAAGATGAGCCGATCAACCAAGTCAGTGGACAGGCGCACTCTGATCGGTTACAAAGCCTCCAGCAGCAATGAATGTGCATTCCGAAAGAACGCTGGATGCAGGACAGGCCAGTAGCTCAATTGCAAACTGTGCAAGCTCTGGCCAGTGATCCATCCTCAAGACCCAGTAACCCAGAGGATTTTCGGTTGGAAAGGTCTCCAAGTCTGATCTTGCCCCTAGGTATTCCTGCACCATGTAAATCAGATGATGGCGATGGTTGCTGGAACCGTTCAGACCTTGGGGCTACGGACTAAAAAATTGTCTAAACGCATCTGTCAGATGGCCACCATTCCCACCGCTCCTTCTGTGACTGACCGAAGCCTCAGCAACTTGTTGTCCAGGATCAGGAATCTGTAACCTCCCAGGCTCTGGAAACGCATTGCACAAACCTTTCTGCAAGGCCTCCTGAAGATGTTTCATCCTCTGCTCCCTCTGCAATGGCTGGATAAGTCCTGCAACCTGACCCTTGTAACGTGGATCAAGGAGGGTTGCTAGCCAGTACAGATCCCTCTCCTTGATACCACAAATCCGAGGGTCCTTTCGCAGGCTTTGCAGGATCAGGGAGGCCATGCAACATAGGTTTGGTGAGGCATTCGTTCTGGAGTCCTCTGGGTCACTAAGGACTACCTGATCCGCAGCCACCTCCTTCCAGCCACGTTCAAGTCCATGGGTTTCTGGGAACTGTAAACAATCCCTTGAAGACTGATGCTGAGTGCTGGGCTCCCCCTTCATGCTGACACAATCCTCCTCCTCCTCCTGTGTGATTGGCGGGCCCGCAGGAACACTGTCTGGATAAAGGGGGCCTTGAGAGGTAAGGAAGTCCTCCTCTTCCTCCCTCTGTTCTGCCTCAAGTGCCCTGTCCATTATTCCACGCAGCGTGTGCTCCAACAGGTAGACAAGAGGGACAGTACCACTGATGCCTGCACTGTCACTGCTCACCATCCTCGTGGCCTTCTCAAATGGTGACAGGACAGTGCATGCATCCATGATCATGAGCCACTGGCGTGGCGAAAAAAAGCCGAGCTACCCTGACCCTGTCCTGGTGCCATAGTCGCACAGGTACTCATTGATGGCCCTCTGCTGCATGTGCAGCCACTGCAGCATGGCCAACATTGAGTTCTCTGATGGGCATGTCACAGATTAGGCGGTTCTTGGGCAGGTTGTATTCCTTTTTGGAGGTCAGCCAGCCGAGCACTGGCATTATATGACTGGCGGAAATGCACACAGACTTTCCTGGCCTGCCTCAGGAGATCCTGTAAGCCCGGGTACCTGCACAAGAACTGCTGCACCACCAAATTAGGGACGTGAGCCAAACAGGGAACATGGGTGAAGTGTCCCTGTCGGAGGGCGGAGAGGAGGTTGGTGCCATTATCGCAAACCACCATTCCTGCCTGAAGCTGGCGTGGCGTCAACCACCTCTGAGCCTGCCCCTTCAGAGCTGACAGAATCTCTGCGCCAGTGTGGCTCCTGTCCCCTAAGCACACCAGCTCAAGCACCGCATGGCATCTTTTTGCCTGAGTGCTTGCGTAGCCCCTTGAATGCCTACGGAGCACCGCTGGTTCCGAGGACAAATCTATAGAGGAAGAGGCCATGGAGGAAGGAGAAGAGGAGGGGGTGGTGGAGAGAGGTGTGTCAGAATCACCACTAGTAGCATTTTGGAGCCGTGGTGGCGGAACAAGCTCTTACAATACTGCACCCTGTCCTGCATCCTTCCCAGCTGCCAGCAGGGTCACCCAGTGTGCTGTTAAAGATAGGTAACGTCCCTGTCCATGCCTGCTGGACCATGAGTCAGCGGTAATATGCACCTTACCTCTGACCGCCCTGTCCAGCGAGCCCAAGACATTGCCTTCCACATGCCGGTAGAGAGCCAGAATCACCTTCCATGAAAAAAAGTGGCGTTTGGGAACCTGCCACTGAGGTACTGCACATTCCACAAATTCACAAAAGGGGGCAGAGTCTTCCAGCTGAAAAGGCAGCAGTTGGAGTGCTAGCAATTTAGCCAAGCTAGCATTCAGCCACTGGGCATGTGGATGGCTAGGACCACATTTCTTTCGTCGGTTTAGCAACTGGGGTAGAGAAATTTGCCTGCTACAATTGGACGTTGGTGTAGCGATAGCAGATTGCCCGCAAGTACTTGGCACACCTAATTCTACACCTTCATTCCTCTCAGTGTAGGTTTCTGAGAGAACTGAAGGTATAGTGGGGTTGGAGATCCCAACTGATGAGGAGCAAGGAGAGGTCCGCCTTGTTCTTTGGTGTGGGTCTTTTAAGTACGCTTGCCAATGGACTGCATGGGAGTTTGACATATGTCTGGTCAAGCATGTGGTGCCCAAGTGGCTGCTGTTTTGGCCACACTTGATACGCTTCAGACATATGTTGCAAACAGCAATGGTGTGATCTGCTGCACACATCTCAAAAAAGGCCCACACCAGAAATTTTGGAAAAACGCGCAGAGTCAGCAGCACCCTGCACATGCGGGGCTCTGTGGTGTGATGCAGTTGGTTGGCTGCCCTTAAGCTGGCCCCTGGAGGGCATCCTGCCTCATTGGAGATGTGCCTCCTCCTCCTCCTCTCTCCTATCAGGCACCCACATAGAGTCATTGACCTCATCATCCCCTCCCTCTGTATCCTGGCAGTATGCTGCAGCTGGGGGAACATGACTGCCAGTTTGTTGTCCTTCTTGGGCACCCCCTCTCTCTGGACTCACGTTACTGCCTTCCTTAATCTGGGTACCATCATCGGAGCCTTCGAAATGCTGCCCATCCTCCTGCAGCATGTACCCAACACTGTGGTCGAACAGTTCGGGGGACTCCTCGGGCATGATGGTGGGGCTAGGGAAGGAGTGACTGATGACATAGAGCCGATGGAATTAACTTTCTAGACATAGATGCTCACTCAATGATAACACAAAAATGTAATTCTGGTGCCTGTGCAATTCTTTCCTGCATTTCCGAATATCTGACACAGCTCAGCCCCTGCTGCAGCCTCTCGCCTTCACTTGCTACAAAGTTATACTGTTATAGTCTCATCACTGGGAGAGAGGAGACAAAGTCATTTGACTGGAGCTCAATGACAGGTTTTAATGATAGCAAGAACAGCTTTAAAAAGTATTTACTGTTTTTTTTGTATAAATATTGCAGGAGAATATTTATGCAAACTTGCAAAGTTAGCATAAGTTCACCTTTCTTACATTTTTTTTTTTTTTTAAAGGCACATCTTTTTGCCTGTTAAAAAATGTGCATTTATTATGATCTTTTCCTAGGAGCCTGTAAAACATTGCACCCATCATCAGCAGATCATGGCGCAATGCATGGCTCCTGCAGACTGTAAGTGTAGCAGTCTATGGGCAGGCAGTTGCTGAATGACAGGAAGGATCAATGAACTACCTAGAGCACTTATCAGCGCCCTGGTAGTTCATTGAGAACTACAAACTCAACTACAACCCGACTGGTAGTTGTAGTTCCTTCATTCACAGAAATGTGTGAATGAATGATGCAGCCAGATGGGTGGAGCCCCGCATGGCCGCATAATAAAAAAAAAAAAAATTGTGACAGCGGGTGTGGAAAGATGATCCCCTGCACACTGTCACAACGAGGGATGGGGGGCGTGCTGTTACATCAGTAACATATTACATGTTACACCCTTGATATACGTTTAACATGTTATAGCAGGTGAACTCCATCACTAAGAATATTGAAAATGACGAAATAAAGGTTTCCAGGAGGTGCCTGCAAATACCTGCAGCAGCTTTCATACTTTCCGATTGGGGAAAGTTTCAGCAATAAACGCCCCCACACACAAACATACACATTCTTTTTGGCCATCAGCCTGTTATAGCGACAGGCCCAATCAGGCATAGCAGGGGGTACTGGATACTGCTGCATACCTGCTGGAAGCTTTCAGCATTCTTAAAGCGACAGAATCTCCTTAAAGGTCTGCTTTAACATTTCAGCCCTTTTTCATTTCAACTAACATGGGGTTACAAGGATGGAACAGTTCTCGAATTCTGGAATGTTGAAGGTTTTTTGTCTTTCAATCATGTCATCCCTTTCAATCCGAAAATAAAGTGGATCTTTCCTGCATCGGCGGGGTATAAATTCTGGGCTCAAGAACCTGCATTAAAGCATAATAAAATGATTTTATCAGTAAAGGGACTTTTGTTAACAATGAACAAAATTGCAGGTAAAAGTACAAAAAAAAAATCAATTATTTAACCCATTCATGCCCAAGGGTAAAACAAACGCCTAAGCAAACTTTTGCAACTATGACATGTGTTAGTAAAACCGTACATATCACCACAACTACTTTGTACATCCAGGTGGATTATACCTTGTTTTTTTCAGGAAAAATTGGGCTTTCATTTGGTGGTAAATAAATAATGGATATCTCATGATTTTTTTTTTTATTATCATCAAAAGGAAAACTGGCCTAAAATAGTAAAAAAAATATATATTTTTTTTAAAATGTAGCTGTATATTTCTTGTTACTACAATAACCTACTACCAAAGAACAACCCAAAATAAAATTCTCCTGTTCCTGACAATAACAGCGATACCACATATAACCCTTTATGTACCTGCTGGGGGAGACGCAAAGGGGGGTATTATAGAGTGTCAATTAAACATCAGCTCTGAGTCCTACAGTGGACTCATTTGATCCCCAGCAGATTTTGGAAGTTTGCCCACTTACAAAGAAATGAAGAGTCTATCATTTCTATCATAGGTGTATCTTAAATGATAAGAGACCGAATATCAACCAAAAATCCAGAAAAAACACAAGATACAAATGTTATAAAATGAGTTGCAGTTAAGTGAGTAAAATAAGTATTTCATCCCAAAGCAAAACATGACTTAGTACTTGGTGAAGAAACCCTTGTAGGCGAGCACAGAGGTTTCTTGTAGTTGGTGACCAGATTTACACACATCTCTGGAGGGATTTTGGTCCACTCTTTACAGATCTTCTCTAAATCCTTAAGGTTTCTTGGCAACTCAAAATTTTATCTCCCTCCATAAATTTTCTATAGGATTAAGGTCTGGAGACTTACTGGGCTACTCGATGACCTCAATGTGTCTCTTCTTGAGCCACTCCTTTGTTGCCTTGGCGGTATGTTTTGGACCCTTGTCATGCTGAAAGACCCATCCATGACCCATGTACCTTTAGCAGAGAAACAGCCCCAAAGCATAATGTTTCCACCTCCGTGCTTGACTGTAGGGATAGTGTTCTTAGGGTAATAGTCAGCATTTTTCTTCCTCCAAACACAGCGAGTCGAGTTAATACCAAAGAGCTCAATTTTGGTCTCATCTGACCACAGCACTTTCTCCCAATCCTTCTCTGAATCATTTAGATCAGGGCTATGCAATTAGCGGACCTCCAGCTGTTGCAGAACTACAAGTCCCATGAGGCATAGCAAGACCCTGACAGCCACAAGCATGACACCCTGTCAGGGATCTACCAGCACCAGACCGGGGCACTTGCATTCGCCTATGCGCCAGCGCGCTTCTGTTCAGACACGGCATCAAGCTGCTGTGCATCAGCGCGGCGCTCGGGTGCATGCGCGCGCACGCGTTAGCGCCGGTTTGGCGCCATTTAGCACATAAAAGTTCCCCTGTTCCACGAGAACATCGCTGCTTCGTCTCAGCTCTGTGAACCTGTTTGAACCTGTATCCTGATTGTCTGCTACCTGATTTGACCCGGCTTGTTTGACCATCCGACCTGCTCCAATCCCGATCCGGCCTGTCTGACTACTCTTCTGTCTGTATCTACTACCGTTGCCGACCCTTGCCTGTTCACCGACTCTGCCTTGCCTGCTGTGATTACCTGTGCCAGCTACCTGCCGACCCGGACTGTCTGACTCTGCTTGTGCCTGCTGTTCACTTGCTGTTGCACCTTCAGCTTCAGCTTCAGTGATCTCTCCCTCCAGTGTGTCAAACCTGCTGCCGTTCCAGTCTCCTCTCACCTGCAACCCAGCCATCCACTGTGTCAAGTCTACTGCTGTTCCAGTCTCCACTCACCTGCAGCCCTGCCATCCCAGGAGGGATCTTTGCCTCCACATCAGAGACTATACAGGCACTCCTACCCCACTGCGCTCAGGAGACCACTGTCCCCACTCCAGTGGCTCCTGAACCAGCGTTGTATGAGAGGTCTTCTCCTACAGTCAGGCTCTCCTACCAGGTACCTTACACACCCAGAGGCAGAGGCATGGTGGGACTTGTAGTTTTGCAACAGCTGGAGGTCCGCTAATTGCATATCCCTGATTTAGATGTTCATTGGCATGACTGTACATGTGCCTTTTTGAGGAGGGGGACTCGCCGTGTTTGGAGGAAGAAAAATGCTGACCATGACCCTAAAAACGCCATCCCTACAGTCAAGCACGGAGGTGGAAACATTAGGCTTTGGGCGGTTCCTCTGCTAAAAGTACAGACTGACTTTGACGCATTGAGGGGCCAATAGACAGGGCCATGAGAACCTCCTTCCCTCAGCCCGAACACTAAAGATGGGTCATGGATGGGTCTTCCAGCATGACAATGACCCAAAACATACCGCCAAGGCAACAAAGGAGTGGCTCAAGAAGAAGCACATTAAGGTCATGGAAGTCTCCAGACCAAACCACGAGATTTGGTGAAAGGGTATAAAGCCCTCACCCAATATGGCGGAATTAGAGCTTCCTGATGATGGCCCATTGATTGGCTGAAACGCGTCGAGGTATTATCTCGAAACACTTCCGCCCGCGCAATCCTCTGGGAATCAAGCTGAACCGCAGTAGCAATAAACAAAGCATAGTGGGCCGATTTTCCCCAAATAAATCACCTGCTATACATGCCGGGTACCAAGACGCTAGGCACCATTACATGTGAGTGTAATTTTTTTTTTTTTTTTTTAATCAATTAATTGGCGCTTAGTATTTATATATTTATCTGAATGGTGCCTGTGTCGAGCGGTCAACCTCCTGTGTTCAGAATGCAGCAGGGAAGCTCTAGTGGTGTCTACTTTGGTAGTTTCCAGGGGAGTCAGCCAGGTATGGTATATACAGTTACACTGGTTCAAGTTGGACCAATGTAAAATATGTAAAAAATATTCATATCTGGAATTCTCCTGTAAAGAAAACTTGGCAATACCTTCTCTGAGATTCCGGCAGTGCTTTCTTATCTATAAACACTGGCTTGACGGGCGGCTGGAACTTGGTAGACTCGCCATCAGAAAGGAACCACGCCGGCATCAGGAATCCTAATGGAGAAGAATTTAAAAAATTGCACATTTTGGCTTACTAAGAAAAAAACATAAAAAATTTAACATACACTTGGCAATATGATCATCTTAGCCAATCAGACCACTCAATTTGAGTAAGCCTACTTTTCATACAGTGCCTTGAAAAAGTATGCATACCCCTTGAAATTTTCCACATTTTGTCATGTTACAACCAAAAATGTAAATCTATTTTATTGGGATTTTATGTGATAGACCAACACAAAGTGGTTCATATAAAGTGACAAGCGCGCATCCAAACAGAGTATATAATAATACAATGTATGTGAACCCAAAAAACGTGTTTTAAACACTGTTAATGTGACAACAATTTATATGTAAAAAATTAATGAAAAATTGTGTGAAAAAAATGTTGTATCCAAAAGTATACCAACATGCTTCAAACACCATTGTTAAAATAAAGAAAATGCAAATATATCCCTATATATACTAAAATTACCACCTAGAATTGTGCTAATGTGATACAAACCACAATGTTGCTAAAAATAATGACCGGCAACAATGCAACACAAAGTGGTACATGATTGTGTTGGTCTATCACATAAAATTGAAGTGAGGTGAAAAGAAAATGATAAATTGTTATTAAAATTTTTTCACAAATACATTTCTAAAAGTGTAGCATGCATTTGTATTCAGCCCCCTTTCCTCCGATATCCCTAACTAAAATCTAGTGGAACCAATTGCTTTCAGAAGTCACCTAATTAGTAAATAGAGTCCACCTTTGTAATTTAATCTCAGTATAAATAAAGCTGTTCTGTGAAGCCCTCAGAGGTTTGTTAGATAACCTTAGTGAACAAATAGCATCATGAAGGCCAAAGAACACACCAGACGTGTCAGGGATAAAGTTGTGGAGAAGTTTAAAGCAGGGTTAGGTTATAAAAAAATATCCCAAGCTTTGAACATCTCACAGAGAACTGTTCAATCCATGATCCGAAAATGGAAAGAGTATGGCACAACTGCAAATCTACCAAGACATGCCGTTCACCTAAACTGACAGGACGGACAAGGAGAGCATTCATCAGAGAAGCAGCCAAGAGGCCCATGGTAACTCTGGAGGAGCTGCAGAGATTCACAGCTCAGGTGGGAGAATCTGTCCACAGGACAACTATTAGTCCTGCACTAATCCTTTCCAGAAGAAAGCCTTTGTTGAAAGGAAGCCATAAGAAGTCCCATTTGAAATTTGTGAGAAGCCATGTGGGGGACACAGCAAACATGTGGAAGAAGGTGCTCTGGTCAAATGAGTCCAAAATGTAATTTTTTGGCCTAAAAGCCAAACGCTATGTGTGGTGGAAAACTAACACTGTACATCACCCTGAATACACCATCCCCACCGTGAAACATGGTGGTGGCAGCATCATGTTGTGGGGATGCTTTTCTTCAGCAGGGGCAGGGAAGCTGGTCAGAGTTGATGGGAAGATGGATGGAGCCAAATACAGGGCAATCTTAGAAGAAAACCTGTTAGAGTCTGCAAAAGACTTGAGACTGGGGCGGAGGTTCACCTTCCAGCAGGACAACAACCCTAAACATACAGCCAGAGCTACAATGGAATGGTTTAGATCAAAGCATATTTATGTGTTAAGCCTCCTACACACGATCTGATTTTCCAACGGCAATTGTGTGTTGGCCTAAAATCCAACCGTTTGTATGCTCCGTCTGACAATTGTTGTCGGATAATCCGCAGACAAATGTTGGATGGTAGGCTTATACATTTTCCGCGGATAATGATCTGTTGTCAGATTTTCCAATCGTGTGTACACAAGTCCGTCAGACAAGAGTCCAAAGTACAAATATGCATGCTCGGAATCAATGCTCACCAACACAACATTAGCAGAAGGTGCACAAAGGGTGACGCTAAAGAGCTGAAAAGCCACGTAGTACATCACTATGTTCATGTTTGTTGGCCGACAATTGTGTGCTGTTTGTATGGAAGGCAAGTTCATGGCCAACGCCCTTCGGACAAAAGTCTGACGCTTTGTCTGCGGTAAATCCGATCGTGTGTACGAGGCTTTAGAATGGCCCAGTCAAAGTCCAGACCTAAATCCAATTTGAGAATCTGTGGCAAGACTTGAAAATGATTTATTGGCACCCCACACATTTGCTAAAGTGCAGCTTGCCTTAAAGCGATATTAAAGTCTGGGTTTTTAAAAAAAAATAACAAACTTGTTATACTTACCTGCTCTGTGTAGTGGTTTCGCACAGAGCAGCCCAGATCCTCCTCTTCTTGGGTCCCCCAACGGCGCTCCTGGCCCCTCCCTCCTGTTGAGTGCTCCCACAGCAAGCAGCTTGATATCGGGGCACCCGAGCCACAGCGGTGTGTCCATTCAGACACAGAGCCGCGGCCTGGCCCCATCCCCTTTCTCTCCTCATTGGCTCACTGACTTTAATTGACAGCAGCGGGAGCCAATGGCGCTGCACTGCTGTCTCAGCTAATGGGGAGGGGAGTCCCAGACAGCTGCGTCTCTCATGCAACATCGCTGGATCTAGATGGGGCTCTGGTGTGTATTAGGGGGGCTGCTGCACACAGAAGGCTTTTTATCCTAATGCGTAAAGATGAAAAAAACCTTCTGCTTTTACAACCATTTTTAAGCGGTAGTAAATGGCAGTTGAAAAAACGAATGTTATAATGTGCTAGTAAGCATCGCATACTAGCACGTTATGAGAGACTTACTTTAAAACGAAGGCCTCCAGTGCCACGCTGTCACTGCTGACAGGGCTTCCATCTTCCCCCGGTCTTTCTTCCCGGTTCGCAGCCTCCAGCTACATGAGTGGTCGGAGGCGTGACGACGTCACTCCCGCCCATGCGCACGGGAGCCGCCGTTTACGGCACGAAGTCTGAAGGCCTGACGTGGTATGCTCGACCTTCAGAGTGCATGACATCACTGGCTACACGCTGTGTGAATATCTTCTAAACTGTGCAAGTTTAGGAAATATTCATAGTACCTACTGGCAAAACTTAATATAGACTTACCTAGAGGTACAAGTGATAAAACTTTTACTACCTCCTTAAGAGAAGGGAGTGCAAAAGGTGAAGCCACATTCACCAGCTATATCAATTCTGACTGTGGAGTGGGGAGTGGGGGGGGCGAGCATCACAAACACACAATTGGTTTCAGGGTCTTATGGAGCCACCTTTGTATGCAGAGGCTAGAGTTGTGCCTACACTGTGTGCATCAATAGAAACACACAGCCCTAGAGCCTAGGATGGCAAGGCACTCCTCTGCTCCTCCCTCTTCCTGCCCCTTTCTATACTCCAAGCTAACACCCTGGCTGGGGACTGCACTGTCCACTGTCAACGCTTTCCTATGAAGACTGGAAGTTCAGGGAAGCGGCACTGTCATTTATACCCCTTTTAGTACAAATGATCTCTTCAGATGGTGTTTTCATCTGTAGCTCGTGGTTTTTTTTTCTGATGGGTTCCTTCTGATCAGCTTTAATTTCATACACTACATGTATAAGAATAGTGATCATTTTCTGTGTGGGTCACAATGGGTGTTAGCTGTTGTAGATTTTACATGATTTGTTTTGCTGTATGGGAATCCTACATAGAAAACCAATAACATGCAGTGACCTTCCCATAGAAGGAGTCCATGCTGCTTCCATCTTTTCTGTACATTGCATTATATCCCCCCGATGACCTCTGTGCTCTCACCTGTCCTGTACCGGGCCAGCAGCACTGACCTCCTGCACGCCGCCATGCTCGTCCCATAGGCAGAACTGACAGCGGACATGCGCAGTACGAGCCTCCACTCTGTCTACGGGGGCGCCGATCTGGAAAAATCAGTCAGAAAAGCGAGTCTCTTCCCTTGCGCTGCTTGTGTTGTGTGAGGAGGAGGTGACTCCTGTGTGTGTGCTGCCACTGCTGGAGCGACTACACACGTGACTGAAGTCACTGAACCAGACGTGCTGGGGGAAGGTTACTCTTTGTAGTATCAGATGTTCCAGCATGTTTGCTTTGTTCACAGGGAGCTAGCCATGTCTGGTCTCATGTGTGTCCCCACAAATGTCCTGGGCATAGGCGTGCGCACAGGGTGTGCCGGGTGTGCCCAGGCACACCCTAATCAACCTGTGCAGCACAGATTCCTCCGGCTTACCTCCTCTCCTGCCAGCTGTTGCTGCGGGGATGTTTTAGGATAAGTGAGGGAAGGGGCCGGTAAATTTGTATTTATCAGCCACTTCTCTTTCTGAATGAACATTGTGCGTGATCGGTAGTGTGTGTTTGAGCTTTGGGGTGCACACCCTAATGCAATAGGCTGCGCACACCTATGGTCCTGGGGGTTGGATGACCCCATCTCCGGGATCAGTACATGCCCCTTCACCAGCTGCAGGGCACAGATGTCTGCATGTGACACAAGAGCTGACTGTTACCATACTTACTGGGCCTGCTGAATACCTGAGATACTTGGGGCAAGGTATTCAGAAGGTCCTAGATTTGTAATGCTGGCCATTGGTGACGGGGTATTTACCCACTGACATCAGGTATTTTTATTACCTACTGCCTACTTGAGGCGCAATCTTTCTGCGACTGATCACCAATGATGGGATATTCTTCCTCCCACTGACCACTGATGCCAGGGTCTTCTTCCTTCCATTGACCACCAATAATGGGATATTCTTCCTCCCATTGACCTCCAGTGCCAGGGTATTCTTCCTTCCAGTGCCTGTGGATGTTCTTCCACTGACCTCCGGTGCCTGGGTGTTCTCCTTCCACTGACCTCCAGTGCCTGGGTGTTCTCCTTCCACTGACCTCCAGTGCCTGGGTGTTCTCCTTCCACTGACCTCCCAGTGCCTGGGTGTTCTCCTTCCACTGACCTCCAGTGCCTGGGTGTTCTCTTATCACTGACCTCCAGTGCCTGGGTGTTCTCTTATCACTGACCTCCAGTGCCTGGGTGTTCTCTTACCACTGACCTCCAGTGCCTGGGTGTTCTCTTCCCACTGACTTCCAGTGCTTGGGTGTTATGCTTTCACTGACCTCCAGTGCCAGGGTGTTCTCCTGTAGTGCCTGGATGTTTTCCTTCCACTGACTTCCAGTGCTGGGGTGTTCTTCATCCCACTGACCTCCAGTACCAGAATATACTTCCTCCCACTGACTTCCAGTGTCAAGGTATTCCTCATTCCAATGACCTCCAGTGCCAGGGTATTCTCCTCCAGTGCCTGGGTGTTCTCCTTCCACTGATTCCAGTGCCTGGGTGTTCTTCATCCCACTGACCTCCAGTACCAGAATATACTTCCTCCCACTGACTTCCAGTGTCAAGGTATTCCTCATTCCAATGACCTCCAGTGCCAGGGTATTCTCCTCCAGTGCCTGGGTGTTCTCCTTCCACTGACCTCCAGTGTCTGAATGTTCTAATACTGACCTCCAGTGCCAGGGTGTTCTCCTCCAGTGCCTGGGTGTTCTGCTTCCACTGACTTCCAGTGCTGGGGTGTTCTTCATCCCACTGACCTCCAGTACCAGAATATACTTCCTTCCACTGACTTCCAGTGTCAAGGTATTCCTCATTCCAATGACCTCCAGTGCCAGGGTATTCTCCTCCAGTGCCTGGGTGTTCTCCTTCCACTGATTCCAGTGCCTGGGTGTTCGCCTTCCACTTACCTCCAGTGCTGGGGTGTTCATCCTCCCACTGATCACTGATGCTGGGGTATTCTGCCACTGACCACTAGTACCAGAGTATTCCTCCATTGCTCACCAATGCTTCCATGAATCACTGGTACTGGGGTGGGTATTCTTTCTCTCTTTGACCACTATTGCCAAGGTATCCTTGCTGTCACCAACCACTGTTGCCAAGGTGTTCTTCCTGCCACTGACCACAGATGCCGGGGTATTTTTCCTACCATTGACTACCTGGGTTGGGGCATTTTTCCTTCCAAGGAATGACCAGGCATTCTTCCTACCCTCACCACCATTGCTCTGACCTTTTATTTCTCTTCTTGACCACCAACACCATAGCATACTTTCAATCGCCACTAATGCTGAGGTATTTCTCCCTCCTACAAATCCATTACAGGACATTCTTCCTCTCACTGACCACCAGTGCCAAGGTTTTTGTCCTCCCACTAACCAACTGGATTGGGTAAATTTTCCTGACCAAGTAAACCTGGGTATTCTTGGTCCCACTGACCACCAACACCTAGGCATTCTTCCTACAGCTTACCCCCGACGCCCAGGCAATCTTCCTATTATTAACTACCTAGGTTTGATGATTTTTACTGACCATCAACATCCCGAAATTTTTACTGCCACTGATCACCGATGCCTGGTCATATACACATCTGTAATGAAAGAGTTTAATTTTTAAATAATCTTTTTATCTTGAGGTTTATGTGCAAGACCCTTACTCCTTCCTGATTACTGGTGCCCAGAACTGAACAGCATACTCTAGGTGCGGCCAGACCAGAGTCTTGTAGAGCGGGAGAATTATCGTTTTATCTCTGGAGTTGATCCCCTTTTTAATGCATGCCAATATTCTGTTTGCTTTGTTAGCAGCAGCTTGGCATTGCATGCCATTGCTGAGCCTGTCATCTACTAAGACCCCCAGGTCCTTTTCCATCCTACATTCCTCCAGAGGTTCTCCCCCCCCCCCCCCGTGTATAGATTGCATTCATATTTTTGCCACCGAAATGCATTATTTTACATTTTTCTACATTAAACCTTATTTGCCATGTAGTTGCCCACCCCATTAATTTGTTCAATTCTTTTTGCAAGGTTTCCACATCCTACGGAGAAATTATTGCCCTGCTTAGCTTAGTATCGTCCAAAAATACAGAGATTGAACTATTTACCCCATCCTCCAGGTCGTTTATGAAGAAATTAAATAGGATTGGTCCCAGCACAGAACCCTGGGGAACCCCACTACCCACCCCTGACCATTCCGAGTACTCCCCATTTATCACCACCCTCTGAACTCGCCTTTGTAGCCTGTTTTCAATCCATGTACTCACCCTATAGTCCATGCCAACGGACCTTATTTTGTACAGTAATTGTTTATAGGGAACTGCGTTAAATGCTTTTGCAAAATCCAGATACATCACGTCTACGGACCTTCCTTTATCTAGATGGCAACTCACCCCCTCATAGAAGGTTAATAGATTGGTTTGGCAAGAACGATTCTTTATGAGTTCATGCTGATTACTGCTATTGATACCGTTCTCATTACTAAAATCTTGTATATACTCCCTTATCATCCCCTCCAAGAGCTTGCATACTATTGATGTTAGGCTAATTGGTCTGTAATTCCCAGGGATGTATTTTGGGCCCTTTTTAAATATTGGTGCTACATTGGCTTTTCTCCAATCAGCTGGTACCATTCCAGTCAGTAGACTGTCAGTAAAAATTAGGAACAATGGTCTGGCAATTACTTGACTGAGTTCCCTAACCAACCTCGGATGCAAGCCATCTGGTCCCCTGATTTATTAATGTTAAGTTTCCCAAGTCTAATTTTAATTCTGTCCACTGTTAACCATGGAGGTGCTTCCTGTGATGTGTCATGAGGATAAACACTGCAGTTTTGGTTACTGAAGCCCCCTGATTCTCTCGTGAAGACTTAGGAGAAGAATAAATTCAATACCTTCGCCACCTCCACATCCTTTGTAACCAGATGTCCTTCCTCATTCTTTTTCTCTCCTCCGCTATGTGTCCTTCCTGTTCTATCTTAGCCGCCCTAATTGCACCCTTACATTTCTTGTTGCATTCTTTATAAAGTCTGAATGCTGATGATGATCCCTCAACCTTGTATTTTTTGAAGGCCTTCTCCTTTGCTTTATGCATTTTTACATTGGAGTTAAGTCATCCAGGACTTTTGTTCGCTCTTTTTTAAATGTATTACCCAATGGCATGCATTGGCTAATGTTGTTATTTAATACGCGTTGAGATGCAAAAATCTGATATAATCATACCACCAGGGAGGTTAAGGCTTTCTTCTCTCAGGATTAAATAAAAAGGAATATTATATTCACCCTGCAAAAGGCAACAAATAAAAACTGCAATTTCTCACATTTTACAAACATTACAGATATTATTTGTGACTTTTGCATGAATGCGGAGACATTTGTAAAGCAAATCTATTATACTTCAACTTTCTGCTTCGTCCTCCACTGCCTCCACCCACTAACTCACTCACTGCCCAGGAGATAGCCAATCACATAAAAAAATAAGATTGATACAATTCGTGAGAAGATCTCCGATGCGCAGATACCTCCGCCACTGTAGACGAGGTTGCTAGTCATCCCCATACTTAAGCTGCCCTCACTGAACTCCACCAATCTTAACAACCTATGCCCCATCTTCTTACCGCCCTTTTTATTCAAACTCCTAGAACATCCAGTCTACAACCAACTGAGAATAACCTTCTTGATCCCCTTCAGTCTGGATTTCACCCTCAACACTTCACAGAAACTGCTTTCCTAAAACCCACAAAAAATCTGCTAATGGCTAAAACCAATAGACTCTATTTTATTCTCCTACTGCTGGACCTTTCTGCTGCCTTTGAAACAGTGAACCACCACTCCTTCTCAAAAAACTCTACTCCTTTGGTATCTGTGACTGTACTCTTCCCCAGTTCTCATCCCACTTATCTCACCACACCTTCAGTGTCACTTTCTACTTCCTCCTCTCCTCTTCTTTCTCTGTCGAAGTTCCCAAAGGTTCTGTTCTTGTATCTCTCCTATTCTCAATCTACACCTCCTCCCTGGGTCAGCTGATAGTCTCCCATGGCTTCCAATACCTTTTCTATGCTGATGACACCCCTCAGCTCATTCCTTAAGTCTCCTCTTGTATCACTAATTTACTAACAGACATAGCCTGGATGTAACACCACTTCCTCAAACTCAACCTGTTCAAAACCAAGCTCACTATATTTTCTCCCTCATGTGCCTCTTCTCCTGACTTCTCTGCCAAGATCAATGGCACAACTATTAACCCATCCTCGCATGCCAGGGTTCTAGGTATAATCCTGGACTCTGAACTATCCTTTCGGCCCCACATCCAATCACTGTCCAAAGCTTGCCGCCTCCAGCTATGCAACATCTCCAAAATATGCCCTTCCTATCCAATGACACCACAAAGCTTCTAATTTACTCCTTGATCATCTCCTGTCTCGACGACTGCAACTCCCTCCTCATTGGATTACCTTAAGACCCCTTTCACACTGGAGGCATTTTTCAGGCGCTACAGCACTAAAAATAGCACCTGCATAGCGCCTCAAAAAAGCCTCAGCTGCAAACCCAGTGTGAAAGCCCGAGTGCTTTCACACTGGGGCGCTGCACTGGCAGGGCGTCACAAAAAGTCCTGCAAGCAGCTTCTTTGCAGCGCTATAGGAGCGGTGAATACACCGCTCCTATAGCGCCCCTGCCCATTGAAATCAATGCTGCAGTGGCTCTTTGCGGGTGGTTTTAACCCTTTTTCACCCGCTAGCGGGGTTTAAAACTGCCCCGCTAGCGGCCCAATAGCGCCGCTAAAACTACGGCAAAGCGGTGCCAATAATAGCGCGCTTTACCACCGACGCCCAAGCGGCGACAGTGTGAAAGCACTCTTACATAGGCTATCCCTCCTTCAGTCCATCATGAATGCTGCTGCCAGACTCATTCACATTACCAACTGCTCAATGTCTGCTACTTCTCTCCACCAATCCCTGCACTGGCTTCCGCTCACCCAACAAATGATATTCAAAATATTAACAATGACTCAAAATACCAACCAAGTCTTTCTCTTCATTCCTTCCAAGACCTCCTGCTCTCTAGCTCCCTCCTCCCCTCCTCCCATGTTCGCCTCCAGGACTTCTCCTATGGAGCTCCCTACCCCAATCTGTCCCACTATCTCCTACTCTGTTTTCTTTTAGACGATCCCTGAAAACTCATCTATTTAGAGAAGCCTATCCTGCCCACACCTAACAACTGTACTTTTATTTTCTCCATCTGCTTATCTCCCACAGTTATTACCTTTTGTATCTCTTGACCCTCCATCATAGATTGTAAGGTCTAACCAGCAATGCCCTCTGATTCCTCCTGTATTGCATTATATTGTAGCTGTAGTGTCACCCTCATGTTGTAAAGTGCTGCGCAAACTGTTGGCGCTAAATAAATCATATGTAATAATAACTAGACCGTTAAGTGTAAAATGCCTTTTTTTTACATTTGTTTAATATAAAACCGAGCAGGGAATGTATTAAAACGGTGTACAAATGGCATATATATTAAGTTGAGTGAATGTGAGTGGAACACATCTCCAAAAGCAAACTTGCTAAAAGTGGCAAAAAGTTTGTCATTTTTGACATTCCATTTGCAGTCTGTCCTTCTCCAGCAGATGGCGCTAATGTCCTTTTAATCCTTCAGTTTTCACGCTCATTACATACAGTACCTAGGACTGTCCTGCTTATAACTTTTACTAAACACACCGACATAAATCATACGAGGCTATATATAAAAGTTGACAAGGTACAGTGGATAGCAATCATGTGAAAAATTAACTACACTGCTTGGAAATTGTTGATTTTCTCCAAATATTTAACCAGGCACAATCATCTAAATATAGATATTTTCTTACATTTACTGATTTATTTTTTCCATAAGATCTTTGTTTTTGTGTTGAGTTTTTTTTTTTTTGTTGGACATCTGAAACTATATTGCCTCCATTACTATTATTTTGGAGTCAAGAAAGAAAGCCCCTGTTTTTTGGGGGTTTCCTCTCCCACTTCCACTTCCCTTTTTCGGGGGGGGGGGGGGGGGGTGTTTTGGAGGATTCATTTTTTGTCTGAACTGTTTTTTGGCAGAGCTATTTACCTTGCAAGTTACAGGCAAACATTAGATCTTTATTCACATATGGATTGGTTTACTAAAACTGGAGTGTGCAAAATCTGGTGCAGCTCTGCATAGAAACCAATCGGCTTCCATTTTTTTGTCAAAGCTTAATTGAACAAGTTGAAGTTAGAAGCTGATAGCCTACCATGCATTAGGGTTGCGGCCCGCACCTGGGTGACACCCACCAGAGGGTGACTTCAGGTGCAGACTCGCACCAGCGCCGCATTTAGAGGGGCGCCATGGCAGAGACAGACAGGTGAGGTACCTGGGGTCCGACCATCCCACACACCCCCACATGCCGCAAACGCATCTCTCTTCCCGCCAGCTGCACTCACCGCAGACCGGACTATAGCTGCCTCCTCCTCGGCTCTGACGTTTCAAGTACACATACCGGAAGGAAGAGCCGAGGAGGAGGGACACCATGCTACACAGGAGTCTTGCAGAGGAGGGGGACATGGTGATTGGGAGTGGGGCATTGGCAGGTAACATTCATGCAGCCAGGAGTGATTTTAGGGAGGGGGGTTAGAGGAAATGTGCTAGGCAGTGGCGGCTGGCGGTTGGTCTGGCACTTACCCCATCTAGGTGGCGGGCATCGGGCAGTGGCTTCTGTGACCTTTCTATCACAGCGGCTTCCGCCGTGTGTTTCCTCCCCTCCTCCTAGGTAAACAATAGAATCGCCTGTCCTTTCAGCTAATCGGGTGAGAGGTCTCAAGATCTGCTTCCTGATTGGCCGGGAGGAGGATCAGTATTACAATAGCGAATATTCATTCGCTATTGTAACACACCTGGGTGAGCTCAGTTCGCAGTGCTCTGCTTCCTGAGTCCACCCTGTTTTGAAGCCTATTAGAGCCTCTGGCTTTAATCAAGTGCTTAAAAAAAACCTTGCATCCAGCGTCCTCGAAAGGGGGGGGTGGCGCCTGTGCGCCCATAATGGAAGGGCCATACCTGGTGCTTTGTTTTGGGCTATAAGGGACTTGTGCTAGAAGGAGGGGGGCAGATTTGAAGTTTGACCCCCCCCAGCACAATTCCTCTCTCCTCCCACAGCACCCCCTAGAACATATCCTCGAACACCCCCCAAATTGAAGATCCATTCATCCCCCCGATTCCATTTTGACTCCATCCTTCCCACCGATCCCATCCCGTTTCCATCCACCACCCTGATCCCATCCCGGCTGGACTCCCCCCCGATCTCACCACAGCTCCATCCTTCCCCCTGATCCATCCCGCCACCATCCTCCCCCCCCCCCAATTCCCGTCCCGGCTTCATCCGCCGCCACGATCCCGTCCTGGCTTCATCCAATCCCCCCGATCCCACCCCGGTTTCATCTATCACCCCAATCTTATCCCGGCTCCATCCATCCCCCTGATCCCATCCCGGCTACATCCAATCCCCCTGATCCCATCCCGGCTCCATCCAATCCCCCAATCCCATCCTATCCCGGCTCCAGCCATTCCCCCGATCCCATCCCATCCCGGCTCCATCCTTTTCCCGGATTCAATCCTGGCTCCAACCTTCCCCCCAATCCTATTCCGGTTCCATCATTCCCCCCATCCCATCCCTACTCCATCCATTTCCCCAATCCCATCCCAGCTCCATCTTTCCCCTGATCCCATCCTGGCTCCATCCATTCCCCTGATCCCATCCTGGCTCCATCCATTCCCCGATCCCATCCCGGCTCCATTCATTCCCCCTGATCCCATCCATCTCTCCGATCCCATCCTGGCTCCATCCACCCATTACCACTTCTCCATGAAAAATTCCTTCAGTTGCAAGATGTTTGTGGGATTCCTTGCAGGACCTGCTCATTTTCAAAATCCCCTAAAAAAACTCAATGTGAATCCAATCAGGGCTCTGCTTAGGGCAGCCAATAACCCTCTATTTCTATTTCGAGCCATTCTTTCTTGGATTTGCTAGTGTGTTTCAGATCATTATCATTTTGAAAGACCCATTTTTGGTTCAGCTTTAAAGTAGTTCTGAAGGTTTTTTACTTTCATGCATTCTATACATAAAGGTGAAAATCCTTCCGTGTGCAGTGGCCTCCCCAGCCCCCCAAATCCTTACCTGTGCTCCCTCAGATCCAGTGATGTTCTGGATAGCCTCAGCCATCCCGGGACTCTCCCTCCTTATTGGCTGAACAGCAGCGGGAGCCCATTGGCTCCCACTGCTGTCAATCACAGCCAGTGAGCCAATGAGGAGAGATCATAGAGCAGCGGCTCGGGAGCGAGCATGCAGTGGTGCCCCCAGGGCAAGTGGCTTTCTCTTGGGGTACTGCTCCAGAAGGAGGAGCCAGAAGTGCCAGCGGGGGACCCGAAAAGAAGAGGATCGGAGCTGCTCTGTGCAAAACCACCGCACAGAGAAGGTAAGTGTAACATGTTTGTTATTTTTTTTTTTTTAAACAAAGCTTTAATATCACTTTAACTTTTGGACACATGGCCTTGCATTCTCATCAAGCACACTTTGTTACGAGGCAGAACATATAATTGACTCAATGACTGCAAGCCGCCTAGACCCGGAAGCAGCAAAGCGTCGCCAACCATACATTTCCACCACCATGTTTCACAGTTGTTATCAGGTCCTTCTGAAATGCTGTCTTCGAGTTGCAGCAAATAGGTCTGCTGTTACTGTGACCAAACAACTCTTATCTTTGGTTGATTAGTCTACAGCACAATGTTCCAGAAAGTCTGCTTGTTACCTATATGTTCAAGGACAAACTATAACCTTGCTCTGAAGTTTTTGTTGGACAGCAATGGCTCTTTCATAACACACCTCTCACGCAGGTCAAAGTGTTACTAAACTCAGGACCCTGCATTCACTATATCCATTCTCCCACAGTACACAGAACATGGACATGCAATTATTGTAGTAATTATAAACGGCTAAATACCTTTTCCCATCAGCAGTATATAGCAGTCTTGTAACTTCTATCGGTGTCTAATATAAGCTTGGTAGAGGAGTTTTCATTCTACTTTGATTGTCCTATGAGGCAGCAAGAACCCTGACCCTCTGGAAAGTGCTGGTTGGCCGTGTGCTGATCACATGCACCCTTCCGAAAAAAAAAAACTCCCTAGCCTCTGTTTTATTAGGAGATGGATTGGGAACTGTGGAAGAAGGGCAGGATCAGAGAAGCCAGGACAGAACAGCCTTTTTACACAATGCAGAGGATTAACCCCTTAGGTTCCACAGTGAGTATAACAAGCATGCTTTACTGCATATACAGACTGATTTTACTGTTGTGGGTTTAGTAACAGTTTAAATTGGGGAAAGCGCTTTTTGATGGTAAATGCATGTACTTTGACTCCAACTGTTGGAAGAGTTCACCCTGTGATGGACTTTTTAGAGACTTATTTCAGTGTCCAGTGTCAGCTCTTGAGCTCAATTTGCCAGTCCTGGACAAATTAACATTCATTTAAAATCTTTACCACTTGTAGAATCTTTTCCTTAACCACTTCAGCCCCGAAAATTGACGTCCTTTTTTCCCCACAAATAGAGCTTTTTTTTGGTGGTGTTTGATCGCCTCTGCGTTTTTGTTTTTTTTTGTTTTTTGCGCTAGAAACAAAAAAAAGTGACAATTTTGAAAAAAAAAACGCATTTTTTAATTAAAAGGAGAAAAAGAAATGCAATATTGGGACTTTAAATGAGGATAGTGGGGCCGTTCAAAACCCCTCCTCCATCCCGGTTCAATATTAAAGTAAAAAAGAGAACAGATGTGGGACTTTGAAGGAGGCACACGGGAGCAAAAGTATAAATTGAGTAAAATAGCGTTTTTTAATAAAATAATACATAAATTGATATATTTACATATTTAGGCACATAGCTCCTATAATGATAATTTGTATTCCATCATAAAATACATTCCAACAAGGGCTTCTTTGCAAACATATGAGGATATAGGTATATGAAAAAATAAAAATAAATCAATAAATATGTGACAAAAAAGTGTCACTAGAAAAAAGTAGCAGAATCAAAAATACAATAAAATTGGAACGTCCATACATAGTTGTGTACACATAACGGTAGTTGTAAGCTCTACGCGTTTCGGGACCTTATAGCCACTCATCAGGAGCAGAACCATAGTGACCACCTATGAATAGGGGAAACGGCAGTATTTAAATAGTTTGAAAAGCAAGTGGGCAAATGTAAAACATGAAATCCCACATTATTACACGAAGACCATAGACTTACAAATATATCTGCGCAATGGCGGTGCAGCCCTGAATGTCAAGCCAGCCAGTAGAGCCAAGAACCGAAGCTGAGGGAGCGTGTCCAGGCCGCAAACCCAGCGCAGAGAAACCCCCAGATTGGGTCAGAGTGTGGGAAATAAATGTATAGGGGTGATAAAGGTGACCTCAAAGGAGGGGAAACAAACTCCTGAAAAACAAATGCACTAAGCGAGTAAATAATATAGTGTGCAGAGGGTAAGAAAGAGTGAAAAACAATTGAGGATGACATGGGATAGAAAGAGTTAAGGGCAAGAGAGGAGGAAGGAGAGAAAGTGAAGAGAAAGAGTTAGAATAAAAACCAGGGCAGTCAAAGGAATAGCCAGAGGGAAAGGATGGTAGAACCAAGAAGAAAGAGGTGAGTGAAGAAAGGGTGAAAGGAAACATACCTGCTAATATTTTTTTACTTTTACTTTTTGCTATAATAAATATCCCCCAAAAATATATAAAAAACAATTTTTTTCCTCAGTTTAGGCCGATATGTATTCTTCTACATATTTTTGGTAAAAAACAAAACAAAACGCAATAAGCGTATATTGATTGGTTTGCGCAAAATCTATAGCGTTTACAAAATATAGTTTATGGCATTTTTATTATTATTTTTTTTTTAATTAGTAATGGCGGCGATCTGTGATTTATATCGTGACTGCAACATTATGGCGGACATATCAGATACTTTTGACACTATTTTGGGACCATTGTCATTTATACAGCAATCAGTGCTATAAAAATGCACTGATTACTGTGTAAATGACACTGGCAGTGAAGGGGTTAACCACTAGGGGGTGATGAAGGGGTTAAGTGTGTCCTAGGGAGTGATTCTAACGGTGGGGGGCATGGGCTTCAACACACATGACAGCGATCACTGCTCTCGATGACAGAGAGAAGTGATCTTTGTCATGACACAAGCCAGAACGGGGAAATGCTTTGTTTACAAAGGCATCTCCCCATTCTACCTCTCTGTGGCACGATCGCGGCTTAAGGCACAGGCGATTTAAGGCACAGAACAAATCAGATTACCATTTAGTATTACTTTGAAAAAAGGAAATATATCTGTTATAACCAATAACAATTTGACTTATCTTTGATATTTCTTTTTTGTACTCTGTTTAATTTCTCTAGTTTTCTTTTTTTTGGTTTTCCCTTTTTTTTGTTTTTAGTTTCGAGTCTGCGGGACCCATGCTCACGGAGAACGCAGCCCACAGTGCCGCTTCTTACAGGGGACGTACCTGTACGCCCTTTTGCCGACCCGTGCCATTCTGTCGACCTATATTGTCGTGCAGCGGTCAGGAAGAGGTTAAAGTGGGATGATTAATTTTAAATCATTTGGAAATCTTTAGGCCTGGATCGCACCTATGCATTATTCAGCACGTTTTCAGTTTTGCAGAAACACACTACAGTCCATTTAACATGGTTTCCTATGGATGTAGTTCACATCTGTGCATTTTATGGAAAGGGCCAGGGACTTTTTTCGGATTTTTGGTTCCATAGACTTCAATGGATGAAAAGCATGTATTGAAAATTGCAAAATTCACCTGCAATATGCAACCTGCATAAGAAAGGTAAGGTAAAGAAGTCAGATTGAACACCAAACACCAGGGTGTTCAATCTGACTTCTTTGCCTTACCTTTCTTTTGTTTTTCCTCCGGTGTCACCGACCTATCGCTATTTAAGGCACAGAACAAATCAGATTACTATTTAGTATTACTTTGAAAAAAGGAAATATATCTGTTATAACCAATAACAATTTGACTTATCTTTGATATTTCTTTTTTGTACTCTGTTTAATTTCTCTAGTTTTTCTTTTTTTTTGGTTTTCCCTTTTTTTTGTTTTTATTCATTGCCTTCTTTGCATTCTTTGAATTTTTCAGCATCATGACAAACTATTGTGGAAATGCATTTGACGGACTTATGGACAAAATCCACAAGTCCCAAAATGCTGCCAGTGGTGGCCTATCTATGGACAGGTTTTTCCTCAGGTTGCAGCGAATGTTAGAAAAGAAATCCAGGCTTTACTGGAATAAGTGGTATTTTGTAAAGTATAAGAAGATAGAGATGGAGGTTCTGGATATTTCTTGTGCCATGTACTTGTGTATTTCCTTTTCAATATGTGGGCATCCTTGAACCCTCTACGGGCTGCAAATTAAATCCATTAATTATTGTCCATTATAATTGTACATTATGTATTATTTATATTCAGAATGTTTTCACATGTGAATAAGTCCCTCATGTATTGTTTCTTTGCTTGTACCCTCCCTTTTGGCTTAGCTTTTCTAGTGGCTGTATGGACGCCCTGGGCACCAATCGAGCTGTATGTACAATCAATTATCCAGCTGACTGGAGCCCTAGAAGTTTGAGTCCCTGGCTTACATATCCGATCCTATTTTTTCCTGCATGATAATATGATTGCAGCCTTTTTGCTGCTATTTCTATTACCTGCATGGTTTTATCCCTATTGGCTAAACCATCCCTTCAGGGCATTCCCTTAACCAAAATGGTGTGTCTGCTTGTGAGGTTGATATCCTGCATGCCGTCTTTTAGACATGGCGCATGCGCGTGGGCATCTTTACTTTGTAATGCTGATAGCGTCACATCTTGCACGCCATTTTTGAGACCTGGCCATGCGCGTGGGCATCTTCACCCAGCGTCTGCATCCCGGCGGTGACGTCAGACGCCGCCGGGAAGAATATATGAATGCGGCTATCCGCTGCAACGATCTGCCAGAGACGCTCTGCGAGTGGGAGAGTGAACATCTCTCCAGCCTCTCTGTACACATTTGAGTTTTTCGACTCAGGTGAGTTTACTGCTCTGCAAACACCAGATTCAGCTATTCACTTATTTTGATACTTAGTGCTGTCGCTTTTTCTTTTTTTGTTTCCATGACCCTTTAGATTTTCTAGTTACAAGTACTACTTGAATAGTGCTATCTATACGAAGTGGGTCCAGCTGCATGTGTTTTCTCCATACTCCAGCTGGACACTCCTTAGATGTATATTCCATGCTGGACTTGACTATTGACCAGCAGGATATTTATATTGATTCAACTTTTTACGTATGTACCTGAGGTAGCACCCTTATTATTATTTTAATTTTTTCTTTTGTTTGTTTTGATATTTTTTTAATATCAATAATCAATACTTAATTCCAACATACCTCCTTGTTCCCCCCCCCTTCAGGAACATGTGTATTTAAATGCATTTCCTCCTGCGACCACATGAAAACAAACTTCTGGGCGGGGCACTCTGACCATATATGGGACGTATAATGTTCCATCTTCAAATCAAGTTTTTTATGTAGTTCTATGCAGCCCGGGTAAGATTCATCTTTTCCCACATTAATTTATATTTCTTGTATATTTGTTTCATTTAACTACTATTGTACTTCTTGATTAACTGCATACTTATGTTATGCCAATATTACAGTATTGATTAGCTTGTTTTCTTCTTTTGATCAAAACAACCAACATGAGATCTCATTTCTGTCTCTTTTGTTATCCATAGCATATTATACATTCCACCTGAATCTCCTGAAGAAGCATAAAAAAGTGAAACATGTTGAGTGGTAGTGTTTGTATATGTGCTTTTCAATGGAACATACAATTCGTGATATGGATGGTTTATTTTCTTCATGTTTTTTATCTTTGTAATAAAATAATTAATTTTATTGTTTGTGCAATTGTGTTTTTATACTCCTATTTATAACACTGTTAACCACTTCAGCCCCGGAAGGATTTACCCCCTTCCTGACCAGAGCACTTTTTACAATTTGGCACTGCGTCGCTTTAACTACTAATTGCGCGATCATGCAATGGTGTACCCAAACGAAATTTGCGTCCTTTTCTTCCCACAAATAGAGCTTTCTTTTGATGGTATTTGATCACCTCTGCCATTTTTATTTTTTGCGCTATAAATGGAAAAAGACCGAAAATTTTGAAAAAAAATGATATTTTCTACTTTTTGTTATAAAAAAAATCCAATAAACTCAATTTTAGTCATACATTTAGGCCAAAATGTATTTGGCCACATGTCTTTGGTAAAAAAAAAAGTCAATAAGCGTATATTTATTGGTTTGCGCAAAAGTTATAGCGCCTACAAACTAGGGTACATTTTCTGGAATTTACACAGCTTTTAGTTTATGACTGCCTATGTCATTTCTTGAGGTGCTAAAATGGCAGGGCAGTACAAACCCCCCCCAAATGACCCCATTTTGGAAAGTAGACACCCCAAGGAAATTGCTGAGAGGCATGTTGAACCCATTGAATATTTATTTTTTTTGTCCCAGGTGATTGAATAATGACAAAAAAAAAATAAAAAATTTACAAAAAGTTTCCACTAAATGATATATTGCTCACACAGGCCATGGGCATATGTGGAATTGCACCCCAAAATACATTCAGCTGCTTCTCCTGAGTACGGGGATACCACATGTGTGGGACTTTTTGGGAGCCTAGCCGCGTACGGGGCACCGAAAACCAAGCACCGCCTTCAGGATTTCTAAGGGCATAGATTTTTGATTACACTCCTCACTACCTATCACAGTTTTGAAGGCCATAAAATGCCAAGATGGCACAAAACCCCCCCAAATGACCCCATTTTGGAAAGTAGACACCCCAAGCTATTTGCTGAGAGGTATGTTGAGTCCATGGAATATTTTATTTTTTGACACAAGTTGTAGGAATGTGACAATTTTTTTTTTTTTTTTGCACAAAGTTGTCACTAAATGATATATTGCTCACACAGGCCATGGGCATATGTGGAATTGCACCCCAAAATACATTCTGCCGATTCTCCTGAGTACGGGGATACCACATGTGTGGGACTTTTTGGGAGCCTAGCTGCGTACGGGGCCCCGAAAACCCAGCACCGCCTTCAGGATTTCTAAGGGCGTAAAGTTGTAATTTCACTCCTCACTCCCTATCACATTTTTGAAGGCCATAAAATGCCCAGATGGCACAAACCCCCCCCCCCCCCCAATTGACCCCATTTTGGAAAGTAGACACCCCAAGCTATTTGCTGAGAGGCATGTTGAGTCCATGGAATATTTTATATTTTGACACAAGTTGCGGGAAAGTGACAATTTTTTTTTTTTTTTTTTGCACAAAGTTGTCACTAAATGATATATTGTTCAAACATGCCATGGGCATATGTGGAATTACACCCCAAAATACATTCTGCTGCTTCTCCTGAGTACGGAGATACCACATGTGTGGGACTTTTTGGGAGCCTAGCCGCGTACGGGGCCCCGAAAACCAAGCACCGCCTTCAGGATTTCTAAGGGCATACATTTTTGATTTCACTCCTCACTACCTATCACAGTTTTGAAGGCCATAAAATGCCAAGATGGCACAAACCCCCCCCAAATGACCCCATTTTGGAAAGTAGACACCCCAAGCTATTTGCTGAGAGGCATGGTGAGTATTTTGCAGCTCTCATTTGTTTTTTAAAATTAAGAAAGACAAGAAAAACATATTTTTTTTTTCTTTTTTCAATTTTCAAAAGTTTGTGACAAAAAGTGAGGTCTGCAAAATACTCACTATACCTCTCAGCAAATAGCTTTGGGTGTCTATTTTCCAAAATGGGGTCATTTGGGGGGGGGGGGGTTTGTGCCATCTGGGCATTCCATGGCCTCCGAAACTGTGATAGGCAGTGAAGAGTGAAATCAAAAATTTACGCCCTTAGAAAGCCTGAAGGCGGGGCTTGGTTTTCGGGGTCCCGTACGCGGCTAGGCTCCCAAAAAGTTTCACACTTGTGGTATCCCCGTACTCAGGAGAAGCAACAGAATGTATTTTGGGGTGTAATTTCACATATTCCCATGGCATGTTTGAGCAATATATCATTTAGTGACAACTTTGTGCAAAAAAAAAAAAAAAAAATTTGTCTTTTTCCCGCAACTTGTGTCACAATATAAAATATTCCATGGACTCGACATGCCTCTCAGCAAATAGCTTGGGGTGTCTACTTTCCAAAATGGGGTCATTTGGGGGGGGTTTGAACTGTCCTGGCATTTTATGCACAACATTTAGAAGCTTATGTCACACATCGACCACTCTTCTAACCACTTGAAGACAAAGCCCTTTCTGACACTTTTTGTTTACATGAAAAAATATTATTTTTTTTTGCAAAAAAATTACTTTGAACCCCCAAACATTATATATTTTTTAAAGCAAATGCCCTACAGATTAAAATGGTGGGTGTTTAATTTTTTTTTTTCACACAGTATTTGCGCAGCGATTTTTCAAACGCATTTTTGGGGGAAAAAACACACTTTTTTAAATTTTAATACACTAAAACACACTATTTGGTCAAAATGTTTGATGAAATAAAAAAGATGATCTTAGGCCGAGTACATGGATACCAAACATGACATGCTTTAAAATTGCGCACAAACGTGCAGTGGCGACAAACTAAATACATTTTTAAAAGCCTTTACAGGTTACCACTTTAGATTTACAGAGGAGGTCTACTGCTAAAATTACTGCCCTCGATCTGACCTTCGCGGTGATACCTCACATGCATGGTGCAATTGCTGTTTACATTTGACGCCAGACCGACGCTTGCGTTCGTCTTTGTGCGAGAGCAGGGGGTGCTTTTTTTTATTTATTTTTTTTTTTGCTTTTTTATCTTATTTTTAAACTGTTCCTTTCATTTTTATTTTTTTAAATCATTTTTATTGTTATCTCAGGGAATGTAAATATCCCCTATGATAGCAATAGGTAGTGACAGGTACTCTTTTTAGAAAAAATTGGGGTCTATTAGACCCTAGATCTCTCCTCTGCCCTCAAAGCATCTGACCACACCAAGATCGGTGTGATAAAATGCTTTCCCAATTTCCCAATGGCGCTGTTTACATCTAAGTCATGAAATGCTCGTAGCTTCCGGTTTCTTAGGCCATAGAGATGTTTGGAGCCATTCTGGTCTCTGATCAGCTCTATGGTCAGCTGGCTGAATCACCGGCTGCATTCTCAAGTTCCCTGTTGGGACAGGAGAGCCAGAGAAAAACATGGAAGACGGTGGGGGGGGGGCATTCCCTCCCACTGCTTGTAAAAGCAGTCTAGAGGCTAATTAGCCGCTAGGATTACTTTTACAAGAAAGCCGACCACTGGCTGAAAAGAATGATACCAAGATGATACCTAAACCTGCAGGCATCATTCTGGTATAACCACTCAAAGTCCAGCAACATACCAGTACGTTGCTGGTCCTTGTTGGGCATACATTGTAAACTTTTTTTTCATGCAGCCTGTGGGCTGAACGAAAAAAAGATATTGATCGGTGGGTATGCCCACCATTAGAATACCTCCCTTCATCCACCCACTTCTAATGATGGGCATACATGCACCGTATATATATGCCGAAGCATGGGGGCATCCTCCCGCAAAAGGCAGGAGCAAATCGCTCCTCCACCCACTGCTGCCCCCACGCTTCGGCATATATGCTGAAGTATGTAACTGTGGTGGTGAAATCACCTCCGACAGCGCTGGAGTCACGGCTTTATATATCGTGGGAGCAAACGCTGTTGCTGTCAAGATAAATAAATCCGTGCTGCAACTGAATGGCGTACTTGCTAAGCAAATGATGGTTAACAAAAAAACAAAGTAACATTACAGTATAACAGTAATACTTACCATACCTGCAAAGCAAAATACAAAAAAAAATAGTAAAAAATAAAACATTTAACGCAACCTGTGCCTACCTAAAAAATATATATGCCGAAGCATGGGGGCATCCTCCCGCAAAAGGCAGGAGCAAATTGCTCCTCCACCCACTGCTGCCCCCACGCTTCGGCATATATGCTGAAGTATGTAAATGTGGTGGTGAAATCACCTCCGACAGCGCTGGAGTCACGGCTTTATGTATCGTGGGAGCAAACGCTGTTGCTGCCAAGATAAATAAATCCGCTCTGCAGCTGAATGGCGTACCTGAAAACAAAAAAGTGGTTAACAATAAAAAAAACAAAGTATAAAAAAATTGCATACCTATAAAGCAAACATGATAAAAACATAACAATAAAACATTGCAGTATAGAATGCAGAACAATAGAGAGAGAATAGAGAGAGAACAATAAAACAACAACTATTTTTGGTTTTTTTATTTTATATATTTTTTTGTGTTTTTTTTCTTTTTTTTTACTTTTTTTTGTTTTTTTTACACTTTTTTTTGTAGCTTTAACTTTTTTAACTGGTACCAGGTTTGGGTCTCTCAAAATGCGACAGCATCTTGGGAGACCCTGTGGAAGTGTGTCCTAGTCTGTGCAGTGCTGTACCCTACGCTAATACTCCACTAGTGTATGGTAGCGTTCAAAACATTCACCAATGCAAAGACCAGGATTGCCAGGACAGAGGGGACAATAATACCGGGTGTCACGCCTAAATCCGCACTTGCTGCAGACCCGACATCTTTTTTGGGGGGTTCGTTGGGTAGGGGTACTCGAGAGGGCATAAAGAAAATGCCTCTCATGCAGCCGGCTTACTGCATTTGGTTGGGGATGGTGAGGTGGAGCACCGTCTGGATACAGAAGGGCTCTGAGGATCTCTTCCTGGAATTTAAGGAAGGATCCAGTCCGTCCTGAAGCTCTGTATAGCACATAAGCATTCAGCAAAGCCAATTGAAATAAATAAACAGACACTTTTTTGTACCAGCGTCTGGCCTTACGGGCAATTAGGTACGGCGCCAACAACTGGTCGTTGAGGTCCACCCCTCCCATATTAAGGTTATATTCGTGGACACAGAGGGGTTTCTCCACAACACCAGTCGCCGTAGGAATTTGGACCATCGTGTCTGCATGAAGGGAGGTGAGAACGAAAACATTCTTCTTATCCCTCCACTTCATAGCGAGCAAATTATTATACTTCAAGCAGGCTCTCTCCCCCAGCCTAAGACGGGAATCTACAAGCCGCTGGGGAAAGCCCCGGCGATTAGGTCGCACGGTGCCACATGCTCCAATCTGATGATCAAAAAGGTGGCTAAAAAGTGGCACGCTCATATAATAATTGTCTACGTACAAGTGGTACCCCTTTCCGAATAAGGGTGACACCAAGTCCCACACTATCTTGCCAGCGCTTCCAATGTAGTCAGGGCAGTTTGTCGGCTCTACGTGACTATCTTTGCCCTCGTAAACCATAAAACTATATGTATAGCCTGTGGCCCTGTCACAGAGCTTATACATCTTGACCCCGTATCTGGCACGCTTGCTGGGAAGGTACTGTTTGAATGACAAGCGGCCAGAAAATTTAACCAGGGACTCATCAACGCAGACAACTTGATGGGGAGTAAACAAGTCTGCAAAACGTTGGTTGAAGTGGTTTACGAGGGGCCGAATTTTGTAGAGCCGATCGTATGCAGGGTCTCCACGAGGACGACAGAGTTCATTGTCGTTGAAGTGCATGAACCGCAAAATCTGCTCGTATCGTGCCCTGGCCATGGAGGCAGAGAACAAGGGTGAATGGTAAATTGGGTCAGTGGACCAATATGACCGCAACTCACTCTTTTTATTCAACCCCATGAGGAGGGAAAGGCCCAGAAAGATCTTAAATTCGGAGACCGTAATTGGTCTCCAATCTCTGGCAAAGGAGGACTGGGGATTAGCGGCGATGTATTGACCAGCGTATAAATTGCTTTGGTCCACAATAGATCTATAGAGATCTTCGGTGAAAAACAGCGAATAAAAATCCAGTGGCGTAAAGTCAACTGTTTCCACCTGAATTCCGGGTTGGCCAGTGAAAGGGGGAAGTATGGGCGCTGCAGAAGTGGTGGGTATCCAATTCGGATTGGCGAATGCAGCAGGAAGGGCACTATGGGCACGACAGGCCTGTGTTCGTCTTCTTGGTGGCAGTGGGACACTACTTGTGCTTGCCATCTCGCCAGCTTGAACTGCACTTATGGGACTCGCCACGTCACCAAGTGTTACTGCAGTGCTGGATGTACGACCAGGGTGTACTAGGCCGCTGGTGCTTGCCAGTTCACCAGAAGGAATAGCGGCACTAGTATTTCTCTGCTCCATACGAGAGCCCTGCGGTTCTTGCACTTCAAGGACAGAATAAGTTCGGGGTCTGGTACGCCTGACCTTAGCAGGGACCACAACTCCGTTGTCAGAGCTATCTGTCATGGAGCCGCTGTCCTCTACAGGATCGTATTCTGAGCCTGAATCTGACAGATGAGTGACTTCCTCTTCACTATCTGTCATGCTCAGAAACCTGTAGGCTTCTTCACTAGTGTACCTTCGATTTGCCATTTTGGCCTCTAAATTTAGGGGTACACTAGTGAGACTCACAGGCAAAAAAGCTCCTGACTGTCAGCGACTGATTCAAAACGCTACCAAAAAACTGTTAGCGATCGCAGGGATCAGGCCTGACTCTGTGAACGCTGCAGTTATGTGTGCTTAGTGTTTTGTAAGTGTCAGTTATCGATCGATACTGCACTTGGGTAGGCTGGGCTGGGCTGGGCTGGGCCAAGGAGCAAAACGCAGGTGCTAGCAGGTATCTGGGCTGATCCCGCTAACACTGCGTTTCAGGGAACCCTAAACTGCTGGGGAGTATAGATCTGATCGGATCAGATATCGATCCGTTCAGATACTATAGCACTAAGGGAGGTGTATGCTGCGTGCGTGGGTTTTAGCGGTACTAGCGCTAACCTGACGCCTGGGGTGACGCAGACCTTATCAGATCCTAAAAACTTAACTTCTATCACCGCCGGGCAATTAGGGGGTTAAACCTTTATAAGGTAATAAACGGCGGGTGCCCTAAAACTATAATAAACTATAATAAACTGTAATAAACTATAATAAACTACAAAAAACAAACAAATCTAACCAGCGTCACCCGTAACACTTATACGGTGATCGCTGGTGAAAGGGTTAACTAGGGGGCAATCGGGGGGTTAAAACCTTTAGCAGGTAGTATATGGGGGTCCCTGTCGCTATAAAACACTGACAGCGAACCTATATACTTACCTCCCTAAACTAGCGTCACCTGTGTCACTAATACAGCGATCAGAAAAACGATCGCTTAGTGACACTGGTGACGGGGGGTGATCACGGGGTAACCCTTTATTAGGGGGGGTTAGGGGGGTACCCTGGACCTAAAGGGGGGTACCCTAGACCTAAAGGGGGCTAACCTAACTGCCCTAACACTTATAACTGACACAAACTGACACCAATGCAAAAAAAAAACACTGCTATTGGTGTCAGAGTGACAGGGGGTACAGGGGGGTGATCGGGGGGTGACAGGGGGGTGAAAAGTGTGCCTGCGTGTTCTACTGGAAGTGTAGTGTTGGTGCACTTACTTGGATGTCTTCTCTCCTTGGCGTCGGATCAAAAAGACCGGCTCCAGGAGAGATGACATCACTTCCTCTCCCTCTGTTTACATTACAGAGGGAGAGGAAGCATTTGATTCGCTGGGAGCAATCGGGAGGGGTTGGCCATCAATGGATAGCCTCCCCCTGACCCCTAATCGCCCACGAACAAGAGCCGACCGCCTACGGCACCGGGGGGGTCCGATCGAACGTGATTTTGCCTGCCCGTGCCGCTCTGATCACGTATATAGGCGTGAGGCGGTCGGCAAGTGGTTAAAGTCCCGAGGTTTGTTACCCCCCTTCCCCTACTCTATATTGCAACCTGCATAGGTGTGAATCAGGCCTTAGTAAATCTCTTCCAGACTCCTATGCATCTACAGCTTTCTTTCTGATGGCCTTTGAGAGCTCTATTGATTTTGGCATGATGACACCACACACATCAATGGCAAAGAGAACACAAAGCTAGATATCTGAGGTTTACAAATGACAAGTACCACCTGCTTTTTTTCCTTTCTAATCATTGGCAGCTAATCTGGAACTCTGGATTCCAATTTCATGGATTTGATGTGATGGTAAATATAGCTGTGTACTTACTGTTTCAGCATGCCAAGTCTGCATTTTTGTTAATTTAATGATTTATAAATCATGTCAATGTCACTGACAGGTAAAGGGAATATCTTGTTACAATGGCATCTGAAAATTGGTGGGATATATTAGGCAGCAAGTAAACATGTTGTCCATGAAGTTGATGTGGTGAAAGCAGAAAAAAATTGGCATCACAGTTTGTTGTGTATGTGGCTGTGAAGCCCATGGTGACCCATCTCCACAAATCTTCTACAATGGTCACATGAACATCAGAGATGGACTATGGAGCAACGGAAAAAGGTGGCCCGGTCTGATGAATCACATTTTTTTTTACATCATGTGGATGGCTGGGTGCATCACTTACCTGGGGAAGAGATGGTACCAGGATGCAGTATAAAAAGGCAAGTTGGTAGAGGCAGTGTGATGCCTTGAGCAATGTTATGCTGGGTAACCTTGGGTTCTGACATTCATGTGGATGTTACTTTGGTGTTCAAGCCTCAATGGGTCAGGGCTGTTTCAACAAAAGGGGGCCATGCTCAATATTAGATGAGTGGTCATAATGTTATGGCTGATCGGTGTATGTTCAAGTATACAGTATCACCCTTATCTGTAGACAGTATTTTATGCAAGATCTAATGTGTGTCTGTTCGAATATGTTGAAAAGCCAACAATTTCCATAGGGTGCACTTACTTTTTCACATGACCGTAAGGGCTCATTTACAAATGCTTTGCCCTCTGAAGAGCGATTTGAAGTAGATTGCTTTTCAGAGAGACACATGCAGATACTTTGCCCCACTGCAAAAGGAGAATTTCCACGTTTCCTGGAGTTCAGCTTTAACCTGCCAGAGCAAATATGCTTAACATAAAGAGCGGGATCAAATTTTGGTGAGACACCTTATTTCATTGATGTTTGTATGGCATTCTTGGGACAGCGTACACATTACAATAAAAAAAATAACAGTCATTATCATAATTCCAATTCAAAGTTAATGTTCAGGTACTGGGTACGTATCGACTTACATTATTCATTCAGCAAGCATAGACAGGCTTTTGGCAGTTAATGTATCACAATTCCTACAGAAGGTGAAGGATCAGTAATCATGATTAATTAGCTACTGCTGTGCGTGAAAGATTCTTTATTATACATATTAGTTTGCAGGATTCTGCTGTACGCTGCCATCCGATTTACCCGAGGCACAACACATTCCACACAGGTAATCCAATCCCCTACCTAATACTGCACACCCCCAGAACAGCGCTATATAAGCAGCTACATGTCTGAATCTATCACACCGTGCGTCCTGCCATGACTTACAGGACATGAGAAAATATAACCAGGCAGGTTATGGTGAGACGAGCAAAAAGGAACCAAAAACAACTCCATAAATCATTGAGGGAACAGCAGCGCCTACTTAAAGAGAAACTCCACTTTCGTGGGAAAGAAATAGCGAATAAAAAATAAAATAAAAAATATAGCATAAACAATTGCGAAACAAGTCATACTGTAATTGAATGTTATTAAAAATGACCTTTCCTTTTCAATTGGTAACTCTGTATTTTCCGTAAAATGCAATGCAAGATGGTGTACAGAACGCCCCATCAGTCATTTCATTTCCTGCTTGTGTGATTGGCTGACTGATTTTCCCAGAAGTCTGCACTAAGATACAAGTCAGATATTTGGCTTCCCCTGCAAGAAAAATGTCATTTTTGGTGAGATACTCCCTAAGGAAAATCGCGTCTATGAGTAATGGCAATAGAGTTCCACGTTGCAGATCTGATGTTCTTTGCTAGCTAGTTGGAGCTTGTTAACCGTAATCCGTTGTGTTGGTTGTGGATAAATCAATAGGTTCCTAGTGGTGAAGATCTAAGAGCGTCTGAGCACAGTGTTCAAGCAATGCAGTAAAGTGTTCTTGGGGTAAAGATGTCTTTGCAAAGTGTTCTGTAATGGTGGCAGTAAATAGATAAAGGGTGGAGCAATTTGCCCTCACACCAATGACAAAATCGATTTGAGGTCTTCTGGACAGGAACACATATAGCGACACTCGGGCAGCGGATTCGCTGTCTTGGTCTTCCGAAGTGACTTGCCCCACGCACTCACACCGATGGGCAGATGATCCAAGTGATGTTAGTGGCAGGATGTCCGACAGCAAATAACAAAGCTGGGCCCCTTAGGCATCGGGGTGGAAGTAAGGCTCCACGTGGTAGGCCGCGACCTCTCTCTCCCTGTTACACAGAGAGGACCATCTGGCTTCAGGCCCAGGAGAAAGAGAGCTCTGCACGGGCTTCTCACTCCTTTTATGGACTCTCCCAGCAAGCTTTATGCGACCATAAGGATCCCTGGGATGTGTAGTCTTAGGGTACATGGGTGCATAGCAATAGTCTGAGGGAGAACTATACGTCCCATAATTAACTTTCTTGGACACACAAGTATGAGGTCACTGATAACACGGATAACCAAAAGGGACAAACGATGTCTAAAAACATTGAAAGGTACGGTGCTTTTTTGTTAACAGTCCATATCATTAAACAATGAACATTGATCACCCAGAGGGGAATGTTTTTTGTTCTCAAAAAAGTGAAGTTACTCTTTAAAGATGAATTCCGGGTATAGGTATTTTATACATAGTTACATAGTTAGAACCATGTAACTATGTATATAACGTACCTGGCTGATGCCCCTGGAAGCTGGAAATCACTGAAGTAGACACCGCTACTCCAGTGGTCTCCACTTGCTTTCTTGCTTTTAAGCAAATCTGCATTCCCATCTGTAAGAGAGGCTTCATGGTTGGCTGGCTTTGGTGCCAAAGCACAAGTCTCTACCCCCGCTCCAGCCCTGCCAGAACAATGTCCCTCCTGCTAAGGTCAAACCTTCAGCTATTTTGTGCCCCGTTCCTTGCCATTAGCCTCCACATGACATTCCCAGCCATAGATCTTTAAATCTCCAAGAAAGGAATGCCCACACAAGAAATAATTTTGCTGCACTTTACTGGTGGTAAACAGGAAACAGCATTACAGTTGGATCACAGGGACATACTGTACATTTCGAAGTCACTTGACATTACACAGTCAATCATATTTAGTGGATGATCTGCAGTAGTCACAGGTGAAAGCATTTGCAGCCATCTCTCTTTCAGTCTCTCTTTTGCCCCAGGTCATTAGAACTCACAGGACTGTGCTCTCTGTAGTCAACTCCTTGCTAGGTACATCTCTCCCGGGAACTCTCCAGGGAAGCAGTCTCACACAGGGATCTCACAGTCTGGCCTAAAAAGACTTTTGTAATCCACCCTACCCTCACCTCCATAAGGGACAGAATGACTACTGCTACCTAGAGTTGGGCAAACAGTTTGAGCTGTGCAAAAGTTTGCAGTTTTGCAGGGCGCTCGGTGGGATATTCGCCTGCCGAGTGCTCTGCAATGCACTGCACATTGCATTCTAAGCTCGGATTGGGCAAAGCTTTGCCCAGTCAGGGCATAGTGAATAGCTGGTGGCACTGCCCCCTTGTGACATCACCAACCTAGCATGCACCGGTCAGTGACGTCACATTGGACGGGTCCACCAGGTGACACTGTCAGGTGGCACTGCCACTTACCTATATAAGAACTGTCAAATGGCGCAGCCTGCAGTACACGGTTTAGCCTTCGATGCGGGTAAAGCTCTTTTTTTTTTCTTTTTCGGGTCCGGCGGTGGCAGCGGGCGTCGTGATTGACGATGGCTCTTCATCGGGGGACATTGTTTTTTTATTTTTAATAAAGGAATTGTCAAAAACTGTGGGTGTTTTATTTTGACACTTTTTTGGTGAATGGGTAGGGGTACTTCTGATGTTCTGAAAAAGCCCCCTGCCCGCAGACCCCTACAAATACAGTTCGTGTTGTTGGGAAGAGGCTCCTGCCCCTCAACATGGGGACAAGGTGCTTTGGGGGTGTTGAAGGCATGTGGCCTAGTATGGTTCAGGATGGGGGTGTCGCTTGCTCGTTCCCCCCCTTTCCTGACCTGCCAGGCTGCATGCTCAGATGGGGTCTGGTATAGATTTTGGGGGGATCCCACGCCGTTTTTGTCTTTTTTTGGCATGGGGTGTCCCTTAAAACCCACACCAGACCCCAAAGGGCCTGGTATGGATTGGGAGGCAATCCTCACGCCTTTTTTTAAACATTTTTCTATTACCGGTAATGGTATTGTATTGTTGGCAATTTAAATGTAATTTTTTTTTCTTTATAAATGTCAGTTTTGCTGCAACCGGTTGTATACACAGTACAGATGCACCACTTTACAGGCAAACTAAGGGGTCCCCCCCACACACTATATTTAAAGACATTTTTGAATTTTAATTGTTTCACTTTAAGCATTATTAAAAACAATCTTTAAAAAAAATTTTTTTTTGCATTAATACATGTCCCCTGGGGCAGTGCCTGGATGCCCATACCCCTTTTATGGCCAATTACTTGCATATAAGTTTTCAAAATGGGCACTTTTGATTTTTCAGGTTCGGGTCCAAACTTTTGCGATGTTCGAGAGTTCTGACGCGAACCGAACCCAGGGGTGTTCAGCAAAACTCTACTGCAGTGCTGGCTCCTCCTAGGTACAAGTCCACTCCACCTGGCCTCTTGCCCTGTCCAGGGCACATACATGCTTGTTACATCCTCACAGATGTGGGGTGTTTAGTTCCCATGCCCCAAGGGAAAGTATGCTCCTACCTGCCTTATATAAGGGTGCTGACTCACCCCTGACATCACTACAGGAGGGCTCTACCTAAAAGGGCCCAGCACCTAAAAACACTGCCTGCTGTAACCAGGCACTATTCTGGTACAGAGCCACCTAGTGGCAAAGTAGCTAACTGCACCTGCCTACACATCAACTTGTATGAGAATGCAAAACCTGCTTGAAAAGAACAGAACCCTATCAACACAGGCCCTTAAGGAATAGAGTACATCCAAATGTTTAGAGAAAAGCAGATCATTCAGTGTCAGAGAGAATAATACACATAATCCTCTCTGTAAACACATTTACTTAAATTATGTCCTTATTTTACATTTTGAAGCTGTGTTAGCTGGTAATTGCTTCCTAGGCTCCATGTACTTTGATGTATATTTTAATTCATTGATGATACATGTAAGGTTTGGGAACAGAGCGCAGCGATTACTGCTCGCTCCTTGGTGTATGTTGTGACAGAGGACCAGGGAGCAGTTAGCTGACACACACTTAATGAAGCCATTTACCTGTCTTAGATCATGTATGGGCTCTATGAACCCTGCCAACAGCTTTTATTTTCTCTTTCCTTTCCCTGATCAAAGTTGAAGAGTGAAGATTGCTTTATGTAAGTGATATTATTTTCTTCTAGAAGCTGTAGTGATCTTCACAGATGTAAAAGATCAAATACTAGCCGATGTTCTTAGAACTTCTTCAAGAAATGGATATACAGTACGTGTCTAAAGGCAGTCTTGGTGAGGACAAAATCAGTCAGCGTTTATCAAATGCTCAAGACATACCAAAGCCAGAATGATACCTATAATATTAAAGACACTTAAAGTTCACTATTCACTGCACCCCTTTCCCCACCTTTCTCTTACACAATAACAGTTATCATGTTTTGTGTGTTTTATATAGCCGATTTTTGCTCCTCCACCCTCCCATTTCCTAACTTCTTACTTAGGCAAGGGTGCAGTACCCTCAGCAACCCGAATGTAGGCAAGGGCAGGTGTTCTCCCTGCCTGTAGTTTGCAATGTGAGGCAGAGGAAGAGGAGGAGCCAGATAAGGGAATTGTCCCCTTATGGACTATGTTAGTCCTCTCTGGGAAGGCAAAAAGAAAAAGATCTGGTGTCACCCGCAAACCACCTCCATCCCAACATATGCAACAAAAAACAGGAAATCGCCCCGGGACTTTAAATGGAGTGAATGCGGTTAGCAAACAATTGACAGAGTAAATGCAGTCTCAAAATGTATTAAAATTGTCATGCAAACATAAACAACATGAATTATAGCCAAGCAACTGAAATGATACATACAGTAAAAAATTTCATTACACGTATCATGGTATAAAATGTAAATGGCAAAGTACACAGGCATAAAAAGTATCTCAATGCGTTTCGCAAAACCATGCTCGCTTCATCAGGGGTAGATGCGTGTGTAGTACATCGGTAGGGGGTATAATGAACCAAATAAGTATCAACACAGAAATGGTATCGTGACAATTAGTCAAGAGGGTCCAAAATGCATGGCCCTATACTCACCAGAGGCTAGATCAGACTACAAAATGCTGAATACCCAGAGGTGGCAGTAATGAGCGTCTGGCTTGGGAGCTGAGGAGGCAGAGGAAAAACCAACCCAACAGAGCACAAACGGAGGGCAGACATGGCCGGGATGGGGGTGTGTGTCACCAAAGATCTCCCAGTATCCATTATGAATGTCAACTGAAACATAAATGCATATGTATCAATAGATGCTGTAATAACAGCATAGAAGTAAAGTAGTATATGATATAAGTATGTATATGCATGAACCAATCTGGTTCAATAATGGTATGGGCTTAGAATCTAGGGGACAACAGAGAAAAAAAATATTAAATATAATAATAAATAAATAAAATATTTGTGTCCCACATAGCATGTCACAAGTCCATTGTATATCTCAGCTAAAATATGAATATATGTATATTAGTTGGTACTATACCAACAGAGTAACCATGAAGTATACAATGTAATAAAAAAATTATATATACATATGAACCAATGTTGTTGAAAGCTAGATGGACTTGGAAACTCGGAGACAGTGAAATAAATGAGATGAATGTGTAATGGCATGTGCATGAATGAACCATGAGAGTGAACATAATAATGTGTGAGACAATATTTTTGGCAGACCACGCTGAAGTTAAGTGCTCAAATGTGAAGGGAGTGAATGGATGATTAGCATCCATTAAGGAGTGTGGACTCACCTTGAATGAAGTGAAACTTCTGCGTGTGAGTAAAACAGGAAATAGGAAGTGACAAACAGATCCTAGCCATGACTAGCCCTCAATTTATATCCCCAGAGGGCCCAGTGAGCTCCGCCTCCAACGCCATGTGTGCGTGACAAGGCACGTAAATGTAAAAGACGCTTGCCGCCAAATGGGGGTGCGCCTACGCAGACGCCCCCAGTCACACGTGCTGACCTGCTACGCAACAGCGAACTGACGCTGCATCCACGGACATCGCCCAGTAGGTGTGGTTGCATGACGCCGATGCGTAGGTGGCCCCGCCCATACGGACAGGGCAGGGGGGACCACAGAAGGTATGAAAACTTTCCTTGTACACATCACAGCTCCCGAGCTGGACGATAACCAATGCCACCAACAGGGAACCTAGATCAGCCCATGGGAGATGTCGTACCTGAGTGTTGGACGAAATGGCTGAAAGGGCTACGGAATAGAATAATTGTATGTAATGAATAGTTGGCTCTGGGAAGGCAGGTATCTGACTGGATGTCCAATTCTTGCAAGAGTTTGTGCGGCCATCTTACAGTGTTACTAAACCCACAACAGTAAAATCAGTCTGTATATGCAGTAAAGCATGCTTGTTATGATCACTGTGGAACCTAAGGGGTTAATCCTCTGCATTGTGTACTGTCTCCAATCCATCTGCTGATAGAACAGAGCCTTGGGGGCACTCTACACATGCTCAGTTTGGTGTGTATTGATAGAGAGTTTTTTTTTTTTTACTTGGGAGAGTGCATGTGATCAGCACAGGGCCAATCAGCACTGTCCAGACAGAGGGCCAGGGGTCCTGCAGCCTTAAAGGACAGTCAGAGTAGAATGAAAACTCCTCCTTCCTACAAGCTTTAACCAGACACTGATAAAAGTCACAAGACTGCTATATACTGCTGATGAGAAAACGTTTTTAGCAGTTTATATTTACTAAAATAGTTGCATTTCCATGTTCTGTGTATTGTGGGAGACCAGATATAGTGAATGCAAAAGAGAGGGGAGAGGTAAAAGATGGATTATTCAAGTGCCAGAACACAGACCAAAACTAAAATGTTACAAAGTTTTATTACAAAATCATTGTTGCTTAATAAACAATAACAATTTGAAATTCCACTGCTTGGACAGCAGCATTGCCTTCCTTCTATTATCGCATGTGAAGGAAAAAATCCCTATATATTTAATAAAACCAGCACAGTCACAATGGTAATTCTAAACAATTCTGTGCTTGCTGGGGAGGCTTCCATCACGAGCTACATACCTAATGTGTTTCGCAGGCAACCACGCTTCAGGAGGAATAGGAGAAAACTATTTAAACCTTGAAATGACAATAAAAACAAAGATATGTTACACAGTTACATTGACAAAAGTAAATCACCAATACATTCCAAAGAGCCGCACAATCCAAAGAAAAAGGGGGCTAGGACCAATGTCCTGCAATTCCAACCCCAGGCCAGGTGTGGTGGCAAAAAATGTGGCAGCTATGGGAGAGGAAAAAAGGGATCAAAATGTGTGCACTTGAATCCTGTATAACTCAATAGTCCCTCTTGCTAAAGAATAATATAGCTCTCATGGGGAGAGAGCTATATACAGTAACACACCTCCCATATATTGAGAATTCAGCTGTGCTTGAGTGTGCACTGCAATTAGCTGAATCCTCAATATTGGATAGTTCACTCACATACTGTATATTGCCTATGGGAGATGTGTTACTGACTAGATCACCAGCTGCAAACAGAGGGAAAAAAGCCCCAAAAAAAAGAAAACTGATGTAACCATCACATCTACTGATTGCTGTGGTGCGATGTTTGATCCTACTATGGTTAGAGGGAGCCATAAGACAATACAATACAATATAATATAATACAATACAACTAAAGCGTGTTTGACCATTTATAACTTTATGGTCCATCATATCTGGTAAGAGGCCTCTGTCAGTGGTGTCACAGCGTGGTGGAAAAATACTTATTTGCCTATACTTACTGATGCTTTGTTTCTCTTTTACATCTCAGATCCACCTCCAGAGCTCATATTTTAAACCACATATGGATTTTAATTGTAATGCTTGTACTAATAAAAATTATGATATTATATATTTTTGTGTTTCTAGTTGATCTTAATTTGCTGCATTAAAACTCCTGGGAAAAACTTTATTGTAATTATAGTAATTAACAGTGTGAGCAGCACTCTTATGCATATAGTATCTGATTTGATACCACATTCCCATGAGTTTTCAGGCAGCCATCTTAATGAGGGAGCCTTTAAATAAGGGATCCCACATTATTTGTGCATGCTTTGAGCAAGTGGTGGGCTAAGGTAGAGAACCAGCTAGTTAGGAACAGTGCCTAAATCAGGGATCGAGGGGCGGACCAACAGCATTAGAGTGAGTGTGAGAAGCAGGGGCAGCAGCGTGGCATTGGGGTGAACAGCAATAGACAGTAGCATGGTATGCTGACGAGTAGGGAACTAGTAGGGGATACTGTCTGGTGCCAATGAACCTTCCAATGATCCATTTTTGCAGTTGGTCAGCGCATCCTGATCATAGACTATACAGTACCCTGCCATCCTTCAGTAACACTACTGCAAGGGTAGGCAACCTTAAAGAGGTAGAAATCTACCTGAACAACATGGGAGAAGTCAAAGGTCACCAAGCACAATGTCGCCTCCTCACACCTAATTTAAATCTCTAATTGCCGTACTACCATGTCGCAATTGCATGCTTTGCACGGTAATCATGGGTTTAAATCAGGTGGTAAGGAAGCAACATATCGCCTCTTCACCACCTATAAAACACACTCTGATCAATTTTCAGAGGAGCGGCAGTGCCTGCTGCATTTGTGAATGAGTTCTCAATTGCATTCGGCAGCAGCACCCTTAGGTAAAGTTGGGGGGGGGGGATTGGGTAGTAAAACCCTGCAGTTCAGTTTACCTCCCCCAATCCCTACCACCTTTGGCTGCTGAGGCAGCAGCCAAAGGTGTACACATGCCACAGCAGGTATTAACCCACCCTGTTGCATTCGATGGGTGCAACCGCCTGCCAGACATGACCCATTCAAGTAAATGGGGCCACTCTGCAGCGCCCCGCAACTGCATGCTTCTGTGGGGTCCAAGGGATTAGTGCAGTTGGTATCACTCCACATGGGACAGGAGCCGGCACTACAGAGGAGGAATTGGCTTATGCGGCTCTTGCTCCCTACTACAGATCCAACTTTACTAGTAGTCCCTCTGCATTGCACTTTGGGATGGTCAGCAAGCCCAGATTGTGATCTACCAGACACCTGGCCGTGATCTACTGGTTGATCACGACCTACAGGTTATTGACCCCTGTACTATTGCAACCCATACCACAGGGGTCTTGTTGATAATACTCTGTTCACCAGTGTGCTTCAATGTTCATCTAATGTAATTACTTCAACTTTGTACTTTTACTATAAAACTATTCTGTGCCAAGACCCTGTGTGTGGTCCCTCCCAAGTGGGTTCTGTGCTCAAGACCCGTCTAGACTTTAACCTTGCCTGTACCCAAAATGCTCCCTGTAACTCCAACACTTACTCTCCCTGTCTCTCCCTTTCTGCACCAAGATTCACTTTTTCGAAGACCAACCTTTCCTTGGCCAAAAGATGGCAATGTCAAAGTCTCAAAACCAAAGTCCTTTGCTCCCCCTCATATTCTGAGCCACAGTTCTGAATTCCTAAGGGAGGAACAAATACCTCTCCTCATCTCCTCTCTCTTCTCTCCTTCATGACCCATTCTTAGCAAATTATTAACTCACAAGATGTCTAAAAATATAACATAACTTTGCACTTATTGAATAGAAATAAATATATGATTGAAAGTGTTTTGTAAACTGACCAAAAGGGAGCAATACTCATTTCACCTTCAAGGAGATGAATTGACCTTCAAAGCATTAAGCATATTTAATAATTTCATACTTTCACACCTATATGTATAAAGCTTTTCAATTAAATGTTATTAAACTTCAATTTTGATGGCTGTTGAGCTGTGCTTTGATTTTATTGCCTGCTTTACTTTCACACGAAGATCAGAGTCATAAATTATTTTTATGAAATATTTGAATGGACGTTCTGTACCTAAAAAGTGATATGTTCCTGGATCAGAGACATGAGTTTAGGTATACATAAAAAAGCACATAGAAAATATACCAGATACAATTATAAAGCACATCATAAAGTTTATAGCACACCTGGAGCACAAGTGTGAAGAAGGAGGGGCAAGCAATTAAGGGCTCGTTTAAAACCACAAAGCACATAATGCACACATGGTGGTGTGCATTTTAACATGCTCCTTCCTACAATGTGTTGGTAACATGTATTACCATGCTTTTTAACATTTTTTTTACTTAAATTTATTTTATATATTGTTATGCATTAAAGAGCTCCAGAACACACCTCACAAAAATCCAGCATACTATTTTTTTTCATTGCACACCATTGCAGAGCAATAGGGCCCCATGTGTTGGTCAAAGCACACCTACATTGCAAGGTCAAATACTTTAGGTCTGCCAGGCCCTCTCTGTATCCTGGTAGCCCATCACTCAGCCAGTGTCATAGCACAGGCCTGTGCATCAGTTGCCAGGCAACAGGCCAGGATCCAGTGGCAATGCTCCACTACTGCACGTACTGGCTGGCAGCTACACTCCTCTAGGTTTATGTTCATGTTGCTAGGCAGCAGGTCAGCTGTGCCTGTCTCACCTTCTGTGCCCTTATTGACCTTGAAGACTTGGGTGCTCTATTTAAAACATCACAACCCCAGGGCTCTGGGTTTGCGATAGGTCCAACCCTGCGAGTCTCTGGATTATGCTATTGTCTACTTCATGCCCTGATCTCTTCCTGTCCCTGAATTAGCATATTGTTTGCTGCCTGCCCCGGGATTACATTTTTGTTTGCTGCCTGCCCTGTCCTTTGCCTGTCTCAGGACTATGCTATTGTCTGACACCTGCTCTGGCCTCCCACTGACCCCAGGATTGTGCTACTTTTTTTTTGCGTGTCCTGACCTCTGCCTGTCTCTGGATTACGCTATTGTCTGTTGCCTGCCCTGACCTCTGCTTGTCTAAGGATTATGCTGCCGTCTGCCCTGACCACTGCCTGTCTCTAGATTTTGTTGCTGTCTGCCGCCTGCCCTCACCACTTCCTGTTTCTGCATTTTGTTGCCGTCTGCCCTGACCACTGCCTGTCTCTGGATTATGTTGCTGTCTGCCGTCTGCCCTGACCACTGCCTGTCTCTGGATTATGTTGCTGTCTGCCGACTGCCCTCACCACTTCCTGTTTCTGCATTTTGTTGCCATCTGCCCTGACCACTGCCTGTCTCTGGATTATGTTGCTGTCTGCCGTCTGCCCTGACCACTGCCTGTCTCTGGATTATGTTGCTGTCTGCCGCCTGCCCTCACCACTTCCTGTTTCTGCATTTTGTTGCCGTCTGCCCTGACCACTGCCTGTCTCTGGATTTCACTACTGGCTACACACCAGCTGAAGCATCAATCAATGCCCAATACTCTCAAACACCACAGGTAGCCGTTTTGTTATATCTTTGCTCTGCCTCTTGAACCACTTTGCCCGAGATTAGAACATTGTATTTTAAGCACTGAGGGCAACCAAGTACTGCTAGGTCTGCTTGCCTTTAGGAAACAGGGGCTGCTTTGGGGTGAACAATACAGTTACCTTTTGTTTAACCAGTTAATCCATGCAGCACTAACGAGTCGCAAGTGTAAATTTTCTGTCCCCTCAAAATAACTCAACACGCAGCCATTATTGTCTAAACCGCTGGCAACAAAAGTGAGTACACCCCTAAGTAAAAATTTCCAAATTGGGCCCAATTAGCCATTTTCCCTCCCCGGTGTTATGCGACTCGTTAGTGTTACAAGGTCTCAGGTGTGAATGGGGAGCAGGTGTGTTAAATGTGGTGTTATCGCTCTCACTCTCTCATACTGGTCACTGGAAGTTCAGCATGGCACCCCATGGCAAAGAAATCTCTGAGGATCTGAAGAAAAGAATTGTTGCTCTACATAAAGATGGTCTAGGCTATAAGAAGATTGCCAAGACCCTGAAACTGAGCTGCAGCATGGAGACCAAGACCATACAGCGGTTTAACAGGATGGGTTCCACTCAGAACAGGCCTCACCATGGTCGACCAAAGAAGTTGAGTGCACATGCTCAGCGTCATATCCAGAGGTTGTCTTTGGGAAATAGACGTATGAATGCTGCCAGCATTGCTGCAGAGGTTGAAGGTGTGGGGGGTCAGCCTGTCAGTGCTCAGACCATACGCTGCACACTGCATCAAATTGGTCTGCATGGATGTCGTCCCAGACGGAAGCCTCTTCTAAAGATGATGCACAAGAAGGCCCGCAAACACTTTGCTTACGACAAGCAGTCTAAAAACATGGATTATTGGAACCATGTCCTGTAATCTGATGAGACCAAGATAAACTTATTTGGTTCAGATGGTGTCAAGCGTGTGTGGTGGCAACCAGGTGAGCAGTACAAAGACAAGTGTGTCTTGCCTACAGTCAAGCATGGTGGTGGGAGTGTCATGGTCTGGGGCTGCATGAGTGCTGCCGGCACTAGGGAGCTACAGTTCATTGAGGGAACCATGAACGCCAACATGTACTGTGACATACTGAAGCAGAGCATGATCCCCTCCCTTCAGAGACTGGACCGCAGGGTAGTATTCCAACATGATAACGACCCAAAACACAACTCCAAGATGATCACTGCCTTGCTAAAGAAGCTGAGGGTAAAGGTGACGGACTGGGCAAGCATGTCCCCAGACCTAAACCTTATTCAGCATCTGTGGGGCATCCTCAAATGGAAGGTGGAGGAGCGCAAGGTCTCTAACATCCACCCGCTCCGTGATGTCATCATGGAGGAGTGGAAGAGGACTCCAGTGGCAACCTGTGAAGCTCTGGTGAACTCCATGCCCAAGAGGGTTAAGGCAGTGCTGAAAAATAATGGTGGACACACAAAATATTGACACTTTGGGCCCAATTTGGACATTTTTACTTAGGGGTGTACTCACTTTTGTTGCCAGCATTTTAGACATTAATGGCTGTTTGTTGAATTATTTTGAGGGGACAGCAAATTTACACTGTTATACAAGCTGTACACTCACTACTTTACATTGTAGCAAAGTATCATTTCTTTAGTGTTGTCACATGAAAAGATATAATAAAAAATATTTACAAAAATGTGAGGGGTGTACTCACTTTTGTGAGATACTGTACATTTTATTTGGGTACAGCGTTGCACGACTGCGCAATTGTCAGTTAAAATAACGCAGTGCCGTATCGCAAAAAATGGCTTGGTCATGAAGGGGGTAAATCTTCCAGAGGTCGAGTGATTAATGCTTGTATAAGATGTCTGTATTTTTACTGTGGCCGAGAATTTTAATGGTTTATGTCTGCCGCCCATAGGCACAAACCTACTGTGCCTAATGGTAAATATGACCATGGTTATGTGTAAGACAAAAGCATTGATTTGCTGCCTGTTGACAGTCAATTAGGACAGGATCTGTATGAATCAAAGTGTTACGGATATCAAAGTATCTGTTTGATTCTAAGACCAAGTAAGACTTCAAAAGAAACGACTGAAAATCAGCAGACTTGTGAGTTGCATGAATAAACGAAGAGAGATTTTACCAGCTCACTGTCTTCCATCTGACTTTAAATAATTGCTGATTTTTTTAATTGTGTAGTTTCCATCTTTATATATAGATCTAGAGCTACATAAAAAACCTGCACTAGAAAGGCTCCGAGGAGTGACTCACAGAGACTTCTAAGGACAGGTATACGACCAGACTTCAATACCATCCATTTATCAGAAAGCATTGCGACACAACAAGCAGTATAGAGTGGTGCTTTAGCCAAATGAAGCTCAGCCATAAGTAGCACTTCAGGTATATTAACAGCAAATGGATCAGAGAGAAGAACACAGGATGCATAGAGAATGGATGATAAGTAATATTAGTCAGGGTATTGACTGCCTAAAGTACCATTCATAATGTACCTTGTTATCAGATGACAGCGGATGAAACTTTGTATGGTTACCACCTTTCCCTGTGGTTGTAGATTTTTATGTTGGTACGGACTGGGTTGGCATGCAGCTAATGCAGTGACGATTAAAATTAATGACTCCATGCCAAACTTAAATCAATGAAAATATAGATTTATGTTGTCTGGATTTTGTTCCTGATGCACTTTGGAGTAGAAAGATAATTGAGCCTGGTATACCCTCACAGGTCAGCGAACTTCCCTTTTTTCTGATTAACCCTTTCCAGCCGGCGGGAGTGGGCTCTTCAAACGTTCAATTTAATGGGCTTCCTAGTCATGTAATCAATGTGATTGGCTGTCACAGTGGTCACCTGATTAGGAGCCTGTCCCAACAGCTCCTGAATGTAAGCAGTTACCTGGAGCTGTTGGTGACAGTGCAGTCTGGTCTGGGGTCATGGAGTGAGCGCAGGGGCGGACTGACCATTCGAGCACTCGGGCACTGCCCGAGGGCCCCGTGCCACTAAGGGGCCCCATCAGGATTGCCAGCCTAAATAAAACCAGGTACAGTATGCAAAAATCTGTGTTTTTTTTAAAATCCCAAGATTAAAGCTGCCCCGCCTCTCCAGTGGCTTTTCAGTGTGTGTATGTGTCTTCTGTGTGTGTATACTGTGTGTGTATATTGTGTGTCTGTGTGTGTATACTGTGTGCCCCCATAATCTATTGCCTGGGGGCCCCATAATCTCCTATTGCCCGGGGGCCCCATAATCTTCCCCTATTGCCTAGGGGCCCCATAATCTCCTATTGCCCAGGGACCTCATAATCTCCTATTGCCCGGGGGCCCCATAATCTTCCCCTATTGCCCAGGGGCCCCATAATCTCCTATTGCCCAGGGACCTCATAATCTCCTATTGCCTGGGGGCCCCATGAGTTGTCAGTCTGCCCCTGAGTGAGCGCACTCCCAGCACAAACAGATACACCAGCTGAATGCATAGAAGTGACAGCCCTACGTTAAGGCCGACCACCATGCTGCCACACATGGGCGACCAGTGCATTAAGGGCACATGGGCACCGCCCCCGCCCCTAACACTGCCGCTGCCTTTTCAGGACACCAGGTGCATGAATTCCTATGATGGGAATAAGCAGGGGGTGGGTTTTTTGAAGCACCTGATTAGAGCCAGAGGCTCTAATATGCTTCAAAATAGGGTGGGCTCGGGACGCAGAGAGTGCGTTCCAATCCCACCCAATTGTGTGACCATAGCGAATGAATTTTCGCTATTTTCACACTACAGTACCTCCCCACCAATCAGGAGACAGGTTGAGAGTCCTGTTTCCCGATTGGCCAAAGTGCCAGGCGACCCTTTTAGATTCCTAGTGCTTTGTAATAGGAGACATGCTAGAGCCGGATCGCGACCGGCCCCCTAGTGGGGGGGCATCAGTGCCGCGAGCCCGGCGGCTACCCCTGACCCCATCTGTAATGCTGGGCTAAATACCCGATCTGTAATGCTGAGCTGTATACCCTGATCTGTGAGGCTGAGCTATATACTCTGTCCTGTGATTCTGGGGCTGTATACTCTGTCCTGTGATGCTGAGCAGTATACTCCTGATACTATCAGTGGAAGCAAGTGGAATACAGGGGACAGAGTGGGTGGATTCTATAAGGGGTGGGGCTTATGAGAAGTGGGAGGGGTCAAAAAGGAAGGGTGGCGCCCCCCCATCCTAAAACTTCACCAGCCACTGAGTATGACCATTGTTAAGGGGTTAAAGCACTACTCTGAGCTATATAAAGTACAAAAAATATTGCAGTTTTATTAATATACTTCATTAAAGTGGTTCTAAAGCCTAAACATTTTTTACTTTAATGCAGGTAAAAAATGTTTATGTAATCTCAACCGTTGGTAATATGAGTGTCAAAAATGGCCCTCCTATCTCATTTACCACCACTGCGCCTTAGACCAAAACTCAAATTAATCTAGAGCTGCCACTTTAAAGGATATATATACTGTACACAGTGTTTTTTAGTGTGAAATAAATAACCTAAACCACAAAAATAAACACAGTGGCGCTGATGACTGTACCTATGCACAAACACCTAAACAAGGGATATACAAATCAATAATGTGCATCAAAAAATAAAAAAATTCAATAAACACCCAGTGACAAGTGTTGAATCAAACTCAAAAAAACGGAAAAAATAAAAAATAAAAAATCAGTTCATAATAGTCCTTTCACTGTGAACTAGCTTTTCTTCTCTTCCACCACACCCCAGTGCTTGGTGATCCCACTCCCTGTGGTAATACACTTACCGACTCCTAATGCCCACACTCTCGTGTCAGGGCTTACACGCTTGTTGACCACATCACATGGGTCACATTGGCAGATCACAATATAGAATCGTGTGCAGGGATCGTTCCATATGTGAAGGATACAAAAAATACTCCAATAGTGCAAAACAGTTTGAAAATTTATTAAAAGCACTTCAAATCTTTAGTATAAAACTCACATTTAACCAGTGTAAAAAAACACAGATAACGCTCTGTCCACTGCAAACCGATCTTCAAAGCACAGCAACAGATATAAACAGATCAGCCACTAAATGGGTTGTGGTCACGGCGGACCCAAGCTATGCAGGCGTTTCGATGTCTCTCTCACCTACTCCCGGCGTCTCACCGCTCTAACAGTGTGACACTTCCTCATACGATGCGGCAGCGTCACTCGTCATTGGTGGAATACGTCACACAGCCAGGGGCGTGGCTGTGTGACGTATTCCACCAATGACGAGTGACGCTGCCGCATCGTATGAGGAAGTGTCACACTGTTAGAGCGGTGAGACGCCGGGAGTAGGTGAGAGAGACATCGAAACGCCTGCATAGCTTGGGTCCGCCGTGACCACAACCCATTTAGTGGCTGATCTGTTTATATCTGTTGCTGTGCTTTGAAGATCGGTTTGCAGTGGACAGAGCGTTATCTGTGTTTTTTTACACTGGTTAAATGTGAGTTTTATACTAAAGATTTGAAGTGCTTTTAATAAATTTTCAAACTGTTTTGCACTATTGGAGTATTTTTTGTATCCTTCACATATGGAACGATCCCTGCACACGATTCTATATTGTGATCTGCCAATGTGACCCATGTGATGTGGTCAACAAGCGTGTAAGCCCTGACACGAGAGTGTGGGCATTAGGAGTCGGTAAGTGTATTACCACAGGGAGTGGGATCACCAAGCACTGGGGTGTGGTGGAAGAGAAGAAAAGCTAGTTCACAGTGAAAGGACTATTATGAACTGATTTTTTATTTTTTATTTTTTCCGTTTTTTTGAGTTTGATTCAACACTTGTCACTGGGTGTTTATTGAATTTTTTTATTTTTTGATGCACATTATTGATTTGTATATCCCTTGTTTAGGTGTTTGTGCATAGGTACAGTCATCAGCGCCACTGTGTTTATTTTTGTGGTTTAGGTTATTTATTTCACACTAAAAAACACTGTGTACAGTAAAAAATGTTTATGCATCAGCATCCCCCCCCCCCCAATAATTATCTGAGCCCTCATTCGATCCAGCGCTGTGCAAGTCTGCATCTTTTCTCTCCTTCTCTCCATTCTCTCCCAGTGCGGTTAATCAAAGCCAGTGACGAGGAGACTCGGAAGTGAGCATGCACGAGTGCCCCATGGTAAGCAGCTTCCCGTGGAGGCACTGAATGGAGAGGAGGAGCCAGCAGCGCCAGTGGGGGACCCGAGAAGAGGAGATTCCTGGCCGCTCTGTGGAAATCTGTTGCACAGAGCAGGTAAGTATAGATATTTTTTCATTTTTCTTTTATCTAAAATATTCTTTATAATCACTATCAATTAATTTATTTTAAAGTGATTGTAAAGTCTTGTTTTTTTTTCTTGTAAAAATGTATTTATTTATTTATTTCAAACATGTTATACTTACCTGCTCTGTTGCAGTGGATTTGCACAGAGCAGCTTGGATCCTCCTCTTTTCAGATCCCTCTTCTGTGATCCTCGCCCCTCCCACCTATTTAGTGCCCCCACAGCAAGAAGCTTGCTATGGGGGCACCCGAGCCAATTTACAGCTCCCTGTGTCCATTCAGACACGGAGCCCCGACCCAGCCCCGTCCCCTCTCTTCCCTGATTGGCTACCTGACTTTGATTAACAGCAGCAGAAGCCAATGATGCCGCTGCTGTGTCTCAGCCAATCAGGAAGAAAAAAAAATTTCAGACGCAGTGTTGCCAACCACCCGTATTTTTACAGGCAGCCCGTAAAAACAAGGCAATTTTCTCCCTGCCCGTAAAAAGGAGAAATGTGCCAGTAAAAAATAGCCGTGACTGGCTCGGCTTGGAACTGAGCATGCAGGTGGATGCAGGAGGTGATGGAGGGATGGTGGCAGGAGGTGATGGAGGGATAGTGTGAGGGAGACTGGAGGTGATGGAGACAGAAGGGATGGTGTGATGGAGACAGGAGGTGATGGTGGCAGGAGGTGATGGATGGATGGTGTGATGGAGACAGGAAATGATGGAGGCAGGAGGTGATGGAAGGATAGAGGCAGGATGTGATGAAGGGATGGTGACAAGAGGTGATGGAGGGATGGTGGCAAGAGGTAATGGAGGGATGGTTGCAGGAGGTGATAGAGGGATGGAGTGATGGGGACAGGAGGTGATGGAGACAGGAGGGATGGTGTTATAGAGACAGGAGGTGATGGAGGGATGGAGGCAGGAGATGATGGAGGGATGGTGGCAGGAGGTGATGGAGGGATGGTATGATGGAGACAGGAGGTGATGGAGGGATGGTGTGATGGAGACAGGAGGTGATGGAGGGATGGTATGATGGAGACAGGAGGTGATGGAGGAATGGTGTGATGGAGACAGGAGGTGATGGAGGGATGGTATTATGGAGACAGAAGGTGATGGGGGCAAGAGGTGATGGAGGCAGGAGGTGATGGAGGCAGGAGGGGATGGAGGCAGGAGGGGATGGAGGTAGGAGGGGATGGAGGCAGGAGGGATGGAGACAGGAGGGATGGTGTGATGGAGACAGGAGGTGATGGAGGGATGGAGACAGAAGGTGATGGAGGGATGGAAACAGGAGGTGATTGAGAGATGGAGACAGGAGGTGATGGAGGGATGGAAACAGGAGGTGATGGAGACAGGAGGTCTTTAGAATTGGGGACATAAATCTCTCCAGTTGAACATAGGTGCAAAAAACTGATGGACTAAATAATCCGCCTTTATTATATCGAAAATAACAGAAATATGTTTTTTTACCTTAATATCTACCTTAAACATTGCTATTTGCTTAGTGTACTTGTTTGTAACCCAAATACTGTCAGTAAATTTTGGGTGTTGTATCAGTAAATTTCAATCTGTTAGGTTGGCATCACTGCTGAGACGGCTGAGACACTCATGAACATCGCTGGACAGAGAGGGACCTCAGGTAAGTGTTAGGGGGGCTGAGGGGGGCCTCTGCACACAGAAGGCTTTTTATCTTAATGCATAGAATGAACAATCTTCTGCCTTTACAACCCCTTTATTGCAAGCAGTGTAAGTACCTGAATTTGACCCAAAGTCCAAAACTAGAATGATGTGTAAAAAACAATGGTGTACATTAAATGTTACATCATCATTTTAAATAACTCTTTTTGAACTCAGCCCTTTGGGTGATAAATTTTAATTTTAAATCAGTATTTTATTATATTTGTATTTATCCTATCATTCATGGTGTGTGTGTGCATGCACAATTTTATGTTGTATTATATACTTAAAGAGGAGCTTCAGTCTCCCCCCTCAAAAAATTAAATGTCAACAGCTACAAATCCCGTAGCTGCTGATTCTTAATAAAATGACACTTTCTTGTCCAGAGATCCAGCGCTGTCTTCACCCGGGCCCGTTCTTCGCTAGTCTTCAGGTCCCAGTGCTGGCATGTTTAGTAAGAGAAGCCAGCTATGACTTCTTGCAGCTTCACAGCCTGGTTCCCGCTGTGCATACGCGAGCTGCGCAGCATTTTGTGAATGGTTCCATAGCCTTCTGGGACCTGTGACTTGTCCCAGAAGGCTGCAGGGAAAGATGGGGGCCGGGGGGGAGAGTTGGAGGGGCAAACTTCCACTCGGATTGCTTAGGCCATCTGGGTGGAAGTGAGCATCTGCACCACTCTCTAAAAAATGATTCACCGCAGATCGCTCTTCAGAGAGTAATACAGGTGTATGCTCTTATTGCTGTCGGTATCTTCTTGTCCGGTGACAACCACCTCATTTTTTGTAATGGCAAAAAATGGACAGGGGGTGAGAGAAAATGTCTCCAATGAGGTTGCAGAGAGAAATAAAGACCTGCTGAATGTTAATTCTTCCTCTTCCAAATTTGCTCAGAGTAATGCCCTGTACACACGATCGGACTTTCCGACAACAAAACCGTGGATTTTTGTTCGAAGGTTGTTGGCTCCAACTTGTCTTGCATACACACGGTCACACAAATGTTGGCCAACAATTACGAACGTAGTGACGTACAAGACGTACGTGATATCTCCATTACCAACGCTAGTTTTACAAGACCGAGCACTTACGGTTCGTACTTGATTCCGAGCATGCGTGGACTTGTGTACACACGATCGGAAAGTCCGACAACAAAAATTTGTTGGCGGATAATTTGAGAACCTGCTAGCCAACATTTGTTCAACAAATGTTCGATGGAGCATACACATGGTCGGACTTTCCGCCAACAAGCTCACATCCAACATTTGTTGTCGGAAAATCCGATCATGTGTACGGGGCATTAGATTTAAACTTCTTAAAGTATAAATTCACCTTTTCAGCATGGTAGTTCATTGAATCTTCCTGTTGGTGTATCTGCTTGCCCATACGGGATGTACGGCCACACAAATACACTGACAGATCTGCAGGAGACCTGCATGGCACCAGCGATCTGTTGATCACTGGTGCAATGCTTTACAGGCTCCAAAAAAATAAAATAAAAATGAATGCAAATTTTTTTACCTGCAAAAAAATGTTTAATTACTAATTATTTTTAAAAACGTGAACCTATCCTTTAATTCGCATATACTCTAGGAACGCCAGGTCCTTGCACAGTCTTGAGACATGGGCTAAGCTGTGGATTGCTATGGATGCTAAAATGCTGGCCAACCATAGTAGTAAATAACTGTTACACACATCTGAGAATCCTTTATTTTTTTTAGCACTTTTATGAAATTAGCAAATTCTGCCAGAAAACTGCAGAAGCAACAAGTTGCAAACTTTATCCAGTTTGCAACTTCTTTACCAATAATTCATCTATAAAACATATAAACATGCAGATCTTGTCTCTGGCATCTGAATCCAGGACACCGGTGCTGCTAGAAAGGATGCATGCCAAAAAGCCAGATTGCTTTTTGAGATTATTTGACTACTATATATGATGTGTTTTAGCTCTGCCACATACCAACTTCAACGCCAACAGCGAGTTATGCCCATATGCAATTAAAAAATATTGTGTGTACTTCAGTCCGTAGTTTTTGTTTGCTCCTATCATTCTGGCATCAAAATTGCTGACTGCAAATAAACCTTAGTTCCACTTATAGGTTTAGGGTAATTATTATTTACAATGTAACATTGTAGACACTGTGTTTCTCTGTGGAGTCTTTGCCAAGCTTATTTCTGCAATAAAATAAAACAACAGCCTTTAATTACTCCACAGCATGTATATGTATCAAAAATAATTGAAATCCGCTGTAAATATTATAACATTTTGTGCTTTATTGTATATGAAATATTGCCAAAAGTATTGGGACACCAGTCTTTACACGCACATGAACTTTAATGGCATCCCAGCCTTAGTGGGTTCAATATTGAGTTGGCCCACCCTTTGCAGCTATAACAGCTTCAACTCTTCTGGGAAGGCTGTCCACAAGGTTTAGGAGTGTGTCTATGCGAATGTTAAACCATTCTTCCAGAAGCGCATTTGTGAGATCAGGTACTGATATTGGACGAGAAGTCCTGGCTCGCAGTCTGTGCTCTAATTCAGTGATCATCAACCCTGCCCTCAGGGCCCACTAACAGGCCAGGTTTTATGTATTACCTTGGGGAGATGCAGACTAGAATACTGCAATCACTGAGCAGCAAATGATATCACCTGTGATGTATTTCAGTTATCTTGCAAACCTGGTCTGTTAGTGGGCCCTGAGGACAGGGTTAATGACCACTGCTCTAATTCATCCCAATGGTGTTTTATCGGGTTGAGGTCAGGACTCTGTGCAGGCCAGTCAAGTTCCTCCACCCCAAACTCGCTCATTCATGTCTATATGGACCTTGCTTTGTACACTGGTGTGTAGTCATGTTGGAACAGGAAGGGGCCATCCCCAAACTGTTTCCACAAAGTTGGGAGTATGAAATTGTCCAAAATGTTTTGGTATGCTTTTTGTAAATATTCAGAGTGAATGAGACAATCTCTGTCTTGGTATGCTGACACCTTAAGAGTTCCCTTCACTGAAACTAAGGAGCCAAGTCCAACCCCTGAAAAACAACCCCACACCATAATCCCCCCTCCACCAAATGATTTGGACCAGTGCACAAAGCAAGGTCCATAAAGACATGGGTGAGCGAGATTGGGGTGGAGAAACTTGACTGGCCTGCACAGAGTCCTGACCTCAACCCAATAGAACACCTTTGGGATGAATTAGAGCAGAGAATGCGAGCCAGGCCTTCTCTTCAACATCAGTGCCTGACCTCACAAATACGATAGACTTCTTTCCTTTAAAGGGTAGTTAGAATAGGCTTAGCATTGGGGTAGGAGTAGGTTTAGTCTTAGTTAGTATTTAACTATACTTCCACTTGAGGTTCTGAATAGCATTTTTGACTTGTCCTCGACTTTGGTGGGGCCATGCAGGCAACACCAGTGTTGCCAACCTACCAATTTGAAATTTACTGACAAGACACCCAAAATTCACTAGCACTGCCAAGTTTTTACTGGGATTTCCAAAGGTTACAAAATTAGTTGTAGATGCAAAATTCAGTATTAAGGCTAAAAACAAGTACAATATGCAATTAGCAGTGTGATTTAGGATCGAATAAGGCAAAAAACATACATCTTATTTTATTTTCGATACAGTAAGTAGCTCAGGGACAGGACTCAGGAGGGCAAGAAATTAGAATGGGTAGGCGCACACACACATGAAATTGATTCTCACAGTGAGACTGACAGCAGCACAGATGATGACACCTCACCGCCACGTCCCCTCCTGAATCACAGTGATAGTCTCTCTTAATGCCAGGTGGCCCCTTCAGTCCAAACAGCACTGACAGTCCCACTCCCAGCTTGACAGATAGAAGCTCCAAAAGCCCAGAGGCATGGTGGTTTGGACCACCTTGTGCATGGTACATAAGGGTGTTCTCTTTGACCGTCAGGTGGCAGACTCCTTTTGCTCCATCACCACCCACCCAGGCATTGGCTTTACTTAACACTTTCCTACCATTAGAACACCACAAAGAGGTTTTTTGTTGTAGAAGTAGTTTTGGCCATTAGCAAGCAATCAATAATAATTAAATAACTCTTCCAGGAGATGATGAGGTAGAGCATATTAGTCTGGTACATACAGTGCAAGAACAAGGTGGTACTTAAAACCAGATTTAGGTCTGTAACTGTAATAACTGTAGTTCCCATAAACTATGGGCAAAGTTCCCCACAGCTCCTCTCCTGAAGAACACCAAGACCTCTCCTCTCCCTCTCTGGCACCAGACGGACTCCTTTTACCCAAACTCCTTCTACTATATAAAGGGTACCCTACATGACCCCTCCACCTTTGGGGGGGGGGGCTACCATCAAAGGGGAACTCTACCTGGCTACACAGAAGTTGCTCCATAAAAAAACATTATTAGCCATAAATAATGTTGCCATAAATATTATTAGCTTGGTATCTCTGTGGCATTCTCCTTACTCCATCTGTAGCCTCAATGTATGTTCACACTAGCTTCATAAAAAAAAAAAAAAGAAGTGGTCATATGACCAGGGAACTTTGTGTTAAATTTGTTGCATGAGCATACAATGGGCAAGCTTTATTAGGCATCAATGTCCCTGTGCAGGATTCCCAGACAATAGACAACAGCCAGAAACCAGCACACGCTGCTGATATAACAGCTAAGTGGGTGGCCCTTTTAAGCTAGCCATACACGGCAAGAGGAAATCAATAGATTCCACTCCATTCATGCTAAAAAGTGTTGCTAGAGAAATCTGCAATGCCAGCCATTGTTTTCAAGCAATGTCAGGAATACCCAAACAGTGATCTGAGTAGATGCAGTCACTGCTTGGCTACCAATTTTCCACTTGGGTCTTTCAATTTTTCAATTGTGTTTTGTCGAGCCATGTGCTGCCAACAGGGCCTCCCACAAATATCAAATATCACACTAGTTTTATGTTACCCTCTTTTACTTTATTAAAAAATAAATTACAAAAAAATGAAGTTGTATTACTCATATAGGTACATTATCTATATCAGTTCCCGTTACTTTGTGATCTACCCAATTCTTTCTGCTCATCAGCTCTCCTTATTGTTAATATATTTTTTGTGCGCCCCAAGACAATTTCTCTTCTTCCAATACGGCCCAGGAAGGTCAAAAGGTTTGACACCCTTGTCTTGCCTTGGCAGGGACTGATGTAAATGAACAATATAGATTTAAAGTGCTACATAAATTATTGGCGCTATATAAATACCTCTAATAAATAAATCCTTGCATCTCAGTGTTGCTGATCTCCAATAACATTGGGTGACAGTCAGGAGGGGTAGAGGGGGAAGTGCCAGAGAGGCCGATCCAGGACTGGAGCATCCCAATAAGTACGAGTGACATTGGTGAAACCAGTCAGGGACCAGCACTGCTGGAGATGAGGGACTCTCCTAGCTGCCAGGGGAAGAACTCCTCCAGTGAGAGTGGGGGGGCAGCAAAGGGAAAGGAAAGACAGATTCTGGTGGTAGGGGACTCAATTCTTAGAAGGACAGAGAGGGCAATCTGTAACCAAGACCTGAAGCGCCGAACAGTATGTTGTCTACCGGGCGCTCGGGTTCGGCACATCACGGATCTTGTGGACAGATTACTGGGAGGGGCTGGGGAAGACCCGGCTGTCATGGTGCACGTTGGCACCAATGACAAAGTCAGAGGCAGATGGAGTGTCCTAAAGAACAATTTTAGGGATTTAGGTGCTAAATTGAGGAAAAGGACCTCCAAGGTTGTGTTCTCAAGAATACTACCGGTACATCGAGCCACACCAGAAAGGCAGAGGGAGATTAGGGAAGTAAACAAGTGGCTGAAGAGCTGGTGTAGTAAGGAGGGGTTTGGGTTCCTGGAGGACTGGACCAACTTCTCAGTCGGTAACTGGTACTATAGAAGGGACGGACTGCACCTAAATGAGGAGGGTGCAGATCTGCTGGGAATGAAGATGGCCAAAAAGTTAGAGGGGTTTTTAAACTAGGCGATGGGGGGAGGGTCCAATGACAGTGATAGCCAGCGCGGAAGATATTCCAGAGGGTAGTATTGGGGGCATTAGTGGTAGGTTAACCAAAGCACAAAAACACAAGGTGAGTATAGTAGCAAGTCCTAGTTGCAATCTTGAAACACCCAATACGAGGACAATATGCGACCGGTCTAAACTATGTGGCATGTTCACTAATGCCAGGAGCATGGCGGACAAGATGGGTGAACTAGAGATACTGTTGTACAAGGAGGATTTGGATTTTGTGGGAATTTCAGAGACCTGGTTCAACAGTAGGGATGAGCTTCGAGTTCGAGTCGAACTCATGTTCGACTCGAACATTAGCTGTTCGCAAGTTCGCCGAACATCGAACAATTTGGGGTGTTCGCGGCAAATTCGAATGCCGCAGAACACCCTTTAAAAGTCTATGGGAGAAATCAAAAGTGCTAATTTTAAAGGCTTATATGCAAGTTATTGTCATAAAAAGTGTTTGGGGACCCGGGTCCTGCCCCAGGGGACATGGATCAATGCAAAAAAAAGTTTTAAAAACGGACGTTTTTTCAGGAGCAGTGATTTTAATAATGCGTAAAGTCAAACAATAAAAGTGTAATATCCCTTTAAATTTCGTACCTGGGGGGTGTCTATAGTATGCCTGTAAAGGGGCGCATGTTTCCCGTGTTTAGAACAGTCTGACAGCAAAATGACATTTCGAAGGAAAAAACTCATTTAAAACTACCCGCGGCTATTAATGAATTGCCGGTCCGACAATACACATAAAAGTTCATTGATAAAAACGGCATGGGAATTCCCCACAGGGAAACCCCGAACCAAAATTAAAAAAAAAAAAAATGACGTGGGGGGGTCCCCCTAAATTCCATACCAGGCTCTTCAGGTCTGGTATGGATATTAAGGGGAACCCCGGCCAAAATTTTTTAAAAAAATGACGTGGGGTTCCCCCTAAATTCCATACCAGACCCTTCAGGTCTGGTATGGATTTTAAGGGGAACCCCGCGCCAAAAAAAAAAAAAAAAAAACGGCGTGGGGTTCCCCAAAAAATCCATACCAGACCCTTATCCGAGCACGCAACCTGGCAGGCCGCAGGAAAAGAGGGGGGGACGAGAGTGCGGCCCCCCCCCTCCTGAACCGTACCAGGCCACATGCCCTCAACATTGGGAGGGTGCTTTGGGGTAGCCCCCCAAAACACCTTGTCCCCATGTTGATGAGGACAAGGGCCTCATCCCCACAACCGTGGCCGGTGGTTGTGGGGGTCTGCGGGCGGGGGGCTTATCGGAATCTGGAAGCCCCCTTTAACAAGGGGACCCCCAGATCCCGGCCCCCCCCCTGTGTGAAATGGTAAGGGGGTACTTACCCCTACCATTTCACTAAAAAACTGTCAAAATAGTTAAAAATGACAAGAGACAGTTTTTGACAATTCCTTTATTTAAATGCTTCTTCTATCTTCCTTCATCTTCTTCTTCTTCTGGTTCTTCTGGCTCTTCTGGTTCTTCCTCCGGCGTTCTCGTCCAGCATCTTCTCCGCGGCGTCTTCTATCTTCTTCTCCTCGGGCCGCTCCGCACCCATGGCATGAGGGGAGGCTCCCGCTCTTCTCTTCATCTTCTTCTTCATCCTCTTCTCTTCTTTATCTTCTTCATCTTCATCTTCTCTTCTTTTCTTCTCCGGGCCGCTCCGCATCCATGCATGGAGGGAGGCTCCCGCTGTGTGACGGCGTCTCCTCGTCTGACGGTTCTTAAATAACGGGGGGCGGGGCCACCCGGTGACCCCGCCCCCCTCTGACGCACGGGACATGACGGGACTTCCCTGTGGCATTCCCCGTGACGTCACAGGGAAGTCCCGTCAAGTCACCGTGCGTCAGAGGGGGGCGGGGTCACCGGGTGGCCCCGCCCCCCGTTATTTAAGAACCGTCAGACGAGGAGACGCCGTCACACAGCGGGAGCCTGGTTAACCACATGGTTAACAGAGGACGGAATTAAAATTAGACTTGAGAAACTTAACATTAATAAATCACCGGGACCAGATGGCTTGCATCCGAGGGTACTTAGGGAACTCAGTCAGGTGATTGCCAGACCGTTGTTCCTAATTTTTACAGACAGTCTATTGACTGGAATGGTGCCAGCTGATTGGAGAAAAGCCAATGTAGCACCAATATTTAAAAAGGGCCCAAAAAACATCCCTGGGAATTACAGACCAGTTAGCCTAACATCAATAGTATGTAAACTCTTGGAGGGGATGATAAGGGACTATATACAAGATTTTAGTAATAAGAATGATATCATTAGCAGTAATCAGCATGGATTCATGAAGAATCGTTTTTGCCAAACCATTCTATTAACCTTCTATGAGGAGGTGAGTTGCCATCTAGATAAAGGAAGGCCCGTAGACGTGGTGTATCTGGATTTTGCAAAAGCATTTGACACAGTTCCCCATAAACGTTTACTGTACAAAATAAGGTGCGTTGGCATGGACCATAGGGTGAGTACATGGATTGAAAACTGGCTACAAGGGCGTGTTCAGAGGGTGGTGATAAATGGGGAGTACTCAGAATGGTCAGGGGTGGGTAGTGGGGTTCCCTAGGGTTCTGTGCTGGGACCAATCCTATTTAATTTGTTCATAAACGACCTGGAGGATGGGATAAACAGTTCAATCTCTGTATTTGCAGATGATACTAAGCTAAGCAGGGCAATAACTTCTCTGCAGGATGTGGAAATCTTGCAAAAAGACCTGAACAAATTAATGGGGTGGGCGACTACATGGCAAATGAGGTTCAATGTAGAAAAATGTAAAATAATGCATTTGGGTGGCAAAAATATGAATGCAATCTATACACTGGGGGGAGAACCTCTGGGGGAATCTAGGATGGAAAATGACCTGGGGGTCCTAGTAGATGATAGGCTCAGCAATGGCATGCAATGCCAAGCTGCTGCTAATAAAGCAAACAGAATATTGGCATGCATTAAAAGGGGGATCAACTCCAGAGATAAAACGATAATTCTCCCGCTCTACAAGACTCTGGTCCGGCCGCACCTGGAGTATGCTGTCCAGTTCTGGGCACCAGTCCTCAGGAGGGATGTACTGGAAATGGAGCGAGTACAAAGAAGGGCAACAAAGCTAATAAAGGCCTGGAGGATCTTAGTTATGAGGAAAGGTTGCGAGCACTGAACTTATTCTCTCTGGAGAAGAGACGCTTGAGAGGGGATATGATTTCAATTTACAAATACTGTACTGGTGACCCCACAATAGGGATAAAACTTTTTCGCAGAAGAGAGTTTAATAAGACTCGTGGCCACTCATTACAATTAGAAGAAAAGAGGTTTAACCTTAAACTACGTAGAGGGTTCTTTACTGTAAGAGCGGCAAGGATGTGGAATTCCCTTCCACAGGCGGTGGTCTCAGCGGGGAGCATTGATAGCTTCAAGAAACTATTAGATAATCACCTGAATGACCGCAACATACAGGGATATGTAATGTAATACTGACACATAATCACACACATAGGTTGGACTTGATGGACTTGTGTCTTTTTTCAACCTCACCTACTATGTAACTATGTAACTATGTAACATCTGTACAGGCACTTCCTATCTACATACATGCACTCTTGCAATGGCTACATGGTATTTTTTAGGGTTGGTGTACCACGCCTGTGAAGTGTGTGAAAATGGCCATTGAACTCTGCCTGATAAAAACACTTGAGCAAAATTGAAACACAGGGACAGGGTAGTGTTTAAACAATGACCATTATGGTGGGTTCAACATATTATTTCAATGAAAGCTGCAGATTTAAATAGATTGATGTATTATTTGAAATTACACCAACGTTAAAGCTCATATAAGATTTTATATACTTAGCTACTTAATTTTGGGGTGACTTTTGAACAATAATCTTCTTTAATTTTTCTCCCTTATGTAGCACCCTCTAGTGCTTGAAGTGTAAATTTGTTTTTTTTTCTAGTACAGTTAAATTTATATAGGCTTGGCTGGGTTAGGCAGAAATCCAGGGAGAGCTGGATGACTCACAGACAGCATCACTGAGACCTCCCCCTACTTCTAGAATGTTCTGGTGCCTTCTAGAAGAATGGGAGGGGACATAAGGTGGAGCTGCCTGGAGTATTCTGAGGGCCCTGACCATCCCCAACTTGGATTGGCAGGGGGCAGGCCCCCTAAAATACTCAAAGTCAGCGCAGCTGGAGAGGAGTTGTGTTCAGGTGAAAGCTGGAGATGGAGTGTTAGCCTGTCATGGCCTTTGAGGGAGCTTCTAGTCTGGGTGGGGATGACCTTGGGCCTGGGCTCGTGTGCGGACGGGGCCTTCCTAGAACCATGGGGGTGTCCTGGCCAGGAGGCACTGGGAGCAAGGAGGACAGCGGAAGGATACTGCCAGGCAAGTCTTCAGGAGGAACAAGGAACAACCAAGAGGGCTGGTGAGTGATACACAGTCAGGAGGACTGGGTGGCACACCTGAGAGGACTGGGATGGAGCAGTCTGGAGGACTGTGGTGGCATGGGCAGTGGAAAGAGGCATCTGCAGCCAGGAGGGCTAGCACAGCCTGAAGAGGTGGTACTGGGATCAGTAGCCACATGTGGGACAGCTAGCAGTAGGACTACCATATTTTGCTAGACCATAGGGGCCCACGGTCCCTGCCTGCAAAGGGCATTTGCTTTAGGCCTGGCTGAGCCAGTGTCAGGCCTCAACAACAGTGCTATCTGGTCCCAGGAGTGATAGTCTGCAATCAAGTGTATATGCTGGAGGTGAAGAGGAGAGGTTGTATATACTGGGAGGTGTATACAGTTAGTCCCTGCATTTTTCTACCTTCAATCAAGTGGGCATCCCATATGTACCCTATGCCCATCCAAGTTATATCCCCTCAATTAAAAAAAACACAAAAACAAAGTACAAGGACTGATTCTTAACTAAAGTGTGTCTGGAAATTCATGTGTCTGGCTGTGCAGGGTGGGAGACGGACCACAAACACCAGCAGCCCCTATGGGGGTACCGCTACACTTATAATATTTGTCTGCAGTTCATCAACTTGAACCTCCAGCAGGGTCACCAAAGTAATATATTTATGTGGGAGAATGCCTCCTCTGCCTCCCAGCTGATATTAGGCTCTCATTACTGGGACTGAAAAGTTAAAGAGTTTCTGCAAAACAAGGTGATTTCCACTTACTAACTTTAATCCTGCTATAACTAGGCCACGTGCATAAAATACATGAAAAAAAATCAATGCATTAACTTAAATTTGGAAGTTTGGTAAATCCTATCTCCTGCTCCAATGTACACACAGAAAAAAAAAGTCTTTTGTGCTTAATTAACTCCATGCATGACAGTTTGACCTCCTGCAGAGAGAGAATCTGTAGAAATATAATGGGGGAAGGGTTTAGCTCACCCATTAAGGTTCACATGTTCCATGCTGCCCTATCCATCTTGCCGAGGAGTGAATGTGAGCCTGGGTGCCATTTACCTGTGTAGCTAAATTAGCCTACCTGTTCAAACTGTGTTTGTTTTTATAGCTTATTGGCACTACAATATACCTACTACTATATTTTTTCTGTCATTCTTGATTTGGAAGGATTTTTCTTTTCAAATGACATATCATAAATAGATATTTTTGATTTATAATTTAATTAAAAAAAACTTCAAGGCTGGATTCACACCTATGCCTGCCTGGTTTCATTGGTAACAAGTGTTGTACATGTTTTTTGGAAGCATCCCATTTATTTCTAATGGGACTTCAAAGCATATCAAAGTGGTAAACATTGCACCTAATCCTTGGACACATCACAATGCATAGATATGAATACATCTATGTTATCTTGTTTTGTGCTGCACTGGTTAATAATGGGTCATGTGCATTTTTGGTGGTTTTTACCTTGTCAATGGTCCATAAAAAATGAACAGGCGGATGCAACGTAGTGCACTTTAGCCCTCATGCACACGTTTTAACAGCTGCTGTTTTTGGCTTCCGGTGTATTTTTCTGCAGCACCTAAACTCTCCAGCATGTAATCCTATGTGTCCATGCACTCATAGGCTGTTATCTGCCTTTTTTAGCAGGGGATTTTTTGGCTGGAAAAAAAACCTGAGAACTAATGGGTTTTGAGAGGTGTTTTTCAGCTCTGAAAAAAGCTGAAAAACGCTAAAGTTTTTGAGCCAAAGGCTTTTGTGGGAGTATAGTTTTGCTAAAAAAAAGCTAAAAACGCAAATGCTAAAAAACGCTGAAAAACACTACAACCAAAACGCTGTAAAACTCATTCTACAGCTACAGCTTTCTACAGCTAATGTAATTATGTTTTCAGAATTAGTTCTAGCTGTGGGTTATGCACTAGTTTTAAAATATTTAAAGATTTTACGATTTATGTACTTTATTAATAGGTAGCGCATTACCAGTTTTTGGTTTATTGAGTTGCTACAGCTAATGCTACTTGCGTTTCTTAACGTCCAGTGTGCACGACGCCTTAAAAATGATTGCCAATGTGCATTAAAATGTGCATTCATATTAATATGCACAGCTTTAGAAGAACTTTGAATTCAACAAACTTTCCCTTTTAATTTATGATTTTATACTATAAGAAGTCATTTTTATTATAATATTATTGCTTTTATTATCTCATTTTGTATTCAGTGTTGCAAATATACTGCCTTTTTTGTCCTCCATGCCTCTCCCTCCTTCCTTGACTCATTCATTTCAAAGGGTTTTCCACTTATCATTTATGATGACAATTATTGGAGATCACCTATGTGGACAGGTAGAAGTCAGTAACTTATAACACATAACACATAATCACACACATAGGTTGGACTTGATGGACTTGTGTCTTTTTTCAGCCTCACCTACTATGTAACTATGTATAAAGATCCCCTGAGGTGGCCGATGGGCTTGGAGCGTCTCAGTTACTTACAATAAGCTAGAGGGTCGGGACTTTAAATGAGGTGTGTATATTGTGGCTAATTGAAGGAGTCAAAGTAAAACATGAACAAGTATTTATTTGTTTGCCATGATTGAGTAGGTAGATGACAGACAATACATACAATAATGGCACATAATATAACAAATCATGTATCTAAATCATTTACCGTATTTATCGGTGTATAACACGCACCGGCGTATAACACGCACCCCAATTTAGGAGGGAATTTTAAGGAAAAAAAAACTTTTAGGCCTCTTTCACACGGGGCAGATCAGTCATGATCCGCCCCGTGAACATCCGCTTGCTCAGCGGGGATAGCTCCGCCGATCCCCGCTGAGCAGGAAGATGACAGGTCCATCGCTGCACGCTGTGCAGCGACGGACCTGTCAGAGCGCCGCTCTCCCCTATGGGGGGATCGGATGATGACGGTCCGTAGTGTCCGTCGTCATCCGATCCGATCCGAAAACGGAGGAAAAAGTAGGTTTTTCCTCCGTTACACTTTTCGGATCGGAGCGGGTCGGATGTCAGCGGACATGTCACCGCTGACATCCGACGCTCCATAGGGATGACTGTATGTCCGTTTTTCATCCGAAAACGGATGGATGAAAAACGGACATACGGATCATCCGTGTGAAAGAGGCCTTAGGAGGGAAGTTGAAGGGAAAAAAACTTACATTTAAATGCCCATCATTGCAGCCTTCTCAGTGCAGCCTTGCCCCAGTGCAGCCATGTCAGTGCAGCCTTGTCAGTGCAGCCTTGTCAGTGCAGCCTTGTCAGTGCAGCCATGTCAGTGCAGCCTTCCCCAGTGCAGCCTTGTCAGTGCAGCCTTCCCCAGTGCAGCCTTCCCCAGTGCAGCCTTGCCCCAGTGCAGCCTTGCCCCAGTGCAGCCTTCCCCAGTGCAGCCTTCCCCAGTGCAGCCTTCCACAGTGCAGCCTTCCACAGTGCAGCCTTGCCCCAGTGCAGCCTTGCCCCATTGCAGCCTTGCCCCAGTGCAGCCTTGGATCCCCTGTCCCTGCTTGCTGGGCTTCAAAATCTCGGACCGCGATTTGAAAATGGCGCCGCCGGCGCCGAAATACACAGAGCCGGTCCTCGGCTCTTTCCGGCGGCTCTCGTTTACTTTTGGTTTCACTCGTAGCCCCGAGCGGAGCTATCCGAACCTACTCGGATAGCTCCGCTCGGGGCTACGAGTGAAACCGAAAGTAAACGAGAGCCGCCGGAAAGAGCCGAGGACCGGCTCTGTGTATTTCGGCGCCGGCGGCGCCATTTTCAAATCGCGGTCGGCGATTTTGTTATTTTGACAGCTCGGGATTGCAGGGGATCGGCGTATAACACGCACCTGCGACTTTCCCCTGATTTTAAGGGGAAAAAAGTGCGTGTTATACGCCGATAAATACGGTACATGTTAAAAGTATAAATAGAATATACAATAGTATTAACCTCTATAATATATATAATATAATATAACAGTTATAATCCACAATATTGCCTGGATCCAAAAACCATGTAGGTATGTATGCATTGTATCTAGGTTAAGCCCGGCACGTTTCATGGGATCTATCCAATCATCAGGGGCGGATGCATGATACATCTATATAAAAAGAGGTAAGTATATCAAAATCAACCATTCATAGACAAAAAAATGGCAAAGAATAAATATACATACAGGGAGGATGGGATAGTCATCCCTGTAGGACTCACATATCTGCTTAGTGTGAAACAAACACACCGCTGGGGTGCTAGGGTCGAAAGGAATGCCTGGTGCAGAAGCTGTGGTAGTAGGGTCCAACAGGAACACAGGGAGCAAAAATGTAGGTGTGACCCAGAGTATCTGGAACAGTAGTAAAAATGGGCTTCATTCTATGGATCAATAAAAATATGAATACATATGGTGCTGAAAATATAATGAAGTAAGCTAATCAAAGAAAGGAGCCCAAATAGCATGAGTATGAACTGATATCAAGACAGCATAGGTCCCCAGAAATTGGTAAAGTCCTGGGACTGAAACCACATATGAAATAAATGTCATAATAATGATGGTAGTTACCTAGCGTTGCTGATATACAGTCAGGTCCATAAATATTGGGACAAGGACACAATTCTAATCTTTTTTGGCTCTATACACCACCACAATGGATTTGAAATGAAACGAACAAGATGTGCTTTAACTGCAGACTTTCAGCTTTAATTTGAGGGTATTTACATCCAAATCAGGTGAACGGTGTAGGAAGTACAACAGTTTGTATATGTACCTCCCTCTTTTTAAGGGACCAAAAGTAATGGGACAGATTAACAATCATCCATCAAACTTTCACTTTTTAATGGTTGCAAATCCTTTGCAGTCAATTACAGCCTGAAGTCTGGAACGCATAGACATCACCAGACGCTGGGTATCATCCCTGGTGATGCTCTGCCAGGCCTCTATTGCAACTGTCTTCAGTTCCTGCTTGTTTTTGGGGCATTTACCCTTCAGTTTTGTCTTCAGCAAGTGAAATGCGTGTTCAATCAGATTCAGGTCAGGTGATTGACTTGCCTATTGCATAATATTCCACTTCTTTCCCTTAAATAAACTCTTTGGTTTCTTTCGCAGTATGCTCCCATTTACAAGGAGCAGATAAAAGGTCCAGAGTTCATTTCAAGTGTGCTTTTTGCATTTGGAATCTGTTGCTGTCAACTCTCAATATGAGATCCAAAGAGCTGTTGCTCTTTGGATCTCAGCCATCATTAGGCTGAAAAAACAAAACAAACCCATCAGAGAGATATCAAAAACAACAGGTGTGGCCAAATCAACTGTTTGGAACATCCTTAAAAAGAAAGAACACACCGGTGAGCTCAGCAACATCAAAAGACCCAGAAGACCACGGAAAACAACTGTGGTGGATGACCAAAGAATTCTTTCCCTGGTGAAGAAAACACCCTTCACAACAGTTGGTCAGATCAAGAACACTCTCCAGGAGGTAGGTGTATGTGTGTCAAAGTCAACAATCAAGAGAAGACTTCACCAGAGTGAATACAGAGGGTTCACCACAAGATGTAAACCATTGGTGAGCCTCAAAAACAGGAAGGTCAGATTAGAGTTTGCCAAACAACATCTAAATAAGCCTTTACAGTTCTGGAGCAACATCCTATGGACAGATGAGACCAAGATCAACTTGCACCAGAGTGATGAGAAGAGAAGAGTATGGAGAAGGAAAGGAACTGCTCATGATCCAAAGCATACCACCTCATCAGTGAAGCATGGTGGTGGTAGTGTCATGGCGTGGGCATGTATGGCTGCCAATGGAACTGGTTCTCTTGTATTTATTGATGATGTGACTGTTAACAAAAGCAGCAGGATGAATTCTGAAGTGTTTCTGGCAATAATATCTGCTCATATTCAGCAAATTGCTTCAGAACTCATTGGACGGCGCTTCACAGTGCAGATGGACATTGACCCGAAGCATACTGCGAAAGAAACCAAAGAGTTTTTTTAAGGGAAAGAAGTGGAATGTTATGCAATAGGCAAGTCAATCACCTGACCTGAATCTGATTGAGCATGCATTTCACTTGCTGAAGACAAAACTGAAGGGTAAATGCCCCAAGAACAAGCAGGAACTGAAGACAGTTGCAGTAGAGGCCTGGCAGAGCATCACCAGGGATGATACCCAGCGTCTGGTGATGTCTATGCGTTCCAGACTTCAGGCTGTAATTGACTGCAAAGGATTTGCAACCATTAAAAAGTGAAAGTTTGATGGATGATTCTTAATCTGTCCCATTACTTTTGGTCCCTTAAAAAGAGGGAGGTACATATACAAACTGTTGTACTTCCTACACCGTTCACCTGATTTGGATGTAAATACCCTCAAATTAAAGCTGAAAGTCTGCAGTTAAAGCATACCGTAACTTGTTCCTTTCATTTCAAATCCATTGTGGTGGTGTATAGAGCTAAAAAGATTTGAATTGTGTTGATGTCCCAATATTTATGGACCTGACTGTATATGTATATATATATATATATATATATATATATATATATATATATATATATATATATATACACACACAGTATCTCACAAAAGTGAGTACACCCCTCACATTTTTGTAAATATTTTATTACATCTTTTCATGTGACAACACTGGAGAAATGACACTTTGCTACAATGTAAAGTAGTGAGTGTACAGCTTGTATAACAGTGTAAATTTGCTGTCCCCTCTAAATAACTCAACACACAACCATTAATGTCTAAACCGCTGGCAACAGAAGTGACTACACCCCTAAGTGAAAATGTCCATGTTGGGGCCAATTATTCATTTTCCCTCTCCGGTGTCATGTGACTCATTAGTGTTACAAGGTCTCGGGTGTGAATGGGGAACAGATGTGTTAAATTTTGTTTTATAGCTCTCACTCTCATACTGGTCACTGGAAGTTCAACATGGCACCTCATGGCAAAGAACTCTCTGAGGATCTGAAAAAAATAATTGTTGCTCTACATAAAGATGGCCTAGGCTATAAGAAGATTTCCAAGACTGTGAAACTGAGCTGCAGCAAGGTGGCCAAGACCATACAGCGGTTTAACAGGACAGGTTCCACTCCTAACAGGCCTTACTGTGGTCGACCATAGAAGTTCAGTGCACGTGCTCAACGTCATATCCAGAAGTTGCCTCTAGGAAATGAGTGCGGCCAGCATTGTTGAAGAGGTTGAAGGGATGGGGGGTCAGCCTGTCAGTGCTCAGTCCATATGCCGCACACTGCATCAAATTGGTCTGCATGGCTGTCGTCCCAGAAGGAAGCCTCTTCTAAAGATGATGCACAAGAAAGCCCGCAAACAGTTTGCTGAAGACAAGCAGACTAAGGACATGGATTACTGGAACCATGTCCTGTGGTCTGATGAGACCAAGATAAACCTATTTGGTTCAGATGGTGTCAAGTGTGTGTGGCGGGAACCAGGTGAGGAGTATAAAGACGAGTGTATCTTGCCTACAGTCAAGCATGGTGGTGGGGGTGTCATGGTCTGGGGCTGCATGAGTGCTGCCAGCACTAGGGAGCCACAGTTCGTTGAGGGAACCATGAATGCTAACATGTACTGTGACATACTGAAGCAGAGCATGATCCCCTCCCTTTGGAGACTGGGCCGCAGGTCAGTATTCCAACATGATAACGACCCCAAACACACCTCTAAGATGAACACTGCCTTGCTAAAGAAGCTGAGGGTAAAGGTGTTGGACTGGCCAAGCATGTCTCCAGACCTAAACCCTATTGAGCATCTGTGGGGCATCCTCAAACAGAAGGTGGAGGAGCGCAAGGTCTCTAACATCCACCAGTTCCGTGATGTCATCATAGAGGAGTGGAAGAGGACTCCAGTGGCAACCTGTGAAGCTCTGGTGAACTCCATGCCCAAGAGGGTTAAGGCAGTGCTGGAAAATAATGCTGGCTACACAAAATATTGACACTTTGGGCCCAATATGGACATTTGCACTTAGGGGTGAACTCACTTTTGTTGCCAGTGGATTAGACATGAATGGCTGAGTTATTTTGATGGGGCAGCAAATTTACACTGTTATACAAGCTGTACACTCACTACTTTACATTGCAGCAAAGTGGCATTTCTTCAGTGTTGTCACATGAACAGATATAATAAAATATTTACAAAAATGTGAGAGGGGTGTACTCACTTTTGTGAGATACTGTATATATATATATATATATATATATATATATATATATATATATATATATATATATATATATATATATATATATATATATATACATATACACATACACACACACATACACACACACACACACACACACACACAACATTCCAGTGTAGCTGTACAGTGAGTCCGATTAGTACAGATCAGACTGGGGTTCTTGGTCTCCCTGTGCCCCTAATAGACACAGGGTGATTTACACATAGGAGGGGCCAGGAGAGCTGAACAAGGAGATTCTAGAGCTCTCCAAGGTAAGCTGGGTTCCACAAGCCCCTCACCCAAATTGACTCCCATCACAATTATACAGTATTTATATTTGACAACTGAAATATACATCGTTGTCCCTTTCAGGATCCCTTTAAATTTTACTGGCACCAACATGAACAATTGGACTCTGTGGATGTCAATTTCAGTCTTCAGTAATCTGGCCATAGTACCATAGAGAATGGAAAACCTGTCCTCTTTTTGTTATTAATTAGTCTAAGAAGTGGAGTATACTGGAAATCATGTTGGATACCCCAAGGTTCTTAAGATGTCAACATCCAGCCTAAAGGTCAACTGCAGTTCAGGGCAATTGTGTGATAAAATACATATGATTTCAAAGGTGCCATGGTGAGATAAATGGCACTCCAAGGGGCAACTATTTATTTCTTTTATTTATAAAGTGGTAAAGGGTCTCTTTAATATTCATATATTGATACATTATGTCAACACATATGCTAATACACTGTATATGTCACATAGATATATGTTTGATTTCTAGTAGAGCTCATATGTTCATATTTTTACTACAATAAACAATCATTTTTTTTGACTAGGAAGTTAATTTGGCTTTGACATTTAAAAAAAGTAAACCTCCCTACATACAAGATTTCTCCTGAGTTTGCTGTGAGATACATGTGTATAATTATTAGCTACAATAAAGTTATGCTGGAATTTTCTAAAGGTGAATTTTAGGTTTAAGGGTAAGTCAACCAAAAACTAGCATTTCATTCCAGGTAGCAGCTTGGTATATTTTTTGGGTACTCCGATACTATATTTGGTCTGATTTCCCAGGTCTGCATACCTGTTGTGGTCATTGGGTCTCACCCTCCCTGCTGTATTTTTTAATTAATTTAATGTAATGTAATGTAATATAAGGAGCTGGAACTCACAAAGTTTGGGAGAAACAAATATGTGGGGTGCAGATAATAACATGAACGCTGACAAGTTTCACAATAACATACGAGCTTTACACTTATAGGCATGCATTTATAGACACTATAAATAACTAACTATATATAAGCGTGAAACACGTAAAGAAACCTATCGGACTGAAATAAAGATTTTGAATTAGATGCTGGAGTGCCATTGTCTATTGTTTTATTGCACACATCTTCAGATAGGCACTTGGCAGTATTTGCAGGTAAGGGTGGACTATTCAGGAGCAGTATTTCCTATGTTTATATGGGCAGAAACCTATCTGGGAAATACGGTAGGAAAATTTCAGTGCTGGGACATCTGAGACTAAGATGACTCTCACAGCATGGTCCATGCATAGCCAAAATATCACTTTTGGGTAGGCAGACTCCTTTAATAGTACAAAAGAAGATGCCAAGCATTTAGTGAGGTTGATAAGTACCAGGAGTAGAAAGAAGATGTCAATCCCAGCAACACAAAAAAACTCTGGGAGTCTCTAGGGACAGCTGTCCACCAACTCTGACACAAAGACCTGTCACAAGAAATAGAAGCAGCTGGTGCTAGGACCCAGCAGAGAGCCTGTCTCTACAGGTAGATGTGAGCCTGCTGCTATAGTTTCAGCACTGTCTGTGTCTTATCCATTCATTGCCTCTCAGGGAAGGAGATTAAATGTTCCTGTGCCCTGAGCAATGAGACTAGCACAATGCACACACCATCTAAGGAGTAGGACCACATTGCTTTAAAGAAGTCAGGCTGTGATCTGCTAAGGATGGGAATCTATGGGACGGCTCACATTTCTTTTGGTGCTTTGGGGATATTATACATTGTGGCTTTAGGCAACTTGGCAGCAACTTCATCTGAGTTTTCAGGTAGGAAACATGTTCATATTCTTTTTACGTACAATCCCCCTTAAGGGAAGGGGATTTCTTAGAACATCACAATGCGCTAGGCTCGATTTACTAAAGGGATAGAATGTTTGCTTAGCCCAGGGAAGCTCAATTATCCAATAATGTGCAAAGGAAATGCGTATTTTAAAAAAAAAATTTGCTTCACGTGATTGGGTATTTAAACTGATAACAGCTTCACTGGGCTAAGTGTAGATTGTAAGTCAGCCTAGTTACAGGAATCCTGCAGCTGTTGCACATGTTGCATTCTGCATGGACCTTAGAAGAAGGGGGTAGACTCCTCAAAACTTGATCAGAAAATCTGTTAATACAAATAAAAAAAAGCATCACAGATAGTACTCAACTGTGTTCTTGCAAGTGCATTAGTAAGTAATTTACCACTCCACTGGCATGTCAAATTATTTTGGTTGCAGACCCTGCTTTTTAAATTTCCATAGTGGTTATGAACCTCTGATGCCAGCCTACCTGTTACGATGGTCATGTGATGTTTGTGGTACTAAAGCTGGTCATGCACCACAAGAGTTTGATTGGTTAATTTTGCCCAGTTTAGCTAACAGCCGTATGATTGCCATCTCATTGGATTTAATTAGATTGACCATGTAGCATCTTACTGTGATCTGTGTTTGTGGTCCCCTGAAGATCTTCACGAACATAAACCACACTTCAAGAGCTCATTGAAACCTTTTGTTTTTTGGTGCAATTTTACTGATGCGTTTGTCTTTGACAAGGTGAAAAACTCATAAGAACAGGTCTGTAGCAGTGGGCATTACCCTAAGTGATATATTATATATATATATATATATATATACACACACACACATACATACATACATAGATACATTCACACACACAGTACATATACATATACACACACACACACATTATATATATATATATATATATATATATATATATACATACACACACAGACACACACACATATACATATATATATTTTATACATACATACACACACACACACACACACACACAAACAAAACAAAAAATCAGGTCTTCAGCTCTTGGTATTAGATGTGGCAGAAGTAGGTCTCATTGTACTTTATGTAATAATAATACTAATATCTCCCTGTGCCAGCATGAGTTGTTGGGGAGGTTGGTTTGCTGATCCATTGTCTTATTATCTATTTAATTAATTTATGTGGTGCCAGGATATTCCACAGATGTTTACAGAAAAGCTCTGAACCATTTACATCCATCCCTACTGCCAAAGGTACTAATGTCCCTACTTCACTCGCATATACCATATGGCTAGTTTGAGTAAAATCCAATTAACCGCTTGGTATGTTTTTGGACTATGGAAAAAATCCACACTAATACAAGGAGAACATATACACTTAACGCAAAGAGTGACTTGGGTGAGACTGACTATCTATCTATCAATTCATCTATCTATCTCATCACCAAGTTTCCTGCAAATACAATCAACCAATGTAAATATGATATTATATTTTAGTAGTGTAACATTATGGTCTCAGGGCTTTCAGGTAATGTGATGTGTATTGGAAACAGAGTAAATGAATATTACCAGATCTGGTGTTAAGGTAGAACTGAAAACAAACCATTGTCAGTTTTTTTGCCATTTGTGTCCCATATGTGAGATTCCCTTCACTTCCCTTCACTTCCTCTCCCATAGCCAAAACAGGAAGCAGCAGGAAATCCCCCCAAGTGGGAGAATCCTTGGTTGTCACCAGGTTTACCAGAACTAGTGGAAGATTGCCCCCTCTGTTCCCATTTGTTTGTGTGACAACCCAAAATTTGGGATTTGCTTTCACTCTTTCTGGGTATATCTTCCTAACTGGATTTGGGGCATGTTCCTAGACACAGCAATAAAAACTTGGCAGGTGTTCTAATCCATCCCCAATCTTTCCAAAACAAAAAAGAAAAAAAAGTTTCACATTTAGTTATACTTTATAACATTTATTTTATAATTATTTAATAACAGTGTCTGATTGTATATCTATCCTAATAGTATAGCTTTATGTAGGCAGCAAATGAATGGCTCTGCAGATCATATTTGTCATTAAGGAACGATATAGAAACCAGTTATTTGGTCTGGTATTCAAATTCCTAAACAAAAGACTTTAAAGGTATGCGTTTACTGGGGCCAGATAAGCCATATGAGAGTATACCTATACTTAGTAGAATATATATTTGATTTAAGTGAGGATGTAGAGAATGCACCATTGGGTGAAAGAGCATACTGTCAGCATTAATATACACCCCAAGATGAATTGTAGGCATGGCAATTTTTGCATAGTTACCTTGGTCCAGCTTGAACTACAGTGATTTCCAGATTCCATGGGGGATTCCACAGGTATGACACATACATATTTACATGCTTCCAAACTGGGTCAATGTAACCATGTAAAAATTGAAATACCCAAAATTCAGCTTTAAAGAAGAATTTCAGGTATGGGTATTTTATATATAGTTTTATAGACAGGAGATTGACCCGCATAGGTGCCATTCCAAGAATGCTTTGCTTTTTCTGAATGAATTCAAATTGAAATACCCGAAATTCAGCTTTAAAGAAGAATTTCAGGTATGGGTATTTTATATATAATTTTATAGAGAGGAGATTGACCCGCATAGGTGCCATTCCGAGAATGCTTTGCTTTTTCTGAATGAATTCAAAGCGTTTTCTGGATGAGGTGAAGAGCATGACATCACCACTCTACCTCTCCACCTCATCCAATCTGAAAATGCTTTGAATAAATTCAGAAAAATGCTAAGCATTCTGTAAATGGCACCCATGTCAAATGGCGAACCTCTGCAGAAGGTCAGCAGATTGGCATGGGACCCAGAAGCAAGTGAAGATCACTGGAATAGCGGTGTCTACTTCATTGATTTTCAGCATGCAGGGGAAATAGCCAGGTATGGTATATACATTGTTACACTGGTCCTAGCAAGCGGCTTGTGCAGAGTGGCCCCATCCACTTGATTGGGTCGTGTTCAGAGGTGGTACTCTTGCTGAATGCAAAAAGGTGTAAAACTTTTACCAGGTGGCAAAGCAAATCACTGTGGTCATGGCATATGTACAACTTCATCCGGCTCTCTTTGCTGCCCCCAAACCACAAATATAAACAAGGCCTAACTATGTTTATTTATAGGTAGCATTAGAGGATTTTTTACTGACCAAAATTCTAAAAAATGGGGACGCTTTTACCAATAAAACTTCCCTGGGACATCAGCCAGATGACAAAGCTGAGGTGTAGATAATTATAATGGAGTGGAATTATCACACAGTTCATTATGTCATAACCCCTAATGCTTACAACAAGACCTCATTCCCCAGCAGTGAGACCCTCGCATGAGACTATGCACTGACAGCTACAAAGCATATTATCCTTTTTCCAATGGGAATGTATTTGCAAGGGAATTAGCAGTTCCCAAGCATCACAACAACCTGCAGCAAACAATAAGCCTATTACTGAGCTTTTTCCTAGGAAGATGCAGCATTTGCATTTTGTAGGGAGATTTGTCTTTGCTTAGTGGGGAAAAAAAAGGTACTCTGAAAGGAAGCAAGAATTAGAATAAGGGATTTGTAAAGGATCGAAGTCCGTAGGCCGGCCATAAGGGACAGAGGACGGAGTGAGATTCTGAGTCTTTTCAGGGAACCTCTATTCAGCACTGAAAGAAGGAAAAAGAAGCAGTTTGTCTTGGGTAAAACTGAAATGTGTACTGAGCCTACAGTAACACAGATTGGTTAAAGTGTAGGTCCAGCCAAAGTGATTTATACAAAAATGGCAACCACCCCAATTTATAACTAGTTTTTGAAGTAAGGTGTACATGGAAGGGCTTTGCACAGCACAAACAAAAGTTTTCCCAGCACACTTACCAGTTGGCATGCAAAAACAAAAACCAAAAAAAAAACAAAACCAAAAAAAAAACAAAACAAATTACACTGTCTTACAATTAAAAAACAGAGGTTTTGGTTGCACACTTTTGAAAATATATGTGAACACCACACCGCCTTGTCAAGACTACTTTGTAAGTGCAGTTCTAACTCTTATAATTTTAAAGTCTCCATATTGGTGCATATATAGCAGTGGGTACATATGCCTGGAGAAAGCAAATTCCTCCTTATAGGTGCAGGGACACATTAGAGGCCCGGTAAGAGCACAATGGCAGCTGAAGACTTCCGTTGTGTCCCCATGCCAATTCCAGCAAGCATAATATACAAAATGGCAATATAGCTTTTTGCCATCTTATTCTGGTCTGTATTGAAAATTGTAACCAAGGTCAGCCCATGGCCAAGGCGCCATGAAGCTCAGCGGTTCCTGTCTCCTGCACCTTGCTATTGGCTAGAGAGGTCACCATCACATTTTCTGGCCAAAGGGAAGTAGGTGTGGGCATTACGGGACCCTGTAGGCTCTGGATGCAGTTTTCATTTCAGAGCACCGAAGGATTGAAAGCTTTGAGGGCACTTTTAGAGAAACCAACTCCGCAAGCCAGCAATTGAAGGTGCCTACTATACCATGCAGCAAGACATGGTTTAAAAAAAAACAGTTTGCAAACAGTTGCAAATACCTGGTGGTAATAAAGTTTCTTGGTCTGACTCATGGTTCTGTTACTTTTCATCGACAGCTTGGTCTGGTTTGAGAAAATTGGAAAAAAAGGCATGTGTAAAAAAAATGATACATTGAACATTATTATTAAATGTACTACCTCCATTTAATTATTAGAATACAATTTTTCCATAGTAGTCATTTGATGCATTGTACTTGCTGTCTAGAATTGCTCTTACATACCAAAATTACATTTTCTCTATGGCTGTGTGAACATTTCATTTATTGCTGGGTAAATACATTAGCTTGGTCAGTTGTGCCCGCAGAATCAGCTTAAGTTTTCATGTCATATTGGCTTAGCGACTTGAGTGTTCTGCTTGAGTTCTATGGAATGTTCAGAGTGCTGTGACTTCCCATATGTCTGCTACAATGTATCACAAGACTGGATGACCTGTATTGTTGTAGATGCCATCCAGATGACCGGTGAACTGTGGGCTCTGCTGTCAGTAGCTGCCTTTGATCTGTGGAAAGACAGGAGAGGATCCCCCCAGCTCAGAGTCATCATGCTGATGAAAGAAGCTGGGGAATGTACTCTTCCCAAGCAAACAAAAGCACTACTTCTCCCATACTTTAACCTACCTGATTTATTTCTGGTCATTGACAAACATTTCTTCTCTTTTAAGAAAACATTGGCATACCAGCCATCAGTGGTATATTTTCCATTAATCTCAATTCTCAAGTGATATTTTGTTTCTGATTAAAGCCTTTATTTTGCCTATTATAGCAGTGAGGGTCAATTTCCTTGATATAGGGAACCTCAGGTGTGCTCCCTGACATCCCCGAATGAACAAACATAACATTCATACAATGCTAAAGAAAGCTGTCAGAGACTGCAGATATGCAATAGGAAACAGTTGGAGACTAAGGGCATGCTACCAAAGATGGTCAGAGACTGCAGGCCTGCAACACGAGATGATCAGAGACTACAGGCATACTACCAAAGATGGTCAAAGACTACAGGCATATGACCAGAGATGGTCAGAGCCTGCAGACATACAACAGAAGATGGCCAGACACTACAGGCATGCTACCAGAAATGGTCAGAGACTGCAGACATGCAACAAGAGATGGTCAGAGACTATGGACATGCTACCAGACATGGACAGGGAGTGCAGACATGCAGTGAGAGATGGTCAGAGACTTAGGGCTTGCTACTAGACATGGTCAGAGAGTGTAGACATGCAGTAAGAGATGGTCAGGGATGGCAAACATGCTATAGAAATTGTTGAAGAAAGTCATAAACTGGAGAAACATTACATTGAACTATAAGGAGATCACTAGTATTACAGCCTCTTTACAAAATCAACGGTTCCACATTTGTGCTCACTCCAGCCCCCTTAAAAATTACTTGTAATTAATATGTCTCAGAGCAAGATCCATGATAAAAGATCAGAGGAAAACAAGACCTATAAAAAAAAAGCTTCTTCAAAGCAAAAGAAAGTAAGAGACCATGAAAGACATAAACCAAACTATTTAATGCTGGAAGCCGATCTAGAGAATATCTTCCTTCACTGGCCTGAGTAAGCACCAAAACACAGAATAGTGACTACCGGAGCTATGAGGGCCCCACAATAAGTACCAAAGGGGTGCAGGCCATGTAGCTGCAGCTTGGGCACCAGGCTATTTTATCAATTTATTAAAATCAAAGTGCATGTAATACTAAAACATTTTTTGTGGAAAGGTTAGAATCTCGTCTGGTTTCTATTCCTGTTTCTGTCCCCGACTTGGGGAAACATTATTGGGGTTAATTTACCAAAGGCATATACAGTAGGCTGTTCACTTTCTAAGGGGATTTTCTCTTAACTTAGTCAATGTGGTGAAATTCATATTACAAAGAATAGCCAATGTTTCAAAAATCAGTTTGTAAATGGATAGACAACTGGCAAAAAGGCCAAATTTAGAGAGTAGTGGTTAATGATTCATACTCTGAATGGTCTAGGGTTGTTAGTGGTGTACCCCAAGGTTCAGTGTTGGAACCCTTACTATTTAATATCTTTATAAATGATATAGGGTCTGGGAATAAAAAGTACAATTTTAGTATTTGCAGGTGACACCAAGCTATGCAGTGGAATAACATCCTTACAGGATGTCTCCAACTTACAAGCCGGCCTCAATGCACTGTTTAACGGGGCAACTTTAATGTTGATAAATGTAAAGTTATGTACTTGGGGGCTAAGAATATGCATGCATCATACATACTAGAGGGAGTACAACTGGGGGAGTCAATGGTAATGAAGGATCTTGGGGTTTTGGTAGATCATAAGCTCAATAATAGAATGAAATGCCAAGCTGCGGTTTCCAACGCAAGCAAAGTCCTTTCTTGTATTAAGAGAGGTATGGGCCCCAGAGAGAGAGAGATATTATTTATTTTGCCCCTGTACAAATTATTAGTAAGACCTCATCTAGAATAAGCAGTTCAGTTTTGGGCACCAGTTCACAAAAAAGATATCGAGGAACTGGAGAAAGTGCAGAGAAGGGCAACCAAACTGCTAAGAGGCATGGAGGATCTCAGCTATAAGGAAAAATTATAGGAACTGAATTTATTCCCTCTTGAGAAGAGGAGTTTAAGGGGGGAATATGATAAACATGTTTAAATACATAAGTGGTCCAAATAGTGAACTTGGTGTTGAGTTATTCACTTTAAAGTCATCACAGAGGAAAAGGGGGCACTCTTTACGTCTGGAGAAAAAGAGATTTAATCTCCAATTATGGAAAGGCTTCTTCACAGTAAAGAGCTGTAAAAATGTGGAATAGATTGCCTCAAGAGCTGGTTCTGGCCAGCTCAGTAGATTTTGTAGTGTTAAAAAAGGCTTAGATTATTTCCTAAATGCACATAATATAACTGGATACTAACATTTATAGGTAAAGTTGATCCAGGGAATATCTTATTGCCTCTTGTGGGATCAGGAAGGAAATCTTTTTCTCCGCTGCAGCAAATTGGATAATGCTTTAGTGTTTTTTTTTGCCTTCCTCTGGATCAACTGTGGGTATAGGATTGTGTATAAGAAAGTTTTCAATTTGTGTGTGAGGTTTTTTTGGGCTGAACTGGATAGACTAGTGTATTTTTTCAACCAGATTATCTATGTAGCTATGTGCAAGAAAATAAAAATAAAAAATATTTTTGCTTGCACATGATTGGATGATGGAAGACAGTAGAGCTTCTCCTCATTCAAGAGAGGGAAAATTCCTTGCATAGTGAACATGACTATTTGTCTTTAGTTAACCAACCCCATTGTCTGTGCGACAGAAAGTGGAGGGAAATATAACATTTATAACATTTATAACAATTTGTCACCGAAAGAGGAACAGAAATGGAATCTTTTAATAGGGACACCAGCTGTCCAAAGCTGGCCATACATAAGTAGATTTTCGAACAAACATTTACATGAAAATTAGTACAGTACATTTGATGGCTTGACAAAAGTGATTTGAAAGTACTTTCAAATTTTGTTTGCTTTTAACATCCAATTTTGCAACGAATTTCATTTTCAGAAGGGAAAAAGAAATTGTTCAGAAATGTTTTCCATCCTTCTACCTGTCTAATCTTCGAAAACCAGCTTCGATTTTACCCTAATAACCAATAGATAATCTAATATATGCTCTTAAACAGAAATTTCTATTAGCGTATGGCCAGCTTAAGAGATTTCCCCTCACGTCCGAGAGTTTTTCTCTTACTTTACGTTATGTTTCCACTTCAGGAACTGAGGGCAAATGTCCCCAATTGGACACAAAAAACAACAACAAAAACAACAACAACAAAATTTGGTTTTAACCATTCCTTATGTCCCATACACACGGTCGGAATTTCCGACAGAAAAAGTCGGATGGGAGCTTTTGGTCGGATATTCCGACCGTGTGTATGCCCCATCAGACTTTTTCTGTCGGAATTTCCTACGGACTTAGATATAGAACATGTTCTAAATTTTTCTGTCGGAAATGCTGACGGAGGTTATCCCGTTGGCAAGTCCGACCGTGCGTACGCTGCATTACTCTACCATAAAGTTTTGGCTTGAGATACACTTTATCAAATATATACAGTAAACTAACATCTATAATGATATCTGATTTTTTGTGTTGGAACACGACTTATACTGACAGCCAGTTAGTAGTACACAGTACACATATAGCTTCATGGGTCCTGCTTCAACCTGCAAAGACAGACAGTCACCAATTAAAAAAAGTTTGGGAGGGTGGGTGAGGGGTGATTTTACAGAGCAAAGAGGAAAACAATGAGGGGGGAGGGAAAGGGACCCTGGCATCTTAGTTTTTCTTACATGGATAAGGATTGCAATTTTGCAACATAGTAGCACAGGGTCCTGAAAGCCAAACTAAACTCTTTCAATCAGCATTAACTATTTTTAATCCTTATTCTGTTAGAATTAGTAAATAGATAAGAAGGTATTTTTTATTTTCTTGTTTTAAAATTTTCTTTCCTGACAGACTCCATGGCAGCAACGTGTGGGTTAAGTCCCGCCTCTACTACCCTATAGGACACTACTCCCATAAATCTTTGCTCCCTGCCCCCGGCCGTGTTCTTTTTTTGTCCTCCTCGCAAGACCTAGTGTTGGTCTTCCTACCTGAAGATGTTTTATCCCCACGATCAAGGTTGGCCGAGCTGCGACTTGGATCGGGGAAAGTCGCATTACTCCGCTAAGCCCTAGCTATTAGCAGGGTATGGAGTGGGGCGTTGGAAGAGGCGCAGGAAGAAGCCGTTTTCCCTGGCCACTGGCAGGCGAGGCCGCGCATGGGTCGGATAGCCAGCTATTAGCAGGTGACCCCTTGTTGCCCCTGGAAAGTCCGGTGTTTACCTTCGGCCTGACGATCGTGGTGGGATTGGTGAGATGTTTCCTTGCTATCATGGCAGCAGTTTCTGTTGGAAATTCTTTGTTGTCCCTTTCCCTTGTGTGTCTTTTCCCCCTGTCTTACCGTTCATGTGGTTGCAGGCATGGCGACTGGTTCTTCCTGCGTTCCAGCCGCCGTTTTTTACTTTCACTTCGTGTCCGGCCGTACTGCGCATGCGCGGACGGCACGAGATCGAGGCTTGGTTTTCGCGCATGCGCGATAGCGGCAAATCGCCGCTAATCGCGCATGCGCACTGGCGTTCGCTCGTCACGGGCGGTGACGTCACTGGGGCGCCCTATTTAAACTGGGAAAATAGCCTGCAGACCCTGGGAATGTCTGCAGACTGTTTTTGGCCCTTCCCCACGCTCCAGTGAATCAGCTACTGGTAAGTAGCTTTTCATACAGGAGGGCTGTCGCTCCCTGGCTCACAGCCGAGTTAATCTATTTGCCTTATGTTAACTTTGCAGTCAGATGGATATTTCTCAAGACATGAGCTCTCCACCGCCTGCCTCTGGCCAGCCTCCTCTCACAAGGTACAAGGGCAGGTCCCATTGCCGAGGGTCCTTAGGCGGGTGGGGGGGGGTGTATTTCCGCAGATGATCGTTCCTTCTAACTGTTTTGTTTTGTTTCTGTGGTTCTCTGTCTTCTGCTTTAGCCCTTCCAGGTCAGAACAGCGTCGCAGCTCGCACAAAGGAAGTGATTCATCAAAGTCGCATCACCGGCAAACCTCTTCCAAATCTAAACATTACGGCTCCTCCTCAAAATCAGGACACCGTAGTGAGGAGCGCTCGCACTCCTCAGTGGCCCACTCCAGCCACTCTTCAAGTGTCTGCTGGGGATGCAGATCACAAGTACCTGTCGGTAAATCGCTGTGCGATTCCTGCTTCGCCAAAGCTTCCAGGGAAAGAGGTGATTCGGACCAGCAACTTAAAGCCCTAGTTGAGAGGGTTGTGAAGGAATCACTTAAGGGTATTGAGGCAGTCCGGCCTGTTACCCCTCAGGCAGAGCCACCAGGTTCCCCAGTGAGGGAAACTCAGTTGCAGGACACCTGGGAGTCCTCTGTTCCTAGTCACCTTTCAGTGGTCAACTCTGACAGTGACTCGGAGGAAGATAATACCTGTGTGGGGTTTGACTTCTCTCTGCTACCTCCCTTGGTCAAGGCGATTAGAGAAACTTTAAATTGGGAGGATCCGACGGCTGTCCCTCCCAAACAGAGAAAATTCTTTAAGCAGCTAAAGAAGGAGCGAGTTAACTTTCCTTTCTTTTCTGAGTTGGGCGAAATCATCACGGACGAATGGAGCAAGGTGGAGAAGAAAAACTCCATGCTTACCAAAATCTCAAAGCTTTATCCCTTTAGGGAGGAAGAGGTGAAGCATCTGGAATCAGCCCCTTTGGTGGACGCAGCGGTGATGAGGCTAGTGAAACACGTGACACTCCCCTTGGAGGACACAGTGTCCTTTAAAGACGTTCTGGACAGAAGGATTGATGCTGATTTGAGGAGAGTGTACCTTACAGCAGGCATGGCTTGCAAACCAGCCCTAGCCCTGGCAGCCCTGTCCAAAGCTATGGAGGTGTGGACGGATAGTGTTCAAGATACGCTAAGGAATATTTCAGATGACACAGCGAAGAACTCGCCTATTCAAGAATTAAGGCTAGCATCGACTTTTCTGGGTGAGGCCTCGATTGACATCATTCGCCTGGCGGCCCGAGTAATGTTCTCGTCGGTCACCGCCAAGCGGGCTCTTTGGCTCCGCCCTTGGCTGGCTGACCCAGCCTCTAAGCAGGTATGGTGCCGAATTCCCTACGGGGGCTCTTCTCTTTTTGGCAACAAGCTGGATGAGGCCATTACACGGGCTACTGGCGGGAAGTCGGGGTTCCTACCTCAGGATAGATGCCTGCAAGGCCAAAGAAGATCCTTCCCGAAGAGGCAATATCAAGATCGATCCAGAGAGGCTCGTACTTACAAGCCAGGCCGGGAATTCTCCAGATCCTGGAAATCAAGGCAATCGTCCTTTAAGAAGGCTGCAGGTAGTGAGTCGAAAGGGGAGAGGCAACCCTCCAAATTCTTTTGAAAGTGGGCCCGCTCAGGCAGACCGTGTGGGGGCCCGTCTCTTCCACTTTCGGCATGTCTGGGCGGCCTCGATTCACGACTTCTGGACAATCAAGACAGTCTCCTCTGGTCATGCCTGGACCTTTACCGACCCTCCCAGACTCAGGTGGGTACCCACTACTCTTCCGGGCATCAGAAGAAAAAAGGACAATACTTTTAGCCTACATAGAGTCTTTGTTGGCCCAAAGCGCTGTCGTCCCAGTCCCAGTCAGCCAGCAAGGCATGGGAATGTATTCTCCCCTCTTCCTGGTTCAGAAGAAGAGTGGGGCCTGGAGACCGGTCATAGACCTAACCCATCTAAATCGCTTCATCAAAAAGGAGAGGTTCAAGATGGAAACACTCTCCACAATTCAACAGTCAGTTCAACCAGGGGACTGGATGGTGTCCATAGACCTCAAGGACGCCTACTTTCACGTTCCCATCGCAGAAAGCTTTCAACAATTTCTCCGCTTCTCCGTGGGCAACCTTCACTTGCAGTTTACATGCCTTCCCTTCGGGTTGTCAACTTCTCCTCGGGTTTTCTCAAAGGTGCTGTTGGCAATAGTAGCTCTCCTGAGAACCAGGGGGATTCGCCTACACCACTACCTGGACGACCTGCTTCTCTTGGCACAAGACAGGGTGCAACTCATAGCACACAGAGGGCAAGTGATTTCCACACTACAGGAATTCGGATGGATTCTGAACCAGGAGAAGAGCCAGTTAGTCCCATCGCAGTCTCTGGTGTTTTTGGGTGCCCTCTTCGACACGGTCAGAGGCACCATTTCGTTACCGGAAGAGAAGATCTCGACATTCAGAGACAGGATCCACCCAGCTCTTTCTACTCCTCATCTCCACGCTCTCCAATGCCTGAGGATCATTGGCACTATGGTGGCAGCGATTCCGATGGTGAGGTGGGCCCAATGGAGAATGAGGCCTTTTCAGAAGGGCTTCCTTCACCAGTGGAAAGGCAGCAAGACCCAGCTGATTCGGATTACTGCATCCATGAGGCACTCTCTCCTATGGTGGCTCCAACGGGAGAACCTCTCCAACTGCCATTCTATCCTTCCCATTGCTTGGGTGACTATAACAACAGACGCCAGCAACAGGGGTTGGGGTGCCCACTGTCTGGCGGAAGTGGCTCAGGGCACTTGGGAATTCCCCTCCAGAAGGATAGTGTCAAACATCCTGGAATTGAGAGCAGCCCTCCAGGCACTTCTGGCATTTCGGCATCTCATTCAAGGCTCCTCGGTCCTACTCAGACTGGACAATACCACAGCAGTGGCATACATAAGAAGGCAAGGAGGGACTCGAAGTCTCTCCTTACTACAAGAGGTAGAGCCAATTATGTCCTGGGCCCAGAAAAACCTGAAGGATCTGACAGCGACATATGTTCCGGGGGTTCAGAATGTTCAGGCAGACTTTCTTTCTCGGAGGCTCCTAGACAACAACGAGTGGTCTCTCCACGAAGAAGTATTCAAGTGGATTCTTTCGTTGGGGTTCCTTCCGGAAGTCGACCTGTTCGCCTCCCCCTGCAACAAAAAGATGGCAAGATACTATTCGAGGTACAGGGACCCTCAAGCGTATGGGGTGGACGCCCTGACGGAGAAATGGTGGTTCAACAGAGCCTATGCCTTTCCGCCAACTCCGATCATCCTCCAGTTCCTGAAGAGGCTCAGGGCAGAGACGGCAGAGGTGTTAGCAATAATTCCTTATTGGCCCAACAGGCCCTGGTTCCCTCTCCTGACACTCCTCAGTGTCCGAGATTCGATCCCTCTTCCTTCCAGACCAGACCTCCTGTCTCAGGGGTCGAGGCTACACCCTTGCCCGGATCACCTACGCCTAAGGGCTTGGCTTTTGAAAGGGGAAGGTTGGAGGCGCTAGGCTGCCCGGAGGAAGTAATTCCCACTCTCCTTAGTTCAAGAAGGAATAGTACTAACCGAGTGTATGAGAGGATCTGGGCGAAATTTAGCAGCCATATGTCTTCCAGGTCCAACTCCTGTGATAATCTGGCGATTCAGGACATTCTAAGTTTTCTGCAGACGGGTCTGGACATCTCACTATCCGTCAGTTCTCTGCGTGTCCAGGTTTCCGCAATATCAGCTTTCTCCGGAGTCGCATGGGCCAAGCACCCTCTGGTCCAGCAATTTTTCAAAGGAGCAGTCAGACTTAAGCCACAGAGGAAACCTAGATTCCCCAAATGGGATCTTCCGTTAGTCCTGGATTTCTTTGCTCAACTTGACAGATCTCTCTCAGTCAGGGAATTAACCCTCAAGACTTCGTTCCTGATAGCTATAACTTCGGCGAAGAGGGTCTCGGAAATTCAATCCCTGGGGTCCAAGGAACCACCTTTTTTCCAGACAGAGTGGTCCTAATACCAATGCTTGGGACAAATCCCAAAGTCACCTCGGTCTTTCACGAGAACCAGGATATCACACTCCCTACCTTCAAATCCACTGGAGGTCCAGATCCTCACCCTCTCGATGTAGGAGCTACTCTCAATCAATACTTGGAAGTTACGGCACCTTTCCGTCAATCTGAATTCCTTTTTGTTCTATTCCATGGGAAAAACAGGGGCTCTAGAGCTTCTGTCAGATCCATCGCGGCTTGGGTGGTTCAAGCCATTCAATGGGCTTACAGAGAGAAAGGCTTGGCTCCTCCTGAGGCGGTTACAGCTCACTCTACAAGAAGTCTGTCGACGTCCTGGGCGGCCTCACGTCACGTTGCTCCTGATGTGATCTGTAGAGCAGCTTCATGGTCTTCGATTCATACCTTCATGACCCATTATTGTGTTGAGCCAGCAACCTTATCTTCTGTTAAATTTGGTTTAAAAGTGCTGTCGGCTGACAGTGTTAAATAAATCTTTTGTTCAGCATTTAGCCCACCCGGGTGTGTATGGCGAGTTATTTCCCACACGTTGCTGCCATGGAGTCTGTCAGGAAAACGGAAAATTCCTATCATAATACTTACCGTAATTTTCCTTTCCTGATGGACTCCATGGCAGCAGGAGTTCCCTCCCCGAATGGCTGAAGTAGGCTAGTTACCGAACACGGCCGGGGGCAGGGAGCAAAGATTTATGGGAGTAGTGTCCTATAGGGTAGTAGAGGCGGGACTTAACCCACACGTTGCTGCCATGGAGTCCATCAGGAAAGGAAAATTACGGTAAGTATTATGATAGGAATTTTCCGTTTTACATTTCTTGGGTTGCTTCTGGTTTTTGGCCTAGGTCAAAATGATGTCATATATCCCAGGATTCTCCATGGACATTTTTTTCTTTTATCTGGAGGAGGGGAGAAGGTGTTTTCTCAACTAAGCACAGCCTCCTGTCTGCATGCCTGAGCTAAGGGCAGATGATTCCAGGAAGTAAATGCTACAAGAATCATCAGCCATTAATAAAGATGGCCTTGGCTAAAAATGCTATAGTGGTGTTTTTAATTTCTCAACAAAAGAAAGCATGGAGCCATGGATGGATGGGCGAGTTTGTTTTAAATATTAAAAATGAATTAAATAGTGTTTTTAGTTTGTGGTGCTTAGATACAGTTGAGTTCCACTTTAAAGTGGAAGTAAACCCTTCTCTGGCCCTTTTACCTGCAGGTAAGCCTATAATAAGGCTTACCTGTGGGTACTGTGAATATCTCCTAACCTGCACGGTTTAGGAGATATACACACTGCATGCAGCCGGTGACGTCAGTGGCGCATGCGCTCTGAACGAATGGTTTACCAGTGCCATCCCTTCAGAGCTCCATGACTCCCACATGCATGTGTGGCAGTGATGTCATCAGCCAACCTGATGGCTGGAGGCAGGGCAGGACTTAGGGTGGTGGGGGCCCCTGGGCTTGAGTCACTTCCAGGCCCTACTTTCTATATATTACCTTAAACCTTTAGTTTTCTTTTAAGCGCGCCACACTGATACCGTTTGTCCGCCATTACATCACTGTCTAATGCAGACAGGTTTTCTCAACGGCAGTAATTGAGGCACTACTTAACTGCCAATAACCAATCAGCAAACCTCAAGATAAGAGTTTAAGGAATTTTAAGGAAAAAAACTATTTAAGGAAAAAAACTTACATTTAAATGCTCATCAATGCAGCCTTGCACAGCGTCCATCTGCATGCTTGTCCAGTGTCATTTGCAGCCTTGTCAGTGTCATTTGCAGCCTTGTCAGTGTCATTTGTAGCCTTGCCCAGCGACATTGCAGCTTTGTCAGTGTTATTTGCAGCCTTGCAGCCTTGTCAGTGTCATTTGCAGCCTTATCAGTGTCATTTGCAGCCTTGCAGCCTCCATCTACAGCCTTATCAGTGTCCATCTGCAGCCTTGTCCGTATCATTTGCAGTATTCGTTTTCTGCTACACATAGCGTTTTGCTTTTAGGCCAAAAAGTAAAATTTTGGCCTCAACTGACCAGAGCACCTTCTTCCACATGTTTGCTGTGTCCCTCATATGGCTTCTCGCAAACTGCAAATGGGACTTCTTATAGCTTTCTTTCAACAATGGCTTTCTTCTTGCCACTCTTCCATAAAGACCAGATTTGTGGATTGCACGACTAATAGTTGTCCTGTGGACAGATTCTTCCACCTGAGCTGTGGATCTCTGCAGTTCCTCCAGAGTTAACATGGACCTCTTGGCTTCTTCTCTGATTAACCGCTTGCCGCCCGCCGGCCGTCATATGACGGCCAGGTGGCACGGCTCTCGTTCTGGGCGGGCATTATATGACGTCCATCCATTTAAACAGGGCTTGCACGCGATCGTGTGCGCGCAGCCCTGAACCTTCCGTGGCGGCGTGTCATGGAGACACCGCTTGCCACCGAGGGGGGTGAACAGCCATTGGACATGACTGTTTACCAGGTGATCGGCTGTCATGAAGTCACGGCTGATCACAGATGGTAGCGACCCACTTTGCATGGCGCATGCGCAAAATCGCAAGCGCACTGCACATCGGTGGCGGCGTGTTCCCGGGAACACTGCTCGTCACCGACGCTGGTAAACACATTTTCCATAAACTTCTGGAAAAAATGAACTGTTCAAAAGACTCATTATGCCTCATAGATTATACATTAATGTGTTTGCTTTCCAAAATGGGGTCATTTTGTGGGCAATTCCATTGTCCTGGTGCTGCAGGGCCTTCAAAGTGTAATAGGTGGTTGAAAAATGAGATGTGTCATTTATGCTCGTAGAACGCCTGAAGATGCTACTTCAATATTGGGCCTTTGTATGTGGCCAGGCTGTGTAAAAGTCTCACACATGTGGTATCGCCATACTCGGGAAGAGTAGCAGAATGTATTTTGGGGTGTAATTTGTTGTATGCATATGCTGTGTGTGAGAAATAACATGATAACATGACAATTTTGTAAAAAAAATAAATAAATAATATCTTCATTTTGCAAAGAATTGTGGGAAAAAAATACAACTTAAAAAACTCACCATGCTCCTTACTTAAAATCTTGGAATGTCTACTTTCTAAAAAGGGGTCATTTGGGGGGTATTGGTACTTTCCTGACTTGTTAGTGTATCAAGAAATGAGATACACCTGATGTACTGAAGGCCTGATCAGATTAATTTTCAGTGATTGGCACCATAGTTTGTAGACTCTATAACTTTCACAAAAAACAAATAATATACACTAATTTGGGTTATTTTTACCAAAGCTTTGTAGCAGTATACATTTTGGCCAAAATTTTATAACAGAAGCAAAGAAGAAGGCATTTTTTCACAAAATTTACAGTCTTTTTTTTTTTTATTTATAGCACAAAAAATAAAAAACCCACTAATGATTAAATACCACCAAAAGAAAGCTCTATTTGTGTGAAAAAAAGGATGCAAATTTCATATGGGTACAGTGTTGCATGGCTGAGTAATTTTCATTCAAAGTGTGAGAGCACTGAAAGCTGAAAATTGGTCTGGGCAGGAAGGGGGTGTAAGTGCCCTGTATTGAGGTGGTTAATGCTCTCCTTGCCCAGCCTGTCAGTTTAGGAGGACAATCATGTCTTGGTAGGTTTGCAGTTGTGCCATACTCTTTCCATTTTCGGATGATGGATTGAACAGTGCTCCGTGAGATGTTCAAAGCTTGGGATATTTTTTTTTATAACCTAACCCTGCTTTAAACTTCTCCACAACTTTATCCCTGACCTGTCTGGTATGTTCCTTGACATTCATGATGCGGTTTGTTCACGAAGGTTCTCTAACACACCTCTGAGAGCTTCACAGAACAGTTGTATTTATTAAGAGTTTAAGATTAAGTTACACACAGGTGGACTCTATTTACTTTAAACAAAGTAAAAGTAAAAAAATGAAAAGATATGTACACACCCTAAAGAGTAAACTACAGTATAATTTATTTGCTTAAAAAAGAGCAAAATACACAAAATCACAGCAAAAGGATCCCGCTTATTCCATGTATATTGAACAAAGAGGAGTTCCAACAATTCCCCAATGTTCTATACTTCCCTACATCAATATGAACAGACAACCCATGTAGTTAATTAACTATCTCCAAAAATCGAGGAGAGAAAGTAGGTAAATACAGCAATCCACAGAACCCTCCCTCCCCTAAAGTAAAAAGCACCCCCTATAACACTTATAGAGATCCCTCCTGTAAACAAATGAACAACATATATTTCCTAATAGGGACAGTGTGTCTCTGAAAAATCCAGATATTAATCACACTGTTCCATGATGGAATGATGCACAATCCACACTATTCTGATGTACTCATATAATTGGTCAGTATAACTAGTCAGTCAGTCAATGGGGCAAAAAATACAAATTTATGATCACAGTGAGAGGAGAAAGCCTCTCCAAAAAAATGGTAAAACATGGTAAAAATACTCAGTAAAGGTGGCTGAATACAAATGCACGCCACACTTTTCAGATATTTATTTGTAAAAAATATGGAAAACCATTTATCATTTTCCTTCCACTTCACACTTTGTGTCTATCACATAAAATCCAATAAAATACATTTACGTTTTTGGTTGTAACATGACAAATTGGGGAAAATTTCAAGGGGCATGAATACTTTTTCAAAGCACTATATTCTGGTAATTGAAATGAATTAATGCTCAAGTGCTACATGTGATTAGCTTAAGACGCGTTTACAGACATCGAGGCGTTTTTTCTGCCAAAACACAGCTGCTCCTGGATGCACTGGTGGTGGTTTTTTTTTCTGACTCTAAACGCCTATGTATGCATGGATGCAGGGGGGTTTAGTGGCCGGAAAAAAAAACAAACACCCCTAGGAGCAGTAATAAAAATGTCCAGTGTACACAAAGCCTTAAAATCCTGTATAATAAAAATAATAATAAATAATAATAATCATTTGTATTATACTGGGGAAGCAGTTTCTGCATGGAGGGTATCTCCAGGCGTCTGTTACCTCTACTGATGAATAATGGAGCAGGGTAGCAGAGAGTTGTTATTATAGTTCCGCTTTCATAAAACCAGCTAAGACCTTACCTGTTTCTACAAAAGCAGTTAATATGCACTCCCGACCTGACATCATTGGAATTTTCATGCTCACGCCCTCCACTAATTCATTCTTCTTTACACAGCAGATTACACAAAGCAGAAAAAACACTGAACCAAGAAAAACAAAATCAGCTCCCACTGCATTATGGGATCTGAACTGCCTACTCTTGCCTAGGAGGACTAATCATATACTGTAACTACTATTTGGATAATGCTATTGCTATGTATGCCTATTAGGAGCTTGGGGACCTCATAAGTAGAAAGAGGAATTTAGAGCATTTGGATGGCACTGTGTTGCAAGTACTGAGAGTGTACTAGGACCAAACAAAGCACAAGTAGACTACAATACTCCTATATAGTAGGCAGGATAAGGTGCCCAATGATGCCTGCAGCAATACAGATGACTATACAGATCACTGTGGCATTGGGCACTACCTTGGTTGGTTATTAAGGAGGTGGATCTGTTCTATCTATAGGGTATTTTGGGGGAGAAGGCTACTGGCACCATGGCTGAAATTCTACAAGTATGACCTGCTACCTTTTGGTGCCTATCATACAAGTACACGCTCCTTTAGTCTGTGTTAGTTCTTAGCATTGACAGGGCTTAGAAAAGTCATTTGCTTATTATGGTTCAAAAATACTGCACTTGTGAGAAGTAAAATTGTTCTGGATCTAACCTCTGTGTCCTATTGAAAAGATAAGGAGCCTGTGAATGGTGCCAAGTCAGCAAGTGACCATACTGGGTCTATGGAGGTATATTATATTGTCAAAAGTATTGGGACACCTTCCTTTACATGCACATGAATTTTAATGGCATCCCAGTCTTAGTCTGTAGGGTTCAATATTTAGTTGGCCCACCCTTTGCAGCTAGAACAGCTTCAACTCTTCTGGGAAGGCTGTCCACAAGGTTTAGGAGCGTGTCTATTTGAATATTTGACCATTCTTCCAGAAGCGCATTTGTGAGGTCAGGCACTGATGTTGGACTAGAAGGCCTGTTCTTGCAGTCTCCGCTCCAATTCATCCCAAAGGTGTTCTTTCGGGTTGGGGTCAGGACTCTGTGCAGGCCAGTCAAGTTCCTCAACCCCAAACTCACTCATTCATGTCTTTATGAACCTTGCTTTGTGCACTGGTGCGCAGTCATGTTGGAACAGGAAGGGGCCATCCCCAGCTATTCCCACAAAGTTGGGAGCATAAAATTGCCAAAATGTCTTGGTATGCTGATGCCTTAAGAGTTCCCTTCACTGGACCTAAGGGGCCAACCCCTGGAAGAACAACCCCACACCATAATCTCCCCTCCACCAAATGATTTGGAGGGGTGGCCCAATACTTTTGGCAATATAGTGTGGATGAGCAAGTTTGGGGTGGAGGAACTTGACTGGCCTGCACAGTCCTGACCTCAACAACAATAGGACACCTTTGGGATGAATTAGAGTGCAGACTGCGAGCCAGGCCTTCTCGTTCAACATCAGCGCCTGCTTACGTGTAATTAGGCCCCTAAATAGCTCCTCTTTAAAAGAAACATTGTTTATTTTTTTGCCAGACTATGCTAAGAAGATTTCCTAATCCACCTCTAAATAAATAACGCCCTCCTATGGCTCTTCAGGTCTCTTGAAATCACAGTTTCACAGTGGAGATTCATTTTCTGCTAGTTTGCCAGCATACCAATTTTGTTTTAGTTGACGGGCTCAGCGATGTGAGAACAGATACATATTGGGTGTCCTTTAACTTCAGTCTTGATTTCTGTAGCAAATTCTCCCAGATACCTGACACCGGATGGTTCCAAATCAATGCTTGTAGGATACAATACAATAGTTTATGAATGATAGGCCAAAACTTGAGTGTGCTTGTATGAGAACAAGAAAGCATGAAGCACATCACTTGAAAGGAGCATATAGCCATATTTATCCTCTGTTATAGAGTATCCATCGATCAAATAGAGTATCCATCAATCACTACACACATGTAATAAAAAAAAAAAAAAAGGGTCTCCCTAGGGTGTGAGCAATGCAGGCAACATGTATTAGTCATTATGCCTTTTTCTTTCTGCTCCATGCTACTTTGTCAATCAATATTATCGTGTGAAAATCTTACAGTCCTCCTGCACTTAAAGTGAACCTGAACTCAAAAAGTAAAGATTTAAAGAGATTGGGATAATGGCCAGCAAATCTCTAACCTCTCGTCATTCATAATGATGGATTGGCCCATCTTTGTGCAGCTTAGAGGTACATATACACGGGGCGGGTCTACATGCAGATGGCATCTTTTGGTTGTTACTATTCTGTTATTGTGCTCCATAAGCACATACACTACTGTGCAAAAGATTTAGGCAAGTGTGAAAAAATGCTGTAAATTAAGAATGCTTTCAGAAATATAAGTGTTAATGGTTTATTTTTATCAAATGACAAAATGGAAAGTACATGAACAGAAGAGAAATTCAAATCAATATTTGGTGTGACCACCCTTTGCCTTCAAAACAGCATTAATTCTTCAATTATTCTAGGTACACTTTGAAGGAAATTGGCAGGTAGGTTGTTCCAAAAATCTCAGAACTAACCACAAATCTTCTGTGGTTGTAGGCTGCCTCAAATCCTTCTGTCTCTTCATGTAATTTCAGACAGACTCAACTATGTTGAGATCAGGGCTCTGTCACTTTCAGGACTCCTTGTTCTCTTTTATGCTGAAGATACAGTGGCTTGCGAAAGTATTCGGCCCCCTTGAACTTTTCAACCTTTTGCCACATTTCAGGCTTCAAACATAAAGATATAAAATTTTTATTTTTTGTGAAGAACAATTGTGAAGTGGAACGAAATCTTTTGGATTTTTGAAACTTTTTTAACTAATAAAAAAATGAAAAGTGGGGCGTGCAAAATTATTCGGCCCCCTTGCGTTAATACTTTGTAGAGCCACCTTTTGCTGCGATTACAGCTGCAAGTCGCTTGGGGTATGTCTCTATCAGTTTTGCACATGAAAGACTGAAATTCTTGCCCATTCTTCCTTGCAAAACAGCTCGAGCTCAGTGAGGTTGGATGGAGAGCGTTTGTGAACAGCAGTTTTCAGCTCTTTCCACAGATTCTCGATTGGATTCAGGTCTGGACTTTGACTTGGCCATTCTAACACCTGGATACGTTTATTTGTGAACCATTCCTTTGTAGATTTTGCTGTATGTTTGGGAATTATTGTCTTGTTGGAAGATAAATCTCCGTCCCAGTTTCAGGTCTTTTGCAGACTCCAACAGGTTTTCATCCAGAATGGTCCTGTATTTGGCTGCATCCATCTTCCCCTCAATTTTAACCATCTTCCCTGTCCCTGCTGAAGAAAAGCAGGCCCAAACCATGATGCTGCCACCACCATGTTTGACAGTGGGGATGGTGTGTTGAGTGTGATGAGCTGTGTTGCTTTTACACCAAACATATCGTTTTGCATTGTGGCCAAAAAGTTCGATTTTGGTTTCCTCGGACCAGAGCACCTTCTTCCACATGTTTGGTGTGTCTCCCAGGTGGCTTGTGGCAAACTTTAGACGAGACTTTTTATGGATATCTTTGAGAAATGGGTTTCTTCTTGCCACTCTTCCATAAAGGCCAGATTTGTGCAGTGTACGACTGATTGTTGTCCTATGGACAGACTCTCCCACCTCAGCTGTAGTTCTCTGCAGTTCATCCAGAGTGATCCTGGGCCTCTTGGCTGCATCTCTGATCAGTCTTCTCCTTGTCTGAGCTGAAAGTTTAGAGGGACAGCCAGGTCTTGGTAGATTTGCAGTGGTCTGATACTCCTTCCATTTCAAAATGATCGCTTGCACAGTGCTCCTTGGGATGTTTAAAGCTTGGGAAATCTTTTTGTATCCAAATCCGGCTTTAAACTTCTCCACAACAGTATTACGGACCTGCCTGGTGTGTTCCTTGGTCTTCATGATGCTCTCTGCGCTTTCAACAGAACCCTGAGACTATCACAGAGCAGGTGCATTTATACAGAGACTTGATTACACACAGGTGGATTCTATTTATCACCATCAGTCATTTAGGACAACATTGGATCATTCAGAGATCCTCGCTGAACTTCTGGAGTGAGTTTGCTGCACTGAAAGTAAAGGGGCCGAATAATTTTGCACGCACCACTTTTCAGTTTTTTAATTGCTAAAAAAGTTTAAAATATCCAATAGGTTTCGTTCCACTTTACAATTGTGTCCCACTTGTTGGTGATTCTTCACAAAAAATTAAAATTTTATATCTTTATGTTTGAAGCCTGAAATGTGGCAAAAGGTTGAAAAGTTCAAGGGGGCCGAATACTTTCGCAAGCCACTGTAGTTCTTAATGACATTGGCTGTATGTTTGGGTTCGTTGTCCTGCTGCAGAATACATTTAGGGCCAATCACACTCCTCCCTGATGGTTTGGCATGATGAATAAATATCTGCCTGTATTTCTCAGCATTGAAGACACCATTGATCCTGATCAAAAGTCCAACTTCATTTGCAGAAATGCAGCCCCAAACTTGGAAGGAACTTCAATCATGCTTTACAGTTGCCTGCAGACACTCATTGTACCACTCTCCAGCCCTCCGGTGAACAAACTGCCTCCTGCTACAGCCAAATATTTTAAATTTTGACTCATCAGCCCAGAACAGCTGCTGCCATTTTTCTGCACTCCAGTTCCTATCTTTCCATGCAGATTTGTGTAGCCTTGTTTCCACATTGGAGGTATTGCTTTTTGGCTGTATTTCTTCCATAAAGACCACTTCTGGCCAGACTTCTCAAGACAGTAGATGGGTGTACCTGGATCCCACTGGTTTCTGCCAGTTCTGTGTTGATGGCACTGCTGGACATCTTCTGATGTGGAAGGGAAGTAAGCATGATGTGTCCTTCATCTGCAGCATTAAGGTTCCTTGGCAGAGCACTGCATCTATGGTCTTCAATGTTGCCTGTTTGTGTCTTGTTCCTGTGCTCAGTCTTGCCATGGTGTATGACCTGTGACATGAAACTATCTTCCACAATCTCACCTTAGTAGCAGAGCTGGCTGTTACTCACCCTGTTTTAAGCCTCCTACACAGCTTTGTTTCAACCTACAAATTAAATTGGTGATAATTAGCACCTGCTTGGTATAATTGGTTAATCATGCACCTGACTCTAATTCTACAATAGTGTACAAAGTGTGCAAGTGTAAGTATTGATGAGGTTTTAAAGCCAAAGTGCAGTCACACGAAATATTGATTTGATTTAGATCTTTCTTCTGTTCACTCACTTTACATTTTATATAGGGATATACCAAAAAAGATGTAAAGTTTCCAAAATAGTGTAATTCCGTTTTTATCAAAAAGTAGAAAAAACTAAAAACAATTGTGCACTTACATTTTGTGGTGCTCAGGTCAGCACCAACATAAACAATGTGGTTTGTATTTAATCCCGCAGGCCGCTTGAACAAACCCGCGTCAAAAGGAAGCTTCCTGATGATGCTAATATGTGAAATGCATTGAAGTTGTGTGACTGTCATCAGTGACGTCACGTCCTGTTGGGTTTGGATTGCACTTCTGGTCGGTGGAATGCATGCTGGCTTGTCCGAGCGGTCTGCGGGATTAAATACAAACCAGGCTGTTTATGTTGGTGCTGACCTGAGCACCATAAAATGTAAGTGCACAACTGTGTTTCATTTTTTTTCTACTTTTTAATAAAAACAGAATTAAATTATTTTGGAAACTTTACATCTTTTTTTGGTCTGGGCTGCTGGGGAGAGAGAGAAAAGAAATCTGTGAGGCCAGTGGTTGGTCTTTTCCATAAAGCAACATATGTGTGGTTCTTCTCAACCGCTTTTTGAGAACGGGTGACACCCCAAGTATCATTATGTATTGCTGGTAAGCAGAGGCTTAGCTTGAAGCAGAGGACAGGGACCCCTGGCAGGTTACTTGGCAGGGGTCCTTTCCCATCTCAGCACTGTATACAGCTCCCCCCCACCCCACAGACACTACACAGGGCTGAAATCACATTCCTTTACACACAGTCTGTCAGTCTTCACAGGGTGTATCTGGCTTTTATGTTGTTCTTCTGACCCGTGAAATTCTCTGGTCAGAACGGCAGTGTAGTTGCATTAGGCAGATAAACCCTGGGCAGATCATGGCTAACTGGCTATGTTGTAAAGGAATGTGATTTAAGCCCTGTGGAGAAGGAACAGTATAGAGTGCTGTACTGGGAACGGAGCTCAGTAGCCGGGCATAGCATGCAGGGGAGGGCAGTGACATTGGTCCCATCGTGGCTACAGGATGGCACTCTCCCCCTCTTGCCTCGCTGAGTTTGGTTACCATTCCATGTTGCCAGCACACAGCACAGACACTTACCTATCCTGGGCTGTTCTCACCTCATACTCCTCTCTATTCAGGAAATGGCTCACAGCTTTTCCCCAGCCAATGGGAACAAAGGGGTGTGAACTGTGGAAGGCAAAGTGGAAGCCCAGTACTGGAGCATGACTGTGGGGCCCTAGGGCAGATCGGAGCTGGATTTTGTAGAGGATATGATAATATGACAGGGAGGCTGCAGGGGCCCCCTTGAGCTAGGGGCAGGGTAGCGATAGTGACCCCTGCAACCCCTTATGCTATGCCCATGCTGGTAAGGGTCCATTCTGTATACACAGTGGTTGAGCACAAATAGATGGTATAATTTAAGCACCTTTGTACCAGAGGGAACGGTGGTTGGAGTTTAAAAGGACAATTTTATATGGACTTTTTATTTGAAATTTTTTTATCATTTTCTCAAGTGGATTGATTTTTCTGATTGATGGGGTGATAGCGCCTTACTTTTTATATTTTTTAGTACCTAGTTTTTTAAATTAAAAATCTGGTCCCTGTGTAGAAAAAGTACAGGTAGGGCTGATAAGCACTTTTTTTTTTAAACAAACACTGCTTATTTATCTCAAAGATGCCACGTTTGTTAAACTATTGGGTGGTTTATCTAGTGTGCAGCAGTTGTAGAAGGTCAAGTTGTTGTATTGGTGCCTAGCTGAGCTGTTTCCAACTTGAATGATTAACTTTAGAGGCCATATAAAAAAAATCAGCAAGCTTTACCAGGTTACTTTCTAGCTTCATGCTGTGTGAACATGTTATGGGTTCTAGTAGGTGGTTTTTCATTGTCCCCTTGGGTGCTAATTGGTTTTCTCTGTTTATCTGAGCTGATAAGGGCTAGTTTGGGAGAGAGGACATTTCCCTTGTAGGTAAACTCTTTTCAGACAATTATAAAGGCAATTAGTTTGACAAGGGCATTCATAGACTTATAAAGGACATCTATATGCTAACACATCCTGAATGAAGTTTAAATAGACTTTAATGTCGAGGTGGGAGATGGTAATGGGCTTGGTAATGGGAGGAAGGTCTATTATAGCAGAGTTCAGGGTGAAGACAATGTGGTGGCCACAAAAAGGTGGATTAGCATTAGAAGGAACAAAGGAGCACACACACTAAGATACAAAAACTGGAAGATCTAAGAGATGAGAAATCAAAGGCACCACTGGTAGGACACGTCAAGACTTATTAATTATGGATTGGCAATTAAAGGGGAATGCCTGGCTAGGGTAATGATAAACTTTTCACTATAAACATCACAAAGACAAATGTAGAAACGTCTATGATTAAACTTTTTACAAGTTAGCCACACACATTTCTAGAGGAAAGACTGAAATTTACATTTTTGCAATGAGTTATTGTGCTTTGTGATTCACATTAATATGCATTGCATTAAGGCAGCCTGCTGAAATGAACAAGTTGCCAACACACCAAACTGTTATAATGCAAGTCACTATCATGCACCACCAAATCGCACTATCATTATTTTTGTTATCCTTAGTTTAAATATATTTTTTTATATCTTTATTCCAAATCCGTTACTTATTTTCCAACAGAGTAACAGTCTGTGACTACATAACATATTTTTACATGTGTTCCCTTGAGTTTATTGAGAACTATTTTGTACCAACTCCAGGGTCTTTATTCCCTGGAATCCACTTATTGATTTAAATCCAGCACATGGGCTGGAGTGTTTTGATATTTTGCAGTCTCTTTGTCCGGGGTTGCGATGCGCTCAGCTCCCTCCCCACCTCCCCTCATGCATTTCGGGGCGGTTGGGGCCCGATCTCAACGCATCGGCGCCATGCACAAAATGGCCCCCCAAGTGGCGTCAATTGACGCCGCAAGGTGTGAGCCGGGTTTTGTTTTTTCTCCATCTGACGCCTACAGCTGTGATGAGCAGACATCCACTGAGTTACTCTCAGCTGTGATTGCTCTCTCGTCTCTCAGCTACCAATGACGTCATGCATGACGCTGGCAGGGACCCGCCCAGGGCCAGAGTATATCAGCTGGGACTGACAGACTGATGGTTCACTCCCTCACTGTGCCTCACTGGGAAGGGACCGCTCTGTTAAGCAGCCACTATTCAACACATGGGTAATTAATATATATTTTTTACATCTTTTTTTCTGCTTACAGTACACATCCTCTCACTTATTTACCCAGTGCAGGACATCCTCTATCTTCACACATTCCCTATGGGTTTCTTTACTTATCTTTTATCTTTTTTCACGTGCACTTTCATGCATCCATTTCATTTCCCCTTATTATCCCATTTTTTTACACATTTACTTTTATATGCACCAAGCACATATTTCTTTCAGTCATTTCATTCATCCAACACTCTTTACTCCAGTTTTACTTCCTTTGACACACCATTTTTTTCAATTTTCTGCAGATTTTCCCATTTACAACTCATTGACCAATATACTGAGGGCTCAGGAATCAGTCGGCTGTGGTCTCTCCTGGCCCACCCTCCAATTACTTTGGAAGGATGGTCGGTGCCCTGCCTCAACCCCGGTTGAGACGGTTATATCTCACACCCTAACAGATCCCATTGCTGGTGACCCCTCTTGACTTTTGGGCTATTTTTGTAAGTAGCTTTTCCATTCAAAGTAGACAATTTGGACATTTCTGATACGATTTTCTCTATTGGCCGGAGGTTCCACATGTATCAATATTTATGTTATTCTTTTGTTTTCCTCAGTTAAATTATGCATCCCACCCCTGATGACTGGCAAGAAGCCAAGAAACGCGTCGGGTTCGCAAACTAAGGATGCCCTATCAAGCCCAAATCATATCCCTGACATTTATCAATTTTTTATTGAGTTTTCTCATTTCATGCGATTTTGTGATTTTGATTGGCGATTTTAATTCATGTACGTCTGTTATGAATTGCATATATGTACGTCCATTGATTTGTTTACACTACTGAGTTTCCTTGATTGTTACTGCTAAATATGCGTTTATATCAATTCATGCGATTATGTCTGTATTTATACTACTTTATTGGTACTGTATGCATCAAAATCATGGACTTGACTATAAATTAAATCCAATCATTTTACCTACTCACATGTATTCATTATTATACTTTCAATTGACATGCTTCATTTAAAGTCCCACTTGCCCTTCTCTTTTTTCTTGTATATATGAACCCGGGATGGAAGCATGCCATTGATATTTAGTTCATGCGACTGGTCACTTTCTTTTGTTTTTACACCACCATAGTGAGTTGGGGTGCCATTCAAGATGTGGAGCCTTGCCAAGCCAGTAGCAGTACATTAGTTCTTTTAGAGGAGAGCATTAGAAATGTCAGGGAACATTGTCAAGGATAACGCTCTTCTGCATCTTGCACCCGAATTTAAGAACTCTAAGTGGAAAAGTAGCACCAAGCGAAAGAAAGAAGAAAAAGCTACTTTACACATATTTATGGTGGCCAGGTATCAAGCTCTGATGCAGAAGTCAGGGATGGTGGGAGGAGACAATGTTCATTTTTGTTCCCAAGGGGAAATTGCCATTTTTTTATAATATAAAAAAATAAAATATATAATTCTTTATTTAAAACATTGTGCAAATTAGTACGTTACAGACCCATATTAGAGTCTCCATTACACGTTCCATCAGAAGCAGTTGCAATCATCATTTACAGTACACGGTATCAAAGTGAATTCATACAGTGGGGCAAAAAAGTATTTAGTCAGCCACCAATTGTGCAAGTTCTCCGACTTAAAAAGATGAGAGAGGCCTGTAATTGTCATCATAGGTATACCTCAACTATGAGAGACAAAATGTGGAAACAAATCCAGACAATCACATTGTCTGATTTTTTTAAAGAATTTATTTGCAAATTATGGTGGAAAATAAGTATTTGGTCACCTACAAACAAGCAAGATTTCTGGCTCTCACAGACCTGTATCTTCTTCTTTAAGAGGCTCCTCTGTCCTTCACTCATTACCTGTATTAATGGCACCTGTTTGAACTTGTTATCAGTATAAAAGACACCTGTCCACAACCTCAAACAGTCACACTCCAAACTCCACTATGGTGAAGACCAAAGACCTGTCGAAGGACACCTGAAACAAAATTGTAGACCTGCACCAGGCTGGGAAGACTGAATCTGCAATAGGCAAGCAGCTTGGTGTGAAGAAATCAACTTTAACTAAATGACAATTAGTTTTCTAAAGTACTGCGGACCAAACAATTTTAACCTTTCAAAAGGAACAAGCAGTTAGCCCTTGCAGTGTTGGTGCAGCCCACTGGCAAGGGACGAGTTTTAGGTTTCCTGGAGTTGGACTTTAAAGAAGAATTCCAGGTATGGAATTTTTTTTAATTGGACCAATGTAACTATCCATATACTACACCTGTGGGATCCCTCTAGAAACTGGAAATCAATGTAGTATATACTGCTACTCCAGTGATCTCCACTAACTTCTTGATCCCGTGCCGAGGGGCTGCACTGCTGCATTGTGAACACAGGAGGTCAGCCACTCAGCTTAAACACCATTTAGGGAATTCTTTGCATTGTCTCATAAATACTAAGCATTCCCAGGTTGGACATAGTGGAGAGGTGGGGCAGTGGCATCATGATTTCCACCTCATCCAATTAGAGAATGCTTTGCATTCATTGAGAAAATGGAAAGCAATCTTTGAATGGCACTCGTGTCAAGCAGCTGGCCTCTTGTGTTCACAATGCAGCAGGGCAGCCACTTGCCACTGTATCTTAAAGCTAGCGGAGGTCACTGTAATAGGGATGCCTACTACACAGTGGCATCTCCAGCTTTCATATTTAGGGGGGGCACATGGGGGGACAGGGACAAAAGTAGGGGGGCAACTATAAAATGCAATTATATATATATCTCCTGGGGACCTTTACTACGACCCCACAATGGCCCTTTCACATGTTACATAGTTACATAGTTACATAGTTAGTAAGGTTGAATAAAGACACCAGTCCATCCAGTTCAACCTGAGTGAGTGTGGGTCTACAACCCTGACCCTTGTCCCTAACCCTGAACATCGCACACTCACATCAATCCCTATCGCACACTCACATCAATCCCTACCCTCAATCCAAGGTCCCCATTCATATACTAGGGCCAATTTTGGACAGAAGCCAATTAACCTACCAGCATGTCTTTGGAGTGAGTTCCCTTCCTACTGTATCGGGGCCCCCCAGGGTGGCAGAAAACAAGAGATATATGTCACCAGCATACCAAGAAAATATAAGGATCCAAAGCAGTGGGAGAACTATCAGGGTTGCAAAGGTTGTCTTGCCACCGGGCCCTGGTGTTCTGCCACTGTGTGGTTCCCCAGCCTCCTCTTGCTGTCCTGCCCCTGCTATTGACAGCGCTGGTCTGAGAAATCAGTCTGTTTTTTCAGTAACTGAGAGTCCTGGTGGAGTCCTTCCTGCAACTCGCTTTTCTCCCTGCCAATGAGGATGCAGGGGAAGGAGCAGATCGGGCGGCCGTGGTTGTGTGCGCGCTTGCATTATGCAGTGTCAGTGAGCAGAGGGAGGGGGGAGGAATCCCCGCAGGAGCTGACTGGGGACTCTCTCCCTTTTAGACATTGATTTTTTGTAAAAAAAAATAAATAAATATTTTTTTTTAATTGGGGGGGCACATGGTGGGGCACAGCATAATGTTGGGGGGGGGGGGGGGGGTCAGGGCCCCCTCTGCCCCCCCCCTAGGGACGCCATTGCTACTACAGTCATTTTCATCTTCTAGAGGGATCCAACGGGTATGGTATACTGACCAAGCTGTATCAACATAACTGTGTAAAAAATGCCACACCTGGAATTCACATTTAAAGCCCAACTCCAGAAAACTCAATACTCCTTCCTTGCAGTGGGGCTTCTCCACATGGCAAGGGGCTAACTGCTCATTTCTGTCTATTCCTGACCCTCTGGTCCCCCCCACAGTTGGTGGCCCCCCAATGCTTAGGTGGTGGACTGTTTCTTAGGATCCTTATATGTGGTCTAATGCAGAGGGGCCTGCAGGAGTGGAGAACCGGGTAAATAAAAGTGCTTTACCAAGTCCCCCAGACAGAAATAAGCAGACAACCCATGCAGTGTGGGTGCAGCCCAACTGCAAAGGAAGATTTAAGGCGTCCTGGAGTTCAGCCTTAACTGCATAGTATGATGGGAATGTATCAAGCAACAGCCCAATAGGACAGTACTGCTAGTTGAGAAGCATTGCTTCAGTTTTATATTATCCCTAGATGTTGTTGGAAAATGTTGGCAGCTATGCCTTGTACATCTCCCTGAGCCATGGTGTGACAAGTAAAACAATGTCTATAAATTCCATCTGTGCCATGTTTGGCATTACCTGTCCTGTGTATTGATGTGGATATTGGGTTGATCCTCACCTGTCTGACCCTGATGATTGATGGGGGAATTTGGATTATTAGAAAACTGCCTGCAACCTTCCCAACATGTTTCCTCATGTCAAGTACAAATCTTGTACAAGCCCTGAGTTTGTCAGTATTTCCCTAATCTTTTTCCTGATCTGGTCTGTGTATTATCTCTTAGACACAACACTCCAAACACACATTTTGAATGTAGTAGAAGCTTTAATGTTGTGCACAGTCTGTTTGGCCATACACAGCTAAAATTATTCAATAAAGCAATGCAAAATATGATTGTCCACAAGGTCATGATTATGTTACGACCAAAAGCAATTGATCAGATTTCAGTTTCACTTTAGGAGTTGATACGGATTGGTTGCTCTGGGTTCTTGCACTTTTCACATATTCATTACTACTCCAATCAGACATGAAAGTGTGTTCATTAAAACTGAATCACAATATACAGCCTACGTGCAAAGTGGCTTAAAATTTCATTGCGGCATTCATGTATGAAGCCACTCTCCTAGCTAAGTCCCTATGTTTGTCAACATTCTTTTTTTCTTGATTAGCCAGAACTATGAGCCTTTAAGCCGAGTACACACTAAAAAAAAAAAAATTATTTTGTGCAATCAAGCCATTTTTTTTTTAATCGGCTGATGTCTCAAGACATTCGGCCGGTGTGTACTAGGCTTAAGGACAATTTCTGAGTTCAGGACATCATGGATCCACCTCTTCTGAGGAGGTGTCACCATGGTATGCTGCACTCACAGTATAATAATGTAGAAAGCAGTGCTGATGTCATCATCGCTCTCTGCATCAGTGGGAACCACCTAAAGCTCCATCCACACAAATGAGGTGGATGGAGGAATCCATCCCACTAAGACATTGTATTCTGAAAGTGGCCCTCGCTACTATCAGAATACACTGATCAGTGGCTGCATCCTATTGGAAAAATGGGCATCAAGGGAATCAACTGGGGGTTGGGTGTCAGAGCCCAGAGATGGGCTTCTAAGTAGATCCAAGTGTAATTTTCAAAAGGGTTTAATGTAATTTCAAAAGTATGTTGGTGATGCTGCTATGAAGGTCCTTGTTCAGGCACTTCCAGTAATTGGATACCAGTTGTGTGACGTTGCTTTCTGATATGACTGTAGGCAAGAACATGCATTTGGATGACCTTTTCCAGATATATAGATATTATAGATAAACCCATAAACCCACAAACCTTCATCAACAGACATTTAACAACCTCAGCTCCTGAAGGTTTTACCCCTTCATTACCAGGCCATTTTTTGCTATTTAGCACTTGTGCTACTTTACCTGGTAATTGCGTGGTCATGCAAATCTGTACCCCAAATAAAATTGATATTTTTTTTCACACAAATACAGCTTTCTTTTGGTGGTATTTGATCACCACTGAGTTTTTTATTTTTTGCTAAACAAACAAAAAAAGACCAAAAATTAGGAAAAAACAAAACAAAAAACAAAATACCGTAACAAAAACAAATATAAAAAAAAGATATATTTTTTACTTTCTGCTATAAAACATATTCTAGAAAATGTTACATTCCTTTGGTAAAAAATCCCGATAAGCATATATTGATTGATTTGCATAAAAGTTATAGCGTCTACAAACTATGGGATATATATTGGAATTTTTGTTTATTCATTTTTTTAATGCTAGTAATAGCAGTGATCAGCAACCTATAATGGGACTGCGGTAGTGCAGCAGACCATCTGACGCTAACTGACGGAGGGACCTGACTATGCCACTGACATCACCAATGACACTAATACACTGTTCATTGATAACACTGGCTGGGAAGGGATTAACATCTAGGGCGATCAAGGGGTTAATTATGTACTTAAAGGGAAACTACACTGCATTTGAACACCACAATCTAAAAAAGTAAACTCTATCCATCTATGTCTCCATGCTTTATTTTGCTGAGAAATCACTTTGAAGAACAATCCCTAGCATTTCTGGCGGTGGCCATCTTGAGTAAGAACAGATGATTTTTTGTAGCATTTATTTCCTGGAATTCATCGGCACTAAGCTCAGACATGTAGGCAGGAGGGTATGGTTAAAAAATTAGAATAAAATCAGCGCAAAATGGTATATAAAATGCAGCTGCTGAACACCAGGGTCAAAATTCAAATCCCTTAACATAAATCAAAAAACAGATGGTGCAGTGCTAAAACCAAACAAATACACCACAGTATAAAATCAATTAGTCCATAAGAGTAGTCCATGTATCATCCTTATGTGCGAGCACACAACATGCTAGTAGGAGAGTGATTCAGGTAGCCCACCACCAAGGTACAGATTGGCCTCTCACCTGATGGAATGGACCCTTTAATTACAGAGGGTCACAAAGCGCTTTCCTATAAGAGCATGTAAAGTGCAGCATACACAGGCATCCGTCAGGGACCCGGATCAGGATACTCCGATCCTGGTTTGCTGAAGAACACCGTATACTGTTATCAGCTAACATGCATTTGATCCCATGCAGTTCAGGCAGCAGGGTCAGGAGAACTTCAAACCCTTCTGACCAGGAAATGAGTCATTGTATGTGCCCGGAAGTTCCTGTGCTGGTCAGGATCTCCATCTAGGTGGACATGGTGAGGTCTCTCTTTAGCATAATTCATGGCCAGCAGGTCCTGGCCATGAATTATTGGCTGGGACCTGCTGACAGACTCAATGGGTACATTGCTTTGCCTGTATGGACCACCTGTCTGCAGTGCATTGCAGGTGGGCAGTCCACAAGTAGTTAAACCTAGGGCTAGACCTTCCCAGACTCTAACCTATTAGACTGTACTTGAAAAATCTAGCCTAGTGTATATCCTTCCTTAAAGTGGAATTAAACACAAAACTAAAAACGTAATATATTGCAGCTTAAAAATTATTAGATGTGGTGGCTGCATTCATTTTCTTTTTTAGACTTTTCCCCACCTGGTCATCTGGCTAGTCCCCACTTTTGATGAAGGAGCACAGGAGCACCTTTGAACATAAGCATTTTTCATCTGGAGGGAGGGGAGTGTTAGATGGACTAGCAGATTTAAAGGCACTAACAAACTGAAACAAAATTCCAGCTCACGCTGCAATTACAACAACAGTTTTTACATCTAAGAACTGGTAAGCTGCAGTATATTACATGTTTGATTTTGGGCTTAATTCTACTTTCATCTCTCAAAATATTCCCATGTTTGGATAGGCCACACAGACTGATATGTTTTGCTCCAATAAGACCCAGAAAACAGGACTTCCTTGGCATACATTCCCATCTTGAGGGTCATTAGGCCCAGTACTTGACACATAGAAGACAGTGCAAGTTGTCAGGGATCTCTGTTCTGTGTACATTGCTTCTTGAATAGATAACAACCAGTGAAAAGAATGATGTGCACTAAATAAAAGTTGTCATTCACATAACCCAGATACATGCTGATTCATTATGAGGAGTTGGTTGAGCTTATGATCTAATGTCAATCAAAAAGAAGGAGCAGATTGTGTGGAATGCATTCCACCCTGTGGCTAATCAGACCTTGACATGTAATTGGCATGTAGTTTAATCCAGAAAGATACAGGAAAGATGTATCAGCATGCCAATTATTCTGTAGCTGATTGCCTGTGACATGACTTATTTCACTGCTGACACTTTCCATGGAAACACAAAAACAATACAATGGTCTGTGCTACAGAATCTCACTATTCATCTTATGCTGGGTTTCTGGATAAGCTGTTTTTTTCTGAGGTTTGGGGACCTGGGTTTCTGGGATTTATACCCCCCAAGGATATTGTCATGGAGTTTGTTCCCCCTCTGGTTTCTGTCACACTCATCTGTTCATGTTCCAGTGCCGTTTCTTCCCCTCCGTGTGCCGCCACCAGCTTCTGGGCCAATGAGAGGGGGCACAGTCTTAAAGGGCTTGTGTGTGGGTTGCTCAGTGTTTGAGCAATGCAGTCCTAATGCTAGCATCCGCCAGACCCCAATGTGCTCTCTTCAAGTGGTTTTCTGAGCCTTTCATGATCCCCAGCATTTCTATTGCTCCCAGTGTGTCCCATCTTGATTCCTGCCTTGCTCCCAGTGTGTCCCATCTTGTTTCCTGCCTTGCTCCCCGTGTGTCCCATCTTGTTTCCTGCCTTGCTCCCCGTGTGTCCCATCTTGTTTCCTGCCTTGCTCCCCGTGTGTCCCATCTTGTTTCTTGCCTTGCTCCCAGTGTGTCCCATCTTGTGTCCTGCTTTGCTCCCTGTGTGTCCCATCTTGTTTCCTGCCTTGCTCCCCATGTGTCCCATCTTGTTTCCTGCCTTGCTCCCAGTGTGTCCCATCTTGTTTCCTGCCTTGCTCCCCGTGTGTCCCATCTTGTTTCCTGCCTTGCTCCCCGTGTGTCCCATCTTGTTTCCTGCCTTGCTCCCCGTGTGTCCCATCTTGTTTCTTGCCTTGCTCCCAGTGTGTCCCATCTTGTGTCCTGCTTTGCTCCCTGTGTGTCCCATCTTGTTTCCTGCCTTGCTCCCCATGTGTCCCATCTTGTTTCCTGCCTTGCTCCCAGTGTGCCCAATCTTGTGTCCTGCCTTGCTCCCTGTGTGTCCCATCTTGTTTCTTGCCTTGCTCCCTGTGTGTCTCATCTTTTTTCCTGCCTTGCTCCCAGTGTGTCCCATCTTGTGTCCTGCCTTGCTCCCTGTGTGTCCCATCTTGTTTGCTGCCTTGCTCCCAGTGTGCCCCATCTTGTTTCCTGCCTTGCTCCCAGTGTGCCCCATCTTGTGTCCTGCCTTGCTCCCAGGGTGTCCCATCTTGTTTCCTCATAAATACTAGGGGAGTGGTAGTTGCGCTGTGATAGGGAAGGGGATAGGGAAAGGGGGGAAAACTACACTAAGGTGCATATGGCAGACATGCCAGGTGACCTAAAGAAAAAATGTGATAATAATAAAAATAAAACAAGAATAAATAAAAAGCACACTGGTGAGTGTATGTAGTAAATGACTGAAAAGACACACTGACTAGTGCATATAGTAAACAAATAAATAAAAACCACTAAATGGTGCAAGCATGGGGGCAAAGTAGTATTAAATCACATGGAGGCGAGCAATGCACATGATGAAAGGGGCAACCAAGCTGATGTAATATAAAAAAAAAAAACAATAAATGCATATAGCACTAAGTGCACAAGAAAACCAGTGAATAAGGGATAACAGATGGTCTTATACATAAATCAGAGACACTTGACCAATAAAATTGTAAAAACGAAGTGCAACATAAGAGTATATCAAATGAATACAATAATGATGGCAGAAGGAAATATTATTCCCAAACATCTGAAAAAAATGGTGTTGAATATAAACGACAGTCCCACCACCAAGTGTAATAATGCTGGGTCACAGTCCAAGGAAACAGCCAACAAATGACAAGTGAAAAAGGGGTGGTCTTCGATGGGGGCACCTCAGTGAACACAGGCCCCTTACCTTACGGCTGTAAGGTATACAGCATATGTGTTAGACGCCCAGTAAGATATGGAATCCAGAAAAGTTGCAGCAGATGGTATGGCTCATAAATGCAGTAGTATCACTTGTGACAGATGAGCGCAAGCCTCAATCCACGAGTGCCGAACTCGTATAGTCCACACCGCTGGCCATAGGACCCCCCAACATCTCACATCTCCTGTAGCTCACCACCCGTCATACGTCATATAAGTGATGTAGTAACAAGACAAGAAAAACCGCATATAGCGTAATCCCGTACAAAAAACACACTTTATTGTATAAAAACACTTATGAACTTACAAAGGTAGACAGCTGGGGGGTAAAACTCCGCGAGCGCCGTGCTCGTAACATCAGCTGTTGTGTGGCAGCGTCCCATGCTCCTAACGCATGTCGTCACGTCACGTGACTTCTTCTATCACATTTTTTCTTTAGGTCACCTGGCATGTCTGCCATATGCACCTTAGTGTAGTTTTCCCCCCTTTCCCTATCCCCTTCCCTATCACAGCGCAACTACCACTCCCCTAGTATTTATGCGTTTTTTGTCTGTTTGGAGCAGTCTTATAGGTGTTGCAGCAGTGCCCCCCTGTTAGTTTAGGAGTCCGCTAGCAGCGCAGGAGTTCCTAGTTTGGTTTTTTACCATCTTGTTTCCTGCCTTACTCCCTGTGTGTCCCATCATGTTTCCTGCCTTGCTCCCAGTGTGTCCTATCTTGTTTCCTGCCTTGCTCCCAGTGTGTCCCATCTTGTTTCCTGCCTTGCTCCCAGTGTGTCCCATCTTGTTTCCTGCCTTGCTCCCAGTGTGTCCCATCTTGTTTCCTGCCTTTCTCCCAGTGTGTCCCATCTTGTTTCCTGCCTTGCTCCCAGTGTGTCCCATCTTGTTTCCTGCCTTGCTCCCAGTGTGTCCCATCTTGTTTCCTGCCTTTCTCCCAGTGTGTCCCATCTTGTTTCCTACCTTGCTCCCAGTGTGTCCCATCTTGTTTCCTGCCTTGCTCCCAGTGTGTTCCATCTTGTTTCCTGCCTTGCTCCCAGTGTGTCCCATCTTGTTTCCTGCCTTTCTCCCAGTGTGTCCCATCTTGTTTCCTGCCTTGCTCCCAGTGCTTCCCCATCTTGTTTCCTGCCTTGTTCCCAGTGTGTCCCATCTTGTTTCCTGCCTTGCTCCCAGTGTGTCCCATCTGGTTCCCTGCCTTGCTCCCTGTTTGACCAAGCTTGTTTCCAGTCCTGTGTCCCTCAATCTGTGTCCTGATCTTGTCATTCCTACCTGCATTCTGTCTTCCTTCGATTCCATGTTCCCTCTTTGAACTTCAGTTTGTTACTTGCTTCTCTGCCCCAATCTATTCCCTGTGTGAGTTCCAGTCAGCCTTGTTATCAGCACATGGGCACTCCCAGCCCGTGTTGCCTGTTTGTCTCTCAGTGAATTTCTGTGCTGTCTTGCTATTTTTCTGTGTACCCTGCTGTCTTGTAAGTTCAGTGCCCCAACTCCGCAAGACAGTCTGACCTGCTCTTGGTTAAGGCCTGCTCAGATGAGCTGGAGGACCGCAATGTGGATATTGCCTGCAGCATAACGATTCTACTTCTAGGAGCTCTGGTGAGGATGAGGCCATATCTAAGATTATTCACCTCTTCACACTTTTCAGGGCTCTCACCACTGCTAAGGGAGAGACCAGCTGAGTCCTTATCCACTCTGCTTCTTTTGCCACTGTCCACCCAACTGCTACACCAGGTTCTGATCAGCTGTTCCACCCCAGGTGGGAGCAGATTCCTAGGTCATGACAGTTGGTCCAAACCCACATGTCTGAGGCTCCACTGCAAACTGAGAATACAAACGAGGATCTCCTCCAAAGACTTGCTGCCTATAAGGTCACCCAAATTTGGATGGTGCATCATTTCTGTGCAGTTAAATCCAGGCCTCCCAGACCTAAACAGCCAGCCCTGTCTCTGCCATCTCCCTGCTCAGCAGCCTTTGCTCTCTGTGGCTTCCTCCTTGCACTGCCCCCTTCTCGCTTTTCTGGAGATCCAAAGGTCTGCCACGGCTTTGTGCACAAATGTAATATTCACCTTAAATTACAGCTGCAGCATTTTCCTTCTGATCGTGCTAAGGTGGTGTGTGTTGTGTTCCAGCTCTATGGGGATGTTTTAGCCTGAACTGCTCCACTCTGGTTATTAACAGCAGAACTACATACTTAGATCTCTTCAAGAAATTCTTCAAACCTGCCCAAGCCTCCTTCATAACATGTGCCCTCTTTCATTTCCATTAGGAACCTACACGTCTCACTCCTCACAGGAGCTTAGTCAGGGTGACCAAGTTCCTGGGAGAAGTGCAATGCATTGGAGCTCTCTTGGCACCTGATGGACTAAAGTTTTTCTCCAGATCTCCCTACACACAGTAAACATATCAGCGCGGTTCTGCAGCATCTTCAGGATAAAGAACTTTATGCTAGATGCTTTTTTTTACTTCCCCAAGTACTCTTTGTGGGTTACATCTAGGGCTGCAACGAATGATTATTTTCATAAATCAATTAGTTGGCCGATTATTGTTTCGAATTAATTGGATAAAAACTTTAAAAAAAATGTATTCTTAAATATTTATATGCAGTGGTAAATATAAATAACCAGCTATTTGGTTAGGGAACAAAATATGAAATCCACTCTGAGAATAACAGCCAGAAAAAATATATATAGTATTAGAGGTTAAATCTGGTACAGAGCAGCCCTGATTCTCCTCATCTGGGGTTCCCCACCGGCGCTTCTGACTTCTCCTGTCTTCAGAGTGCCCCTATAGCAAGCCGCAAAGTATAGTATAGAGTGCCCCTATAGCAAGGTAAAAAAAACTTCTGCCTTTAGAATCACTTAAAGTGTTTCTAAAAGGTAAAAAATATATATTTTTTTAAAATAACAATGTGTTATACCTGCTGTGTGTAATGGTTTAGCACAGAGCAGCCCAGATCCTCTACTTTTTGGTCCCCCGCCATCGCTATCTGTTCCTCCCCCCTGCCGAGTGTCCCAATAGCAAGCCTCTTGCTATGGGGGCCCCTCGAATAGGCTCGCTCCGGAGCCGTGCTCCTGTGCATTGTGCATTCATATTCCATTCTATTCCATTGACCCCGACCCCGCTCTCTCTTCATTGGCCTACAGGCTGTGATTGACAGCAAGAAAAACAGAAATAAAAGCGCGCACACCTAGTGCATTACCAGAGATAATTTACTAATAATACATTTTTGTATAAAAGTGGGTACTAACAAAATGCAACTGACAAAAGGCCATAAACACAGTGCATAGAACACGGGGTCCAGTTAATGTGTTTCGGGGGGCGCACCCCCTTCCTCAGAGCTAGTCTAGTCTCGTACACCATGGGCAATTGCTTTTATAGGGAATGGTAGGATTGAAAATTGTGTCAAAAAGAGCCACGCCCTCAAAGGGGCAGAAAAAAAAATTATTTTGTATCATGTGAAAACTTCAATAAACTGTTTATGCAAAAAAAAATTGAGCATAAGAAATTAATAAGAAGTTGAATAATATATATATAGTCGTACTAATGTAAAAAATGACAAAATCCATGTCAAAAACCTATATCCAAAACAAAAAACTCCATCATAAGTACACAAATGAATGATTATTCATTCAAATCCATGATAAATTGCACATTCATTTATATTTAGTCTGATGAATACAGGTGTAGAAACAAATAAGTGTAGCACTAACTCTCGGTGGAGCTGCTAGTTTAAAGCGGGCTTGTTACCTTCACTCTCCTTCCCTCTGTTTCACCGTCACCGGGCCTAGGGTTCCGTTGAGTTTACCTCCGGACGTTACAAGCACCAACACTTGAGTACGTTTTCAATGCTTTATTGAACAATTAACGAATTAAGTAGCAGGAAAGAGGCAAAAGGGAAACTACATGGAAAGCTCAAATACCTTTCTGTAGTATTCTTGACAAATGTCCTTTAGAATTGAAGATTATAGTAGAATGCGCTCCCCTCGTGGGACACACTGTTTGCTCTTTGCTGGATAGGCCTCTCTCACTTGCCTAGCAGCCAGTACGTAGCACGAACAAAAAACTCTGCCACAGACTTGCTTGGGATGAACCCGTACGATCCTCTGCCACAGGATATATTGGTTTTGTGGTGAAAGTCAGTCACAGTTCTTGAACCTTTAAGCCAAACCCGGCAACACTATGCTGTAAAGTTACTTTAGGATACGTCCTCCAACCGAGTCACCAGGCCCCTCTCCATACCAACATTCTGCATGATCCTTCCATGACGGGTCCTCCCCTGGGATCTTCTCGGTTGTCCAGCTTCTTCACTCTGGATAGACAGCTCAGGACCATTCCTCGGCTGCTGTGGTAGGCCTCAGACAAGCTTCTGGGCCCACCCATGCGCCGCAGCGACGCGGGCCTCCAGAACGGAGGATCAAGAGGTAGCACTCTAGCGCATACCTGTCGGCCAGGAGGGCCAGCAGGAGGCTGTAAAACGAACCCCAAAATATGGCGTCTGTCCCATAAATACCCTCTCCTAGAATGCAACTCGTAGGACCACCGAGTCGTCCCCGGGATCAGAGGACCACCCATATGCTTCGACACGTTGCCTTTCCAACACTAGCCGGTGGTAACAGCGAACCCCACCTGCTCAGTATGCAAAACACACGCAACGTCAGCCAAGCTGGAACAGAGGCAAATCTAACTTCCCTAACGAACAAGTTACTAAATTTACCTATTAGATGGTAGATCGCAAATCTACCAGCGTTACATACTCCCCCCACTACAGTAGACGTTGTCCCCAACGTCTGTCCAAAAACAATGACAGTAACTCCCAAGCCTGGGAGTAGGTATTTGAGCTTTTTAAAAAATAACTTGGATAGTTAGAGAAGAAAGAAAGAAAGTTGAAAGACATTACAAGACTTACATCTACAAAACATTATGTTCACATCCGTAAACAAAACCATCCTATGACTGTACATAACCTCACTATCTGTCTAGCTGAAAAGCCTCCCAGCTTGATAGGAGATCCAATAGTTCCTGAAAAGAAAACATGTTAAACACACACATATATACTGCACAACTTCAGGAGCAAAGCCTCATTTAAAAATGAAACTCTCTTCCCATCACCTAATATCAAAAAAGAGAATCTTTAGGAGTCCATCCCTGTATAATAATTTTTTTTCAAATGAAAGAAATCCGGCTAGCAAAAAAGAAGTCCTTGGATTTGAAACACTGAACAGAATATGCAGATCTTGACCACGAAGATCTCTTTACACTGACACTAACTAACTATCTAACCCCAAAGTTCTTCTGTCCATAATCACCAATAAAACCGGGGATCTGGCAAAGTCAGTGTCTTTCCCGTTTTATCCACTGTGGTAATGAAATAGACATCATCTTTTCCAGGCCTGCAGATGACCACTTTGTCAGCATAGATGTGCCGACCGAAGTTCCAGTGCATAAAACATCCACTAAAACGTTCATCCATTTTAACAGAACATCCAGTCTTTTGGAAAGGCTTAGGCACAGACAAGTAGTCCCAAACAGCTTCACTGTACCAAAGTTCCCGGTTAAGTTCAATCATTTGCATTATGTCCTGGGGCACATAAGGGAACTCCAAACCATAATCTGCAGCCACACGCTTGTTTAACATTCTCTGCAAACGTGCAAGTTTGGGCAAAGATCTGTCTTTCCCTGTACCAGGAGGCACACATGAATCCAATGATTTGCTCACCATAGACCCAGCCGGTGTCTGTAGTGAATTAGTAACTTTCGGTAGAGTATCAGTAACAGTACTGTGCGGCTCCACACAGGGTGACGTCTTCCCAGAACTCAGTGCTGTCCATTCAGGGAAAGTCATAGCAGAGGCGACTTCTTCGCCTTGTGACCACAACAGCTCTTGTGACATGGTCTCGAATAAGTCATCATCACCGGAAAGACCCGAAATGGATTCTATTTCCGAATCTCCCAACTCTTCCGCTGGCAGATACTTATTTACAGTCCCAGATACATTCCCCATCAGTGGCTTACCCGTTCCTGACGTGGACTTTGGTAGCTCTGGTTCAGGTAACCTCTGGGGTAGGCCTCGACCACGGCCGCGGGAAGCCCTCACATATCCCACTTTTCTCTGAACAGGCACAACAGGAATAGGTGTAGTGGACGCACTAATCACAGTAATGTCCCCTGATGAGACGGCACCAGCAGTGTCTCTCTCCGGAACATTTTCAGTAGCAACAGGCAAAGTAGTGGCCTGCCGTTCTCTCTCTGTAGCAGTAGCAGCTTCTACTGTGGTGATACCTGTTGCCCAATCTATCCGATAAGTACAGGGCGATGTGGTAGGTTGTTCCACCACAAACAAGTACTCTCCACATTGCGGACATCGGCCAAACGGACGAAGATGCACGGCCAGTCCTTCACATCGATGGCAGATCATGCCCAGTCTCTCAATATCTCCTGAGGTATACAGAACAAACCTCCCCTGCGGCTTCAAACGAACTCCAGTATCCGCAAGCAGGGCTCCGGTCAGCACAGTATTCAACACGGTGCTTGCAGGGAACATTCTCGGTTCCACAATCGGCTGCATCGCCGGAAAAGACATAGCCACACTCTGATCTTCTCAGCATGATCACGAGGCCTCTCTTTTCCTCTGGCGCCAGACACATACACGCGTCCCATGCGGTATCAAGTAGGGTAGGCTCCTCCCACTTGTTCTTCTGATCACGTAGCTCCCGGGCTTTCACTGGCGCCCACCGCCTACGCACTCAGAAATAAAGTCCTGCAGTTTTAACCCCTTCTCTTCCTGCAAAATTTTGACAAAGTCCAGCTCTCACCGTAAACTCCCGGTGAAACACTTCTCTGGGTTGCGAGAATTAACGGTCAACAAATCCCGGACGAGCCCCCACATGTAGCACTAACTCTCGGTGGAGCTGCTGGCTTAAAGCAGGCTTGTTACCTTCACTCTCCTTCCCTCTCTTTCACCAGCACCGGGTCTAGGGTTCCGTTGAGTTTACCTCTGGACGTTACAAGCACCAACACTTGAGTACGTTTTCAATGCTTTATTGAACAATTAACGAATGAAGTAGCAGAAAAGAGGCAGAAGGGAAACTGCAGGGAAAGCTCAAATATCTTTCTGTAGGATTCTTGGCAAATGTCCTTTAGAATTGAAGATTATAGTAGAATGCGCTCCCCTCGTGGGACACACTCTTTGCTCGCCTGGATAGGCCTCTCTCACTTGCCTAGCAGCCAGTATATAGCACGAACAAAAGTCTCTGCCACAGACTTGCTTGGGATGAACCCGTACGATCCTCTGCCACAGGATGTATTGGTTTTGTGGCGAAAGTCAGTCACAGTGCTTGAACCTTTAAGCCAAACCTGGCAACACTATGCTGTAAAGTTACTTTAGGATACGTCCTTTAACCGAGTCAACAGGTCCCTCTCCAGACCAACACTCTGCATGATCCTTCCATGACGGGTCCTCCCCTGGGATCTTCTCGGTTGTCCAGCTTCTTCACTATGGATAGACAGCTCAGGACCATTCCATGGGTGCTGTGGTAGGCCCCAGACAAGCTTCTGGGCCCACCCATGCGCCGCAGCGACGCGGGCCTCTGGACTGGAGGACCATGAGGTAGCACTCGAATGCATACCTGTCGGCCAGGAGGGCCAGCAGGTGGCTGTAAAACGAAACCCAAAATATGGCGTTTGTCCCATAAATACCCTCTCCCAGAATGCATCTCTGAGGACCAACTCCACCGAGTCGTCTCCGGGACAGAGGAGCACCCATACGCTTCGACACGTTGCCTTTCCAACGCTAGCCAGTGGTAACAGCGACCCCCACCGGCTCAGTATGGAAACACACGTAACGTCAGCCAAGCTGGAACAGAGGCAAATCTAACTTTCCTAATGAACAAGTTACTGAATGTACCTATCAGATGGTAGATCGCAAATCTACCAGCGCTACATAAGCAAAAAAGGATGCAGGATTGATAAGTGGGTCAATCCATGTCTCACTTCTACATGCCTGAAGTAGCTGTGGGGGTGGGGGGGCACTCAGAGGTGTCCAAAAACCACACACTAGGATCAGTCAACCAGAAGCTTCAGAAATGCCAGGAATGGGGGGAAAACCCAAACGGACGCCAGCGGGATCATCCTGCTGAAGTGCACTGATCAGTGAACACCCAATATCACACAGGCACCTTACCAGACCCCAGGGAACCAGCGCAGTGCCAAGTGGAATCCACTTCCTGGAAAAACAGGAAGACGCCTGATGACAACAGGTGACATCATTTGTGGGCTGGGAGTAGTGTAAAGATGCCCCATGGAAAGATAGATGGAAGGAAAAAAAAATTCCAAGAAATGTTTTCAAAAATGATATTGAAAAATGATATGAAAAAATTCAAAAAAAACTTCTCTGAAAAAACTGGACCACAAAAAAAATATATCAATTAATAAATTATATAATAAATAATTGACAGCAGCAGGAGCCAATGGTTCCTGCTGCTATGTGAGCCAGTGAGAGACCCGGGAGAGACGCTGCTCTCATGACCATGGCAGGATCGAGTTGGGACTCAGGTAAATATTAGGAAGGGCTGCACCCAGAAGGTTTTTTTTTACCTTAAAGGGGTTGTAAACCCTAGTTTTTGAAAAAAAAATAACAAACATTATACTTACCTCCACTGTGCAGTTCGCTTTGCAAAGATTGGCCCTAATCGTCATCTTTTGGGGTCCCCTAATAGTGCTCGCATCTCCTCCCCGCATCAGGAAACCCCCTAGGAGAAACGCTCACCCTGGGGGTTACCGTGTGGGCACAGAATGCCAGGCTCGGCCCCGCCCCCCGGCGCCCACGTCATTGGATTTGATTGACAGCAGCAGGAGCCAATGGCTGTGCTGCTATCAATCTATCCAATCAAGAGCCGAGACCCTGGCCAGAGAGGGTGTGCGCATCTCCGGCGTGGGAACGAATGGGCTCAGGTAAGCAGGTGAGTAAATTGGGGGGGGGGCTGGTGGGCTGGGGGACTGGTCAGTGACAGAACTTTTTTGCATCCTATGCATTAAGGTGAAAAAACACAAGGGTGTACAACCCCTTTAACCGCTTCCTGACCGCCTCATGCATATATACTGCGGCAGAAGGGCACGCACAGGCAGATTAACGTACCTGTACGTTGCCCTTTATGAGGCAGCTTGCGGGTGCGCGTGCCCGCCAGGAGCTCCGTGACCATGATCGCGGGTCCCACGGACCCGATGTCCGCGGGGATACCCGCGATCGTCTCACGGTGAGGAAGAACAGGAGGATACTAATGTAAACAAGCATCCCCCCCTTCTGCCTAATGACACTGTCACATTTCACCGCTCCCTCTACTCAGGAGCGGCGATCAGTGATATGTCACACACAGCCCCTCCCCCCACAGTTAGAATCACTCTCTAGGACACACTTAACCCCTACAGCGCCACCTAGTGGTTAACCCCTTCACTGCCAGTGACATTTTTACAGTAATCAATGCAATTTTTTAGAATTGATCGCTGTATTAATGCCAATGGTCCCAAAAATGTGTCAAAATTGTCCACTGTGTCCGCCATAATGTCGCAGTCACGATAAAAATCGCCATTATTAGTAAAAAAAAATAAAATTAATAAAAATGCCATAAAACTATCCCCTATTTTGTAGACGCTATAACTTTTGCGCAAACCAATCAATAAACGCTTATTGAGATTTTTTTTACCAAAAATATGTAAAAGAATATGTCCTAAACTGAGGAAAAAAAATGTTTTTTATATATTTTTTGGGGATATTTATTATAGCAAAAAGTAAAAAAAGTAAAAGTAAAAAAGAATGCATTTTTTTTTTCAAAATTTTTTTTTTTGTTTATAGCGCAAAAAATAAAAACCGCAGAGGTGATCAAATACCACAAAAAGAAAGCTCTATTCGTGGGAAAAAAAGGACGGCAATTTTGTTTGGGAGCCACATCGCACGACTGCGCAATTGTCAGTTAAAACGACACAGTGCCAAATCGCAAAAAGTGCTCTGGTCTTTGGCCAGCAAAACGGTCCGGGGCTTAAGTGGTTAATGCATGGAATGCATTAAGGTCAAAACAGTTCTGCCTTTGGAACCACTTTAACCAGTTGTTGACCGCCTCATGTAAATTTACTGCTACAGGGCAGCTGCTGTGCGCAGAATTGTGTGTGTGTGTGTATATATATATATATATATATATACATACACACGATTCTGCATTTCCAGGTAGGGGGCGCACGCCTGCCGATCACTTGGTCCCACCCAAAGAATGACCCATGGTACCCAGTGATCGGCTCTGAGCTTCACTGGACACAGCTCTGTGAATGTAAACAGCTAGATCCCCAGTAAAAGTAGCACACAGTACACATGGAGGTTCCCCGCTGACAGCTGAATGTAAAAAAAAAAAAATCGTGAAAAAAACGGCATGGCGTCCCCCTCCAGGTCCATATCAGGCCCTTTAGATCTAGTATGAATTCGGAGGGGACCCCCCATGCCAAAATTGTTTACAAAAATGGCATGGGGTCCCCCCTAAAATCCATACCAGACCCTTATCCGAGCATGCAGCCCAGCAGGTCAGAAAAGGGAGGGGACGAGCAAGCCCCCCCCTCCTGAACCATACTAGGCCACATGCCCTCAACATGGGGGATGGGTGCTTTGGGGACAAGTACCTCTTCCCCACAACCCTGTTCGATGGTTGTGGTGGTCTGCGGGCAGGGGGTTTATCAGAATCTGAAATCCGCCTTTAAGAAAGGGGGCCCCCGGATTCCAGTCCCCCCTTATGTGAATGAGTAGGGGTACATTGTACCCATTCATCCACAAAAAGCAGTGAAGTGTTAAAAAAAAAAAAAAAAACAAGAGATGGTATTTGTTCTTTAGTCCTTTATTAAAAACTGACTAAAGGGCACACCCTAATCACCCCATGCTGTGCCGATGCCCCCTGCTTCCTGGCACCCCCTGTCTCCTCCTCCCCCCTCCCCCTGCAGTGCTGCCAGCTTTCCTCCTCTCCTGCAGGGGATGTTTCTGGATGGAGAGTGGAGGAAGGGGCCAGTAAATATTTCATTTACCGATCCATTTCTTTTAAGAATGCACACAGTGAGTGATCTGTACCAATCTCTCCTATGGTCATTCTTAACGGAAGCATGGTAAACTATGTTTACTATGTTCAGTTTGTGAATGAACAGCAAGCTGCTCAGCACAGAGCACTTCCCATTTGTTCATTGTCCAGTGCTGCTGAGGCTGCAGAGAAAGGGACTGGGGAAGCTCTGTTCTCCATCCCTTCCCCTATGTCAAAAGTGAGACATCAGGGGTCTGTTTAGACCCTTGATATATCACCAAAGCCCCCCAACAGGGCTCCTAAAAAAAAGTGTAAAAAAAGAAGAAAAAAAAAATTGTAAAAAATATTTGAAAAAAATAAAATTGTAAAAAAATTATAAAAGAAATTATAAGAATAAAAAAATTGCTGACACCATCTGCTGCCCTACTGACACCATCCTCTACTCTGCTGATATACACAAATGCAGGCCCGGATTTACTCCCTTTGCCGCCCCAAGGCCGGGTCCTTCAAAGCGCCCCCCCCCCCCACACACACACACACACACACACCACCATTCTCGTCCTTTATCGATGACTGCTACAATAGATCAATTAAAAACATATCTCCATACACGAGAACACTGAAAACAACTTGCTTTAATTGTACAGACTAAAAATACTTCAGGGTAAGCGCGCGCGGGGTAAGGATTTTTCGCTGGCAATTTTTCAGGGCAATGGCTGGTGTTAGTGCCTCAATCATCCCCAGCACCATGGTTGGTATGGTGTCAGGATGATTGAAACACATTACTTCTATCATTACATTGTAATGTAAAATGAAATAGTTCAACTCACCATAATGCAGAATCATTGGGAGCCCTGAGCGTGTCACTTGCCACCATCGCTTGTCACTTGACACTATGCCTGCCACCAGATGGAGATGTCACTTGCCATGATGCCACCACATGGGGATGTCACTTGCCACACTGCCTGGCTGCCACCAGATGGGGATGTCACTTGCCACGCTGCCACCAGATGGAGAATTCACTTGCCACTCTGCCTGCCACCAGATGGGGATGTCACTTGCCATGCTGCCACTAGATGGAGATGTCACTTGCCACACTGCCTGGCTGCCACCAGATGGGGATGTCACTTGCCACGCTGCCACCAGATGGGGATGTCACTTGCCACACTGCCTGTCTGCCACCAGATGGGGATGTCACTTTCCATGCTGCCACTAGATGGAGATGTCAGTTGCCACACTGCCTGGCTGCCACCAGATGGGGATGTCACTTGCCACCAGATGGAGATGCCACTTGCCACACTGCCTGGCTGCCACCAGATGGAGATGTCACTTGCCACGCTGCCACCAGATGGAGATGTCACTTGCCACGCTGCCACCAGATGGAGATGTTACTTGCCACGCTGCCACCAGATGGAGATGTCAATTGCCACACTGCCTGGCTGCCACCAGATGGGGATGTCACTTGCCACACTGCCTGGCTGCCACCAGATGGGGATGTCACTTGCCACGCTGCCACCAGATGGAGATGTCACTTGCCACTCTGCCTGCCACCAGATGGGGATGTCACTTGCCACACTGCCTGGCTGCCACCAGATGGGGATGTCACTTGCCACGCTGCCACCAGATGGGGATGTCACTTGCCACGCTGCCACCAGATGGGGATGTCACTTGCCACGCTGCCACCAGATGGGGATGTCACTTGCCACGCTGCCACCAGATGGAGATGTCACTTGCCATGCTGCCACCAGATGGAGACCTCACTTGCCACACTGCCACCAGATGGGGATGTCACTTGCCACACTGCCACCAGATGGGGATGTCACTTGCCACGCTGCCACCAGATGGGGATGTCACTTGCCACGCTGCCACCAGATGGGGATGTCACTTGCCATGCTGCCACCAGATGGAGACGTCACTTGCCACACTGCCACCAGATGGGGATGTCACTTGCCACCAGATGGGGATGTCACTTGCCATGCTGCCACCAGATGGAGACGTCACTTGCCACACTGCCACCAGATGGGAATGTCACTTGCCACACTGCCACCAGATGGGGATGTCACTTGCCACACTGCCACCAGATGGGGATGTCACTTGCCATACTGCCACCAGATGGGGATGTCACTTGCCACACTGCCACCAGATGGGGGTGTCACTTGCCACACTGCCACCAGATGGGGATGTCACTTGCCATACTGCCACCAGATGGGGGTGTCACTTGCCACACTGCCACCAGATGGGGATGTCACTTGCCACACTGCCACCAGATGGGGATGTCACTTGCTACGCTGCCTGTCTGCCACCAGATGAAGGAGGGCGGAACAGCGGTGCTGGCAATGAGAGATGTCATCTCTCTCTCCCCCCGCCGCCGCACCGCTGACATTACTTGTTAATCTTTTTAAAAATGGCGCCGGGCGGCGCAATCACGCTACTGCGCATGCGCCGCCCGGCCGAGCGCGTACAAACTTTCCCGAGCCCAGCCGCTTCAGAACTGCGCATGCGCAGTAGTGGGCGGCTCGCGGCCATCTTTTCTAAGGGCACCGGTGCCCTTAATCAAATTTAACGGGCAGCCTGAAAGGGGGGGCGGCCGCGAAGTTGCCGCAGGAGCGGCGCCGCCCCTGCACCGCTGCCGCCCCGAGGCCTGGCCTCGGTGGCCTTATGGCAAATCCGGCCCTGCACAAATGTGTGTTTGTGCTCTGGGGTGAACACCCTAATGCAATAGGCTGCGCACACCAATGGTAGCACCAATGTCTTCTTTCTCCGGTACCGATGTCTTATCCCTCTGGTGATGTCTTCTCCTTGTGCTGTCTTCTTCCTCGTCGCCGCTTACACGTTAAAAACAAAAAAACGATCTTCTAGCGCTGTCTTCCTTCCTTGTGTCATTGCCCGCTGTCTGTCTTTTCTTATATAGCCAGGGGGCGCGGCCATCCGATGACATCACCAGGGGGAACCCGCCCCTTGTGACTTCAAAAGTCCCTGACCCTTTTCAAAAACATACCGGCTGCAAAACGCATAGATGTAAACGTGTACCATAGGAAACCATGTTAAATGGACTGTAGTGCGTTTCTGCAAACTACAAAATGCGCAAAAACTGCATAAGTGTGACCCTAGGGTAAGGCCTGGTTCACACCTATGCGTTTTGTTTTTGTGTGTGTTTTCAGTTTTGCAGAAAACACACTACAGTTCATTTAACATGGTTTCCTATGCACATTTGTGCATTTTCCACCAGTGCGTTTTTTGGGAAAGGGTCAGGGAATTTGTTTTCCCACAGCAGGTTGGGTTTTTGGTTCCATAGACTTCAATGGAAATGCAGTGGAAACACATACAAAAAAGTGCAGTGCTTGCGTTTTTTTATGCATTTATGCTGCATTTTTGCTGGTTTAATCTGAATAAAGACTGAGGAAGAAAAAAAAAAGGGACAAAACTGTACCCCCGAATATATATTTTAGGCCGGGTTCACACTGTAACCCACTGCGGATCACACAGGAGCGCTGTGCGTCCCTGTTCCCCGTGTCAGCGATGAATCAGGGCCGATTCTATGTCTGAATTCGACCCTGAAACGGAGCCAAAGACGCACAGCGTTTCTGTGCAGTGCTCTCCGCAGCCGCAACGGAGATATGAGAACAGACTCCATAGGGAGCCAGTCACATTCTCCTGCTAAGCGAATAGCTTATCAGTGTCACCTACCAGTGCTGATCAGTGCCCATCACTGCCACCCATCAGTGCCCATCACTGACAGCTATCAGTGCCACCTATTAGTGCCCTTCAGTGCCACCCATCAGTGCCACCTCATCAGTGCCCATCAGTATCACCTTATCAGTGCCCATCAGTGCAGCCTCATCAGCGTACATCAATGAAGGAGAAAAATTACCTGTTTGCAAAATTTATTAACAAAATATAAAATGGTTTTGTATTTTTTTTTTTTTTTAACAAAAAATAAAAAACCAAGACGTGATCAAATACCACCAAAAGAAAGCTCTATTTGTGGGGAAAAAATGATAAAAATTTCATTTGGGTACAGTGTAGCATGACCGCACAATTGTCACTCAAAGAGTGACAGTGCTAAAAGCTGAAAATTGGTCTGGGCAGGAGGGGGGTTTAGGTGCCCAATAAGCAAGTGGTTAATCAGTGATCTATTAGCAATATAGTCCAACTACAGACAAATGAACAGAGGCGGCTCTCTAATTAGGCAAATTAGGCGGTCGCCTAAGGCCTCACACTCACAGGGGCCTTGCGGCCTCCTAATTTGCCTGTTCTCATTCACTGAAGTTGACGCCGGCGGCTCCGCCTACCCCCACTGGGACTCTGTGGCTTAGGAGCTGATGGACAAATCAGATACTGCCTGCAGCCTGAGGAATAGCGGCCTCATCACGGAGCGTCCCAGTCCGTGGGGCCTCATGTGTAAGTTTTGCCTAAGGCCTCACAAAGCCTAGAGCCGCCTCTGCAAATGAATGTACATTGTGAACATGCATCTCTCACATCCTGTCTTGATACAAACTGGCTGAGATTTTTACCATTGTAATCACAGTCCATCTTTAAGTGTAGCTTCCTTCAGCTGCTTCTCACACAGGTACTGGGGTTAATTTACTAAAACGGAAGAGAGAAAAGTCGGGTGCATAGAAACCAATTAGATTCCAGGTTTCCTTATCAAAGCTTAATTGAACAAGCTGAAGTTAGAAGCTGATTGGCTACCATACACGGCTTCACCAGATTTCACACTCTCCAGTTTTAATAAGTCAACCCCTATAGTGTATTACACATATCACAATTTTCTCATGAATTAAAGGAATATTCTCAGTTTCAGGTGTTGAATAATTCCCTTTGGGTGAGGCGTTGAGAATTCCTAAATTAAAGCACTTGCTAATGGTCCCTACACACTATCCGAATATCGTACAAAAACTGTCGTCCGAGAAGGAATGGTGCGATTTTTGGCTCGTGTGTACACTACTTTCGAGAGTCGATCACGACAGCTCATCCGATATTATTCGATCGGACAAGCACGAAAATTTTCCTCGTACGATACCAGATCGTACGATTTTCGTTTAGTCAGTATAGTTGTCGTCTGAAAATACAATACAAATACATTACAACACATGACATCACTTCCGATTTTTTTTTTCTGTCGTACGAGAATTTTCGCGACTTTAGTTACCTATTCAAAATTCTACTTGCGACTATTAAGTCGTACCATATTCGGATTGTGTGTACGGGCCATTACCGTGAGAATAAATGATCAAACTCCCCTCTTCTCTAACTTACATTTAAATGCAAAATTCCCTTGACTTTTAACCCATTAGGGTTTTTTTTCCAACAATGCCATTAAATTGTACCACCAGTGCACTTTTGTTGCTTCCTGCACAAATGTCCCATATAAGCTTTTCTATCCAGCTCCCCACAATCTTTAATATTTATTAGATAGTTATAAACCTCATTTGCCTCCAGACCGGAAGATTCTGAATTCTTTCCATGTTTCTCGTTTTCCTGTGGAAAACTTCATTACCTAATACAGTGGTCATCAACCCTGTCCTCAGGGCCCACTAACAGGCCAGGTTTGCAAGATAACTGAAATACATCACAGGTGATATAATTTGCTGCTCGGTGATTGCAGTATTCTAGTCTGCATCTCCCCAAGGTAATACATAAAACCTGGCCTGTTAGTGGGCCCTGAGGATATGGTTGGAGGTTTCATCTCCTGGACCTCGGCAAGTGGGGAGATCCCATAAAAGAATATGTTCCATATTCCAGTGCCAGGTCTTTCCCACTGTGTGCAGCCACTGGCTACGAGCCAATCACACAGAGAGTGCTGTCTTAAAGGGCTATCATGCAGGTTGCTCAGTGTCCAAGCAACATGTCCATGGGCTAGTAATTTGACTAGCTGCTCTGTGGAAGAACCTCAGTAGGCCTCCTGCTCTTGTTTCTCTGTACACTCCTACCTACATTCTGACTTCCTTCACCTCTGTCTATTTGCACTTCAGTTTATTTGCTTCTCTGCACCAGTCTTTCCTTTGTAAGGTCCTGTTAGGCCTGATTCACACCTATGCATTGTTAGTGCTTTTTGTAGATGTGCAATACAGTCCATTTAACATGGCTAACTATGGAACATGTCCTGTAGTGCAAGTCTGCAAAAAGAACTAAAAATGCATAGGTGTAAATCGGGCCTAAGTCTCAATGTCAGCTGTGTCCCTTGTTTGTTTTTTCTCAGCGTTATCTTGTATTCTTTGGCTGTTTTGCTGTGTACCCTGCTGTCTTGTAAGCCCAGTGCTGCAAGAGTATAACCTGCTCTTGGCTGTAGCCAGCTTGGATGAGCCGGAGGACTGCAACCTGGATATTGCCTGCAGCGCAACATCTCCACCTCTAGGAGCTCTGGTGAAGACCAGGCGGTATCTTAGATTCTGCACCTCAGCCCTTTTCAGGGCTCTCACCACTACTAAGTGACCAGCCAAGTCATCTACCAGTTGCTATACTAGGTTGTGGTCAGCCACTCCACCCCTGGTGCAGATGGATTCCTGAATTGTACTAATTTCTGCAAGTTTTCTCCATGTGCTCCAATATCGTCCAAAAAAAAAGGTAAGTTGTTAATATTGCCCCTACATTGTAAGTGTTTGTATGATCAGAGCTGTTATGGTGAGGTATGCGGCTTGAAATGCTTTTAAAATATTTGGTTGCATCTGCACTATAAATCGGTGGTTCTGGAGGGACAGTTGCCCACAAGATTGGTTTTGCATGCACTATCCTAAAAAAAATGAGGATTCATTTCCTATTTTTGGGTTTGTGATGGACTTGAGATGTGTGCAGATACCCTTTAGCTCTCCTGGCTTGTGATTTATATGGTGATCAGACTGTTAGACCTTTGCAGACTGGAACTGATGTCTGTGGGCCAATGTTCCCTGGAAAGACTAGCACACCTGATCTGGCCTGACATGTTATAAAGACATTGTACAATTTCAAGTGTTGGGTGTTGTGGTTGTCCATCCATGAATCCACCTCCCTTGTCACCAGAGGGGCGTACACCTTGTTTTGAGACCCGTGTATTCCCAGCCATTTCACTGTGTTGCATTACAAATCCTGCTAAGTTTAGGAAACCAACACCTCTTCCAGCATGATAAACTGTTAATTGCTTTCACTTGCATCAGACTGAGACCCAGGGCCTGTGATAGATATAGATCTCTATATATCTTCACAGCTAAATGCAGTTCTCAAACGACAGGTCACACATTAAAGTGGTTTGTAAAGGGGGGGGGGGGGTTAATGGCTCCTCCTCTGTCAAGTACCCCACATTTAAAAAAGTTAATCCTTGTAATTTTCCCTGGTTAATTTGTCTCAATCATCTAACTGCTACATCTGCAGGACAGCGTGTGCTGTTATACTACAGGCTTAAAAGTAGAGCTGTTCATTTTGGCTAGAGCAAGTGAGGGTTATAAGCGCTGGCACAAAAAAATAAATAAAAATAAAATCTGATGTATTCCATTGGGTAGATTTCCCTGCACTTCCTGTCCCACACAGGAAGTGTGAGGAAATCCCTAAAAATTAAAGTAATTCCTTGGGGACCCCCCAGGTCACTTGCCCTAGTGTCCCCACTGGAAGATTTCTACTCTTTTACTTTTATGGGGACAACCCAAAATGTTGTTTCACTTTTTAATAGTAAACAGGACAAAATGAGGTGAATCTCCCTAATGGGGGCATAGACAGCAATAAAAACCTGAACGGTGTTTAATCCCTCTCTACTCTATCCAAGCCAAAAAAAAAACTTTGCCTTTTAGTTATTTACTTTTGAGCTGGCCAAAGTGAGATGGAAATTCTGAATTTTAATTTCTTGCTCAGTTTCAGGTCAGCGTGTGTTTTGTACTATTGGGGAAACATCCTGCTGTCAGAATACAACAGAGCAGCGGGAGGGGATTCCCCATCAACCCGTGGTTGAAAGCGAGCAAAGTTGCTTAATGGCTTCCGGACCAGCTGCCACAGTTTCACTGCGGCAGGTTGGCGACCCTGCGCGAAACCACGTAACTATACGTTGGCTCGCGGGGTTTGGATAGCAGGCGTGCGCCCACTGCACAGTGGGGGTACCGATGCTCGTGGCCGATGACCGCCGGCCACGAGCGATCGTGACCAGTAGAGACGGAACAGGGATGTGTGTAAATGCACACTTTTCTGTTCTGACAGGAGTGACAGATTGTGTTCCTATTAGCTAGGAACCATGATCGGTCACTTCCTCGTCCACTCCCCCTTCAGTTAGAATCACCTCCCAGGGAACAGTTAACCCCTTCACTGCCAGTGACATTTTTACAGTAATCCATGCACTTTTAATCGCACTGATCGTTGTATTAATGCCAATGGTTCCAAAAATGTGTCAAAACTGTCCAATGTGTCTGCCATAATGTCAGTCACGGTAAAAATCGCAGATCGCCGCCATTACTAGTGAAGGGGGGGGGGAAAAAAGCTATAAATCTATCCCCTATTTTGTAGACGCTATTACTTTTGTGCAAACCAAACAATATATGCTTATTGCAAGTTTTTTTTACAAAAAAAGAATACACATCGGCCTAAACTGAGGAAGAAAATTTGTTTTATATTTTTGGGGAATATTTATTATAGCAAAAAGTAAAAAAATGTTTGTTTATGGCGCAAAAAATAAAAACAGTACAGGCAATCAAATACCACCAAAAGAAAGCTGTACTTGTGGGGAAAAGGATGTCCATTTTGTTTGGGTACAATTGTTGCACGACCGCACAATTGTCAGTTAAAGCGACAGTGCCGAGTCGCAAAAAGTGCTCTGGCCAGGAAGGGGGTAAATTCATTCATTAACCACTTGAGCCCCGGACCATTATGCTGCCTAAGGACCAGAGGTCTTTTTCCAATTTGGCACTGCGTCGCTTTAACTGCTAATTGCGCGGTCATGCAATGCTGTACCCAAACGAAATTTGCGTCCTTTTCTTCCCACAAATAGAGCTTTCTTTTGATGGTATTTGATCACCTCTGCGGTTTTTATTTTTTGCGCTATAAACGGAAAAAGACCGAAAATTTTGAAAAAAAATGATATTTTCTACTTTTTGTTATAAAAAAAATCCAATAAACTAAATTTTAGTCATACATTTAGGCCAAAATGTATTCGGCCACATGTCTTTGGTAAAAAAAATGTCAATAAGCGTATATTTATTGGTTTGCGCAAAAGTTATAGCGTCTACAAACTAGGGTACATTTTCTGGAATTTACACAGCTTTTAGTTTATGACTGCCTATGTCATTTCTTGAGGTGCTAAAATGGCAGGGCAGTACAAAACCCCCCCAAATGACCCCATTTTGGAAAGTAGACACCCCAAGGAAATTGCTGAGAGGCATGTTGAACCCATTGAATATTTATTTTTTTTGTCCCAAGTGATTGAAAAATGACAAAAAAAAAAAAAAAAAAAAATATTTACAAAAAGTCATCACTAAATGATATATTGCTCACACAGGCCATGGGCCTATGTGGAATTGCACCCCAAAATACATTTAGCTGCTTCTCCTGAGTACGGGGATACCACATGTGTGGGACTTTTTGGGAGCCTAGCCGCGTACGGGGCCCCGAAAACCAAGCACCGCCTTCAGGATTTCTAAGGGTGTAAATTTTTGCTTTCACTCTTCACTGCCTATCACAGTTTCGGAGGCCATGGAATGCCCAGGTGGCACAAAACCCCCCAAAATGACCCCATTTTGGAAAGTAGACACCCCAAGCTATTTGCTGAGAGGCATATTGAGTCCATGGAATATTTTATATTTTGACACAAGTTGCGGGAAAGTGACACTTTTTTTATTTTTTTTTTTTTTTTTTTTTCATAAAGTTGTCACTAAATGATATATTGCTCACACAGGCCATGGGCATATGTGGAATTGCACCCCAAAATACATTTAGCTGCTTCTCCTGAGTATGGGGATACCACATGTGTGGGACTTTTTGGGAGCCTAGCTGCGTACGGGACCCCGAAAACCAATCACTGCCTTCAGGATTTCTAAGGGTGAAAATTTTTGATTTCACTCTTTACTGCCTATCACAGTTTCGGAGGCCATGGAATGCCCAGGTGGCACAAAACCCCCCCAAATGACCCCATTTTGGAAAGTAGACACCCCAAGCTATTTGCTGAGAGGCATGGTGAGTATTTTGCAGCTCTCATTTGTTTTTGAAAATGAAGAAAGACAAGAAAAAAAATTTTTTTTTTTCAATTTTCAAAACTTTGTGACAAAAAGTGAGGTCTGCAAAATACTCACTATACCTCTCAGCAAATAGCTTGGGGTGTCTACTTTCCAAAATGGGGTCATTTGGGGGGGTTTTGTGCCACCTGGGCATTCCATGGCCTCCGAAACTGTGATAGGCAGTGAAGAGTGAAATCAAAAATTCACGCCCTTAGAAAGCCTGAAGGCGGTGCTTGGTTTTCGGGGTCCCGTACGCGGCTAGGCTCCCAAAAAGTCTCACACATGTGGTATCCCCGTACTCAGGAGAAGCAGCAGAATGTATTTTGGGGTGTAATTTCACATATTTCCATGGCATGTTTGAGCAATATATCATTTAGTGACAACTTTGTGCAAAAAAAAAAAAAAAAAAAAAAAAATTTGTCTCTTTCCCGCAACTTGTGTCGCAATATAAAATATTCCATGGACTCGACATGCCTCTCAGCAAATAGCTTGGGGTGTCTACTTTCCAAAATGGGGTCATTTGGGGGGGTTTTGGACTGTCCTGGCATTTTATGCACAACATTTAGAAGCTTATGTCACACATCACCCACTCTTCTAACCACTTGAAGACAAAGCCCTTTCTGACACTTATTGTTTACATGAAAAAGTTTTTTTTTTTTTGCAAAAAAATTACTTTGAACCCCCAAACATTATATATTTTTTTAAAGCAAATGCCCTACAGATTAAAATGGTGGGTGTTTCATTTTTTTTTTTCACACAGTAATTGCGCAGCGATTTTTCAAACGCATTTTTTGGGGAAAAAACACACTTTTTTTAATTTTAATGCACTAAAACACGCTATATTGCCCAAATGTTTGATGAAATAAAAAAGATGATCTTAGGCCGAGTACATGGATACCAAACATGACATGCTTTAAAATTGCGCACAAATGTGCAGTGGCAACAAAATAAATACATGTTTAAAAGCCTTCAAAAGCCTTTACAGGTTACCACTTTAGATTTACAGAGGAGGTCTACTGGAAAAATTACTGCACTCGATCTGGCCTTCGCGGTGATACCTCACATGCATGGTGCAATTGCTGTTTACGTTTGACGACAGACCGCCGCTTGCGTTCGCCTTAGCGCGAGAGCAGGGGGCGACAGGGGTGTTTTTTTTTTTTTTTTTTTTTTTTTCTTTATTATTTTTTTGCTTTTTTAATCTTACTTTTAAACTGTTCCTTTCATATTTTTTTTTTTAATCATTTTTATTGTTATCTCGGGGAATGTAAATATCCCCTATGATAGCAATAGGTAGTGACAGGTACTCTTTTTTGAAAAAATTGTGGTCTATTAGACCCTAGATCTCTCCTCTGCCCTCAAAGCATCTGACCACACCAAGATCGGTGTGATAAAATGCTTCCCCAATTTCCCAATGGCGCTATTTACATCCGGCGAAATCTAAGTCATGAAATACTCGTAGCTTCCGGTTTCTTAGGCCATAGAGATGTTTGGAGCCACTCTGGTCTCTGATCAGCTCTATGGTCAGCTGGCTGAATCACCGGCTGCATTCTCAGGTTCCCTGTTGAGACAGGAGATCCAGAGAAAAACACGGAAGACGGTGGGGGGGGGGGGGGCATTCCCTCCCACGGCTTGTAAAAGCAGTCTAGAGGCTAATTAGCCGCTAGGATTGCTTTTACATGAAAGCCGACCGCTGGCTGAAAAGAATGATACCAAGATGATACCTAAACCTGCAGGCATCATTCTGGTATAACCACTCAAAGTCGTGAATGGCGTACCTGAAGACAAAAAAATGGTTAACAATGGTTAACAATAAAGCACAGTAAAGTGTAAATAATTACACACCTGAAAAACAAACATGATAAAACATAATAACAATAACAATAACAATAACAATCAATAACAATAACAATAACAATAAAACATTGCAGAACAGAATACAGTAAAAAAGAGCAGAACAATAGAGAGAGAGAATAGAGAGAGAGAGAACAATAAAACAACAACTATTTTTTTTATTTCATATTTTTTTTTTTTTTTTACACTTTTTTTGTAACTAACTTTTATAACGGTAACCGGTTCCAGGTTCGGGTCTCTCAAAATGCGATGGCATCTTGGGAGACCCTGTGAAAGTGTGCCTAGTCTGTGCAATGCTGTACCCTACGCTAATACTCAACTAGTGAATGGTAGCGTTCAAAACATTCACCAATGCAAAGACCAGGATTGTCAGGACAGGAGGGACAATAATAGCGGGTGTCACGTCTATATCCGCGCTTGCTGCAGACACGACATCTTTTTTGGGGGTGTTCGTTGGGTAGGGGTACTCGGGAGGACATAAAAATGCCTCTCATGCAGCCGACTGCATTTGGTTGGGGATGTGAATGGGGGAAGTACGGGCGCTGCAGAAGCGGTGGGTTCCCAATTAGGATTGGCGAATGCAGCAGGAAGGGCACTATGGGCACGACGGGCCTGTGTTTGTCTTTTTGGTGGCAGCGGGACACTACTTGTGCTTGCCACCTCACCAGCTTGAACTGCACTTATGGGACTCGCCACGTCACCACGTGTTACTGCAGTGCTGGTTTGACTACGACCGGGGTGTACTAGGACGCTGGTGCTTGCCAGTTCACCAAAACGCTACAAAAAAACTGTTAGCGATCGCAGGGATCAGGCCTGACTCTGCGAACGCTGCAGTTATGCGTTTAGTGCCTTGTAAGTGACAGTGATCGATCGATACTGCACTTGGGTGGGCTGGGCCGGGCCGGGCGGAGGGGCAAAACGCAGGTGCTAGCAGGTATCTGGGCTGATCCCGCTAACACTGCGTTTTTGGGAACCCTAAACTGCTGGTGACGCCAGTATAGATCTGATCGGATCAGATATTGATCCGTTCAGATACTATACCACTAAGGGAGGTGTATGCTGCGTGCGTGGGTGTTAGCGGTACTGGCGCTAATCTGACGCTGCCTGGGGCTGGTGCTTACCAGTTCACCAAAATGCTACAAAAAAAACTGTTAGCGATCGCAGGGATCAGGCCTGACTCTGTGAACGCTGCAGTTATGCGTTTAGTGTTTTGTAAGTGACAGTGATCGATCGATACTGCACTTGGGTGGGCTGGGCTGGGCCGGGCGGAGGGGCAAAACGCAGGTGCTAGCAGGTATCTGGGCTGATTCCGCTAACACTGCGTTTTTGGGAACCCTAAACTGCTGGTGACGCTAGTATAGATCTGATCGGATCAGATATTGATCCGTACAGATACTATACCACTAAGGGAGGCGTATGGTGCGTGCGTGGGTGTTAGCGGTACTGGCGCTAACCTGACGCCTGGGGCTGGTGCTTGCCAGTTCACCAAAATGCTACCAAAAAAACTGTTAGCAATCGCAGGGATCAGGCCTGACTCTGCGAACGCTGCAGTTATGCGTTTAGTGCCTTGTAAGTGACAGTGATCGATCGATACTGCACTTGGGTGGGCTGGGCTGGGCGGAGGGGCAAAACGCAGGTGCTAGCAGGTATCTGGGCTGATCCCGCTAATACTGCGTTTTTGGGAACCCTAAACTGCTGGGGACGCTAGTATAGATCTGATCGGATCAGATATTGATCCATTCAGATACTATACCACTAAGGGAGGCGTATGCTGCGTGCGTGGGTGTTCGCGGTACTGGCGCTAATCTGACGCTGCCTGGGGCGACGCATATCACCGCCGGGCGATTAGGGGGCTAAACCTTTATTCGGTAATAAACGGCGGGTGCCCTGACACTATAAAAAATAAACGAACTAACCAGCGTCACCCGTAACGGTTATACGGTGATCAGTGGTGAAAGGGTTAACTAGGGGGCAATCAAGGGGTTAAAACATTTATTAGGTAGTATATGGGGGTCCCTGTCGCTATAAAACGCTGACGGCGAACCTAAATATTTACCTCACTAACTAGCGTCACCAGCGACACTAATACAGCGATCAGAAAAATGATCGCTTAGCGACACTGGTGACAGGGGGTGATCAAGGGGTTAAAACTTTATTAGGGGGGGTTAGGGGGGTACCCTAGACCTAAAGGGGGGTAACAGTAACTGTGCCAACACAGTAACTGTCACAAACTGACAGCTAGCAGTAATCAGGAAAAAAAAAAAAAAAAAAACTGCTGGTGTCAGTTTGTGACAGGGGGGGGGGGGGGTGATTGGGGGGGGATCGGGGGGCGATCGGGGGGGGGATCGGGGTGTTTTGTATGCCTGGCATGTTCTACTGTGTGTGTGTAGTGTTGTGCACTCACATACTTGTCGTCTCTCCTCGGGCCGGAACGGAAAATACCGACCCGAGGGGAGATGACATCACTTCCTTTGCTGCTGTTTAGCATACAGCAGCAAAGGAGCGTTTTCATTGGCCGGCGGCGATCGCGAGGGGGGGGCCACGAACGGATGGTCTCCCCCTCATCACCGATCGCCGCTGGACATAGGACGACCGCCTCGGGCACCGGGGGGGGGTCCGATCGGACCCCCCACCCGCGGAAGGCAAATCACGTACCCTGTACGTGATTTTGCCTGTCCGTGCCACTTTGCCGACGTACATCGGCGTGAGGCGGTCGTCAAGTGGTTAATGTTTAGCCAGCCTTACTGGCCATATCACCAGGTGACAATATAGGAAAACTATCTCAGCCAACACATCGAAGATTTTTTGGCAGGTTGCAATATAGTTATTAGCACTTTAATTCCTGTCAGTCCAGAGAGACTAAGGAAATACTTGGTACCTTCAAGTATTGAGCATGCTACTTGCACCCAGGCTAGGGTTGCCACATCATCCCTTTAATCCAGGACACACATTAGTTACACAGGTTCTTTGGCTGATTAAGGTGGTAATTAAATTTGGTGCCTTATCTGCATTAAATCGGCCTCAGGACACGAGTGTAATGTGTCCTGAATTAAAGGGATGCTGTGGCTAAGAGGTGGGGGGGGGGTACCAGCAGTCCTCCTGTATGGGGCAGGGGGGCCCTGGTGGTGCTTGAATCAGATGGGCTGCGGGGGGGGGGGGGGGCAATTACTAAAAGCAATACCCTGTATGGCTCTCTGCAGCAGCTGATTGCTGGCTGCTTCTCCTCCCCTGTGTGGCCCCCTTACCCTTTGCTTCCTGTCAGCAGCTGCAAGGACACAATAGACCCTTCCCCCTACTCTCAATCCTGAAGGATCCTAAAATGTATGTGTGTATGTCATATTCACCAACATCTTCCTTTCCTGAATGAACACAGTGAGTAATCGGTATCAATCCCTCACTGGTCATTCATAGTTAAAACATTGGCTGTATGGGGTCCTGCTTGCATTAAAGTGAACCTGTTGCTTTGCTGTAAATGGGCATAGCACAAACCTAAAGTAGTGACTGAACTGAATACTTTCCTGTGGAACTGCAAGACTCGGTGCCAGATAGCAGCACCAACATGCAATGAAATGAATGTGTTGCAAAGGCTGGTCTTTTATATTAGTACAACAAATTTTTTTATTTTTTTATGTCCTTTAGACTTGCCAAAACCATATTATGAGGCCAAACCAAGGCCGGCCCTACCATGGGACCCGATGGAGCCATGGTTCCAGGTGGCACTTTCAGGGGGGTGCCAAATTGCCACACGCCAGCCATCCCACTATGAGGATCTGCCGAGAAGGGTCCCCCATTGGATGGTGTCCGGCCGCCCTGTACTGCGCTTGCGCAGTACTGAGGACAAAGGAGAAGCCGAAAGTTTTCGAACATGAACAGCTGTTCATGAGCTCTACGTGGCGCCTGCGTTTGAGTATATTGTGCCACACTCTCCCGCTGTTCATGTGCGGAGACTTTCGGCAGTACAGGGTGGACACTATCCGATGGGGGACCTTTCTCGGCAGAACACCAGGCTCCTCACAATGGGATCCGCAGCAGAGTGGGCTGGCAAGCGGCAATCTGGTACGTGTGGCAAGCTGCATCTGAAGGCAGGTGATGGTGGCAAGTGACACGCTCGGGGCTCCCACTGATTCTGCATTATAGTAAGTTGAACTATTTTATTTTATATAACAATGTAATAGAAATCTTGCACTGCAATCTTTTTTTTTTTCCCGTGACACGGCACTGCGTCGATTTAACTGACAATTCCATGGTTGTGTGATGTTGCACCCAAACAAAATTTACGTCCTTTTTTGTATTTTTTTTTTTTTTTTTTTTTACAGGTCCTCTTTATACTTCTATATACATGTATAGAGCCATGACAGGTCCACTTTAGTTACCATGATATAAAATAATGGATGTGGGGGCATTTTGGTGGGTTTGACTTTTCTTTTTTTGGGGGGGGGGTGGGCATTATTTCATTCTTGGTACCAGGCAGCACAATGTCTTGGTCCAGCACTGGGTCAAACGCTTATAATTTGTATGCAATCGGACAGGCCCTTGCACTATCTAGTTGAGGGTAAATCTAAAGGAAATTTAACAGGAATGTATGGCCAGGCTAAGGTCACTTGGTACTTGGAACTCAATCAGACTGGTCCTTGCTTTGTTATCTTAACTTTTTCATTACCATATTTACTTTGAGCCAGAACACATTCATGTCATTAATTTTAAAGGAGGTTTACAAAAGTGTAGCCAGAGGAGTGGCAGTGAGTGGACAAATGAGGCCATAGACATTAAATTGGTTGTCTGTGTTTCAAATGATCACTTATCTATTGCAGATCACTAATACCAGAAATATCTACGATCTGCCAGATGAAAGAATGTATCAATCAAGTTATTGGTTTAAAAGGAGGTGATAATTACCCCCTGTAACAAGCTTAGCTGTGTCTACTCCAGCACTGTTTGGAGATCCAGGGCAATCCTTAAAGATAAACAGGGAAGTTTGGGTGTTTTTATTGCACTTTATGGCTTTACTAGTTGTTTTTGTTGGCCTTTTCCTTTGATGGTCACAATCAATATGTTATAAATCAGTACTGTCATTGCTAATGGGGCTCTTAGGATCCCTGATGCATTCCTCAGACCTCCCAGTGATTGAAGTGCAGCTGGAGGTTTTTCTTCTACAAAGGCAGAAAGCTCAGTGTTCATGTCATTCGTTGGTTCTGGACACACTTGTCTTGACTGGCCAAATATGATGGACCATCATATACATAGTCTTATGCTGGCCTTTATATATCTTTTGCATTTGTATGGAAAGTCTGAAATCTTTCTTGCCATTGAGTCCACTGATTTTGTTCGCAAGCCCTTAATTTTTTTTTTTTTTTTTTATCTGGACCTGATATTCAAATGCAATCCTGGGCACATTTCAAAACTTTCATTAAAATGTTTTTTCCAAGAACCCAACCTACAGTTAATTTTTTTTTTTTTTTTTTGTCTATGCATGATATGAACAAAAGCAGCCAACCACCTTACGCTAGTAAAGATATTGTGAAGAACAATTGCCTTTTGAGGTTTTCATGTCATTTAAAAAATAGTTTTGCACCTATTTACTCCTCGTTTATATCACTGATATAACCTGACTACAGATCCGTGTATCCAATTGGCATGTAGCTGGTTTATACTTGCTAGCCTTTGTCAGAGCAAGACACAAATTTAAGTGTCAAAAGAAATCTATTAGATTTGGATAGCCTATGACAAGGCTAGAACCACTGGTCGGGTTTTTATTGGTCTATCCCCCCCTGGGGAAATTTACTTTCCTCTGTCCTGGTGACATTTGTCACCGTGACTGAAAGTTGGGGGAGAATACAACTTTTTATTTTTTTATTTTTTTTTTTTGGTCTTCTCCAACAGGAATGGAGGTATAATATTCAAGGGGATGTTTCTTCTCACTTCCTATTTAGTCTACAGGACAAAAGTGAAGGAATTTCTCAATGGCTAAAGAATGATACCTTATGTAAACTACATGTCTATATAACTTTCCTTTAATTGTGTAACTGTAAAACAGTAGGGGAGGGACTACCCAAGTGGTTGATTTTTAGCCTACCACTTTATGTATGAACTTTTTTTAAATTTATTTTGGGTCTTGGTATAGATCTTGTCCTAAGCATGTTTAAATTCAATTCACTTACTGTTTGACTTGCTACCTCTGATAAGATTATCTTTGACTCTTCCTCCTGCTAGTTTGGTCACATCCCAGTATTCTTGATCTTGGCTTCATATTGAAAATACTGTCCTCCTGAACCATATTCAAACTTGATTTGTAAAGGTTTCTATAATTTCTGCCTTTTTTTTTTTTTTTTTTTTTCTCCAGACTACATTAATGTTCCTGAATTCTCTCCTGATTGGTTTTAATCCTGTAGGCTCCATGCACACTGGATGTTATAAAAACGGAAGCAGCTTTGCAGTCAGAGTCCTTCAAAGTTTTTTTTTTTTTCACGTTTTTGCGATAGCATTTTTAGTGTTTTTCCGCATAATTTTTTTTTTTTTTTTTTTTTTTTTTTTCCCCAATGGATCAAAAATGTTAAATGCTGGTGAGCCAAGTTTTTTTTGAGCATTTATCAGTGGTTATTAGCATGTGGTCAGAAACTACTCCTGAACGTGATTTTTATGGCTTCCAGAAAACTGCCCATAAACTCCACTGCTGATAAACATCCAAAAACATCCATGTGTGCATGGACACATAGGATAACATAGAGGGGAGTTTATGGGCTGTTATAAAAAAAAAAAAACTCCCAGACTCCCAAAACGGACGTTTATGAGCTTCAGTGTGCATGGAGTCTTAGACCTTTCACCATTTTTGTTGCAAGTCTCTGGACCCATCCTATCAGTATCACTTGTAAGTGAGATTTCCCTTAACGTCTTTCAGGACAGCACCTTGAGAGCGTGGCTCCACCCACTTGACAGGAAACACACCTCCACCAAACTTTAAAAGGAGGCTCCTTCCCACTTATCATCAGCAGTTTATGTGTTTCCTCCGGCGGGAACACATGTGGGGGTTTGGAGCTCTCAAGGTTCTGTCCTGAGAGAACAGGCTCCCTACTCCACTATTTTTACCTACCTCAGGAGAGCCGATTCCTCCCATTTTCCACAGGCTTACGGGTGCCGGGTGGATGGGCTCCTTCTCCCTCGTCAGTGCTCGGGGAGAGCCAGGACTGCTCCGGGTATTGCTGCTCCCAGGCAGGGGCGTCAGGCATGTCAGGCATTTCTGTTTGTTTTTTTCTTGCCTGCACATGTTTTTTCCCTGACGCCGCCGCCATCTTGGGAAGGGCAGTCAGAGGACTGCATCCGCCGGATGTGAGGTATCCGGAAGTGGGGCGGCATCCATGGAGCAGGCGCCAGGCGTCATTTCCGCCGGAAGCGCAGGGGGAGGAGGGAGGAACAGGTCTGGTGCCTATTTATTGCCGGTTCCGGTCCAGCGCACAGGTGCTATTGGAGTCCGGAACCGGCGTTTTCGCCACAGGCATCACGCTGCTGCCTCAGCATGGATTCAGGAACCGCAGCGAGTGGAACAGGCACAGGCACCAGCAAGGCCCAGGTAAGGAGCAGACTGTAGTTTCTGCTCAGCTTTACTGTGGGGTCTCTCTCTAGCCCTCTTCTCTCTAAATGTTAGTGAAGTTTGAGGGTATTTTTTCCCCCTGGTGGCGGAGGGGCCTGTCAGGGCACACGAGTCTGATAGCTTTTCTCACTGTGCACCTGTGGTGAGCAACCTTGAGTAATCAGGCTGACTCTAAAAGATGGTTTGTCTTTTTTCTCTCTCTTTTTTCCCTTATCATGGCAGGCCAAGAGCTCTGACCCTGGGATTAGAAAGAAATGTCCTTCATGCAAAATTAAGTTAAATGAAGGCTGGAGAAAGGCTTTATGTCAAGCATGTATTGACTCCTTGGTGAGGGAAGAAACCACTTCCGCATGCAGTGATCTAATCGCATCTGCCAAAAAGGAATTGGATGCTACCATTCAATCCTTCAGATCCTCACTCACCTATCCATCTGCAAGTCAGCCCACTACCTCACAGTCCTCTCAAGGCTCACTGTTAGTCCCGGCAGTAGAGGCGGAAATGGGTCCTCTGAACCGGGAAGGGCTTTCCCCATCCCATTCTAATGAATCGAATGAGGATAGTGATGAGCTGGAAAATATGTCTTCCAAGTATAAATTGTCTTTGGATCAGGTGGATGGCCTTTTAAAGGCTATTTATGCTACTCTAGGCCTTGAGGAAGAGCATAAGGAGATGTCTTTACATGACAAGATGTATGCAGGGCTTAGTGAGTCTAAGTCCCGTACCTTTCCAGTCCATGCAGTGATTTCTGAAACAATCAGAAAAGAATGGGCTGACCCTGATAGGAAACCATTTTTCTCTAGGGCTCATAAGAGAAGGTTCCCTTTTGATGAAGACCCAGCAGCTCTTTGGAATAAGGTTCCAAAAACTTGATGCAGCCTTTTCTCAGGTGTCAAGATCTACTGATCTAGCATTTGAGGACATGGGGATCTTAAAAGACCCCATGGATAAAAAAATGGATCAACAGCTCAAGCGGACTTGGCAATCCATTATGGGCAACCTTAAGCCAGCAATGGCAACTACTTGCATCTCCAGGAACTTGGAGTATTGGGTAAATCAGCTTAAAGCTCATATAATAGCAGATTCCCCTAAGCAAGAAATCCTTGACTCCTTTTCTACCCTCTCAGCAGCCGTAGCCTATGTCTCTGATGCCTCAGCAGAGTCTATCAGGATGACAGCTAAGGCGGCAGCCCTTGCTAATTCGGTTAGACGGGCTTTATGGCTAAAGACTTGGCAAGGGGACACAGCATCTAAAAACAAATTATGCGGGGTCCCTTTTCTAGGAGACTTACTGTTCGGCCCTGATTTGGATTCAGTTCTGGACAGGACTGCAGATAAAAAGAAATCTTTTCCTGTCAAGAAGAAGAAACAACCAGTCAAACGGTTTTTTCGTCCTCAAAGGGCTCAGGAACAGAACAAATCTCAAGAGAAAAAGAAAAGCTGGTCAGGGCAGAGGGGTAAGGGCAGAGGAAATGTCCTTTTCCATCCTCCTGCGTCAGCCAGCAAGACGCAATGACAGTCGGTTACAGGTAGGGGGAAGACTACAAGACTTTCTCCCCTATTGGGCAAGCATAACAGAAAACCAGTACATTCTGAATATGCTAGCCCAGGGTTACAATATAGAATTTTCAGATCTCCCCCTAGAAAGGTACTTGGTGACAAATCTTCCAAGAGATGTAACAAAATCCCTGGCAATGAAGAGCCTATTAAAGGATCTGATAGATCAGGGGGTTATGACTTACGTCCCACAGGGGGAGCTTTATCAGGGATTTTATTCCCGTATATTCCTGATAAAGAAACCATCCGGAGATTTTCGGTTAATCCTAAACCTGAAACCGCTGAACAGATCAGTCCAATACAAAAGGTTTCGTATGGACTCCATCTTCACGGTCAAGAAGCTATTGACGAGGGAATGCTTTATGGCATCAATAGACCTTCGAGATGCCTATCTGCATATCCCTATAGCCCCGCAGTCCCAAAGATTCCTAAGATTGGCGATAAATTTGGGAAAAGAGGTTCTGCACTTGCAATTCAGGGCCCTCCCCTTTGGCCTGTCTTCTGCCCCACGAATATTCACAAAAATAATGGCAGAAGCGCTTGCACCTCTTCGCATGCAGGGGATTGCGGTAATTCCGTACTTGGACGACCTACTCCTTTTTGCCCCCTCCAGGGAAAGACTGCTAGACAACCTCGGAAAGACCCGAGGTCATCTAGAGACCCTGGGTTGGATCATAAATATGCAGAAGTCAAATTTCGTTCCAGCCCAGAAAATACTATTCCTGGGGTATCAGATCTGTTCAAGGGAACAAAAGATTTTTCTCCCAGAAGAGAAGAAGGGGAAAGTCCAGAAGGTGGTAGCGTCCTTGCAGGCAAGCCAGCAATTATCAGTCCGTCAAGTGATGTCATCCCTAGGAACCCTAACCGCAACCATACCAGCCATTCAATGGGCAAGGTTACATTTCAGGCCTCTCCAGAGCTTTCTCCTGAGAATATGGAATCACAGGTCAGAATCTCTGGAAGCAAAAGTAAAGATACCCACCAAAGTCAAGAGATCACTTTGGTGGTGGAGAAGACAGGAGAATCTGTCAGAAGGCCTGCTCTGGTCATTTCCAATAGAAAAAGTGGTAACGACAGATGCCAGTGTATGGGGTTGGGGAGCTCACTTAGACCAAGACTTCGCGCAAGGAATGTGGTCTCGGACAGAGGCAAAGAGGTCCTCAAATTGGAGGGAACTAAAGGCAGTCGCCTTAGCTTTAGATGCCTTCTCTCCTATCCTTCAAGGTTCTCATGTCCGGGTCCTCTCAGACAACGCCACTACCATAGCCTACCTAAACAAACAGGGGGGTACAAGAAGCAAAACACTTCAGTTGCTAGCTTCAAAGATCCTGGTTTGGGCAGAAAAGCATGTTCGGTCCTTATCAGCAGTCCACCTCAAAGGCACCTTAAATGTAGTGGCAGATTATCTAAGCAGAAGGCGGATTCAGGAGTCAGAATGGAGCCTGAATCCGGAAATCTTTGCAATGATTACCAGGGCCTGGGGTCAACCGCAAATAGACCTATTTGCGTCACAGGAAAATACACAACTCCCAGTATTTTTCTCGATTCACAGAAACGACAAGGCCCAGGGGACAGATGCGTTAATCCAGCCCTGGATCTTCCATCTGGGTTACGCATTTCCTCCTTTCCAACTTATCCCGTTGGTGTTAAGGAAGATACAGAGGGAGAAGGTGGCAGTAATCCTAATTACTCCATTTTGGCCAAAGAGGGCATGGTTTTCCACCATTCTACAGATGGCAGTCAAACCATTTTGGCGGCTGCCTCTCCGGCAGGACCTGCTCCTACAGGGTCCAATACAGCATCCGGGAGTGGCCAGTCTAAGCCTCACGGCCTGGTTTCTGAGGAGCAGTTGTTAAGAAACAAAGGTCTGTCACAACCCTTGGTAACTACCTTACTTTCCAGTAGGAAGATAGTGACCAGAAAAATCTATGCTAAATATTGGAAGGTCTTCAACTCTTTTTGTCATTTGACTAAGAGAAAAGTAAAAAATTTAGTGTCAATTTTGGAATTTCTTCAAGAGGGGGCAGACAAGGGATTGTCAGTCAGCACCCTTAAAGTTCAAGTAGCTGCTTTGGGAGTATTTCTAGAAAGACCAATCTCTTCTGAGCCCTTGGTTATAAGATTTTTCAAGGCACTTACCAGATCTAGACCAGCTCCGGCTAAGCACTTTCCCAATTGGGATCTATCAGTGGTCCTGCAAGCCCTTACAAAGGAACCTTTTGAACCACTACAAGGAATCTCTCTAAGGAATCTTACTCTTAAGACCTTGTTCTTAGTTGCAATAACGTCAGCAAGGAGAATTGGTGAGCTGCACGCCCTATCTGTTAAGAGACCCTTTTTAACTATCTACACAGATAGGATTGTACTTAAAACCGATCCGGGTTTTTTGCCAAAGGTAGCGTCAGCACACAATAGGTCGCAGGAGATCATCCTGCCAACCTTTTGCTCTAACCCTTCGGGGGAGAAAGAAGGCAAATTCCACAATTTGGATGTAAGAAGGACCTTATTACAGTATCTGGAGGTAACAAGTAACTTTAGATCCTCGGATTCTCTATTTATACTTTTTTCGGGTAAAAAGGGCCAACAAGCTTCTAAGGGGTCTATAGCTAGATGGCTTAAATCAGCTATTCTAGCAGCCTACTCTCAGTCGGGGCTCTCTCCCCCGCTGGGAATTAAAGCACATTCTACCAGGGCTCAGGCCACTACATGGGCAGAAATGGCTGGTGCCACCCCAAATCAGATTTGTAGGGCGGCTACGTGGTTAAGTTACCTTACGTTTGTCCGTCATTACAGGCTGGATCTTCTGTCAGCCAGTGAACAGGCTTTTGGCAGAAAGGTCTTGCAGGCTGTGGTCCCTCCCTAAGTGGGTAAGTCTCTGTTATCCTCTCAAGGTGCTGTCCTGAAAGACGTTAAGGGAAAAATCAAGTTAGACTTACCGGTAACTTGTTTTCCAGGAGTCTTTCAGGACAGCAGCAACCCGCCCTTATTGTATTAAATTACTATGCTGTGACTAACCATATTCTGATTATGTGTTCCAGCTTGGGCCGGAGGTTCTCTACTACTACTGATGATAAGTGGGAAGGAGCCTCCTTTTAAAGTTTGGTGGAGGTGTGTTTCCTGTCAAGTGGGTGGAGCCACGCTCTCAAGGTGCTGTCCTGAAAGACTCCTGGAAAACAAGTTACCGGTAAGTCTAACTTGATTTTTCCAGAACTGGACACCATATTCTAAATTGGGTCTAACTAAAGGTCTATATGGGGGGAATCGGGACCTTCTTCCTCCTGATAGTGCTGCTTCCTAGAATTCTATTTGCTTTCCCACTGCGTGGCTGCACGGTCATTTTGCAAACATCTGTAATGAGTACTACCAAACAATGATTCGATTTATTACAGGTACTTGCCATCAATTTACATAGCACTTTACATATATTGAACATTTACATCATTCCCTTACAATCAAAGGTCCCTAACTCAGTCATACATACAACATATTAGGATCAATTTGGACAGGATCCTATTTAGATACCAGCATGTCTTTGGAGGGTGGGAAGAAATCCCACACAGGATTTGTGGACAGGATCAGTGACAGGAGTTTGTTTTATTCACCATGTCAAAGAACTTTGCAGAGTGGTTGGACCACAGATGGACGCTAGTGCCATATGCATCCAGCAAAACTGAATTAGGATGGTTGGCAGCGATAAAAGCAATTGTGCCTGATGTTAATCACCTGGCAGTTGTGAAATAGAATAACAAACTAATTGCTAGGAGAAAGTAGCAGACCTGCAATTCCATGTCTTCAGGTCCACCATACATGTCAGAGCAGTGATTGATGACTTGCCATGATGGCTAAAGAGCCTACAGAGTTCAAGAGAAGACACTGGGCAGAGGGAAAACAAAACACCTACCACAGCTGACATAAAACCTGCTGCACAGCCCCAGAGAAAGGTCAGGACCTGGGCTCAAAAGGTCTTCCCAACAATGTGAAGTGATGTATTAACCCATTGTGTTGCGTGAAAAGTGTTCCGCTCTTTTATTGCGTGGTTTTTTTTTTTTGTTGTTTTTTTTTATTGGTATGTTTACAGTGAGACTAAATCCTTTTTATAAAGGGTTTTTGAAAGCCCTTTAGAATAACTCTGCCTTGACCTAACACTTGTGTAGGTCACTGCTTTAGTTACAATAGACTATAAATTTTATACAAGTTGTAGATGGATATTATGAATATTGGAGGGACAGGCCCTCTTTTGAACCCATATTCCTCTAAGTTGCCACTCCAAGTGTTTGTGGTTTTTTTTTTTTTTTTAAATGCACTATAGAACTACCGAATTCTGTTGCTCACAAATAAGTTATTTGCAACTCTGACAACTTTTTCCCTTGGTTTTGGCAGACTAAGGACTCTTTCACAGTGATCAGTTTTTGATTAGTTGTAAAGTAAAAAAACGAAGACAAATGCATACTTTTAAATGCTATAGAACACTTCACAGTTCTCCGTTTGTGTTTTTAAAAGGCTTGCTGCATTTCTGGTGCTGCATCATAAATGCACCTCTACTAGGGATGAGCTTCGAGTTCAACTCGACCATCGGCTGTTCGGCAGTTCGCCGAACAGCGAACAATTTGGGGTGTTCGCGGCAAATTGCTAGTGCTAATTTTAAAGGCTTATATGCATGGTATTGTCATAAAAAGTTTTTGGGGACCTGGGACCTGCCCCAGGGGACATGGATCAATGCAAAAATTTTTAAAAACTGCAGTTTTTTTGGGAGCAGTGATTTTAACCACATTTTGAATGACAATTACTCAGTCATGCAACACTATCTATAAAATTTTTGTCTTTTTTTCACACAAATGGAGCTTTCTTTTGGTGGTATTTAATCACCGCTGGGTTCTTTATTTTTTGCGCCGTAAAAGAAAAGACCGAAAAATCAGTAAAATACATTTTTCTTTTCTGTTATAATATTTTGCAAATTAGTAATTTTTCTTCATATATTTTGGCCAAAATTTATACCGCTACATATCTTTGGTAAAATTAACCCAAATCGGTGGATATTATTTGGTCTTTGTGAAAGTTGGAGTCCAAAAGCTATGGTGCGAATATCTGAAAATTGATCACACCTGAAGTACTGACGGCCTATCTAATTTCTTGAGACCCTAACATTCCAGAAAAGTACAAATACCCCCCAAATGACCCCTTTTTGGAAAGAAGACATTCCAAGGTATTTAGAAAGATGCATGGTGAGTTTTTTGAAGTTGTCATTTTTTTCCCACAATTCTTTGCAAAATCAAGGTTTTTTTTTTTTTCCCCACAAAATTGTCATATTAGCAGGTTATTTCTCACACACTGCATATGCATACCACAAATTACACCCCAAAACACCTTCTGCTATTACTCCCGAGTACGGCGATACCACATGTGTGAGACTTTTACACAGCGTGGCCACATACAGAGGCCCAACATGCAGGGGAGCACGTTCAGGTGTTCTGGAGTGCCCAGGCCAATTCTGACATTTCTCTCCTACATGTAAAAATCATCATTTATTAGCTAGAAAATTTCATAGAACCCCAAAACATTATATATGTTTTTTTAGCAAAGACCCTAGAGAATACAATGGCGGTCAACTTTTTATCTCGCACGGTATTTGCGCAGCAATTTTTTTAACGCTTTTTTTTGGAAAAAAAATGTTTTGTGCTTTACAAAAACCAAAACAGTAAAGTTAGCCTAATGTTTTTGCATAATGTGAAAGATGAAGATAGGCCGAGTAAATACCCAACATGTCACCTTTTAAAATTGCACGCGCTTGTGGAATGGCGCCAAACTTTGCTACTCAAAAATCCCCATAGGCGACGCTTTAAAATTTTTTACTGGTTACATGTTTTGAGTTACAGAGGTCTAGTGCCAAAATTATTACTCTCGCTCTACCGATCGCAGCGATACCTCACATGTGTGGTTTGAACACCGTTTTCATATGTGGGCGGGACTTGCGTATGCGTTCGCTTCTGCATGCGAGCACGCAGGGTCAGGGGCGCTTTAAAAATTTTTTTTTTTTATTATTGCTCATTTTACTTTATTTTAGTTTGATGCTTTTTTTCCAAAAAAAAAAATTTTTGACCACTTTTATTCCTATTACAAGGAATATAAACATCCTTGTAATAGGAATATGGCATGACAGGTCCTCTTTACAGTGAGATATGGGGTCAATAAGACCCCACATCTCACCTCTAGGCTGGGAAGCCTGAAATTTAAAAAAAAAAAAAACCATCCTGGCTTCGATCGTAGCGGTGAGTTGGTAGAAGTGCGGGAGGGGGGGACATCTCCTCTCGCCTCCCGTAAGAACGATCAAGCAGTGGAACAGCCGCTATGATCATTCTCGTGGTGTAGGGAATCGCCGGCTGAAAAAGCTGATATCTGAATGATGCCTGTAGCTGCAACCATCATTCAGATATCTCCGCACAAAGTCAAGGACGTTGTATGGCGGGCGGGAAGTGGTTAAAACTTTTTTTTTTTTTTTACAGTTGTCCATTTATACAATATTTCTACCACATAACATGTACATACCAAAAATGACACCCCAAAATAGATTCCCCTGCTCCTCCTGAGTACGGGGATACCACATGTGAGACTTCCACAGCCTGGCCACATACAGAGGCCGAGTACACCCGAGCATGGCTCAGCATGGCAGAGTATGGCACAGCATTGCAGTGTAGTGGGGATGGCTGAGCATGGATGGATGGCTGGATGTCTCTGTGCAGCGCTGTGGGCACTACACATACAGCCCACAGCGCTGCAGACATCCATCCATCCCCCTCCCACTGTGTACCGATCGGTACACGGGAGGGGAGGAGAGGAACCGGCGTCATCAGATGACGCCGGTCTGTTTACATGTGATCGCGCCGTCATTTGACGGCGCGATCACATGGTAAACGGCCGCGATCAGCGGCCATTTACCGGGATCCGTGATGCGCCGGGTCCTCCGGACCCGGCGGTCACGGGTGTGTTCGGGTGCGCGCCCCAGGGGGCGCGCGAGAGGGGAATTCTGGGAGGACGTCATAGTACGCCCTCCCAGAGTTATCCAACCGCCCTGCAGCCGTCATTCGGCTATGGGCCGGTTGGTAAGTGGTTAATAATGCTAAAAGTGTAATATTCCTTTAAATTTTGTACCGGTGGTGTGTGTCTATAGTATGCCTGTAAAGGGTGGCGTGTTTCCCGTGTTTAGAACATTGACAACAAAACGACATTTCAAAGGAAAAAGTCATTTAAAACTACTTGCGGCTATTCATGAATTGCCGGTCCGTCAATACACATAAAAGTTCATTGATAAAAACGGCATGGGATTTCACCACGGGAACCCCGTGCCAAAATTTGAAGAAAAATTGGCTTGGGGGTCCCCCTCAACATCCATACCAGACCTGAAGGGTCTGGTATGGATTTTAAGGGGAATCCTGCGCCAAAATGAAAAAAGTCATCATGGGGGTCCCCCCAAAAATCCATACCAGACCCTTATCTGAGCACGCAACCTGGAAGGCCACAGGAAAGGGGGGGGGGAATGAGAGCACCCCCTCCTGAACTGTACCAGGCCACATGCCCTCAACATTGGGAGGGTACTTTGGGGTCGTGTGTCTCTGTCTGTCTGTGTCTGTGTGTGTCTGTGTGTGTCTGTGTGTGTCTGTGTGTGTCTGTGTGTGTCTGTGTGTGTCTGTGTGTGTCTGTGTGTGTCTGTGTGTGTCTGTGTCTGTCTTCTTTCCACCTTTCTATCTTCCGGTTTCTTCCTCTGGTTCTTCCTTCGATCCTATGCTTCTTGCTCCGGTGTTCTCGTTTGGCATCTTCTTCCCTTCGTTCTCGGGCCACTCCACATCCATGAGGGGAGGCACCCGCTGTGTGACGCTCTTCATCTTCTGACACTTCTTAAATAATGGAGGGCGGGGCCACCCGATGACCCCACCCCCCCTCTGGCGCACTGGGACTTCCCTATGGGTTTCCCCATGACGCCCGAGGGGGGCAGGGTCACCTATTATGTAACCGGGTGACCCTGTCCCCTCTGACAACATGGGGAAGTCACTGTGTCGGAGGGGGTGGGGTCACCAGGTGGCCCCGCCCTCCATTTAAGAAGTGTCAGACGAGAAGCGTCACAGCGGGAGCCTCCCATCATGGATGCTGAGCGGCCTGGCCCGAGAATGAAGGGAAGATGCCGGATGAGAACACCGGAGCAAGAAGCAGAGGATCGGAGAAAGAACCAGAGGAAAAAAACGAAGGAAGATAGACTTTAAATAAAGGAATTGTCAAACTGTCTCGTCATTGACTTTTTTGACTTTTTTTTTTTTTTTTTTTTTTTTAATTTACGGTTTTCAGCTGCTTAGAGGTGGGGGAGGAGAAACAGCACACTGAACTTCCCAGTTCCCATATAATGCCAGTGCTCAGCTGGCTGACCTCCAAAAGCAATTTTAACCTGCCCAAGAACTGCCTAATCTGTGACATGCCCACCAGGTGGAACTCAACACTGGCCATGCAGCAGAGGGCCATCATTGAGTACCTATGGTACCAGGACTAGGTCAGGGGAGTTTGTGTGGGGTGTGTGGTGGTTTTTTTTTTTTTTTTTTTTTTTTTTTTTTCCTCCCCACGCCAGTGGGCTATGATCAGGGATGCATGCACTGTCCTGTCATGGTTTGAGGAGACCACGAGGATGGTGAGCAGTAACAGTGCATGCATCAGTGGCACTGTCCCACTTGTCCACCTGTTGGAGCACACACTGCGTGGAATAATGGACAGGGCACTTGAGGCAGAACAGAGGGAGGAAGAGGACTTCATACCTCTCAAGGCCCCCTTTATCCCGACAGTGTTCCTGCGTGCCCGCCGATCACACAGGATTGTCAGCATGGAGGTGGAGCCTGGCACTCAGCCTCAGCAGCAGTCTTCAAGGGATCATTTTACAGTCCGAAGAAACCCATGGACTTGTACATGGCTGGGAGGAGGTGGCTGCGGATCATGTCCTTAGTGACCCAGAGGACTCTGGACCGAATGCCTCAGCAAACCTACGCTGCATGGCCTCCCTGATCCTGCAAAGCCTGCGAAAGGATCCTTGTATTTGTGGTATCAAGGGAAGGGATCATTACTGGCTGGCAACCCTCCTTGATCCATGTTACAAGGGTAAGGTTGCAGACTTTATCTTGCCATCGCAGAGGATGAAACCTCTTTGGGAGACCTTGCAGAAAGGTTTGTGCAACGCGTTTCCAGAGCCTGGGAGGTTACAATTTCCTGGTCCTCCTGGACAACATGTTGCTGAGGCTTCGGTCAGTCACAGAAGGAGCAGTGGAGAAGGTGGCCATCTGACCGATCTGTTCAGACAATTTTTAGGCCGCAGACCCAAGGTATGATCGATTCCAGCATCTGATTCACATGGTGCAGGAATACCTAGGGGCGGGATCAGACTTGGACACTTTTCCCAGCGAAAATCCTCTGGGTTATTGTGTCTTGAGGATGGATCACTGGCCAGAGCTTGCACACTATGCAATTGAGCTACTGGCCTGTCCTGCATCCAGCATTCTTTCGGAACGCACATTCAGTGCTGCTGGAGGCTTTGTAACCGATCACAGGGTGTTCCTGTCCACCGAATTAGTCGATCGGCTGACCTTCATAAAAATGGATCACCAGCTACAAAGCACCTGATGCTGATGTGACCAAATTTTTATTTATTTTTTTTAATGTGAGATCCCTTCAAGACTGCCTATGCTGATGCTGAGTGACTATCTTGTTATGCTGAGTGACAATCCTCTTCCTCCTCAATTTTCATGCTGATGGCTTGTAAGAACATTTTTGGTTCTGGGCACCGCCACCAGTGGCCAAGGCCCAATTTTTCTGCCCCTGTTTAACTGGGGCGTGTAATTCCAATTTTTGATGCAATACTTTGCAGCAGGGCTCATTCCTGCGCTCCAGCTAGAGTATCTGTGATAGGTTGCAGTGTTGTGGCACCAGTGCCTAAGGCCTAATTTTTCTGCCCCTGTTCAACAGACACGTAATTACAATTCTTGATATAATTCACAGCAGGGCCAGTTCAGCGCCCACCAAGAGTAACTGTGGGCTTAGGCTTGTGGCAACACCTAAGGCCCCAATTTCTGCAGAGTATATAGGGCAGGCCCCTACTTTCATACATCCAACTTGCAAAAGACTCCTACTTGCAAACAGGAGACAACAGGAAGTGAGATGACATCTACCCCCTAGAAAGGGAAATTCTCTCCTGTAAGAGTTAATATGGGGAAAAACGTGTCTCCTCTCCACTGATGCTTTTATCACCAATCCTTATTTCACTAAAAACCCCAAATTGTCAAAACCTTTTGTCATTGGGACAGAAATTGAGGTGAAATCTTCTGAAGAGAAGCACAGACAGCAAAACGTTACAGGGTTGATGACCCTTCCCTATGTTTTCCATAAAGCTTAAAAATAGCTTTTTTTGGCTGGAGCTACACTTTAAAAAGTACCAGTTCAAAACTACAAACAGATTATACTTAACAGTCCCTGTCTTGTTTGCACCGCCTGTATACTGCTGTTGAGAGTATATAGGGCCTGGGGGCCCCAAACCTCTTTTTATTGTCAAAAAAAAAAAAAACTTGCATATTAGCCTTTAAAAATGGCACTTTTGATTTTGACCATTTGAGTCCCATGGCCTTTAACTGGGTTCTAAAGTTTGTGCAAACTTTCAGTCCGTTCGCAGGTTCTGGTGCGAACCGAACCCAGGGGGAGGGGGGGGGGGGGTGTGGTCAGCTCATCCTTACTGGCAATGAGTCTTTCACATTGCTGAGCAATTTTGGCCCACTCTTGGCAGAATTGTTTTAATTCAGCCACATTGGGGGTTTTTCCAGCATTAACAGCCTGTGTAAGGTCATGATACAGCATCTCAATTGGCTTTAGGTCGGGCTTTCACTAGGTCACAGCGTAAATTTTGCTTTGAACCATTTGGAGGTGGACCCGCTGTTTCAGATCATTGTCCTGCTGCATAACCCAAGTGCACTTGAACTTGAGGTCACAAACTGATGGCCGCACATTCTCCTTTTAGGAATTTCTGGTAGAGCTCAGAATTCATGATTCCATTTAATTGTGGTAAGTTGTCCAAGTCCTGAAACTTCAAAGCAGCCCCAGATCATCATGCTACCCTCCAACACCATGTCTGACTGTTTGTATGATCTTGTTATGAAATGCTGTTTGTTTTATGCCAGATGTAATGGGGCACACCTTCCAAAAAGTAACATTTTTGTCTCATCAGTGCACAGAATATATTAGTCTTGGGACTAATCAAGATGTTCTTTGGTAAATGAGATGAGCCTTTTATTTTTTTTTTTTTTTTTTTTTCGTCACAAATAGAACTTTCTTTTGGTCGTATTTGATCACCTCTGCATTTTTTGCACTATAAACAAAAAGAGCAACAATTTTTTTGAAACGCTTAATTTTTTACTTTTTGCTATAATCTATTCCCAAAAAATATATATAAACATTTTTTTTCCTCAGTTTAGGCTGATGCGTATTATTTTTGGTAAAAAAATCGCAATAAGCGTTTATTGATTGGTTTGTGCAAAAGTTATAGCGTCTACAAAATGGATAGTTTTAAGGCTTTATTTTATTTTTTTCTAGTGATGGCGGTGATCTGCGACATGGTGGACAGATCGGACACTTGGCGCTATTTTGGGATCATTCATTTATACAGCAATCACTGCGATTAAAAATGCATTCATTACTGTGCAAATGTGACTGGCAGTGAAGGGGTTAACCAGGAGAGGGCACTGCAGGGGATAAGTGTCCTAGGGAGTGATTCTAACTGTAGGGGGGGTGGGCTGTGTGTGACACAACACTGATCACTGCTCCCAATCACAGAAAGGGGAAATGCTTGTTTACACCTCTCTGAGACTATTGCAGACATAGAGTCCCACAATCACAGCAGGGATGTACCTGTACGCCTATTTGCCTGTCCGTGCCATTCTGCCGACGTAAATGTTCGTGCGGTGGTCGGCAAGCGGTTAAAGTGGAACTTTAGCCCCCCCTTATTAAATTAAACTGCATCTTGGATTTACTCTGGTTATCTTTTGTAATATAACTTTGTTTAATCTGAATCATTTAAATGTGAGAAATATGCTAAATCAGGAAGGGGGCAAATACTACTTCACAGCACTGTATACTGTGTTCCTGTACTTGCCAAATATGCTGCAGAAATCTCCCTCCCCTGAGTCTGGCTACAACCATTTTAACTGGGCAGCTAGAAGCTGCTGCCTATTCACTTCCTGGATTTACAGACTAACTTGCAGCTCTCATTGGCCCTTTTATGACTCGGAACCCCCTCTTCCTGGCAAACTCTCACAAGAGAGCTGCGCATGATGTCATAAGCCTAGCACCAGACAAACAGGAAGTGCATGCTGTGTAAGGTATTTACTGGCAGAAAAAGTTCCACTATACAAAGTTGGAACAAGGGCAGATTTAAGAGATGGCAAGTTGAGAAATGACAAGTTCTGCTTTAATGATTTGTCAGCCTTCTAATCTATAAAGCTGATCTTTGGGCACAACAATTTTTAACTATATATATTTCTTAATAGCCACAAAGTCTTAACACTGTGCACAAAAAGCCTTTGCAAAGACAGCTTGTAAATGTAGCAGTGACCTCAACGCTGACCTGCACCTAGCTTATGCTGAGACCATAGCTGTGGGAGGCACCCAATAGGCCCCACCCACTAGACTGCCTGTAGAGAACTACACAAGGGGGTGGAGATGAGATCAGTCATCCTGCAAAATTTGTGAATGCATTTCACCAGAGTACCTGTAGCTACAGGGGTTAACAAGCACCTGTGTTCAAACTTATTTATTGCTTTGATAGGAAAATTTCAGTGTTTTGAGTGTCCCCAACCTGGCCACATTTCAGCTGTTAAGTGATGTAAACCAGTAGGCAGGTGTGGATTTTCTTTCATCCAATAAGTGGCACAATTGTACAGAGTCTTTTAGGGGAATTGTCCCCTCAGACTCTCGTCTTAGAAGTACAAGCTGTCTGTTCACTGCTTTTTTTTTTTTTTTTTTTTTTTTTTTAGTACAGGACTGACTCCACTTATTAGAATATAGCGCAGGAAAAGGTTCCTGGCGAGGTAGAGTCAGTACAGGGACAACTGGACAACGTTCTGGTATCTGGATTACAAACATGGAGCTCTTCTCAGCAGCATTGTTTTGTCCCAGTGCACCACTAGCCGCCACTCCTCTAATGGAAGCCACCTTTGGTAAAAATAAGGATTGTGCTGTGCTTTACAAAATGAAGGCAGAATTAGTTGCAATGCAATTCGGTACCAGAGGCATCAGGAATGTTCAAGCTTACAATCCAAGAGGGAGGGTCAAGTGATACAAAAGGTAATAACTGTGAAATGAGCTGATGGATAGTAATATAGGCCCAAGCATAACACTGCACCTCCATGCTTCTCGCTGTCAGCCATAATTACTGCTACAATTCACTACACAAGATACAACATCAGCAGCTATGTGTTCTTACTGATTGGGTACCTTGGGCCTAAGCCCTGTCTACAAAATCAAGTTCTTTAGTCCCAGTTCACACTGGTGTGGGAACCACATGTGATTTCAACAGGAATCTTACTGCATTCCTGTTCAAATCGCATTTGATTCTACAAATGTGAGTGATTTGAACCACTAATTTTGTACGGCTCAAATTGTACCACATATGCATGTAAATCATGCGGGACTTTATTTTTGCTGCACCAGAGATGGATTGCAAATCCAATAATGCAAATCGCACTGCATAACTATTTTGGGGTGTCGTATACTTGCACACCTGCAGTAGTTTGCATTTTATTGTGTGGGAACTGTTTAGAATTTGCTTCAAATTCTGCATCAGTGTGAACCAGCAATGAATCTTATATTTTCATACAGGTATCCATTCCATTACTTTCCTTGTAATGGCCGCCATTTTATTTCCTAGGGTCTCTGCTAAAAAAAAAAAAAAAAAAAAAAATGTAGGTTATGAGTATTTTTCTAGCAAAAGCTTTTTGTATGCAGGAGAGTGCCAGAGTAGACCTGGTATGGAAGTGGTTAAGGACCTTACTACACTGGCTACCCTAGGCTTTGAGATCAAAGGTGGCTACTGCTCTCTGCTAATGCTGCGGACTTTACGGCAGACTTTGCCCGGCGGACTGGATTTCGTCAGACAATTCGATCGTGTGTGGGCTCCAGCGGACTTTGTTTTCTCAAAAGTTGGACGGACTTAGATTTTAAACATGTTTTAAATCAATCCGTCGCAATCGAGTCCGGTCAAAGTCCGCTCGTCTGTATGCTAGTTCGACGGACAAAAAGCCACGCTAGGGCAGCTACTGGCTATGAACTTCCTTGTTTTAGTCCGGTCGTACGTCATCGTGTACGAATTCGATGGACTTTGGTGGATTGTGTGTAGGCAAGTCTTTTCATTCAGAAAGTCTGGCAAAGTCTGCCGTAAAGTCCGCTCGTGTGTACGCGGCATTACTCTTACAAAAATGCTGGTTTGTAACTTTGCATATAATTTTGTCAGACTTTTAGGAGATGTACATATTTATGGCACTCAAGATCCTGATTATTGAAGTTCTTTGTGTTTTATGTACTGTTTTGTGAGATTGTGAGACGTTGCAGTCTGAGTTTGTTTGTTGTTTTTTTTCATTGTAAAGTTCGTGTAGTATGGGGATCCCAAAGAAGAAACTATTAGCAGCTATGCTTTCTGTCTTATAGCTGCACCAGCAGAAGGCCACCTGCTGATAGATCTAATCTCATTTAAAGCCCGATGACTTGTCCCATCGGCTAGAAGTGCAGTACTCTCTAAATGCGCATGCAACTTCAAAGAATCCACAACCAGTTCTGCCAAGACTTTGCCGTAATCCCTTTGACTTGCAATGAAATATGGGGTCATTAAAACCGCTTTCCTGGTAGGTTTGTTTACTTGGGCTGTTATACTACAGGGCTGTATGTTATTATAACCTACATGCTATCATGTTTGTTAAACCTCTTTGCAGTTTAATGAAGGGATTACATGGTGTAGATTTTAGGAGCAAGTTTCTCCACGACCAAATGCAAACAGATTTGGAAATGTCCTATAGGAAGCTTGAAGCAAAACTGGCCACTGCTAAAGTAAAGGGGTTCTCATTACACCTGGAGGTCAATAGGTTTACTTCTGCAAATAGAAAAGACTCTTTACAGTAAGAGCTATGAAAATGTGTTCTAGACTTTAATGAAGGTCTGATTCTAGCGGTCTAAGACTAATGCCCCATACACACGGTCAGATTTTCCAACAGAAAATGTTTGATGGGAGCTTGTTGGCAAAAATTCCGACTGTCTGCTCCATCGGAATTTCTGTCGCACACAATTTGAGATCTGGATCTCAAATTTTCCGACAACAAAATCTGTTGCCGTAAATTCTAATTGTGTACACAATTCCAACGCACAAAGTTCCACGCATGCTCGGAATCAAGCAGAGCCGCACTGGCTATTGAACTTCATTTTTCTTGGCTCGTCATACATGTTGTACGTCACCGTGTTCTTGGCATTTGGAATTTCCGACAAGATTTGTGTGACCGTGTATGGAAGACAAGTTTGAGCCAACATCCGTCGGAAAAAATCCATGAATTTTGTTGTCAGAAAGTCCGATCGTGTGTACGGGGCATAAGAGATAAATGGGTTGAATCCATCTCATAGGCTCACAGGATGCAACCATAAATGAAACAAGTTCCACATAGTGTAAATCCGCTTAACAGAGAATTGTTAAAATTTGAGGAACACTCGCATTTGTCTTTTTACAAGCGCTTTATCTGCTCAAAGTTAACACAATGGCATCAGCAGGCTCGTTCTGATGCATTTTGTGTAAAAACATAATCTGGGGTGTAGACATGCTGTGGCCCCTGTGTTTTTAAATACACTGTACACCAATAACAAAATACAAACCTTTGGGTAATTGGTAATGCAATCACTTCCTGCTTCTGAAAATGGCGGCGCTGACAGCAAATGTTGTTGGATGCGGGCTATTCTCACTGTTTCATAGCAAGGCGTGACCCACAGACGTCCGTGTCTTCCAGATTGTTGGTATGATGGTGGGCGGTCCTTCGCTCGTGATTGAGTGCGGGTGGACCAATAAGCATTGCAGCTGTTGTATCTGGAGGATGTCATGCATCTGATTGTGAGGCTTGGTGCTCACACTGCAAACCCATAGGACGAAGGTCAGATGACCTTGTTTGCCTATGTCATGATTCGCTCTTCATAGGGAGGCATGCACCGCTGCTATTTTGAGAACCAGGAAATTAGTGCATGACCAATTGCCAACAGGTTTATATTTTGTTATTGGGGTACAATATATTTAAACGAAAGGGCCACGGCATATCTACACCTCAGATGTCTTTTTAGATGAAACCTGTCGAGGAGCCTGCTGATGCCATTGATTTAACAATGAGCAGTTAAAGTGCTTGTAAAAAGACAAATGCGAGTGTTCCTCAATCTTAACAATTCAGTTATGTGGAACTTTTGTTTCATTTATGGTTGCATCCTGTGAGCATATGAGAAGGATTCAACCTATTTGAGTTTCCTTTCCTTGCTGTGAGTCCTCTGAGGGACAATATGTGTATATAGTATGCCTGTAAAGTGGTGCAGTTTTCCTGTGTTTAGAACAGTACCAAAGCAAAATGACATTTCTAAGGGGGATAGTCCGTTAAAACTGCTTGCAGCTGTAATGAATTGTCGGGTCTTGGCAATATAGATGAAAATCATTAAAAAAAATAATGCACTGGTCCCCCCCCCCCCAGTTCATTACCAGGCCCTTTTTAGGTCTGGTATGAATATTAAAAGTGTAGGTGTCCCCCAAAATCCATACCAGACCCTTATCTGGGCAGGCTGCAGGAAGAGGGGGGGGGGGGTGAGCACCCCCTCCTGAACTGTACCAGGCCACATGCCCTTAGCATGGGGGGGGGAGGGAATGCTTTGGACTCACCCCAAAGCACCTTATCCCCACAACCCTTGCCTGGTGGTTGGGGGGGCTTATCACAATCTGGAAGCCCCTTTTTTTTAACGGGACCCCCTGATCCTGCCCACCGATGTAAATCCACCTCACGCTGCCGAAAAAAGCCGCAACAGCTCCATGGGAGGCTCTCGCCGAGTGACTCTTCTCGGTGACAGCTGTTGTATAGCTGAGGATGGGGCCACTCGGTGATGTAAACAAGTGACCCCGCCTTCCTGTGGCATTAGAGGTGGGGTCACCCATTTACATCACTGGGTGGCCCTGCCCTCAGCTATATAACAGCTTTCACCGAGAAGAAGCGTCACTCAGCGGGAGCCTCCCATGGAGCTGTTGTGTCTCAACGAGCCCCCGCCCACAGACCCCCACAACCACGGGTTAAGGGGATGAGGCCCTTGTTCCCATCAAGGGACAAGATGTTTTGGGGTGGGGACCACCAAAACATCCATGTTGATGGTTCAGGAGGGGGGGGCTCTCTGGTTCCTCCCCCTACCCCCCCAATTTTCCTGCAGCCTGCAAGGTCGTGTGCTCAGAATTGGGTCGGGTATGGATTTTGGGGGGACCCTACGCTTTTTTATTTTTTTTGGGGGTTCCCCTTGATATTCATACCAGACCCAAAGGGCCTGGTAATGGACTAGGGGGGGGGGGGCGGGGGAACCCATGCGCTTTTTTTTTTTTTTTTTTTTTTTTCTTACAATAACTTGCATATAAGCCTTTAATCACTTGCCGACCGGGCCATAGCCAAAAGACTACTACAGCGCGGTCGGCTTACTCCATGGACGTCCTCCCCAGAATGTTGCTCTCGTGCACCCCTGGGGTGTGCTCCCACAAACATCCGTGACCGCCAGGTCCAGAAGACCAGGCGTATCGTGGTAAACAGCTGCTTGTAGCGGCAATTTACCACATGATCGCTCAGTCAAATGACTGTACTGACCTGTACAGTGTGTGGGGAGAGGGTAGGATCTTTTTAGCAGCGCTGTGGGCTGGATCTGTAGTGCCCACATCGCATGCTCTGTGCCTATAATTGCCAATACATTTTAACAGAAACAAAGTTGTTGTTTTTTTTACCAAATTTTCAGTATTTTTTTTTATTTTTATAGTGCAAAAAAACGCAGTGGTGATTAAATTCCACCAAAAGAAAGCTGTGTGAAAAAAGGACAAGTTTCATATAGGTACAGTGTTGCATGACTGAGTAATTGTCATTCAAAATGTGAGCGCACCGAAAGCTGAAAATTGGTCTGGTTAGGAAGGGGGTTTAAGTGCCCAGTTGTCAAGTGGTTAAAATGAGCACTTTTGATTTTTCATTTTTGTGTCCCATAGACTTTAACGTTGTTCGCATGTTCTTGTGCGAACCGAACCGGGGGTTGTTTGGCTCATCCTTAGTTGGTGGCTTCTCCCATTATCTTCTCTTCACATCTGTCCTATTGATGTCAGAGTGGTCATTCACTTACCTGGACTAATATCATATCTGTTCATCTGTGGATTATTTTTGCTTATTTTCCATTAGACTATATTTAGTATATTTATGTTTTTTGCATGCATATCATTCAGAGTGTAAAATGTTGACTTTTTTTTCTCTATCATATAAGGTCCTACTTATGACAGTTCTTATTTAGCACTGCAAATTTACTTTTTTTTTTTTTTTTTTTTTTTTGATTCTGCTGTCTAAGGTCCCAAACTCGTATTGATGCATATACTAGGGCCATATTGGACAGACCTCAATTGACCTACCGGCATGTGTTTTTTTTTTTTTTTTTTTTTGTGTGGGAGGAAACTCATGCAAGCTCATGGAGGGGATAAGGGACTATATACAAGATTTTAGTAATTGGCATGGATTCATGAAGAATCGTTCTTGCCAATCTAACCTTCTGAGGAGACAAGTTGCCTTCTAGATAAAGGAAGGCCCGTAGACGTGGTGTATCTGCATTTTGCAAAAGCATTTGACACAGTTCTACATAAACCTTTACTGTACAAAATGAGGTTCCTTGGCATAGACCATAGGGTGAGTACATGGATTGAAAACTGGCTACATGGGCGAGTTCAGAGGTTGGTGATAAATGAGTACTCGGCATGGTCAGGGGTGGGTAGTGGGGTCCCCCAGGGTTCTGTGCTAGGACCAATCCTATTTAAATTGTTCATAAACAACCTGGAGGATGGGATAAACGGTTCAATCTCTGTATTTGCGGCTGATACTAAGCAGGGCAATAACTTCTCCACAGGATGTGGAAACCTTGCAAAAATTTGAACAAACAAATGGGGTGGGCAACTACATTGCAAATGAGGCTCAATGTAGAAAAAGATGTGAATGCAATCTATACACTGGGGGTCCTAGTAGATGGCGGCAGCAGCTTGGCATTGCATGCCATTGCTGAGCTTAACAAAGCAAACAGAATATTGGCATGCATTAAAGGGGATCAACTCCAGAGATAAAACAAGAATTCTCCCGCTCTACAACATTCTGGTCCGGCCGCACCTGGAGTATGCTGTCCAGTTCTGGGCACCAGGCCTCAGGAAGGATGTACTGGAAATGGAGTGAGTACAAAGGGCAGCAAGGCTAATAAAGGTTCTGGAGGATATTAGTTGAGGAAAGGTTGCCAGCACTCTCTGTAGAAGAGACTCTTAAGAGGGGATATGATTTCAATTTACAAATGCCATACTGGTGACCCCACAATGGGGTTAGGACTTTTTAGTGGAAGGTAGTTTTACAAGACACGTGGCCACTCATTAAAATTAGAAGAAAAGAGGTTTAAACTTAGACTACATAGAGGGTTCTTTACTGTAAGTGGCAAGGATGTGGATTTCCCTTCCACAGGCGGTGGTCTCAGCAGGGAGCATCAATAGTTCCAAAAAACTATTAGATAAGCACCTGAACAACTGCAGCATACAGGGATATACAATGTAATGCTTGCCTATACTAACACACATAGGTTGGACTTGTGTTTTTTTTTATTTTTTTTTTTTTTTTTCCCAACCTCACTTACTATGTATTGTTGGGATGCAAACCAGTGACCCTGGTGTTGCTAAGCAGAGGTGCTAAACACATACCGTGTTTCCCCGATAGTAAGACACCCCCGATTGTAAGACGTATCGGGAGTTTCAGAGGGGTCAGCTAATATAAGCCGTACCCCGAAAGTAAGACATGTCTTACTTTCGGGGAAACACGGGGGGATTTGCCTCCAGTGACGTGCGGTACAAAGAGTGGGGCTGGGGGTGCGGGCCACTGGGGGTGCGGGTCTCTCTCCCCCTCCGTTCTCCCCCTCCGTTCTCCCCCTCCGTTCCGCTTTCCTCCTCTGTGCCTCCCCCGCTGTCCCCTCCGTTCCCCCCTCCTTCTCTGTCCCCCTCCGTTCTCCCCCTCCGTTCCGCTTTCCTCCTCTGTGCCTCCCCGCTGTCCCCTCCGTTCCCCCCTCCTTCTCTGTCCCCCTCCGTTCCTCCGTCCTCCCCCTCCTTCCTTTGTGAATAGACAGTCAGCTGACTGTCCATTCACATAACTGAAACATTGTAATCTCCTGTGATTACAATGTGTCAGTTTATGAATGGAGAGAAGCCGTTGTCTTCTCTCCTTTCATTCTCAGTGCAGCTGAGGCTGCAGAGAAAGGGACTGGGGAATCTCTATCCTCTGTCTCTTTCTCTGTCTCAAGGGGGAGATATCAGAGGTCTGTTAAGACCCCTGATATCTCACCAAAGCCCCCCAACAGGGCTGATTAAAAAAAAAACAAAAAAAACACATATTGCAATAAAGAATAAAAAAAAATTTTTTTCCCAATATAAGACATACCCCGAAAGTAAGACATAGTGGGGCTTTTAGGGATAAAAAGAAAGTAAGACACTGTCTTACTTTCGGGGAAACACGGTATTTGTTAACCTATATGCCAAATGGTGTTGACTCTTGTGCATAAGTTCTGTAACAGGAGTTGGCTGTAATTTCACATTTTAGCCGTCTGCAGCCTAACAAACTTTGAAATCTGGGGAAGTGCTTTACACAAGCTGAAGGCTGCCATGATTGCAAGAGACCATTGTCGGAAGCTAGGGGCACTTAAAATTGGAAAGGGATCACTTTTATAGTGAAGATGTCTTTAAAGTGCACATCACTAGGACATGGGCATTAAGGTCTATAAGCAGTATGTCTAACTAGCAGGTAAAGGGGAAAAAAAAGAAAAAAGAATTCCAAGCATTACACACATTCTCTGAGGTCCAGCACCAGTCTTATCCTCTGAACCAAGGGAACTGAGAACTTTCTTCAGAGTCCGACTTTTTTAAATATGGCAATTTGCTTCAAATCCGTTCTGAGCAACGTGTGAAGCTGTGTGCCTTATGAGCTGCTGACGGGGTCACTCCTGTATAGATATTCCACACCATATACTTCATACTGTTTTTGTAACATAAATGTGTGTTGTGCATGGAATGGCATATCCTCTTACAGTCAATTGGGTAACACAAGCTCATTAAGGAATTAAGCGAATGCTAAACAAGCACTCCTGACACGATAATTTAGGAAACATTTAAGAGTGCTTTGTAAATGATAGTCTAGGAAAGCCAGTGAACAAGTTTAAACCTGTACTCTTCATACATTGCTCTCCACCATGCCATCGACTAGGAAAAGATGTGGAAATATATTGGGGGGGGGGGGGGCGGGAGAGTAACATGCAAGCTAACTAAATTTTTGCTACTTTCCTACTGATTTTTATTTATATTTCTTTTTTCGCGCTGCAGTTAACAAATTGGGTGGATCAACTATGCCCATGTCCTTATCTTGCCCTTCTTAAATTGCATTACCAAAAGGCAGATGTGACTTTCTACTTTGTTTCATGAAGATATATACAATATAATCTCGTAGCATGTTTTAAATATTTTAATAAGTGTTTGACTTTTTTATTCAGGTACTTGTATAGCACTATCAATTTATGCAGTATTTTTTACATATACATTGTACACTCACATCAGTCCCTACCCTCAAGGAGCTTACAATCTAAGGTCCCTAACTCACATTCATACATATACATGTAGTGCTGGTGGATTTTGCAATCTACTGCTTGTATGTAAATTTAGTGGGTCATCTGTGCTGTACATAGTTCAGATTCAATTTACTGTTAAATTAGCCTCTGTTCCAGTTTGGCTGTGTTGCATGCAGTTCCACATTCTGCCTGTGGGTGTCGTTGTCACCATGGGTCGGTGTTGGAAAGCAACAAGCTGAAGTATGAGTGGTCTTCTGTCCCGTAGACAACTTGGCGGAGGTGGTCCTCCGAGTTGCATTCTGGGAGAGAGTATTTGTGGGACAGACACCATGTTTCTAGGAGCTTTACCTCGTGGCCCTCCTGGCCTAAAGGTATGTGTTAGTGAGTTCTACCTCATGGCCCTCCGGCCTGGAGGGTTGCGGCAGCTGTGCGGGTAGGCCCCAGAAGCCTGTCTAGGGCCTGCTATCGCTGGCATGGTCCTGTGCTGTCTGTCCTGCGGGAAGAAGCTGGACAATTGGGAAGATCCAGGGGAGGACCCATCTTGGAAGGGACCATGCAAGGCTGGTCTTAAGGGCCTGGTGACTCGATTGGAGGACATATCTTAAACTAATCTACCGCACAAGTACTGCCAGGTCGGCTTAAAGGTTCTGGTACTGTTTGCTGTTCATCAAACTACTACATCCTGTGGCAGAGGATTGTACAGTTTTTGTTTCAAGTCTGTGGCAGAGACTTTTTGTTCGTGCTGCGTTCCAGCTGCTAGGTTAGTGAGAGACCTATCCGGGTGGGCAAGGATTTAATCCTGAATGGAGGATATATTCACCCTTGAGATTTAAATTCCTTAGTGCTACACCAAGAAAAGGTATTTGAACTTCCCTGCAACTCTTCTACCTCTTTCCTGCTACTACTTCCAGTTATCTCCCATTAAAGCATTGGAAAAGTACTCAATTGACTACATTGTCTGATAGTAAGTTCAACGTGGCCTCTAAGTTCCGTGTTGGTGAAATTACAGGTAAAAAGGTGACAGTAACAGCTTTAAATCAGCAGCTCCACCATGAGTTAGTGCTACATACTAGGGACAATTTAGACAGGATCCAATTAACCTACCAGCATGTCTCTGGAGTGTGGGAGGAAACCAGAGTACACAGAGGAAACCCACACAGGCACAGGGAGAACATGCAAACTCCAGGCAGGTAGTGTCGTGGTTGGGATTTGAACCAGCAACCATTCTTACTGCTAGGTGAAAGTGTTATCCACTGCACCACTGTGTCCTTCTGCAGATGCTTTCTATCTGATATGTGGCTATGGGAGTGGGGTCAAAATTGGTTGCATCTATTTGAGGAAGGCAATGGACGCCTGTTTGCGGTAGAGAGCCACAACACTTTTTTAATCATTTTTTAATTATTTGGAACCTCCACCAAGTTTTGAGTTCAGTGCTTCATCACCCAATTCTGTCAAGTAGGTATTGCTTGCACTCGGCTGGAGTGCTTTGCTTATAAGTAGATTTCCTTTTTATTATACTATTATATATTATACTATTACATTTTTAACAGGGCACTAGATTGTCCCTTTTGTTCATATGTGTGATGTGACCACCGGCTGGATCATAGGTGATCGGTACCCCAGGTGTGGGTCAAAAGCTGTATGACCTTTTTACAGGTAGTCTCAGGTGAGAGGCTGGAGTATCTGGTGGATGGGCTACAATCACTGCTTCACTGTCTGTTATTGCACCTTAGGAGGCATTTCATATCCGTTCACATACAGGACTTTTTACCATCATTAGGTGACAATATGGATTGCTTAGTTTAATCTGATTGTGCTGCACTATATTCTTTTTACTATCTGAGGCCTTCTGGATTATCCTTGAGTGTCAGCTAGCATTTCTTTTTTTTTTTAAAAACAAGTTTAGTCTATCTGCGCAGAATATTTATTTACAAGTAGGTATTGTCCAAAGGTGTTCTGTTTTGAGATAGGTTTACAAGATGTTGGGAACCCTCAGTGGTTTTTTTTTTTTTTTTTTTGATCGCTCAACTTTGTTTAACTTTAGTTATGCTTTTAGTGTCCAGTTAATGTGAAGAGCCTATTTGACTGTATCCTATTTTTGACATATGCTTCTGTATCCACGTTCAGGCAGAAAAGTTGCAGGAGGTCCAAATGGTCTCCAATAAGGATGGGGATGGCTAAATTGGACCCATCAATGAGAAGCCCTGAACCAGTTCAGCATTGTCTGTCTGGTTAGCAATGTACCGCAAAAAAGGAAAAGCAAAGTACACTTCAAACTGAGTCAATCCATTCACCTATGCAGATTTTAAGAGTATATTCCTTTCCATTGTTGCAGTAGGTTTCCTTAAACTTGCAGTCTTGTCATTGAGATTGCTTTCATGGACCTTGGTGCACGTTTGTGAACAGTGGCATCTCTTGTGCTGTGAGCATTGCCCAAGGTGCAATGGTTTTGTGTTTCCGTAGGAAGATCTGCAGGAAGACACAATGGAGCCTATTCACCATAAGTAGAGTGACAGGTGTTGGAAAAACGATCGGACTTATTCGTACTTTTTTTTTTTTTTTTTTTTTTTGTCACTGACTGCTGGGGACTGATGTCTGGGGCTCATTCGTGGCTTTGTGTGGAGATAATGCTCTTTAAATCTCTGTAAACTCCTCAGCCAATACTTTACAAAAGAGCAGACATTTCATATCTCAGCTGATCCAGTTCCTAATTAAAAAGGAGGAGTTTGAAGACTTTAAAGCTGCTTCTGTAATCTTTGGTTAAGATGCACAATATTTTCTTGTCTTCTGTTCAGCTTTTTGAGGTTTTCCATACAGGGGTGAAATGATTGCCTGTCTAAAACTCAACTCCAGCCAAAGCTGGAGGTTTTGTTTGGGGGGGGGGGGGGGGGGTTTAATCTGATGCCTCTAAAATCTAGTGTAACAAATTTGCCTTCAGAAGTCGCCTAATTAGTAGCGTTCACCTGTGTGTAATTCTCTGTGTGAATACAGCTGTTCTGCGAAGCCCTCAGAGATTTGTTAAAGAGCCTTAATAAACCAACAGCATCATGAAGGCCAACGAACACACCAGACGGGTCAGGGATAAAGTTGTGGAGAAGTTTAAAGCAGGGTTAGGTTATAAATAAATACCCCAAGCTTTGAACATCTCTCGGAGCACTGTTCAATCCATCTGAAAATGGAAAGCGTATGGCACAACTGCAAACCTACCAAGACATGGCCATCCACCTAAACTGACAGGCCGGGCAAGGAGAGCATTTATCAGAGAAGCAGCCAAGAGGCCCATGGTAACTCTGGAGATGCAGAGATCCACAGCTCAGGTGGGAGATTCTGTCCACAGGACAACTATTAGTCCTGCACTCCACAAATCTGGCCTTTATTGAAGAGTGGCAAGAAAGACCTTGTTGAAAGAGCCATAAGTCCCATTTGCAGTTTGCAACAAGCCATGTGGGGGACACAGCAAACTTGTGGAAGAAGGTGCTCTGGTCAGATGAGACCAAAATTGAACTTTTTGGCCTAAAAGCTTCATGTGGCAGGAAACTAACACTGCACATCACCCTGAATACACCATCCCTACCGTGAAACATGTTGGTGGCAGCATGTTGTGGGAACGCTTTTCTTCAGCAGGGACAGGGAATCTGGTCAGAGTTGATGGGAAGATGGATGGAGCCAAATACAGGGTGATCCTTAGCAGAAAACCTGTTGGCGTCTGCAAAAGACTTGAGACTGGGGCAGAGGTTCACCTTCCAGCAGGACAAGGGCCCTAAACCTTCTGCCAGAGCTACAATGGAATGATTTAGATGAAAGAATAGTCATGTGTTAGACTGGCCCACTCAAAGTCCAGACCTAAATCCCATTGAAAATCTGGCAAGACTTAAAAATTGCTTTTCAGATGCTCTCCATCCAACCCAATAGCACTTGAGCTATTTTGCAAAGAATGGGCAAAAATTTCACTCTCTAGATGGGCACAGCTGGTAGAGACATCCCCAAAAGACTTTACTGTAATTGCAGCATTCTACAAAGCATGTTATACTTTTTATATATTTGTAACAATTTTAAAAACAATTTATTGACATTCCACTTCACAATTTTATGTGCCACTTTGTTGGCCTATCACATAAAATCCCAATAAAATTTACTTTTTTTTTTTTTTTTTTTTTTTGTGGGGAAATGTCAAGGGGTATGAATTTTTCAAGTACTGTAAATCGTGTAACTTAAGTTGTAATGGCTGTCTATTTTTTGGGTGGGGGGGTTTATTTTTATTCAGCTTTCCCTTTTCTGTCTGTCCCAGTGACTATACTGTAAGTAAAATCCCTACAGGGGACATGGACCACAAAAAACCTGTTATAAAATTTTAGTTCCTTCCCGACTTCTTGCCAGGAGTCCACTTTAAGCTTCTAATTCTGTAAAGGTTAGTTCCATATTTAGGGTGGAACATGGTGCCATTCTGCAATCTCCCACCCTTCTTGGCGGGTTCTTCTCCCCCGCAGTATTCTATGTATTTTTCAATGTGTGTGTCTGGCTCCACCCGCATTGCTTTGTCATCTAGTCACAGATCCATTTGCAGGCTCTGTGAACCTAGAGACTATACGTCCCATCTAACACCACAGTATAGAGGCTTCTAGTTTTCAATGGAACACAAGTGCAGGAATGTCACTGTACCTGTAGTCCATTTGATTGCTTTCTCTATCTTTATAACATAGGTCCATATCCACATAACATGTTTAAGAGGGCCATCTACAGTTGTGCTCATAAGTTTACATACCCTGGCAGAATTTATGATTTCTTGGCCATTTTTCAGAGAATATGAATGGTGACACAAACTTTTCTTTCACCAATGGTTAGTGTTTGGCTGAAGCCATTTATTATCAATCAACTGTTTACACTTTTTTTTTTTTTTTTAAATCATAATGGCAACTACCCAAATGACCCTGATCAAAAGTTTACATACCCTGGTGATTTTGGCCTGATAACATGCACACGTTGACACAAAGGGGTTTGAATGGCTATTAAAGGTAACCATCCTCACCTGTGATCTGTGTATGTGTAAAAGGTCAACGAGTTTCTGTACTCCTGACAGATCCTTGCTGCTTTCATCCAGTGCTGTACTGATGTTTCTGGATTCTGAGTCATGGGGAAAAGCTAAAGGATCTGCGGGAAAAGGTAGTTGAACTGTATAAAACAGGAAAGGGTTATAAAGAAATCCAAGGAATTGAGAATGCCAACCAGCAGTGTTTAAACTCTAATCAAGAAGTGGAAAATTAGGTTTTCTGTTAAACAAACTACGGTCGGGTAGACCAACTAAGGTTTTAGCCACAACTGCCAGGAAAATTGTTCAGAATGCAAAGAACAAACAACTTCAGGTGACATACAGGACTCTCTAAAAATGGTGTGGCTGTTTCAAGATTCACAATAAGGCACTTGAAGAAAGATGGGCTGCATGGTTGAGTCGCCAGAAAGCCATTACTACGCTACTGCCACATAGTATCCCGCTTAAAATACGCCAAACAAACGAGTCTCGAACCTTCTGGCACAAAGTAATTTGGAGTGATGAGACAAAATTGGCTTTTTTTGGCCACAACCATAAACTCTTCATTTCGAGAGGCGTCAACAAGGCCTATGATGAAAGGTACACCATTTCTACTGTGAAACACTGAGGTGGATTGCTAATGTTTGGGGATGTGAGCTGCAAAGGCACAGGAAATTTGGTCAAAATTGATGGCAAGATAAATGCAGTATATTATCAAAAAATGCTGGAGGAACATTTGCATTCATCAACCAGGAATCTGCGCATGGGATGTACTTTGGACATTCCAACATGACAATGATCCTAAACGCAAGGCCAAGTCAACTTGTCATTGGCTACAGCAGAATAAAGTGAAGGTTCTGGAGTGGCCATCTCAGTCTCCTGACCTCAACTTTAAGCCACTTTGGGGGGATCTCAAATGTGCAGTTCATGCAAGACTGTCCATGAATTCGCAGGAACTGGAGGCTTTTTGCCAAGAGGAATGGGCAGCTCTACCATCTGGAGAAGATAAAGAGCCTCATTCACATACCACAACTTCAAGCTGTCTTGGATGTTAAAGGGGGCAATACACGGTATTAAGAACTGGGGTATGTAAACTTTTGATCAAGGTAATTTGGGTAGTTTCTGTTGTGATTATGATTTAAAGGGTAAACTCAGTTGATAAATGGCTTCAGCCAAACACTAACCATGAGTGTAAAGTTTATATTCATATTCTCTGAAATGGCCACAAATTCTGCCAGGGTATAAACTTATGAGCACAACTGTAATATAGTCAATGACTGGAACGTATAGCCACATCCCAAAAAAAAAAGATGCCCCTTGAGACTTTATAGGCATAGGTTAGAAACTAGAAAGATGCGTAAAGGAGTAAAAAAAAATTGTTATCGCTGAACTAACAATAGACAAATCACATTTACTATACATGAATGGTAATCCTATATGGTTAACATATGGCTGAATTCTGATACATGGTTAATTGCACAGTAAGAGGCCATAACCTTTGCCATTAATCAAGGCTTTCCTGCTCATTCACAAACTGAAGCATGGTGAACACTGTTTACTATGCTTCCACAATGAATGGACAAAAATGTGATTGGTACCGATCGCTCAGTGTATTTTGATTTAGGAAAAGGGGCCAGTAAATGACAGGTTCTAGCATGTGCAGCCGGAGTGGGGAAAGAAAATGAGAATCTGGCAGCGCTGCAGGGGGAGGTGGCAGAAGATCGGTGTCTGCAAGAAGACAGTACAACCGGATCTCCTGCTCAACAGGTGCCTGGGCTCCCCTCTTGAACTGATGGGGCCTGGGCCCAGTACAGGAGGACTAGCTGTACTGACTTATCAGTGGCCCTGGCTGGAGGAATGGTTTTTAGAAGCCTGTGGAATCCACCTGCAATGATCAGTTGCAATGCATTGCAGGCTCAATGCAAAAATCGTTAACCACTTGCCGACCACCGCATGTACATTTACGTCAGCAGAATGGCACGGCTGGGCAAATGGGCGTACAGGTATGCCCCTTTGAATTTGCCGCAGTGTGGTCGCGTGCCCGCTGCGAGCTCCGTGAGTAGGATTGCAGGTCCTGCACACTGTCTGCGGGGATACCCGCGATGGTCTCACGGAGCTGAAGAACGGGGAGATGCTAATATAAACAAGCATCTCCCCGTTCTGCTTAGTGACACTGTCACTGATCATAGCTCCCTGTGATCAGGCATCACTCCCTAGCCCCCTAGTGGTTAACTCCTTCACTGTCAGTGCCATTTTTACAGTAATCCATGCAATTTTATAGTACTGATCACTGTAAAAATGACGGGCCCAAAAATGTGTCAAAATTGTCCAATGTGTCCGCCATAATGTTGCAATCATGATAAATTACTAGTAAAAAAAATTAATAAAGCCATAATATGAACCCCTAGTTTGTAGACGCTATAACTTTTGAGCAAACCAAACGCTTATTGCGATATTTTTTTTGGAAAAAAGTAGAATGCATATCTGCCTAAACTAAGGAAAGTTGTGTGGGTTTTTTTTTCTCCAATTGTTGCTCTATTTTTGTTTATCTATATGATCAGGACAAAGAGGATGAGTCTCCTTAACAGGGGGCAGACTGTAATAAAAATTGACAGGTGTTTTTTAATCCCTCTCCGCCCCAAATTTTTTTTTAATTACTTTTAGAAACCTGTCACTATGGCAGTAACAGATTGTCAAAGTGGTGGTAGTTGGAACCACCTGAAAATGGCATGTATCAGTAATGGTATTGAAACCAGTTCAAATGCTTGTCTGATTTGACTCGGGTATTTCTGTTGGTAGAAAATAGTTATGCATTCTTTATGTGACCCTCCCATCACTATCTGAAATGTTTTCTCCAATGGAGAGCAAACCGCTGCGCTACACAGCAGGCAATGGCAATTGGACTTTTTTTATTATTTTTTTTTTATTAGTCTGGAAGAGATGAGCCATCATTCATGAACACCAAATTAGCCTGGTTGTCAATCCATTTGTTGCTACATCTGTCTACCCCCCAACTCCAAACTGACCCATTAGTCAAAGCCTTCAATATTTTATTTATTTTTTTTACATTATCTGATGCAGAAAGATTGTTTTATTTGGACAACCTATTCCTGCACTTTGAAGAAAAGCTTGGTGCAGCTGTCAATGCTGGGATTCCATTTGAACTAGGTACTTCTCATATCTACTTGCATATTTAAAAAAAAAAATCAAATGGCTTGAACGATGGTAATGTTACACTTTTTTTTTTTATTTTTTTTAATCTTGCCTGTCAACTGGGCTTGTGTATGAATTGCTTCCTGAGAGATCATGAACTCGCTAACATCACAATTTCTCAATCAGTTTTGAACTTGTTATGTTAACTTGTATATTGCAAATACAAATCAGAATGTGTTGTAGGGCTGGTCTTTACTGGCTGGAAACGGGGTCAATTTCTCCCCCCCCCCAAAAGGCCCAAAGACAATGGAATTGATGCATAATACCCAAGATAGTGACATTGTAGCAATGCATCAAAATAAAACCTCAAACTGCGGTGTTTTAAGTGGCAAAGTGAGGCCTTTTAACTTCCCAACCCCAGGGCAATCTGACATATTAACCTCAATGGCAGATGCTTAAACGCGAAGAGGGCTTGCAGAGCATTGGCCGATGGTTATGTAATCCCAATGGAAACATGCTTTTAAATGCCTAGTTGACAGATGTACAGAGCAGAGAATCTCACTGGGGCTCCTGTGCCTTCACCTCCCTTAAGTTCTTCATTTGAATATATACACAACAGCCAGACAAGGTAAAAGTGCACAATGTATAATCCCTTGCTGGTTGCTCTCAGCTGACTCGTATGCCCATAAATGCTTTATGGTAAGTGTAGCATCATCTAAAGTGTCTACCTGCTGGTGAGATCTGGAATGCTCTTAGAGACCCAGCAGTGCTGAGAAGCATTGTACATGACTAGTCATGTTTCATAATGCCCAGCACAAGCTGTAGAAAATCTGATGGGACACTGGTCTAAATATTGACACATGACCATTCACTGTCTCGATGGAAAAATACCAGCCTGTTTATAATTAAATCCAAAACGGTAAAAGTAAATCACTAAACGGCAAACATCCACTTTCCCTCAGTGCTCATCTATTAAAATGGACAGGTCACAGACCCTCCAGCTGCTGCTATTACGTGAATCGGGAAGTAAAAAAATGTCTACACACCCTAAGGAGCTATAGGCATTAGCAGCACTAAACTCTTGTATCAATCCCAGAAAGATAATAATTTTAAAAGCATAATATAAATCAGCACAATGTCCTCATAAACAAGGATAAAGTCTCTAGTAATCGGCTGTAACAAAATAACCAACAGTGCAGGAGTGTTGAGAAAAATTGTAATTATAATTCATTCCTCAGAATCCTTCATCCCTTCACCACACCGCTCCCTTAAGATTTTACTCGCCAGAAATCAGGTGAAAATCAGCCTTAAACTCCACAAATAAGCAGACTTTCTTCTCTGGTCATCAGATCACGGTACAGACTACCTCTAGCCTCTAACGTATTTTCACCAGTATTAGATCTGTATGGGTTCACACTGTTCTATCCTGGAATGCCAGACTCCCAATAGATTGCTACTGGATCCCAAGCTGATCAGCTATCTATTGGAGTCTGGCATTCCAGGATAGAACAGTGTGAACCCATACAGACCTAATCCTGGAGAAATTACGTTAGAAGCTAGAGGTGGTCTGTACCGTGATCCGATGACCAGAGGAGGTAGTCTGCTTACTTGTGGAGTTTAAGGCTGATTTTCACCTGATTTCTGGTGAGTAGGGATGAGCTTCAAGTTGAACTCATGTTCAACTCTAACATCGGCTGTTCGGCAGTTCGCCGAACAGCGAACAATTTGGGGTGTTCGCGGCAAATTCGAAAGCCGCGGAACACCCTTTAAAAGTCTATGGGAGAAATCAAGTGCTCATTTTAAAGGCTAATATGCATGGTATTGCCATAAAGTGTTTGGGGACTCGGGTCCTGCCCCAGGGGACATGGATCAATGCAAACATTTTAAAAACGGCCGTTTTTTCGGGAGCAGTGATTTTAATAATGCTTAAAGTCAAATAGCGTAATTCCTTTAAATTTCGTACCTGGGGGTTGTCTATTGTATGCCTGTAAAGGGGCGCATGTTTCCCGTGCTTAGAACAGTGACAGCAAAATGACATTTCAAAGGAAAAAGTCATTTAAAACTACTCGCAGCTATTAATGAATTGCCAGTCCCAAGTCTCCCGACAATACACATAAGTTCATTGATAAAACTGGCATGGGAATTCACCACAGGGGAACCCTGAACCAAAATTTAAAAAAAGTGGGGGGGTCCCCCTAAATTCAATACCAGGCCCTTCAGGTCTGGTATGGATAAGGGGAACCCTGTGCCAAAATTTAAAGACGTAGGGGTCCCCCCAAAAATCCATACCAGACCCTTATCCGAGCATGCAACCTGGCAGGCTGCAGGAAAAGGGGGGGGGGAGACGAGAGCGCCCCCCTCCTGAACCGTACCAGGCCACATGCCCTCAACATTGTGAGGGTGCTTTGGGGTAGCCCCCCAAAGCACCTTGTCCCCATGTTGAGGACAAGGGCCTCATCACCCACAACCGTGGTTGTGGGGGTCTGCGGGCGGCTTATTGGAATCTGGAAGCCCCCTTTAACAAGGGGACCCCCAGATCCCGGCCCTCCCCCTATGTGAAATGGTAAGGGGGTACAAAAGTACCCCTACCATTTTACAAAAAAACTGTCAATGTTAAAAAATAACAGACGGTTTTTGACAATTCCGTTATTTCTTCTAACTTCTTTCTTCTAACTTCTTTCTTCCTTCATGCGTCAGTTTCTTCTTCTGGTTCTTCTGGTGTTCTTGTCCAGCATCTTCCTTCGTGGCGCTTTTTTATTTTTTTTTATTTTTTTGCAAACTGGTAAGACTTGCTTTTAGAATGTTTGTTTGTGGTAGCCCATATTCAGTTTCCTGTGCTTTTTTGAAAAAGCTGAAGTTGAACGTGTCTTTATGTCAAAATTAAAATAAGCAAATTTTTCTTTTCAGGTTATATTTCCAGAATGCTGAGGACTTATACACTGCGAGCCTGTGATGGTGAATACATATCCTTCAAGTGCCCTCACAAAACCACCATCAGCATCCAGTCCTCTTTTTACGGGAGGAATATGCCAAGCCACCAGATATGTCCATCACGCCACACACAGACATTTGCTACCTTCGTCAAAGAGGATGTAGCCTGTTCTGCTGGGACGTCTCTCCAGGTACACCGTCTCTGCCATGTTGTAAAATGCAGAGAAACCATCTCCTGTTACCTTCTTATTGTCTGACCCATTTACTGTAGCTACTAAACTGTTCTGCACTTTCTTTGATGGGTTTATTGAATACTGCTTGTGACTTTTATTAGTGAAATAGCCCATTTTAAAGCCTGTTGGAACCAGTAGTGATGGCAAATCTATAGTTGTGACAAACACTGCAACAGAACACTACTTGTTGTTCAAGCTTTAATAAACAGTAAGGGATATTTAATCAGGCCAAATATGAGTAATACCTGCTGGGGTCCTAAAACTTAAACTAAAACTGATTGAGAAACTTAATTTGTAGTGGAACCAACAGGTGGCTTTACAGTTTAATTTGCATTTTGTAGCTTCTAGTCCTGGTTAAACTTAGAATCTATTAAATGATTTTTCTGTTAACAGTAGTAGAGCATTAGATTATGTTAACCACTAACAGAGTTTGGAGTTTAAAGTGGTACCCTTTATCTGCTAATAAGTTGGATTCAAACTTTCGGGATAACCTGGATCCCTTTTTCAGATACCTTCAGGACAGTTACCTGACGCGCAATCCTTTTTTTTTTTTTTTTATATGCATTCACCACATCAGGTAGCCTTCTGATATTCCTCTAGCATGCATCAGCATTGTGGAATATGCTTTAATTGTTTAATTTGTCCATTGTTGCTGTAATTTCCAGTGCATCAGTCAATTACCTGTGTCATAGCATAGGGGTACATTTTGGTAGTTGCTCACTTTTCAGAAAATTTTATTACTTTGTACTGCACTGGTAATGTAAGCAGAAGTTAAATCTACAACCGTTGACACTTGGCAAATAGAGGCCTGTCTGCCAGTCAACAATTGGGTTTCTCAAGACAAATGGAAAGTTGTGGGTCCCCCCAACCCCCAGAATACCATCCTCATACAATTTTAACAAAATAATTGCATCTGGATGAGTTGCATGGCCTTCACCAGCTCAACATAGAGGATGATTGACTGTTTGCTAATGTGTATTTAGCTCTGATAACAATGTACAGCTATACTAACACACCTTCAGGGTCTGATACTGCTGCAGTGTTGTCATGCCTCAAGTCTGTGGTTTAGATCTTGTTTGCCTGCTTTACAAATGTTTTTTTCTTTTTTAGAACTGGAAGCAGGAAATGCTAAAGCTAGCCATATACTTCAGATCGCTGGTTCAGCCCAAGGGCTAAATCAAAGTCAGTAGATTGCTGCTAATTGGTGCTGTGTTCAGATCTACTGCTGCCAGAATACCCAAACAGTGACTGCATCTGAGCCAAGTGAGAAATTCTCAGCCTAATTCTTAAATTGTCAAGCCAAGTAGTGCCGGCAGGTCTACTCATTGCTCTAATTTCAGGCAATTCAGTCGAAACTGGCTACAATTCAAGCAGTGTATCCTAACTTCTCAATGGCCCCAACATCAATTTAGTAAACCATGCTCCTCAACGCACAAGTGAATACACATGCACTGTTACATTGCCAAAAAATGGGTCGGGTATGGTTTTTTTTTTTTGGTTGTTGTGCTGCAGTAGTAAACAGGAAAAAGCTGAGATTATTTCAGTACCATTTTTTTGTAAACCTTGAAGATAAATGTACCCACCATGTCTAACCACAGAAATGAGTGCATGCTGTAAAAACCTTACAAAAATACTTGGCCCTCAGCTTATAAAACAACCCATTTAGTTTAAAATAGAAATGGGAATAGAAAATGCCATATAGATATAAAAACGGGTATTTTTCTGTCCTCACTTAACCTCTAAGCTCCTTGCAAAGCTAAGGGCAGAGCTGGGGGAGCAGAAACGGCAGCACACAACTTCACAGTAAATGGCTGTGTGGAGGGAGGGGGGGGGGGCTTACGCATGTGAACAAAAGCCTGATCATTGGAGAGCAGGTTAAGTTCCCAGTGCAGCTAGAGAATTGACCATGCTTTGATCTCCTGCCTAGCGTGGTAAGTTTTTAATAGAGCAGAGTGACTGGCAGGCACACCAGGGCTTTCCCACGAAGGAAGCAAAGGAGTAATTTTTTTCGTGTTTTAAGTACATGGTACAGCAGGCATGTATCAAAAATATAAAATGTTTTTACATATTTAACTTGGGTTTTTTTTTTTTTTGTAGACTCAATGCATGCCTCCTTTTGGGTAGAATTGTTCTTGCTCCTACCCCATAGGATTCCACTCTCATGCATTTTTAAGTAGATTCACACTAAGCGATGCGTAACTAGCCTACCCATGACACTGGGCAGGTACCCATCCTGTTATGGAGTCTACCAGGAAAGTAACCTTTTTATAAGTATTTGGTAGATTTTTCTATTTTCCTAACTTCATGGCAGCATATGTTTTGGAAAACTAGCCATAAACAAGGGTGAGATGCTAAAAAAAGTTTCAATCATTACTCTAGCCAACAAACATAAGGCCAAAAGATAACCGCATATGGTTTGAGAAACCTCCCCTAATCTGTCAGAGCATCTCCCAAACTTGCCAGCCTAGGTTCCTTGTGAGAATATTCTCCAGCTTGCTATTGTAAGATGTGAACAGATCTAACTCTGGCATATTGCCTAAAAACAAAGCCCACTTGAAGGACTTGGATGTAGGGACTATTCATTGTTCATTCGGATACATAATGTGGATTCCTCCTGGCATTAATGAATCCCCTGGTCGATTGGTGCACAGTTTGAACCACTCTTATGACCTACAGTCAGACATAGACCCAAAAAATGGCTGGGAACACTCTTGAATGTTTTCCTCGTGTGCTATGAATAGCTGGGGAAGCCAGTATCCTGGAACCATTCCACTAATAGCTAGGGATATGGTGTGACATGGTCTCATTGATTGGCTGGGAACACTGATCCTCCTCCCGAATGCCATCAATACCACCCTGCTGATAGCAGGAGAACTCGGTATCCTCTTGTAACTTTCCCACCAATGGCTGGGAGTAACCTGTATCCACTCACAACCATGCCACATATCCAGGAGCTGACATCAGTAAACTAAGAAGTAGAACTTCATCTTGATATGTCCCACAAGTAGGAAAAACACATGGTGATGCTGATCCAGGCAGCCTCAAACTTTTAGGGGAGTCCTAATGAGTTAGGAATAAGTGTCTAAGCAAATGTAGGTTGTCATGGGAGTCGGAAAATGAAGTCTCAGAAGGTATATGGCACCTCCTAGGATTGCTGCCAGTTATTTACAAGTTACACTTTCCTTGAGGTAGCATACACTTCTTGGAGCGTACATATTTGTAACCCAGCAGATTTTTTTATTTCTTATAAAAGTCAGTAGTGGTAACCTATTCCTAACCTTAGTAAAGAGGTTTTGGCCAGAGATATGAAGCCTGCCACCATGTCAAAGAAGGTCCTTCTGAGGAGGTCTCTAAATTTTTTCCAACTTTTTTTTTGGTCTTTGAACTATTAACTACTTATTTTATTCAAAAAAAATGGGTCATTAACTTCATCTTTTGGCCAAAATCATCAAACACATGGTATAAGCCATGCTAATGGTTATAAATGACATTGTTTGGGGCAAATACTCTGCAGCCTGTGCCTCCATACAGGGGTCCTATAAGACAATGGGCCCAATCAGGGCCATGTAGATTCCTAATTGCTGCTCTTAAGCCTTATCCCCTTCTGTAGATGGACAGAACCCCAATAAGTTTAATAGGGGGTACATTTTTTGTTCTGTTGTAACTTGATCCAATCATCAAAATTGAACCCATTCAGATTCATAATGTGCAAATTTTTTTTTTTTTATATTATATGCCACATTTTAAGCCGCTTTGCTCTGACATTCTAAGTCAGTGGTTCTCAACTCCTCTTCTCAGGGCCCACTAACAGGCCAGATTTTAAGTATTACTTGGAGATGCAGACTAGAATACTGCAAGCGCTGAGCAGAAAATATCACCGGTGATGTATTTCAGTTATCCTGCAAACCTGGCCTATTAGTGGGCCCTGAGAACAGGAGCTGAGGACCACTATTTTAAGTACTAGTACCTTAAGAATGCTTGTATCGTTTTAAACTATGTAAATGGCTATATTTTCTATTGCTGGGTACTCTGCTTGTAACCTCTACATAAAAAAATAAGTAAAGGTGGATGAGAATACCATCTCTGCATTAAGAACACTTTGATCCAGTTTTAATGCTTGTAAATACCTGTTTTGTTTCTGCTATACCTCCCCTTCCTGTCCAAAAGTACTTTATTTCAAATTTTCTACACTTCTAAAGTTTCTTGAATGAGAAACTTAACTTTGATTTGTTCAGATAATTTAATACTTTGATCCCAGGCAAAATATGCAAGAACTTGATTTCATGTTTTATGCATGCAAGTTTGTAGCAGTCAAGGGGAAAAAAAGCTACAGGTGAATGGATAAACTTGGCCCAAAACTTCCTTGAGCAGAATATATCCTATTAAAGTGTACAAATACAGCATTATTCTGTAAAGAACGCTTATCCTTCTGTGCTAATTCTTAAAGGTGCATATTTATTAGTGAATGTGACATTATCTAGGTAGGTAAATCCGTTACATTTTGTACCAAAAAACCCATGCATGCAGTAATTTTTCAAAGTGTGTGTGTGTGTATATATATATATTTTATGCTTTTTATAATTCTGCCCTAAAATGTAAGAGGCAGGCCCCTTTTTATATTTTTTTTTCACCTGGTGATCCTATCAAAAATGCATCCTGTCCTAGAGTGTCAACTCGCTCGCGTGGCAGCATTGTTGCCATAGGACATGAATGCAAATGCATCTCATCTCCCTTGCCTCATAAAATAGGGGGAGGAGTTATGTAATGGCAACCATATTTGTACAACACCAGTAAAGCTCTGAAAACGTTGGCAAATGTAGTAACTTCAATTTCAACATCCAATCAGAAGCTGAAACCGTACTGATATCCATAGAGCACACATGGTCCCAGACTCATCCCCTTTGGCATTTGGTGCCCAAAAGCTTATTTCCATTAGACCAGTTAAAAGATTCTAAGGAATTTCAACTTCTGAACCCAAAGTTTCATTTTCTGAAATCAGAATTAGGTCAGGGTCACATGGGTCCATTTCTGGATACAGGGCATGGAGCTCCTGTATGATCACAAAATGAACCCTTTCAAGGTTGTCTTCCCCTTCCATTGTAGATTCCTGGTCCTGTATGATTATACATTGAAACTCTCCAGTGTCTTCACCACCTTGCTCTGTGGGTTCCTGATCCTGTATAACAAATTCAGTTTCTTCAGTGCCACCTTCCGCCTCTGCCTCTGTCACTACCTCCTGGTAGAATTCTTCAATTCTCCAAATATAGGGAGTACAGCTTAGGATGGAAAGAACAGAGGGTCGAGAGATTGGGTCCTGAGAAAAGAATTTGTTGAACATCATCAGGGCTTCTTTTGTGAACTTCTCCCAGAGCTGGTGGAGGAAAGATTGTCACTCTTCTGCCAGAACTTGTAGACCTGGTACAGAATATCCTCCGCCATAGCTTCTTTCCAGGGAAAGTTTCCCGTTAGAGCAACGAAGAGAAGAACTGCAAAAGCCCAGGAATCTACACTTGGAGTTATGACCAAGTACTGATTTCTCTTCAAAGCACGCAGCTCTGGTGACATATAGGGGATGATGTGGGACATTTTAGTGGCAATGCTGCCAATGGTCTCAGTTAGTCCGAAGTCACATAACTTGATTGTGTGACATTCCTTGTCCATGAGCAGGACATTGTCTGGCTTAAGGTCTCGGTGCACTAATCCTCTGCTGTACATAAAATCCAGAGCCCAGGCCAGTTGTATTGCACAGCGCTTTACCATTTCTTCTGGCATTCCTACCTGAAAAAGTAAAACTTTTTTTTTGAGACACTTCAAAATCACATGGAACATAACATAAACCTAGTTAATGTTAATTGACTTTAATTGTTCTGCAAGAATTTGCTATGTTGACATGCAACTTTCATGAAGGGGTCAGTTCACACAACTGGGATGTGCATGAGTTGAATTGCCCAAAAGCAATCTGCATGAACATTTTTCCTACTTGTTCAGCTGTCACATTTCATGCAATAAATTGTATATTTAGGGATAACCGTGATGCTGTTTTTAAGTTTACAACCTTGGCAAGGCAATCATTTTTTTGCAAAAAACAGAACTGTAATAGATGGAAACAGGGAAGTTCTGAACACTTTCTCAAATTCTACTTTGTATGACTTATTGGTCAGGCTAGCTTCAAATGTTATATCTACTAAAACTTGGGCTTATTCACTAAACCAAATATATAATTGGCTCACCTGAGGCTCAATGAGGTCATGTAGGGTTCCAGCTATAGCCAGCTCCTGGGTCATGAGATAATGGTCCAGAGTTTCAATAAAGATTGGATAGGTGGTTATAATGCCTTGGTGGTTTGACAGAGATGGACATCGAGAGTTCCTTCAGAAAGGCTTTCTGCTTGATCCTGTCCTTCCTTACTAATTTCACAGCCATTGGTTTACCTTTAACACAAATGAGACACATTAACAATCGGGACATAAACCGGACTTGAAGGAACATATAAATATTTTTTGCTGTCCATGGCGAATGCTTTACTGCTCAATTTTAACATGCTGTGCTACAAATGTGAATGAGAAAAATTCATTTTTTTTGCTCTTTGGGCGGGGGGGCTAAAATAAGTGATGGGATAATGTAGGGTCTGAAAGATCACTTTTTTTTTTTTATGTTCCAGTTTGTATTCAATGTTCAAACCAGCCCTGTATCACTGAAAACTTCAAGATTGCTGTTTTACTATGGGTAATCCAAGTCAATAAATTAACATTTCCTATTGAGTCTAGTGTCTTGATCCATTTTTATTTGGATTTTTTTTTTTTTTTCTTTTGGAAATTTGAAAGCTTATAAACTGATGTTCTAGATCACTCAAATGTTCAATGAAGACAGGTTTACTATATGGTGGTGCATCTATAAATATGCAAAACAAGCTGAACTTTCTACTTAGAAAGCTTAGCACAGCAAGCCTTCTTGGAAGCTAGTTTACATACGCCATGTCCTTTTCTAATAGGAAGGGTAAAGCTTTAAGTCGTGTGTCTGTCAAACTTTCTGTAGAAACCTTCTTTTGCTTGGCCTATCACTAGCTGACTGCAAGTGGTTAATCTAAAATGCTAAAATAAGTTTTGTATCGGGTAAACAAAATTATATTTGAGAACTGAACATTATAAGGAAAATTAACCTCTACATTTTTTTCCTATTCATGAAAATTTTATAAATGCTTTTTTACATACCTATGTTCTTGTCCTGCATGAGTAGGACTTCACCAAAAGTACCTTGACCCAGCCTCTTGATAACTTGATACTGATCAGGGATTTCCTCAGCGTAAACAGTTGTGAAGGTAGGTTCTATTGTAGGGTGCAGGAGGGTGGTGGTCTTCCGCTACCTTTTTGGAAACACATTTTCAAATGTCAATGAAAATAGAAAATGAAACTTTAAAATACGGCCATCTGAGTTTTATTGAAGCTGGGTCTGATCAGCTTTAAATGAGAAATTCTTAAACCCTTTTTATGGTCTACCATGGTAAAATAACCATGGGGGTCACTGAGTTTTCTCAGCTTGCTGTGGGTAATGGCACCAGTTATCAGCTCCTTTCTTTTTACACAGATGGAAAATATAAAAGCTGGCTGCTCTGTAGTTGAGACAAGCAGAGACCAACTTTGTCAAGTTTTTGTCTCCTGGAGAACAGCCACACTGCTTTAAATTTTCTAAGATGTGTGTGTAAAAAAAAAAAAAAAAAAAAAATGCTGACTGCAAGTGCATGTTCCCATGTACTATAATTGTAAAATGCTATATGCAGCAACTTGTTTGGAGCATGGAAATGCTCCCAACTTTTACATCCTACAGACCTAGGTGCCCGTGTCGTGTAACTAGTCCCAGTATTGTAGCAAGTTAAAATACGGCAGTGGGCAAGTTGCAGAAAAATTTATTTCTAGGGATGTTTGCTTCCAACAGTATCCAAATCTGCTATGTATAAAGAAACAATGTTTTGACTTGTCCATTTTAGGAGATCCAAGATGGCTGCAGACTCAATAGAAAACGAATTTATATTAATAAATAGTCCAGTCCCTGCCCTTGCTGGGATAATGGAACATAATTGGTTGCTATGGGTAACCTGAATTTTACTTTGTCAAATTATGCATAGCATTAAAAATACATTTTGTGGAGGTCTACGATTACTAATTTTTTTTTTTTTTTTTTTTTTTTTTATAGTCTAAGAGGGCAAAGCACCTCGTAGACCATGGTCAAATGTTTCTTTGTGGCAAAACATATTGGCCCATCATGGTATATGCCCAAATCAAGCCTTCCACAAGCTTGGACCTAAAGAGTGTTTGTTTTGAAAGGGTATCTGAGTACTAAGACTAAAGTCTGCCATCCACTCCTGAATATGCTAGTAAAGGCTGGTAACCCATTGCCTTCCATGGTTTGAGGCAGAACAATTATGCATATCAAGAGTTCAGACTTGACTTTGGCTTTCTGCATGCTTGTTCAGGGGTCAGTGGCCAAGAAACCTTGAAGCCAGGAAATGAGAATTCTTAGGGCAGCAATTTCAGCCTGCAAATATTTTAGTAAAGGTTTCCATTTTCAATAGCAATTGTTGGGTTGATTGATTTTAAAATGGAGACTTTTTTTTTTTTTTTTTTTCCCCAGAGAAAGTGGTTTGGCTCTTTATCAGGATTGAAGAGAACATCTTTGGCCTACAATGGCTGACATAGCTGTACTTTGGCTTTATAGCAAATGTAAATACAATTTAAAAAAATCCTCCAGTTTTATTTACATGTGAAATGCCTTGTGTGTATATAAAGCCACTTTTTTTTCCTGTTGGTTTGAGTAGGGGATATTTGAACTCCTATCAAATAGAGCTGAAGGGAAGTCTTCCTAACGGGGTGCAAACGGCAATAACAGAATGAGTGGTTCTAAAAACCTAAACTGTCCAAAACTGAAGAGGTTTTTGGCCCTATATAAGCATGGCTGTGAAAGGCGAATGGCTTCTTTACAGAGGGAAAATGTCACCATTTCTGGTGGTTGTGGGGGGTGTTGTGTAACCCAAATGACAGTGACTTACCTGGGAATGCAGTAACCTTAAGATCAGTTGGATGGAGAATCTTGTCCTGCAGGGCAGAAAAATCACTTTAGTCTTGCTAGTTGGGTTGGAAAATGTTTTTTGTAGGATCCAGGCTACCTTCTCATTACGACAGTTTTTTTCCATTGACTGAGGGTCGCTGAGCATCAGACTTTATAGAAGGGTCAGTGGTGTGAGGTCACACCTTATCCAGAGATATGCACCCAGGACTCTTCTATGATGCTAATACAGGTATCTAGATGTTGACCATTCTGAGGTTGAGTTGTGATTGAATTGGAGATGAGCCCAGGAGCCATAAGAAACCAGCCTGGTTAGAAACATGCAGGGAGGTTTTTGTGTGGTTTAACAAATATGAACTCAATGAATTAATCGTTTGTTTTTTTATTTTTTACTCTTTGCCATTATATGCAAAGTGGAAACTAAGAAGCAGTTTGACTAAGCAATGTAATTGTACATGTGTATGATCAGTGATAATTGCAAGTATCCCTTTCATGGGGGGGGGGGGGGGGGGGGTTCAAAAGAATCTCTCCTATTGGGGGTGATCTTCAAAAGAGATCATTTGCTTGGTTTTACTTCTACAGGGCAGCTGAAAATAAAATTTTAAGGATTTAATTAAGTTTATGGGAGAAAGTATCCCAAATACACTGGCTAGCTCCAACATATGAACTAGGAAAACTCACTTTCAGAGTTCCATGCTGAGGGTTGTGACCTCTGCTCAAACCTTATTAAAAATGGTGATGGACAATAGTGAATCCTAACACGCGTTTTACTTTTTCTATTAAAATCTGGTTCTATACACATCGTGACTGGATAGTTTAAGAAGTGTTTAAGTTCTTGTTTTTTTTTTTTTTTTTCTTTGTTTTAGGTGTTTTTAACTTGTTAAAGTGCTGTGAATACCAGATGTAATGTAACAAGAATTATGCTGTTCATGGGTTATTCCTTGGTGCGCCCCCTCATTCATATGAATTGGTTATTTTTAATTATCCCAAATGACTAACCCCTTAGCCCAGTCCTTCAGTCCTTTCATGGAACGTGAGGGGCCTAGGTTCCAAATTTAAACTAGCCTTATTTCAATATCTAAAATCTCATGCCCCCCAGATTATTATCCTCCAGGAAACCCATCTTATGGGCAGCAAAATCCTAATGCTTAAACCATGGATACAGAGGGCAATTCATGCCACATACTCCATGTATGCAAGGGGAGAGTCGATCCTCATTCACAAACTTTCCTTGTGTGATCGAGGTCTGTATAAACCCACAGGGTAAATGTCATTGTAGCATTGCACCTGTGGTCTCAGAGGTATATTGTGGTTGGTCTGTATATACCCCCCACCTTTTTCACCCGATTTACTATATACAGTTATGGAAAGGGTGGCATCTTTTGGCCCAGGTAAACTACTAATCATGGGGGATTTTAATGCCACCCTGTACCCAGATTTAGACCAATACCACCCAAACACAACAAAGATTTATCTGTTTGGGCTCAATGGGTTTAGAGGAAATCTGGCGGTGGAAATGCCCCACAACCAGAACTTATTCATGCTTTTCCACTTCCTATAAAACTGCATCACGCATAGATTTGGCTTTCTCTAATCCTGCCATGATGGCAGACGTACTGGAGGCAACCTATCTGCCAAGCGGGCTTTCAGATCATAGCCCCTTGGCAGTGATATTTTGATCTCCCGCATCTAGAAGTGCTGCACTTTGGAGATTGGGAGCACATTGGGTTTCACACCCAGTTATTTGGGAAAAATGCCCCCTTACTGAGTTCTGGGACCGAAACGCTGAGTTTTCCTCTACCAGCACCGTTTGGGACACCTTCAAGGCCTATACTAGGGGGCAGTACATCTCGTCTATCGCACTCATTAGGAAGCAACAGGCCCTCGAGACTCAATCACTACAGCAAGCGGTAACAGATCAGACATCTAAATATAGTTCAGATCCCACTCCTGCTCAATTTGATTCGCTAATGGCAGTACAGAGAGAACTACACCTACATTTATCTGAGGCCCTTAGCAATAAATAGAAATTTTTTGAACAGGGTGATAAAAATGGCTGTCTTCTGGCCATGTTGGCACAAGGGAATAGACCGCTCACTCTTGTCTCTGAATTGCAGACCTCGGAGGGGAAGAAGGTAATGGTCCCTTCTGAGATCCTGCAAACTTTTGGTGCATTTTACAAGACCCTATATACATCTACCTTACACTCTGATTTTCAGCCTGAGAGCATGCGAAGTCTGTTGGATCCGCTGGCACTCGGATGGCTTTCAGAGCACGAGGGAAACACTGGTTCAACCATTTATGGCATTGGGGGTACTGAACGCTATACAATCCTTCCCTCCTGGGAAGGCACCTGGATCAGACGCCCTCCCCATAGATTTCTATAAGGAACATTGGGAACTTTTAGCGCCTTTACTAGCTCAGCTCTATACCACATCTTTAGCGGATGGCAAATTACCAGATTCTATGTATCACGCGTACCTCACCCTAATATACAAATCTAAAGACCCGTCATGTGCCTCGTACAGACCAATTGCATTACTAAACAATGACTTCAAAATTCTAACTAAATTATTGGCTCTTCAACTACTGGTCCAAATCCTTGTTGTTCCCGATAGATCATGCAGCTAGGTCCACGTCCCCTCCAACTGTCCATTACAGTGGGTAGACACCTTTAAGTATTTGGGGGTTCATATATCTGCAAGCCTCAGATTTCATTTCTTTGAACCTAACCCCAATGCTTACAGACACTAAGACGAAACTTTACCTCATGGCGTAAATTACCTTTATCTGTTTGGGGGCAAGTGAATCTTATAAAAAAAATCATTCCCAAATATATTTAACTCTTTCGGCACTCCCCTAAATGGGTTCCCAGATCTTTCTTTACAAAGCTTAACCAGTTATTTACATCCCTTTTTTTTTTTTTTTTTTTTTTTTTTTTTTTTGTGTGGGGGTTCCTCGCCACCTAGATACAAGTAGACTACTTTTGAGGTCAACAACACAGGGTGGTATGGCATTTCCAGATTGCTACAGATTTATTTCCTGGCTACCCAGTTGGTAACGGTGGTCTGGTGGTTACACCCGGATAACACAAATTCCTCCACAGTCCTTGAAGCCACAGTGGTGGGTTCCTTAGAGGCCCTCCGATTCCTGGTTTTTAGAGGTCCCTGTGCTCCTTGCCCCTTAACACCCTCAATATGCACCACTCTGAGAGCAGGTCTAGAAATAGAAAATACAAACACAGCGAATTCCCCCTAATGCTCTGATATGGTTAAATCCAAATCTACCACATATCTAAACTCCCAGACCCTTATGCATGGACCAAATACAACACAAAAACGCTATCACAAATTGTATCACAAGCGTCCTTACTACCCCTATCACAGCTCTCTTCCCTGTATAATGTACCGCATCACTACCAATTTCGGTAGCTCCAATTATCACATGCCTTTGTTGCACAATTTCCACGTTCCACATGCAGTCAGGGCTGGAGAGAACACTTAAAACCAACTGTACTGAGAAACCTACTTCACAATTGTATGTGCATCTAGTCTCAATATCCTTGCCATCTTTAGACAAACTTTGGGCCCGCTGGCAACAAGACATTCCCACCCTAGATAACGATGATTGGGATGATGTGTGGGATTTCCCCTTCCGCTCCCTAGTCTCAATACGGGGTAGATTAGTGCAGTTCAAAATAGTACATAGAGCGTATTACACTCCACATAGACTTCATACTATGAACCCTGCTTGCTCCGCTGAGTGCTGGAGGTGTGGAATCTCTCCAGGTGACTTCTCACACATTTTCTGGAGTTGCCCTAGAATTCGGCAATATTGGAGAGAGGTACTAGATTTGATAAATGGTCGCACTAACCACTCTGCCACAAGTAATGGAGGTTTGTCTTTTGGGATTGATTGAAACACTGGTTCCAACCATAGCAAAACGTACACTAGTGGGGTTGTTGCTTTTTTACGCCCGCAAGAAAATTGCCATGCTATGGAAGAAACCTAGCCCTCCCTCTTTGATGCAATGGAAACGTTTGGTCAATGATGATCCCCCCCTGTATAAGGATACATACATGAATAGGGGTTGCCCAATGAAATGTGAAAAGGTCTGGAGCAAATGGTTAGGCGAACCAGAAATGGCCTAATCAAACTTAGATAAAACCTATTTCATGAATGGAAGTGGGTGGGGTTTCTGCAAATCACCCTTGGGAGGGTTTAAATCCTTTTTGAGGCTGCAAGATGGGAAAGGGATAAATGCACCATCTTGGTGTATATGGATTTAATACACACCTAATGCCCATGAAATGAAGTATGATTAATTGAATTGTAATATTGATGTTTCATAGCACTTGTGTTTTATGTGTTTGTACTGAAAAAAGCATAAAACCTAATTTTAAAAAAAAAATCTGGTTCTAATAACCTGTCACTTGATTCCCATACTCCAAAGATGTAAGGATACCCCCATTTAGGAACCCCTGCCTTGAGTAACAATAGTGAGTACCTCTGGCCCAAAGCCACATCTCCCATAAGAGCAGACTTCATTCTTTCTCCTGCTATAGAAAAATTAGATTCTATTTAAACCTAGTGACACTCCACATTAGGAGAGCATAGTGGTAGCCCTCAGATTTTTGTTTACTTGGTTACAATATCCAGCCACCATTTTTTAAGGGGCTATGTCTGTTACTATAGTAAAAGGCTGGACATGTCTGGTAACCACTTTCCTTGAATGATTGGGGAGATGCCTACATACACTCATGAGTCTAGTACCTGTCACTGACTCATTACTTCTGATTCTCCAATCTTCTGCATGGGAAAAGTGAAGGCTACGATTTGGGGGGGATGCTAGTACAGAGAATATTGCCAGCCCAGTCTTATCACAGCTAAAAGGCTATCCATCTGCCATTGCAAAAGTAAATGGGAGGGTTTTCTGTATGTGGAACCAGATCTATTGTCGAGGAAGCTATGAAATTCTAATGAACTGAGGGAACTTAATGTCCAAACACAAGTGTCAAAGATGGTGTACACACCAGTGATTATCTGAATAGCTAGCTGGGCTTGGCACAGATTTGTGACGTAAAGAAGGAATGGGGACATGACCACAAGCCCTTCTATCGCAAACTGAACTTGATTGAGAAGACCTAAATTTATCTGCTTACTAGATGTCTCATCAACGGCCATACATTTCAGTAAAGTTATATTTTATGTAGGACATTTGGAGGATTTGGCTCCAGAGCTTCTATATCGAAGATGCATTGAGAGTGCTATACTTGTAGTTCCCAAGGCACAAATGACTATTATAGTAACATAGATCCAGTTATGACTGGTTTAGTAAATCTTCCATACAGCACTTTATTTGCATTTTATATAGACCCAAGAAAACTATAGCAGGTCACGAATAAGATTAAGAATTGTTTTCCCATAGCTTATCAATGCATGTTCTCCTTTTTTTTTTGTTTTTTTTTTTTTTTTTTTTACAAACCTGCAGGAAAGGGCTCCTGAAGTAGTTGGGCTAATGAGGGCCCCTTTAACCCTATTTAAAGCCACCTTCATTTTTATCTACCCTGACTTCAATGTATTTTGCAAAAATCCAGAGGTTTTGGCAAAAAGTTTGCTGTTGTACCACAAAATGCCCACTAAAGTTTTCCACATTTTTAGATTGCACAACAATATAGAACTATATGCACCCAATCCTGTCACATTTGTCTCCATTGGCCTACTTCTGGATTTTCTATACTTTAATCAGAAATTGGTCTTTAAAATCCACGTTTTTAGTATCTTGGATCTCACTCCAGACTAGGGTTGCCATGTCATCTCTTTAAACCTGAACACATGAATTACACAGGTTCTCAGGCTTATTTAATGAAGGTAAGGCACCAAGTGGGTATTGCCTTAATAGGCCACAGAACCTGAGTAATATGTTTTCGGGTTTAAAGGGCTCAGGTGGCAACTCTACTCCAGACAATATTTTTAGTTTTGTACTGCTATCAGGCTTTTACTTTCAGCAGCTGTAGATTTGATCCAATTCTGATTTCTTTACAAGGCAGAGACTACAATGAAAACATGTTCTAACTTTTCCTTGCACTACTAAGTACCTTGTCTGTCTGTCCCCATTTGGAGAGATTTTTACATTGATGGGACGTAAAGGGTAATCCCCTCAATAGACAAACCACCTGGTCAAAGAGCTAACCATTCCATAAGATTCAAAATTCTAAAATATTTTGGATAGTGCTGAGCTTTAAGCACATTCCCATGGTGCCCCATGATGTCCAATCCTAGTTAATTGCTCTTCGAAAATAAATAGGATCCCCCCCCTGCAACTAATGTGAATTAAAACCATGTGCAGGTGAACATGACAAAGTCTAAAACTGGCTGTGTGTGTGTTCTCGAACAGATTCATTCACAAGTGAGATGGAGGAATAAATTTGACCAGTCCCTGTCTAGTTTTTGTCCATCTACGGCCAGCTTAAGTATACAAATGTGCCTGGACTCAGCTATTGTGTGTGGTGTGTTTTGGGTTTTTCTTTCAATCAAGCTTTGGATTGTTAAAACATTCAGCATCACAAATGTATGGTATATGCTGAGGCAGACTTGCTTTTGTGTAGACTTTAGCCCTGTAAGGAGACAGTATTTGTAATAGTTCCCTGTTTTACATTTCCATCACCATTGTTACTTAAGCATACAGTATTCATATAATGGGCTTTTCATAGGTCTGGGTGTATTTTCTGTGCAGGTGTAACCTATAGTTAATTAGCTTTTCTTGTGTCAGGTAATGGACCCCTGGAGTTACTAGGACTCTTTAGAAAAAATAGAGGGACTTCAAAGGACAGGGTAAACGAGAACTAATTGGTTGAGGGTGGTGATCACACCTTGAAGAGGGCTGCTTGCTTACAACTATACCTATTTGTGCAACTCTAGTCAAAACAGTGTGGGGTTTTTTTGCTTACAAAAAAAAAATAACATTTCTCTAACAGTACCTTCATTTTAACTCTGACTTTAACTGCAAATATTCCCAGTTCATATGTTGGTGTGGTCAAAGATGTGGCCTATAGGGATGTGTGTGTGTGTGTGGGTTTTTTTTTCTTGTTGCTGCATGTTTTATAATTTTAAGGGCTTCACATGTAGTCAGGTGGTAAAATCCCATGGTTGAGCCTCAGTTTTACTGCCCTTCATACTTGCCCTTTTTAGCTATAAAGGCAGCAGCTGGGGGGTATACACATGCCCCTGTCATGACTGATAAAACTATTCGGTGAGGGGGTGAATGGGGCTGTGCTGCAACTGCACCACTTGCACATAGTTGCAGGGCTGTGGTCTGGCTTTTAGGGGGTTAAAACAAAGTGAGGCAGTGACATCTGTGCAGAAACCTTAGAAGTATCACACTGCCTATATCACAAAGTTTTCCTGATGTTGCAAATGCAGTATTACCAGTGTCGACTGGTGCACAAATTTTTTTGGGGTGCAAACTGAAAAATGCTGATACAAAATCATATGCAGCCTCTTGTGCCCCATCAATTGCAGCCACCATGCACCCCCTACTCGCTGTCTGCCCAGCACTTGCCCCATGGTGGTGGTGGGTCAGGTGGCAAGCTGTTGGACGTAGCACTGTGCTGGATGCAGGACTCCTCCGTGCATGTCTTCTTACTGTTCTGCATGGCGGCCAATGGGATTGCCTTTACCTTCAGCCAATCGGGTGCCTGGTATTACATCCAGGCCTCCTGATTGGCTGAGAGGAGGTTCTGTGTTGGCAAAGCAAATATTAATTTGCTTTGCTAACACACCTGGGTGCACTGCAAGCGCAATGGTTTGTGCTTGCAGTGTACTTTTTTTTTTTTTTTTGAAGCCTATTAGTCTCTATGGCTCTAATCAGGTGCTTCAAAAACACCCCACTGTAATTCAGGCACCTCGTGCCCGAAAGGGGGCTGGATGCCTGAATGGGGGTGGCTACAGCAGCTGTGGATAGATTCATGCAATCTATCCTTGGTACACAGAGGGGGTGACTAGAGAGGGGTTGCTTTTGTGAATGTCCCCCAGGTGGGGGAATGACATTGTCACTCTTCTGCCAGGACTTGTGTACCTGGTACAGAATCTCTTCTTCGACAGCTTCTTTCCAGGGAAAGTTTCCAGTTAGAGCAACAAAGAGGAACTGCAAAATCCCTGGAATCACACTCGGAGTAAGCCAAATGCTTTTTCTTCATGGCACACAGTTCTGGTGACATTGAAGGGGCAATGCTGCCAATAGCTCCAGCTAGGCCAGGATTGCTGGCAGTTATTTACAATTTACACTTTCCTTGAGGTAGCATACACCTCCTGGAGTGCACATATTTGTAACCCAGCAGATTTTTTTTTATTAAAGTCAGTAGTGGTAACCTATTCCTAACCTTGGTAAAGAGGTTTTGTCCAGAGATATGAAGCCTGCCACCATGTCAAAGTAGGTTCTTCTGAGCAGGTCTCAAAATATGACGACAAAAAAAAGTTGGAAATTTAAACTTTCATTTTATCATAAATATGGGGTCATAACGTTATCTTTTTGGCCAAAATCAAACGCATGGAAAGAGCCATGCTAATATTTAAAACGACATTGTTTGGGGCAGATACACTGCAGCCTGTGCCTCCACACAGGGGTCCTATAAGACAATGGGCCCATCAGGGCCATGTAGATTTCTAATGGCTGCTCTTAAGCCTTACCCCCTTATGTAGATGGACAGAACCCCAATAATTTTTAATAGGGGGTAAATTTTTCATTATATTGTAACCTGATCCAATCAAAATCAAACCCATTCAGATTCATAATGTGCATTTTTTTTTTTTATATGCCACTTCATTTTAAACTACAATGTAAATGATTTACTATTGCTGGGTACTCAGCCTGTAACAACTACATAAAAAAAAAAGCTGGATAAGAATACCATCTCTGCATTAAGAACACTTTGATCCAGTTTTAATACTTGTGTGTATATACCTGTTTCTGCTATACCTCCCCCTTCCTGTCAAGTACTTAATTTCTAATTTTCTACACTTCTAAAGTTTCCAAAATGAGAAACTTAAATGTGATTTGTTCAGATAATTTAATACTTTGATCCCAAGCAAAATATGCAATAACTTTCATTTTTATGTTTTTTTTATGCACGCAAGTTCATAGCAGTCAAGGAGAAAACAAGCTAAACGTGAATGGTTAAACTTGGCCCAAAACTTCCTTAAGCAGAATATTTCCTATTGAAGCATACAAATACAGCCGCCTTCAATAAAGAACGCTTATCCTTCTGTGCTAATTCTTAAAGGGGCATATTTAGCAGTTAATGTGACATTGCCTAGGCAGGTAAATCTGTTACTTTAATTCAGAACACATGTACCAGAAAATCCATGGCTGCAGTAATTTAAAAATATATAGATTTACTGCTTTTTATAATTTTGCCCTAAAAGTAACACCCCCCCCTTTTTTTTTTTTTTTTTTTTTCTTCACCTGGTGATCCTGTCAAGAATGCATCCTGTCCTAGAGTGACAACTCACTTGCGTAGCAGCAGCACTGTCGCCATAGGACATGAATGCAAGCTGTGGTTGTTGGTGTACCATTTTTGTAGCCTGTGATGGACTGGTTATGTTGTACCATAAGGTTGGCATAACCTACATGGAGCAACAAAATAAAAATCCACTCTGCTTTTATACATCTTCTTATACCACCAATAAGAATGGGGTTTTTATAGGCTTATAGCCGGTGATATGAACTAGAAAAGTGAGGAGATTAGTTGTCTGCACAATGATCAGCAGAACAAATCTTTTTTTTTTAAGCTTTACTGTATGCATTATGTCTTTTTACTTTTGGTCTTCGTTTGTGCAGAAACCTTAAGTGTAAGAATGTCTAATTTGCAAGCATTTTTTTTACCTCACTATATTGGATGCCAAATGTGGTATTCTGAAATATAACATTTGGAACCTTAAATTGCATATACATTTTCACAGGTTATCAGTCTTTAAAGAGACCCAGTCATAAGCCCATTCACTTCAACAATATTCCATAAGATTATGTGCGTTTAATGTATTTTATGCATGCTTACATGTAAAATGCTTCCTTGTGGATATCTAAAAACCAGAGAATAATCCTATAGTATTCCTCTTTGCTCCTCCCCTGGCAGCTGCATACATGGCCATGTAGGGGGGTGAGGGTTGGCGCAAGAGAAGCTGGGGCAGCACAGGGTAATTGGACACACCCAGAAGAGCAGAGGGCTGTGATCAAAGTGGAAGAAAAGTTGCGGTAGACAATTGATTCTCCCTGCAGTAGTTTAATTTTTCTAGCATGATGCAAGTGAATAAGTATGTGTGTGATCAGAACAAGTAAGCATTTTAAATGTGTGACAGTTGGCAAAACCTGCCAGTAATTCTAATCCTCTGCACAAAAGTGGTGTGTGTGGTTTTTTATTTTTTTTATTTTTTTTTGCGGTCGTTTGGCTTTATCCACGGAAAGCATTACTCAATATTTGCATAACGCCAGTAAAGCTCTGAAAATGTTGGCAAATGTAATGACTTCAATTGCAACATCCAATCAGAAACCAAAACTCTACTGATCCATAGAGCACACGGGGTACCAGACTCAAGCTTTTGGGCACTAAATGCCAAAGGTGATATTTCCAGAAGACTAGTTAAGAGATTCTAAGGAATTTCAACTTCTGAACCCAAAGTTTCATTTTATGAAATCACAATTAGGCCAGGGTCACATGGGTCCATTTCTGGATACAGTGCATTGAGTTTCTGCTCCTGTATGATCACAAAATGAACCTTTTCAAGGTTGTCTTCCCCTTCTATTGTAAATTTCTGGTCCTGTATGATTATACATTCAAATTCTCTAGTGTCATCGCCACCTTGCTCTGTGGGTTCCTGATCCTGTATGATAAATTCAATTTCTTCAGTGCCACCTTCCGCCTCGGTCACTACCTCCTGGTAGAATTCTTCAATTCTCCAAGTATAGGGAGTACAGCTTGGGATGGAAAGAACAGAGGGTCGAGAGATTGGATCCTGAGAAAAGAATTTTGTTAAATCATCAGGGCTTCTTTTGTGAACTTCCCCCAGAGAGCTGGTGGAGGAAAGATTGTCACACTTCTGCCAGAACTTGTAGACCTGGTACAGAATATTCTTCGCCATAGCTTCTTTCCAGGGAAAGTTTCCTGTTAGAGCAATGAAGAGAAGAACTGCAAAAGCCCAGGAATCTACACTTGGAGTTATGACCAAGTACTGATTTTTTTTTTTTTTTTTTTTTTTTCTTCAAAGCATACAGCTCTGGTGACATAGGGGATGATGTGGGACGTTTAAGTAACAATGGTCTCAGGCCGAAGTCACACAACTTGATTGACATGCCTTGTCCATGAGCAGGACATTGTCTGGCTTAAGGTCTTGGTGCACTAATCCTCTGCTGTGCATAAAATCCAGAGCCCAGGCCAGCTGCATTTACCATTTCTTCAGGCATTCCTACCTGAAAAAGTAAGATACTTTTTTGAGACCCTTCAAAATCACATGGAGCGTAAACCTAGTTAATGTTAATTGCCTTTTAATTGTTCTGCAAGAATTTGCTATGTTGACATGCAACTTTCATGAAGGGGTCAGTTCACACAACTGAGGTGTGCATGGGTTGAATGGCCTAAAAGCAATCTGCATGAACTTTTTCCTACTTGTTCGGCTGTCACGTTTCATGCAATAAATCATATTTGGGGATAAGTAATGCAGTTTTAAGTTTAAAACCTGGGCAAGACATTCATGTTCTTGCAAAAGACTGTAATAGATGGAAACGGGGAAGTTCTGAACATTTTCTCAAATTCCACTTTTGTATGACTTATTGGTCATTGTAGCTTTAGCTAGGTTCAAATGTCATTTTTATCTACTAAAATTTAAGCCTATTCATATGCAATTGTCAGTCTTCCCTAATTCTGGGCTGAGCTAGTTGATGTGACACTTTCACAGTAACCTCCTGATTGTTAGACCCTCTTGAAGTTAAAGATGGGGGTAATTTAATTATAATTTAGAGTAGAACACTGGAGTTTACAGTGACAATAAGAACGTTTTTCTTCCTGTAGAAGTTTGTAACCCTATCAATTGATTTCAGCAGCAATATTTTATTTTTTTTTGGTCTCCAGTTTAAAAGACCCACTAAACCAGTGGTTCTCAACTCCAGTCCTCAGGACCCACCAACAGGCCAGGTTTGCAAGATAGCTGAAATACATCACAGGTGATATCACTTGCTGCTCAGTGATTGCAGTATTCTAGTCTGCAACTCCCCAAGGTAAAACTTAAAACCTGACCTGTTGGTGGGTCCCGAGGACTGGAGTTGAGAACCACTGCACTAAACCAAATATATAATTGGCTCACCTGAGGCTCAATGAGGTCATGTAGGTTTCCAGCTATAGCCAGCTCCTGGGTCGTGAGATAATGGTCCAGGGTTTCAATGAAGATTGGATAGGTGGTTATAATGCCTTGGTGGTTTGACAGATGGGCATGGAGAGTTCCTTTAGAAATTCTTTCTGCTTGATCCTGTCCTTCCTCCCTAATTTCACAGCCATTGGTTTACCTTAACACAAATGACCCACATTAACAATTGGGTCATAAACCGGACTCGACGGAACATCATATAAATGTTTTTTTGCTGTCCATAGTGAATGCTTTCCTGCTCAACTCTACCGTACTATGCTACAAATGAGAAGGAGAATTTTATTTATTTATTTTTTTGCTCTTTGGGCAGGGGGCTAAAATAAGTGATCAGTTTTTATGTTCCAGTTTGTATTCTTCAACGTTCAAACCAGCCCCGTATCACTGAAAACTTCAAGATTGCTGGTTACTCTGGGTAATCCAAGTCCAATAAATTATCATTCCCTATTGAGTCTAGTGTCTTGGTCCATTTTTATTTGGATTTTTTTCATTTGAAAGCTTATAAACGGATGTTCTAGGTCACTCAAATGTTCAATGAAGACAGGTTTACTATATGGTGGTGCATCTATAAATATGCAAAACAAGCTGAACTTTCTACTTATGCCCTGTACACACAAGCGGACTTTTCGACCGGACTGGTCCGACAGACCGAGTCCAGTGGACACTTCGACCGTGTGTGGGCTTCAGTGGACGGTTTCTGTCAAATCTGACAGACTTTTTAGATTTCAAATCTTTACATCGGAACTCTGCCGGACCCAGTTCCTATCGAAATCCACTCGTCTGTATGCTAATCTGACAGACGAAAACCAACGCTAGGGCAGCTACTGGCTATGAACTTCCTTATTTTAGTCCGGTCATCGCGTACGAATCTGTCAGACTTTGGTGTGATCGTGTGTAGGCAAGTCCATTCAGAAGTCTGTCGGACCTTTGCCGAAAATTCCACCCGTGTGTACAGGGCATTAGAAAGCTTAGCATGGCAAGCCTTCTTGGAAGCTAGTTTACATACGCCATGTCCTTGTCTAAAAGGCCAAGCAAAAGAAGGTTTCCTATCACTAGCTGACTGCAAGTGGTTAATCTAAAATGCTAAAATAAGTTTTGTATCAGGTAAACCATTAAATTTGAGAACTGAACATTATAAGAAATTTTAAACCTAACATTTTTCCTATTTATGAAAAGTTCTAATTTTTTGCTTTTTTTACATACCTGTGTTCTTGTCCTGGATGAGTAGGACTTAACCAAAAGTACCTTGACCCAGCCTCTTGATAACTTGCTATTGATCAGGGATTTCCTCAGTGTAAACAGTTGTGAAGATAGGTTCCATTGTAGGGTGCAGGAGGGTGGTGGTTGTCCTCTACCTTTTTTTTTGAAAACACATTTTCAAATGTCAATGAAATTGAAAAAAACTTTAAAATATGGCCATCTGAGTTTTATTGAAGCTGGGTCTGATCAGCCCTAAATGAAAATTCTTAAACCCTTTTTATGCTATACCATGGTAAAAAAGAATGGGGGTCACTAATGAGCTTTCTCAGCTTGCTGTGGGTAATGGGACCAGTTATCGGCTCCTTTCTTTATCTTATTTTTATAAAGCTTAGAAATTGAAAATATAAAAGCTGGCTGCTCTGTAGCTGAGACAAGCAGAGACCAACTTTGGCTGTTCTCCAGGAGACAAAACTGACAAACTGCTTTAAATTTTCCAAGATATATGCTGACTGCAAGCGCATGTTCCCATGTACTGTAATTGTAAGGGATGCTATATGTAGCAACTTGTTTAGAGCAGGGAAATGCTCCCAACTTTTACATCCTACAGCCCTAGGTGCCCGTGTCACGTAACTAGTCCCAGTATTGCAGCAAGTTAAAAACAGCAGTGGGTAAGTTGCAGAAAATTACATTTCTAGGGATGTTTACTTCCAACAGTATCCAAATCCAATATGTATAAAACCATGTTCTGCATTGTCCATTTTGAGAGATCAAAGATGGCTGCAGACTCACTATATAACTAATTTATATTAACCTTAAATAGTCCACTCCATGCCCTTGCTGGGATAATGGAACATAATTGGTTGCTATAGGTAACCTGAATTTTACTTTGACAAATTAGGTATAGCAATAAAAATACATTTTGTGGAGGTCTGATTGCTATAATTTTTTTAGTTTGGTTGAGAAGAGGGCACAGCACCTTATAAACCATAGTCAAATGTTTCTTTGGGGCTAAACACATTAACCCATGATGGCAATCTTGGTATATGCCCAAATCAAGCATTCCACATGCTTGGACTTAGAGTGTTTGAAAGGGTATCTGAGTACTATGACTAAAGTCTGCCATCCACTCCTGAATATGCTAGTAAAGCCTGGTAACCCATTGCCTTCCATAGTTTGAGGCAGAACACATATGCATATCAAGAGTTCAGACTTTACGTTGGCTTTCTGCATGCTTGTTCAGGGGTCAGTGGCCAGGAAATGCAAATTTAGTACAGGTTTCAATTTTCAATTGTAATTGTTGGGTTGGTTGATTTAAAATGGAGACTTTTTATTTAATTTTTTTTTTTTTTTCTCAGAGAAACCAGTTTGTGGCTCTTTATCAGGATTGAAGAGAACATCTTTGGCTGAAATTGGCTGAGATAGCTGTACTTTGGCTTTATAGCAAATGTAAATGCAATTAAAACCCTTAATTTTTGTGTATTTCAACTCCCTATCAGGTATTTCTGTCTGCATCCTGCAGGGGATAGTCAACCTTTGGTTTGTCTTAAGTATCCCTTTCATGGGGGGGAAAGAAAGCATCTCTCCTATTGGGGGCTAGCTCCAACATATGAACTGGTAATACTTTCACTTGCAGCGCTCCATGTTGAGGGTTATGATCTCTGCTCAAACCTTATTAAAAATGGTGATGGTAATAAGTGAATCTAAAACAGTTTTTCAATTTAAAAATAAAATCCTGGTTCTATAACCTGTCGCATGATTCCCATACTCAAAAGATGTAAAGATACCCCCTGCCTTAAGTGGCAATAGTGAGTATTTATGACCCAAAGCCATATCTCCCATAAGAGCAGAATGTAATCCTTTCCCCGCTATAGAAATATGAGATGCAACTAAACCTAGTCACAATCTACATTGGGGGAGCATAGTGGTAGCCCTCGGATTTTTGTTCACTTAGTTCCAATATTCTGACACCATTATTTTTTGGGGCGATGTCTGTTACTTTAGTAAAAGGCTGGACATGGATGGTAACCACTTTCCTTGAATGATTGGGGAGATGCCTACATATGTTCATAACAGTCTCTAGTACCTGTCAATGACCCATTACTTCTGATTCTCAAATCTTCTACAGGGAGGAAGAAAGTGAAGGCTAAGGTGGTTTTTTTTTTTTTTTTTATTTGGGGGGGTGTTGAGCAATGCTAGTACAGAGAATATTGCCAACCCAGTCTTATCACAGCTAAAAGGCTATCTGCCATTACAAAAGTAAATGATGGAGGGTTTTCTGTATGTGAAAACAGATCCATTGTTGAAGCTGTGAAATTCTAATTAACTGAGGGAATCTAACAATGTCTAAACACAAGTGTCAAAGATGGTGTACACACCAGTGATTTTCTGAATAGCTAGCTGGGCTTGGCACAGATTTGTGACGTAAAGGAATGGGGGACATGACCACTATACTTTGTAGTTCCCAAAGCACAAATGACTATTATAGTAAATCTGGTTTAGTAAATATTCCATACAGCACTTTGCATTATATAGACCCAAGAAAACTGTAGAAGGTCACGAATAAGATTAAGAATTCTGTTTTTCCCCATAGCTTATCAATGCATGTTCTGATTTTTATTTGTGTGTTCCCACTTAATGTTTAACTTTTTTTTTTTTTTTTTTTTTTTTTTTTTTATAGAAGGACAAACCTGCAGGAAAGGGCTCCTGAAGTAGTTCAGCTAATGAGGGCCCCTTTAACCATATTTAAAGCCACCTTCATTTTTATCTACCCTCTGACTTCAATGCATTTTGCAAAAATCTAGAGATTTTTGGCAAAATTTGTGAAGCAATTTAATTATCTGGTCATTTGTTTTACCACACTGCCCACTAAAAGGTTTTCCACATTTTTTTGATTACACATTATAGAACTATATGCACCTAATCCTGTCACATTTGTCTCCATTGGCCTACTTCTGGATTTTCTATACTTTAATCAGAAATCAGTCTTTTAAAATCTGTTTTTAGTATCTTGGATCTCACTCCAGACTAGGGTTGCCATGTCTCTCCTTTAAACCTGAACACATATGAATTACACAGGTTCTGAGGTGTCGTACCTTTTTAACTGGGGCCCTAGGCTTCATTTTCTGCCCATATGAAGCTTTCTACTTCCTCCTCTGTACACTCTGGGGAGTATTTTTAAGCTTAGCCGGTGACCTGTATTCTGTCAGTCTCATTGTGACTTATCTGTGTCCCCTGGAAATATGAATATTTCTGTCTTTCCATTTCCAATTCCTCTAAGTTACTTTGGCTCATGGATTCATAGGCTAACAGACGTTTATTTTAATATCCGTTCCTCCTTTGCTCTCTGCTTGGAATTGTCTCAATTTCTACTTTAATCTCCATCTTCAGCAGCAGCAGAGTTTGCTTCAATGGGGCCTTTTTTTCTCCATTGGTAATGTTCTATTTCTTTACATTTTTTTTGAGTTTTCTCTTGCAGTTTTTTCAATGGGTGTTGGGATTCTTCATATAAGGCCTGAGCATTTTGCATCTGGCCCGCTAACTCTTCCTGACCTTCTAGATTGTCTGAGTCTACTCTAAGCCTCTTGGATCTCGATTGACAGGGATTCGTCTTCTTTTTTTTTTTTTTTTTTTTTTTTTTTTGAAGGTGGTGTGGGTTTCCAGCAATTTAAGGCTGGCATTTGTTTGGGAATTTCATTACACAAAAACCACAAGATCGGCCAAGACTCCATAATGAGGTGTGTGTGTTGCGCCAGCAAAAGCCATAATCGGTTGGTAAACCCAGCCATCTTCAATAAAAAAAATTATCACTTAACCTCTGGGCCTGTTTCTCCTTTTGATAAACTTCTCTAAATTGCCTCCTAGGTCTAATCTCTTACGAATGTATTCAGTTATACCATAGTCCAGGACTCCACTCAAGTTTTCCTGAGGCTCAGTAGTCTCATGTTTGAGGTAGCTACAGCTGGGGCGCTATTATCACCCCGGATGTTTCTAGATGTGTTTGATTTATTATCACTTCTTGCCATGTTACTATACAACAGATATCCTTCATAACATATATGCAAATACAATCACCAGTATGTTCTGTAATGTGGTAAGATTCCCTCTTACAAAATATCTCAGTAGTGCCTCCAATTCTATGTTGAGGGGTAAGGAATCTTAATGCATATGGGGAATTTGAATTGCATAAAATTTTTGTGTTTTGTGCAGTGCCTCCAACTTTACGGTAAAAATGTGAACTTTGTTCAGTCAATCAGTAACATACCACAATTTTCTGAGTTTGTTAATCTATGGGGAATTAACAACGTATAAATATATCCCAATACAATAAATTTTTATTCATTTGCAAGTATAATTATACAATTTCATACAGAACTGGAATTTCTGGTGATATTTCATACACCCTACCAAAGACCAACACTGCAGAACAATTTTCCTTAATATTTGACAGATTACCCAAGGGTAGCCCAAATGACTGTTAAAAAAAAAAAAAAAAAATGCGGTAATTGCACCTTAAGTTCAAAAACACTCTTGTTGCTCAGAACAATCCTCCTGAATTTCTCTGGCCAGAAGGAATACAAAGTATGTCTAGCGGCATCAACAAATCTTCTCAATTTGAAGAAAATATTAATTTAACAGAGCTACCAGATTGAATAAGGCGATAAATAATTTCCCTGGGACCACAGTAGCCAAATTTGCTGTCACATATTTATGTAATCATATTTAAGGAATAATGTTTATGCATTTTGCAGTTTGAAACGTGCAAAATATTTCTGTTCCTTGCAAAAGAGAACAGGGCTGTAATGGCTAGAAACTGGAAAGTTCTGCAAATTAGCTCAAACTCCACTATTGGCTGCTACCCATTAAAGCCAGCCATACTGTTCAAATCTCACCAGATTCAGCAGCTTGAGTGCTCAATCAGCTTGGGTACAACTAGCCTGCCAGATTTACATATGGTTTTTGCAAGCAGCCACTAGCAATTAATGTCTTCTCCTAGCAGGGATTTCCCTGTCAATACTGCCTGATTGGGGGGGGTGGAGGAGAAAAAGAGAAATTGAGTGGTTGCAGGAAAAATTCACACAATTTATGGGCAGCCTAAATTTTTTTTTTTTTTTTTTTTTTCGATCACTAAAACTGATTACATTTTGTATGAATAGGCTTTAATCTGCTTCTCTTGTTCTGGGTTGGACCAGTTGCAGCGCACTTTTCACAAAAGCTTCAATACGTATCTTCTAAATATCGATGTTAAAGATGGAATTTTTTTCCTTTTTCCCAAATGGACACATTGGGGTTGATTTTACTAAAACTAGAGTGGAAACTATCAATCTGCTCCTAACTTAAGCTTGTTAAGGTTTGACAAAACTGCAGAGGTACTCTCTCCAGTTTTAGTAAATCAACCCCATTGAGAACAAAATTGGAGTTTTTTAGCATTTAGTTCTAATAAAAATTAAAAAAAAATCCATTGTCTTTACAGTTTTCATTTGTCTATTTTCCTGTCTCCCAGTTTTAAATCGGTAGTAAACTTGAACAAAGAATCTGGGCCCCCCCCCCCAGGTTTATGCCATATTGTCAGTTTGCGCCACATACCAGCACATTATAACAAACTTACCTTAGAAGCGAAGCCCTCCAGCAGTGCGCTGCAGAGACTTCCATCACCCGGTCTTTCTTCCAGGTTTACATGCTCTGGTCGCTTGAATTGCCGATTGTGAATATCTCAAATGGTGCAAATTTAGGAGATATTCATTGTTCCTACAGATAAGCAGGATTGTAAATGTATTTGTAGGTACAAGTGCGCTCACAGGGTTAACTACCACTTTGTACATTTTGGTTCAGTGGACTTGATTAAAGAGATCCACCAAATACAAGGGGGCTGGAGGTTGCCAATCCCAAATACAATATATAAAGGAGCAAATGTCCCCCAGATAGATAATAGGACTTTTCAGGCAACAAGAAAAAAAGGGGGGTCTAAGTAAACACATAAAGTTACATTTTATTGATGTATAAAACAATATATAAAATTATTCAGGTGCAGACACTACCAAAAATATAATGTATGTTAAACAAGTATTATACAAAATCTGTATCGTTCATGCGTGGTAAACATTCAGCCTGACGCGTTTCAGGACATTTGGGGGCGTTCAGGATGAGGCAGAGTTACCATAGCATATTCTAGACCACATAGTTGCTAAAGATTCTCTAAGATGTGTCTGCAGTAAACTTTTATTGAATAGTGGTCAAATGTATGTTGGGCATAAATGCCATGTTCCCTTTAAAGTACAATCATTTTAAAAAGCCAGCAATATTGGTGCACAGAAATCCATTTTAATAATCCACTGACCGTGTTCATCTATTTGCATGAAGGCAATGAAACCCTGAGTGTGTAGGCAAATGTTTAATTTCCATGGCATAAACCAATCAGAACCTGAAACGGTACGCCTGATATCTGAAGAGCACTTGTGTCGCAGGCTCATCCATTGGCATTTGTCACCCAGAATCTTTTATATGCCTCTCCAGCAGACACATTTAGGGTATGAAGGATTTTCAATTTCTGAATCTCAACCCAAAGTTCTATTTTTGGATGTTACTATTAGGACAGGGTCCTGTATGATTTCTTAAGTGCCTTCCTCTGGGGGTTGATTTTTATAAAAACTGGAGTGCAGCTGTGCATGGTAGCCAGTGAGCTTCTAACATCGGCTTGTTCAATTAGACTTTGACTATAAGCCCCCATTCACACCAGTGTGACATGCAATTTATAAATTTACACCTAAAGTCGCATCCAATGTATTTCCATGGCACTGTCTTTAGTCTTGTGATTTGAAAAATAGATTTTTTTTTTTTTTTTGCAGTTTCATGTGACTTGCATTGACATCTGTGCATGAAATAACAGATGTCAACAAGCTGCAGATAAAATCCGCACAATTTCAAATCCTCTGGTCTGCTAGAGTAGTGCGATTTCAAAGCTGCATTCGATGTGAACAGGGAGGGGCTAAAACCTGGAAGCTGATTTGTTTCTATGCAGTGTTGCACTAGATTTTGCACTCTGTGGTTTTGGTAAATCGACCCCTGTCACTTCCTCCTCCCATAGAATTTTTAAATTCTCCAAATATGGAGTGTGACAAATGCAGGTATCAGATCCCTGCCCTCCTTGCTAACTTGCAACGAAGGACCAGCCAACCTCACACCACACTGTCGCTTACATAACAATTCCACTCAGCTGCGCCCAGCACAAAGATTTTCCAGCTTGCAGGACCACAATCTAGGTGCCAGCAGCCTGAGAGTGATTGTCACTGGGCTAATTGCGCAATTGACCCTTTAACTGCCACACCATTTTTAAAAGACCAAGCCGGGGGAGACTTGTAATTTTAGCAATTATAATTTTAGAATAAGCGTCTGCAACACCCACTGCCACCACAAAAGTCTACTCGGAGGCTTTACTCTACAACACTAGCGCTCTTTAAGGGGCAGGTTTGTTTTATAACTTGCATTAAGAGCTTTAGAGACCAGGTTAACACTTTTTTCAACCTAAGGAACATATGAAAAGGTCAAAGTTGGTGCAAATAAAACATTTAAAGAAAAAATGTTTTCAAAGAGACCAAGACAATCTACAGCCACCAAGAAATAAGGTAGAATTGGGGAAGAAGAATACTTGCAATTAATGTCAAAGGGCTGATGAGAGTTCGATCAATGAGTTGGGTAATCGGTTCTCAAACTTGGCAGATGTTCCTCCTTGGATGGTAAAAGGAGAACTGACCATTGTCTTGGCTTTTTTTTTTTGTCAGATCAAAGGGGTGTTGACAGCGACACCCCTCTAGTTTAGGGGATGGTTGCTGGGAGGTGTCTACACTCATGACTATGTCCCAGGTACTTTGTGATTCATATTCATATCTCTACATCCTATAGTGTTTAGACTGCAAACATCCATATTGTTCAGCATGCGATTTCATTCAAAACAGATATAAACATGCCATGTCTCCAATGTCTAGTTTACCTAGGAGAAATAAGGGGTACCAGTGGTTTCCCATATGACCTGACATAGGGGTGTCTGGACTTGAAACCTTACAAGTTATCTGAGGAAACTAAATATGTTCATATTATGGCTGTGCTATTACTTTGGAAGTTATGAAACATGCTGAAATGTCATACTTATTCCACTGTTTAAGCTTTGTGCACTAAAGTATTTATGGACCGGTATCTGCTGGTTCTCTGAATTGAGTGACAGTTTTAGGATAGGCCTGGACATCCTGCCAGGCCGACATTAGCTGTTATTACATACCTAGCCTGATTCTGCTTTCTCGGAGAACTGATCCTTATTAAAGTATAAAATTATGAATTCCTGAACACTAGGGAGGAGGGAGTTCAGATTTTTACTGTATTGTTAAACTGTTAGCCAAGCTGTCATGGCTGCCCTAAGGTTCTCAATGGCCCCTAGCTACAGCTTGTATGTCCAGTTCGTGATATCGTTGCACCTCCCCCCCCCCCTTAGGTGGTTGCATGGGTGGGAACTACAATTTCCCTCCTGATGCAACCGACTCCTGCGAGCTCGGCTTGTTGTGACAGCCCATCAGCATTATATGTGAGTGGATAATTGCGCTAATATTAACCTCTCATGTGCATACCTAGGTGCAATACCTATGTGTGTGAAAAAACCACACAAAGGACAATTTATAAGATTGAGAAGGAATTGTACCGAAAAAGCACTTTTTTAGAGCAGGCTGAGTATGTTGGGGATAAGTTTATCCAAAAAGGTTATAACTAACACTTCATAGACGAGAAAATTAAGGAGGTGTCGGAAATTAATAGGGATGAATTGGTTAAAGATAGGATAAAAATCTATACAGTGGCAAGATGTTCCAATGATTATGGATTTCAACATTCAACACCGGCAGAACGGATTTCTATTGAGGTAAATGTAAATACAACATTTGCCCGGTGGGGGGAGTTTCCCCAGTATACGGATTTTATGTATTTGCTACCATTGGTTTTATTTTAGATTGTCATAGGATTTTATATTATAGATATTCTATTTTTAATTTTCACACATGTTGTAATGTCTGATATGTATTGGAGAAGTTAGCATGCTGTATCAGGATAGATGGAACGAGCGTTTGGTTACTAAGGAGACAGCGCTAATGAAATGACGCATTGACTCCCAGGGTAACCATGGCCACAAACACACTATAAATGCGGAGCAGGCTTGTGACAGAGGCACCCTTGATAAAGTCACGTGTCGGTGACGCAACGCGTCGGGAGGAGGTGCCTGTGACACTGCTAGTAACAGTTGTGTGTGAGCATTGGCGGCGTACAAAAAGCCCGTGATACAGAGCTATATGCAGCTGATCATTACAATCCATATGCGATCTTTTCAAGCAGGGGATATGTGTACAACTTGGTATCCTTGCATTGTTCAGCTGCATAAAGTCTCTCTTTATATTTCATATGGCATGAGTAAGCGGAGAATCAGTGTAAACCTTACTGGGAACGGAGAGGTGAAAAGTGACATTGAACTCGCTACCACTATCATCATTGGAGTTATAATCTTATTTGGCACTCCACTCGTCTTATTTGTTATCCAAGCATGTTTTACTGACTTTTTCTATGTTCCAATGCACTGAACTTAATTTAGAACGTACCCACGGAATATTGATTTTATGTATTGAATTTTGATTTTTTTAATATATTTTGGTGATTATTTATATTTCATCTGAATATTTATTACTGATGCACGATATATTTTTGTATGCTCTATGCAATAATTATCAGCACTGAATGCACTTGGGTTTTTATGCATTTTTAGGTTTCAATTGCTTTAAATACACCTTTGGGGATGCACATATGATTTATGCAGGTTTTGGCTTTTTAGGATTAGAGTGGTATCATACTTAGAAATTTATGTTTTTATAGTGTATGTTTTTATGTTCATTTGTGTGTTTTTGTTTTTTTTTTGTTTTTTTTTTTTTTTTTTTTCACACATAGGTATTGCACCTAGGTATGCACATGAGAGGTTAATATTAGCGCAATTATCCACTCGCATAATTTAGCACTATCATTTATTAATTGCAGCTATATTAGGTTATCTCTCAGCATCAGATTTTTTGGTTATTTATTCACGTCAGCACTTAAGCACCCCCCTTTTTTATTCAGCCCATCAGCATTGCCATGGGTGCTGCCTTTGTTATGCTCGATGGTAAAATCGTATTGCCGCAGAATTAAGCGTCACCGAAGTAGTTTGCCATTCTCCCCAGCAACACATTTTAGCCAGCTCAAGGGATTGTGATCTGAAGTGCCGTCCATACAAGTACTTCGTTTAACTTCTGGAGAGCCCACAATCGCAAGACACTCCTTTTCGTTTGTGGCATATGCTACTTCGCGGGGAAGCGGCTTCCGGCTCAGGTAGAGGATGGGATGCTCCTCTCAGCTTCATCCACCTGGCTCAGGACTGCACCCAATCCACAGGCAGAGGCATCTGTCTGCACTATGAAACGGGTGAAGTCTGGAGCCTGTAGCACAGGGGCGCTGGCCAGCGCCTCCAAGGCCTGAAATGCCTGTTCATATTCTGGTGTCCAAGACACCACTTTGGGCAGATTCTTTTTGGTTAGGTCCATCAGAGGTTTGGCCAGGTTACTATAGCTGCATACAAACTAACTATAGTAGCCAGCGGTCCCCAAGAAAGACATAATATGCTTTTTGGTTTGGGTGGTAGGCCAGGCCAGGATGGCCTCAACTGTCCGTCTCGGGTTTCAGGGTGCCTCCTCCTTCCTGGTGTCCCAAGTACTGCACATCAGTCATGCCAATCTGACACTTACTGGGTTTGAAGGTCAGATTGGCAGCTGTCAGTTGGTTCAGGACCTGTAACAGGCGCACCAGGTGTTCTTCCTAGGTAGGGCTGAAAACAGCATTGTCATCCAGGTAGGCTACATCAAAGGTTTCCAGCCCCTCCAGTAAGACATTCATGACTCTGGAAGGTAGCTGAGGCATTCTTCATCCCAAACGGCATGACTGTGAATTTGAATAAGCCAAATGGGGTAATGAAGGCCAACTTTTCCCGAGTCTCAGGGGCGAGAGGAATTTTCCAGTACACCCTGCTCAGATCCATGATTGTGATAGGCTGGCGGCTGCCCGCTATATCTAATAACTCCTCAATCCGGGGCATGAGGTAGGCATCTGCAATGGTGATGGCATTCAGCTTCTAGTAGTCCACACAGAACCTGGTCGTCTGCTCCTTTTTGGGGACCAAGACTACTGGGGACGCCCAGGCACTGTGGGACTTCTGAATCGCCCCCAGCTGCAGCATTTTCTCCACCTCCCTCTTCATGTTGGTCAGCACCTCCAGGGAGATGTGATAGGCCGACTGCTTAATGGGAGGATGTGCCCTGGTGTCCACCTAGATATGTCCTTTCTAGGTTTTCTCGTAAACCTGCTACCATGTACTGCCAGCACTCTCTTCAGCCCAGGTACCTGGGTAGGGGTCAGATTGGAGTTTATCATGAGTTCTGAGTCTACCTCCCTGGTGTCAGCTAGCAGGTCTAAAAGTGTATCAGCCTGCTCAGGTGTGTTGCAGACCGGCATGACATAGGCCGTGCGCTCGTGATGGGCTTTGATCATGTTTACATGAAGGCCCTTGGTCGTCTACTCCCTTCTCTCAACCTGACCAAGCAGGTGACATTGAGACGCTGGGTGATGGTGTACGGGCCTTCCCATGCTGCTTGGAGTTCTGCTGCAGGGGAAGCAGAACATACACCTGCTGACCAACATTGTAGGTCAGCTCCCTAGCATTAGTCATACCACTGTTTCTGCCTGGTCTGGACCTTGGTCATGTTTTCCAACACAATTCCCACCAGCGTCTCCATTTTATTTCTGAATTTTAGGACTTAATCCACAACAGAGACCTCTGGGTTGGTAATCTTGCCCTCCCAGGTCTCAGATTCGGTCCAGGGGCCCTCTTACCCTCGGTCTGTACAGATTTTCAAATGGCAAAAAGCTTGTAGACTCCAGAGGTATCGTTCAGTCCTTGCCCTGGGCGTGCACAAAGGTGTGCAACACTTTGTTTCAAGGTGCCATTGAAACACTCGCACAAGCCGTTTGTGGATAAGGACTGGCCATGATATGCATCATCTGTATTTTCAGGCAGAGAGCTTGCATCAAGTCTGACACAAACTGAGGGCCTTGATCGCTAATGAGCTCAGCCGGGAATCCCACTCCTGTAAAGATTCCCAGCAGAGCTTTAGCGACCTTGTCTGCCCGGCGGGAGGAGAGGGCCACCGCCTCTGGATAACGCGTGGTTCGTCAATCACAGGCAAAGGTTTTAGCAAAGCCCTGTTTACATCCCCTACCTTGCCAACTCGCTGGCGGGTAACTATAAGGGCCTACCTAGGTTGGCGTCCATGGCACACATGTACGCTCACCCTTGCAAATACACACAGCCCACGGTAACAGATGAGCTACCTGGGCTATGAATCTGTGCACAGGGGCTTGACAGGAATAGCCAAGGGATAATCGAGGTAAAGCCGCAGTCAGGGATTCCAGAAGTCAGGATAACTATAAACAAAGCCAGAGTCTGAAGCCGGGGTTAGTCTTGGAACACTGCAACCAAAGACAGGAACACTTGGCAAACATGAGAAAATGAACTGACAAAGCCCTCAGAGTGAGATGGGGTTTTATACCCAGCTAATTGGGTAACCTGCCTCAGCTGATCCAGGAGTGACAGGTACAGAGTATCGCCCAGTCAGTGTATTTAGGTTTTGTGCTGCCCTAGGCCTGACTAAATTCGTGCACCCCCTAATTTAAATATGACCCACCCTTCTGTTTTCAAGGCCACACCCCTTGCTGTTTAAGACCTGCCCTGAAATTTTTGAGTGCAGACCCTAGTTCTGAGAGCCTGGGGAGGGGGGCGTGCAGTGGATTCCCTTAATTTGCATAGATTTCCTCATAGGGCAGGAAGTGAAGGGAAATCTCTGCAGTGGGACAGGGATGGTAAAGAAAAACGACAGGTTGTAACCCTCCCTTACTCCAAAATAAAGTGTTGCCTATAGGTCCACTTTAAGCACAAATTTCTGATAATTTTATGGAGAGGACTAAAAATATAACCATGCCAATGGTGCAGCAGAAAACATAGCACAGTGAGGAAGGTTTGTGGTCTAGGATGAGAGGACAGTCTAAATTTAAAAGCGGTGCCCCCTCCCCACAAATTTGCGGAATGCCAGCTGCCCGCATACCGGAAGCAGTGAAGGGCCCAGAGACCTCCTGCTGTTCTATCAGGCCTGCACCTCGGCTGCCTTTGCAGCACTGCGAGTGACCGCTGTAAGCAGTACCTTTGGTAGGTCCAAAGTTTCGTGGGAGCATCCTGGGTGCTCTTAGCAGGAGCATAGTTAGAAACAAGGATACCTAAATCGGCACCCAACACAGCAGTGGGGATCTCCTCCGAGACACCCACCTCTCATCCCACTTCCGCCACCCCAGTCAATGAAAACATAGGCATGGTGTACATGGGATTGGGTCCCCCCAACTCCGGTGAGGGTAAGAAACTTCTCTGGGATGTCTATCACCTCTTGTCTGACCAAAGTGACTTCAGCTCTGGCGTCACGAAAGCCCGTTACCGTCTGGTGGCCTACAATGACTGGCTGCAAGTTGGCATTGGTTCCTGGAGGTTTCCCACTGATGAGCAGCACAGCAAAAGGGTTTTCCGCCGGATGGCCAGGTGATGTCTTCTGCTCAGGGCACTGTGTCCTGATGTCTGGCTTTCCCACAGTTGTAGCATCTGCGGGTGTTAGTTGGTAATGCCTTGGCACAAGGAACTGCAGGTTCTGGATGCTGAGGAATTTGGTTGGTAGGCAGAGGAGGGGTTGCCATATGTGATTTCCCTCCTTTCCAGCCATTTGGACGAGCCTTGTGATCAGATACCCAAGAGTAGATATAGGTATCTGCCAGTTCTGCTGCTGCTTTGGCAGAGGTTGGCTTTCACTCCAGCACAAACTGTCTGATGCCTGTAGGACAGATGTGCAAAAGTTGATCTTCAATCATAAGAAATTCCAGGGACTCCATTGGCTTTCAAGCCTTTGGTCCACTGCTGGAATGTGTTGTGTAAGCGACTTGCCACATCCAGGTATGAGTCTCCCGGCCCCTTTTGCAAGGACATAAAACTTTTCTGGTACACTTCGGGGTTGGCTGAAACTTTTGGATGATCACAGCCTTTAGGGTCTTATAATCGTCGCCCTGCTCTTCTGAAAGTTCGACATAAGCATCCAGGGCCTTGCCTTGTAGCCCTGGCATCAGGTACCGGGCCCATTGTGCTGGGGGCAGATGGTACTGACGGCAAGTTTATTCAAATGACAGACACACGTCAATGTCACTGTCCTTTTTCCATAATGGGAAATTTGGCTGCCGGGGTCACTGGCAGAGAGGCATGCCTATGCTCTAGGGATTGGAGGTTCTGAGCCTGTTGCTGCGGCTGGAGCCTAGTCATCTCTACCTCATGCCAACTATCATCCTTCCTTGTGCTGCCTCTCAGCCTGGCGTGCCACAGCCCCTCTCGGCCCTGCGCTCTGCAGCCTCTCTCGGCCTTGGCCTGGTGCTAAAAACTGCAGGTACACCACAGGTTCCATCCCCCTGAGGTGGTGTAGCATTTCTTGCATTCCAGGAGCGTCTATGCTGGTTTCAGGCAATCTGATGACCTGCTCTTGCAGTGGCTTGGAGGTAACAATCCGTGGTATTCCAGTATCAGTCTCTGTGTGCCCATCTGGTGAGGCCACCTCTGAACCACTGTGCTTTGGAATGGCGTAAACCCTTTCTGGTCCAGTTTCCACCGGGTTCTGGTCTGCCCGGATATCATACTCCTGTAGGGCATGTATCAAGCCATGATTTTTGCCACTGATGTCAATCCTCTTTTGCGCACTCAGTTCATTTTTTGCTCATCTTTTTATATCCTGATAATCCAGACATGTTGCAAGCAGAAAAGAGAACAGGAAGCAGAGATAGGAAGGTGGTGTAGGAAGGAGCTGTTGTATATCTCTAAAAAAAAAAAAAAAAGCACCAGCTTGTCTCTAAGGACTTTCCACAAAGTTTCAATCCTTCAGTGCAGTCTAATTCCTAACAATGCACTGAATGCTCTTAATACAAAACTATCCCACTATGCTGCCAGCCAATATGTGATGAATGCAGGTGTCGGTTCCCTGCCCTCCTCGCTAACTTGCGCTGAAGGACTGGCCAACCTCGCACCATGCTGTCACTTGCGTAACAATGCCACTCTCAGCTGCGCCCAGCACAGATTTTCCAGCTTGCGGGACCACAATCTAGGTGCCAGCAGCCTGAAAGTGATTGTCACTGGGCTAATTACGCAATTAACCCTTTAGCTCCCACCACCCCCGGTTTTTAAAACCCTGAGCTGGGGAGACTCTTAATTTTAGCAATACCAATTATAATTTTCGAATAAGCGTCTGCAACACACACTGCCACCACAGACAGGTCTGCTCACAGGCCTTAATCTACAACCGTAGGGCTCTTTAAGAGGCAGGTTCATTTATAGCTTGCATTAAGAGCTTTAGAGACGAGGTTAACATATTTCAACATAAGGGTTTATTTTGAAAAGGTCAAAGTTGGTGCAAATAAAACATTTACAGAAATGATGAGGTTTTCAAAGAGAAACAATCAACAGCCACCAAGAAATAAGGTAGAATTGGGGAGAAGAATACTTGCAATTAATATCCAAGGGTTGATCAGAGTTCAATCAATGAGCTGGGTAATCGGTTCTCAAACTTGGCAGATGTTCCTGCTTGGATGGTAAAAGGAGAACTGACCATTTGTCTTGGTTTCTCCTTACTGTCGGATCAAAGGGGTGTTGATAGCGACCAGTGGCCAATCGTCTGGTCATCTTGTTCAGGGGGTTGGTTGCTGGGAGGTATCTACACTCGTGACCATGTCCCAGGTACACTTTGTGATATTCATATCTACATCTATAGTGTTTACAAAGTCCAAATATCCATATTGTTCGTCGTGAGATTTCCTTCAAAACAGATGTAAACATGCCATGTCTCCGATGTCTAGTTTACCTAGGAGGGATAAGGGGTACCACTGGTTTCCCATATGACCTGACATGGGGAACGGCAAGTGGTAGTAAACTGTTACATCACATAAAATGCATGAAAGTAAAAAACCTTGAGCTTTTACAACCACTTTAAGTAACACAATAGTATTCCCCTTTGCTCCCCTCTAGCAGCTATTTAAGGTTCTTTAGGGATCTGAGGGGAAAAGCTGGGCCAGCACACAGTAATGATACTAATGGAGGGTTAAACATTTCAAAGTGGGATGGGGCAGTTCTAGGCAATTTACATTCAAAGCACATTCAGAAGAATATTGCGAAAAAAATGGTTCATGGAAATGAGAGCATTTCCTTTTTTTTTTTTTTTTTTTTTTTTTTTTTTTTTTTTAAATACTATGCTACCTGCTAATAACACTGAGGTTCTACCGGGTGCCTATTGAGCACAGGGAAAAGGGGCCATGTCAAGTAAAGGTAAAATTGTTTCATGAGGCTTTCGGCACTTAAACATCTTTTTTACAAAGCTTTTTTTTTTTTGTTTTTTTTTTGTTTATAAGTTTCAAATGCATGCAGAAAGTAAAATGATTATCCCTGTAATCGTACAAAGACACAATGGGTTTACAGATCAACATGGTTAGCAGAAAGTAGAAAATTTAGGTGTGTGGGACTGGGTAAGTATAAACTACCAGGGGTTAAAAAAACCTGCAACTTAAGTTTTTAGAATTGGGTGATACAGTATGCCAATGTGTGCTGGTGGTCATGTAGATTCTTGGGCCTGCATTGTAACAAGTTTACGCTTCCATGTCTATCTTCTGAAGATTCATACACTTCTTCCTCTGTAGATTCATCCTCTCTTTCTTGTAATTTTCTCCTCGGAATTCTTCAATTCTCCAAGTTTAACATACTTTTTGTGATGGAAAGAACAGAAGATCGATTTTTTTTAAGGTACCCTAAAAGCAATTTGTTCATGTTCGGTGCTGCTTTTGTCAACTTCTTCCAGTGAGCTGGTGGAGAAATGTTATAGGCACTCTACTGCCAGCAGTGGAAGGCCCAGTACATCTCGTCTGCCACAGCACCTTCCCAGGGATAGTCGCCCATTAGAGCAAAAAAAAAACTGCAAAAGCCCAGGAATCTATGCTTGTTTTCAAGCAGAAATAAAGCTGAAATCTTCTAACTGCTCCTAAAAGCTGGCGCAAAACACTGAGCGTTATTCATACAGCAACATTTTTTTTTTTTCTTGCAGTGTGCTTGGAGCCAGACTGTTATTGATACAGCACATTTTCAGTCTCTCAACTGGCACTTATCTTTTAAAAATCATGTAGTTATAAAGATGGGATATTGATTGCTCTCAATGGGTCCATTGAACAAAATGTGGAGATGCTGGCAATAGCAATCAATTTGGAATATTTTTATTAAAATTATTATACAGGATTTATATAGCACCAACAGTTTACTTTACAATATAAAAGGGAGACAATACAGTTATAATACAATAAAATACAAGACGATTAAGAGGGCTCTGCTCAGAAGAGCTTACAATCTAATAGGGTGGGGCAGGTGGTACAAAAGGTTGCAACTGTGGGGAAATGAGCTGTTGGAAGTGGTAGGAGATTAGCTGGAGATGTGATAGGCTTTCCTGAAGAGATGAATTTTCAGGGATCGCCTGAAGGTAGCAAGAGTAGGGGATAGCCGGATAGATGGCGGTAGCGAGTTCCAGAGGGTGGGTGAGGCTCTGGAGAAATCCTGAAGACTAGCATGGGAGGAGGAGATGAGAGCTTGAAAGCGGGAGGTCTTGAGAAGTGTGGAGAGGTCGATTTGGGTGATATTTGGAGACAAGATTGGTGATGTAGCTCGGGGCAGAGTTGTGAATGGCTTTGTATGTTGTGGTTAGTATTTTGAATTTAACTCGGGTGATTGGGAGCCAGTGTAGGGATTGGAGTAGAGGGTTGGCTGTCACTGAGCAGTTGGTAAGGTGGATAAGTCTGGCAGCAGCATTCATGATAGACTGAAGAGGGGATAGCCTATGGAGAGGTAGGCCAATGAGAAGGGAGTTGCAATAGTCAAGGCAAGAGATAACAAGGGAGTGAATGAGGAGCTTGGCGTCATTTGTTAAAAAGGGGCGTATTTTAGAGATGTTACGGAGGTGAAATCTACAAACTTTTGTCAACGATTGGATTTGAGGCTGAAATGACAAGTCAGAGTCTAGGATTACACCTAGTACCCTGGCATGAGGGGGGGGGACTGATGGTTGCATTGTTGATTTTGATAGAAAAGTCATGGAGGGGGCACGGGGGGGGGGGGGAATATTAATAGCTCAGTTTTAGAGAGATTTAGTTTAAGGAAGTGGTGCGACATCCATGCTGATGTCAGTTAGTAATGCGAGAGGAGACTGAAGGAGTGAGGTGAGAAGTAGATTTGGGTGTCATCAGCGTATAGGTGGTATTGGAAGCCGTGGGCAGTTATCAAGTGACCAAGGGAGGAGGTGTAGATGGAGAAGAGAAGGGGTCCAAGAACAGAGCCTTGGGGGACCCCCACAGAAAGGGGCAATGGAGAGGAGACAGTTGTAGGTAACACTGAAGGAGCGCTGTGATAAATGGGTAGAGAACCAGGATAGAGCAGAATCTCGGAAGCCAAGGGAATGTAGTTTGAGAAGGAGCGGGTGGTCAACAGTATCAAAGGCCACAGAGAGGTCAAGTAGTAGGAGTATGGAGTACTGGCTGTTGGTTTTAGCAGTTAGTAAATCGTTAGTGAGTTTTAGTAAGGCAGTTTCTGTGGAGTGCTGCGAGCGAAAGCCAGACTAAGGGGTCAAGAAGGTTATTTTCACTGAGGTAGGAGCTAAGACAGTTGTAGACTAAGCGTTCTAGAAGTTTAGAGGTGAATGGGAGCAATGAGATGGGTCTTAAGTTGTTCAGGTTGGTAGGGTCCAGTGAGAGCTTTTTAAGAATGGGAGTGATCTGTGCATGTTTTAGAGGGGAGGGGAAGATTCCACTAGAGAGGGAGGGATTGAAGATGTGGGTGAGGGAGCATAGGATAGAAGAGGGTGACCATAGTAGCTGTGAGGCAGAAAAGGAATAGGGGCGCCTCTGAGAAATTATCATAAACACTTTATTTTAAATAAAATATCCACTCACATGAAAGTAGGAGAAGGCATGTACAGGAGCGTGGTGAAGGCTGAAAAACACAGGGCTGCAAGTAGAAGCTGTATCAGTGTAGCTGGAGCACAAGCCAATCCAGGCAAGCAGGGGTGCAGATGACTGAGCACATACACACATGGGTGAAATGCAATGTCCCTGGAGGATGGTATCAGTAGTCCAGTGGAAAAGGAAGGAATCAGTCCAATAGCATGAATATCTGTGGAAAGGAGGAGAGACGTCTGGCTGGATGGCAGGGCTGCGCTGTATTTCCAGCGATCGTACTGTCCCTGTGTGGTGAGGGAAGAGACACGGCCGTGTATGTGAGATGGAAACGAGGCTCAAATGCTTGAAAAAGGAATGCGGCTATTCCATCCATCTATAGCTAGCAATTTCAGAAACGCGTTGCATGTTGATGACGTCACGGCTCGGCGCCGGCCTGTCTGCTTTCCAAGCCTCGTTTCCATCTCACATACACGGCCGTGTCTCTTCCCTCACCACACAGGGACAGTACGATCACTGGAGATACAGCGCAGCCCTGCCATCCCAGATGTCTCTCTCCTCCTTTCCACAGATATTCATGCTATTATTGGACTGATTCCTTCCTTTTCCACTGGACTACTGATACCATCCTCCAGGGACATTGCATTTTACCTATGTGTGTATGTGCTCAGTCATCTGCACCCCTGCTTGCCTGGATTGGATTGTGCTCAAGCTACACTGATACAGCTTCTACTTGCAGCCCTGTGTTTTTCAGCCTTCCAGCCTTCACCACGCTCCTGTACATGCCTTCTCCTACTTTCATGTGAGTGGATATTTTATTTAAAATAAAGTGTTTATGATAATTTCTCAGGCACCCCTATTCCTTGTGTTTTTTTTTTTTTTTTTTAGCTATTGGAACTCGCTTTTGGTTTCTTGGTGGCTGCCCTGACTGACTGCGGTTTTATGTTACCAGTGTACACATTTGTACACCCACATTCCTGGACTATTAGGTACTATATTGTAAGGTATCTGCATATTGCGACTTGTTACTTGTTTAATAGTAGTTGTGAGGGAAAAGGATCCAAGGGACAATTGGTTAGGTGGGAATCCGAGAAGTTTTGTAACCTCTTCAGTAGTAGCCAATTCAAAAGAGGAGAGTGTTGAATGTGCTGCTGGGCAAGGTATGTTGGATGGGGAAGATGTACGCACAGTGGAGGTGTCCTCACGAATTGCATGGATCTTGTCTTTGAAGTGATTTTAGAAGGGCAGATTTATATAGGGTGAAGTCTTGCAGGCATTTGGTTTTACGCCAGTCGTTCAAGAGCACGGCAATGTCTCTTGAGATTTCTAGTGTTGTCAGTTTGCCAGGATTGTAACGTTCGGGGCCAGATTCTGCATGTGGTTAGAGGAGCAAGTGCATCTATTGGTGATGGTGAACCGTTGTAGACCGAGGTGGACAGGGGAGAGATTGTCATATAGGTGGTCGGTAGCAGAATAGAGAAGAGAAGGGTTAAATTGGTGAAGGTTTTTACAAGTAATTTGCTGCTTGGAGGGATGGGTGGTTGGAGGCAAAGATACAGTGAAAGTAATGAGGTTGTGATCAGAGAGGAAAGGGTGTTGGTGAGGTTGCCAGGGTTGCAGAGATGGGAGAATACAAGGTCAAGGGTATTACCATTGGAGTGAGTGGAAGCATGTGTCCATTGGGTTAGGTCAAAAGATGAGGTTAAGTCGAAGTTTAGCTGTAGTTGGGCTGTTAACATTGACAGGAATGTTGAAGCCACCAAGGTGGGTATTTCAGAGGAGAGAAAGTAGGGTAGCCAGGCAGCAAGTCAAAGCGCGATACCGGTCCTGGAGGCCGATACATTTTTGCAATCCTCAGAGAAATGGGAGAAAACAGACCAATACAGTGCATCTCGAAAGAAGGATAGAGGGGGAGGGACAGGAAGGACTTGGAAGGGGCTTTGTGGGGATAGAAGGAAGCCAACTCCACCTCCTTTCTGTCTGTTGGGTCTGGGGGAATGAGTCCAATGGAGACCACCATGGGAGAGGGCAGCAGGAGAAGCTGAGTCAAAATTTTGAAGCCAGGTTTCTGTCATGGTGAGTATGTTAAAGCCATGAGATGGAGGTCATGTACAGATGTAGCGGGCGTTGCAAAGGGTGCATGAGATTGGTGGGCTGCTTTGAGGAAGCAGGGGGATAGAAATTAAACTGAGTGGATTGCGGTGGTTGCCAGGGGGGGGAGGGGTATTGGATATGTGGCTTGCAGTTTTTTAAATGGTGGACCAGGATTAGGAGAAATGTCACCTGAGACTAGGAGGACGGCGAGGAAGGTAAAGTGGGAGTGGGATGTGCATGAGCACACGTGTCTAGTGGCCCTGGTGTTTGTCAGCATGTGGGTGCAGCAAATGCAGGAGATGATGGGTGCCTTAGTAGGGAGAGGGTAGGAGTGAGGGTGATATGTGCATGCTGCAGGGAAGAGGAGCGGTAGAGTAGATAATTTGAGGATAGATGCCAATGTGAGAAGGAAGCGAATAAGGAGCATGTTAGTGGATAAAGTGGGAAAACTAACTTAATATAAAATGTCAAAAGCTGGTTTGCTTGTCTTGCAGAGTGGAGCAGAGTTCTTGTTGTATCTTCTTCCAGTTTTAGTTATCCTGCTTTAGTTAAACTGCATCAGTGAAACTGCGCATCACTCGTGACAGAGCCATGATGTCTGCGCCTTGCCCCTGTCTGCGCCACCCCCATAAGCTGCTTTAAATTTATAGGGAGACTAAGCAGGGATACATTTCTCAGTTGGTCATTATTGGGTCTGTAAGATGCCTGAATATGGGAGAGGAGATGGCCAGTACCAGACCAGCTACAGACACAGGCTAGGGTCCTAAAGCTAATTACCTCTCTTGATCACTCAAGCCAAATGGAGTTGAGAATCAATCACCAGTAATATTGCTATTGCAGTGTGTTATAGAGCTAGCATTAAATATAGAAGTTTAAAAATATGGCAGCAGGAGACATTTACCAAGAATGTTATAGCAAAGTCAGTTCAGTAGAGATGTACAGATGGGTAGGAGACAATTGCCTGTAAAAAAGCAGAGAAAAACTGATCGGAATTGATAACTGCGTAGGTGAAACTGCGCATCACTCGTGATAGAGCCATTTAGGACAGAGCCATGATGTCTGCGCCTTGCCCCTGTCTGTGCCACCTCATAAGCTGCTTTAATTTTTATAGGGAGACTAAGCAGGATGGATTTCTCAGTTGGTCATTATTGGGTCTGATGTGTTCTAATCGTTGTCAGGGACAATTTTCATTTTTGTTTGGCTTTAATTTTCTTGGTCCTAGTTTTAAAGTGGAGTTCCAGACGCAAAAATGTTGTTTTAGTCAGCAGCTACAAGTACTGTAGCTGCTGACTTTTAATAAGGATACTTGCCTGTCCAGGGAGCCTGTGATGTCGGTACCCCTAAGCTGATTCGTCCACCGGCTCGTGTGCAGGTCGCTGTCATTCTAACTAAGGGAGTCGCGGCGCTTTGTGACTGGCCAGCTTGTCTTCTTGGATACACACAGGTCCCAGAAGGCAGCGGGGGTGAAGGAGGGCTCGCTGCAGAAGAGGATATGACGTACTGTGCCATGGCCGAGCTAGGACAGAAGTACACTTGGTACTTCTAAAAAGGTATGAAAGAAAAAACAAAAAAAATAGATATCCAAAAACAAGGGGTTGTCTTTAGTTTAAGACCACCTTTTAATGGTCTTAAACTGTGTACATTTGGTTCAGCGAGTCCTTTCTTAAAGCGAAGTTCCACCCACTTACAAACGCCTCACCTCAGACTCAATGAATTTATGTAGGTTTCCAGCTGTAGCCAGCTCCTGGGTCATAATTTAGTCCAGGGTGGTTATGATGCCATGGTGGTTGGATTGTGTTTGTTTTTTTTGTTTTTTTTTTCACCACTTTCATGGCCACTGGGTTACCTTTTCACAAATGAGACCACAATCAGATCCTAAACTAGACTCCAAGGAACCTCATACAAAGGTTTTTGTTGTCCATACCATACTGTGCTAGAAAGATGGAGTATGTATACCATCAGAGGTGGCTCTAGACTTTGTGAGGCCTTAGGCATAATTTTAGACATGAGGCCCCACTCGCATCCCTAATGGAAAAAGTAATCCAAGTGATAAAAATTAGCTGCATATATTAAGAGCCTTAAAGTGCTTGTTTCCGTGTCCTGGGGGGGGAATGGGTTGTGTGTGTGTGTGTGTGTGTGTGTGTGTGTGTGTGTGTGTGTTGGAGTCTCACTCACCATGAGCAAGTCTACAGGGCACTTTTCCATGGCTGCCTGGACTTCCTCCAGCAGCACAGACAGGGTGATCAGCATATCTCCAAGGTGAGGGAGATCTGTGTATGACAGACAAGCCTGTGGTGTCCGTTTCTCATATGGCTGCACCTGTGTGCTTAAACTTTGCGCGGGAGAAGTGTACAGTGCTTCTGAATAGATGCAGGCAACTGGAGGGGGGGGGGGAGCCCTGGCTGGGGATATCTTTGGGCTGAGCGGCGCTGCATCGGGAAGGAGAAAGCGATGGGGGATCGATCCCGACATGATTACACCAGAGGGGAGTTTGGTGAAGGACTATCTCGGTACAACTTAAACAGCATACGCTAGAAGTTTTATAAAAAATACAATTTTTATTACAAAATAGGCTTAAAAAAATAGGTTATCCAAGTACTTAATGATAGACATCATAAAAATATGCAAAAGCTATCCATGTGTATCACCAGCATTCAAGTCTTCTGTTAATGAGGATCAGGATATGATTACCCACGGATATCATTGTTCTCAAGTTTTGCGGCATAAAACCGATTCATCATGAGAATCTGTAATCCATTATTAAAATAATAAATACCAGATATTAGAGTAACAATGTGTAGTATAAATTTCAACAAAATTCATATGAAAAACAAGGGGGGGGAGTAATATTGCTTACCTGGGACCCAAGCCTGGTTGGAGTCAAAGCACCACCAAAAAGCCCCCTGCGGCAGCTGAGGGGGGATTTGCAAAAGATGGATGTCTAAGGTGATGTAAATATAGCCATAACCATTTGAGTAACAGAAATAAGATGTTTGTTTTCTATTTCTTACTTATTTCTGTTACTCCAATAGTAGTTATGGCTATATTTACAATTACATTATCTTTGACATCTGTCCATCTTTTGCACGTCCCCCTCAGTCGCCGGGGGGGGTTCTTTGTGGTGGTGCTAACTCCAACCAGGCTTGGGTCTGGGGTAAGCGCTATTGCTCTTTCCCCCTTTTTGTTTTTCATATGATTTTTGTTTAAATTTATTCTACACATAGTAAATACCAGATATTAGAGTTACAATTTCAATGATTGATTACAGATGTTCTAATGTAGCAGTTTTATGCCACTTAACTTGAGAACAATGATATCAGTGGGAATTAATCCTGATAATATCCTGATCCTTATTAATGGAGGACTTGAATGCTGGCACTGCACATGGATGGCTTTTGCATATTTTGAGGTCTATGAAGCACTTGGATATCCTATTTATTTTTTTATAAAACTTTGAGTGTATGCTGTTTAAGTTGTACTGAGTCCTTCACCAAACTCCCCTCTCGTGTGTTTTTTCCTTGTAAATCCTTTTTTCACATCTTTTTGGATTTTGAGGAATTAAGTGCAAGATCAACACATTTTCTTTAGTGCTGGCTAACACTGCCCCAAATGTTGTACTCTCTCGGGATTATTTTTCCCTAGGTACATTATTTTACATTTAGAAATCTGCCCTCTCCACTGCTTTGATCTGATTGACAAATCCATGTTCCAATGATCTTAAGTTGCATTTTGTCACCGTTGGCCCTCTTCTGGATTTCCTTTGACAGCCAAGTCTTGATATCCCTAATTTAAACCAAACTCCAGCTAAAACTTTCTTTTAGTTTTGCATAATGTCAGGTTTTTTACTACTTTGGCCACCATTGGGTAGATTTGCTTTAGCATCCTATCTCTCGATGCCTGAACTAGGATAGGAAGGCAGAGATGGTAATGAAAAAAATTGCCATAAGTTGGAGAGCAGGTTCTAACTTTTCCACACACAAACTTTTTGAATGGCGTTGGGTTTCAATCACCGATTTCCACATGACTCGTTCCTGCTACTCCATTTTGTTCAGGCTTTCATTGTTCTGTGTATGGCTGTCACCTTTCATGCAATAGACCAGGGATGTCCAAACTTTTTTCAAAGAGGGCCAGATTTGATGAAGTGAACATGCATGAGTGCCGACCATTTTGCCTGACCTTCTTTGAACCATTAAAATTCGGTCTAAGTGTGTTCATCCGAGCACTAATACACAGACCAACAAGAAATCTCTTGCCTTTGTGGCTGTGTGTGATAAAGAGATGAGCTGGGGTGTGTTTGGATATACCGTATTTATTGGCGTATAACGCGCACCTTCACTTTAAGAGGGAAGTTTCAGGAAAAAATTTTATGTTTTAAAAGGACTGTCAAGCAAAATAAGGGTCAGTGCCCATCAATGCAGCACCCACCGTTGCCATGAATGCAGCCTGATTCATGCTCAAGCCGTAGAGGAGACGGCTAACAGATTATGTACAGAAGAAACTCCTCTTTTCTCGGCGGCCTCTTTAATTGAAAGTCCCGCCTCCTTTGGTGGACAAAACAGTCGTCCAATGGCAGCGCAGGAGACGGGACTTCCTTTTACAGAGGCCGCCATGTAAACAGGAAATTCTCCTGTATGTACGGCTCCTGTCCCCTCCAAGGCAGCCAGCATGTATCTTTTGTGGCCCCCGGCGCTTGAATTTGTTGGGGGCCGCAAAAGATATACATGTCCAAATTACCAGACTGGCCATTCCAAATCAGAACGCGGCCACAATTGGCCTGCGGGCTGGACTTTGGACATGAAAGGGAAAAAAGACTGCGCTAGTCCAATGTACAACAGGGGTGGACAAAGCCCCCAAAAAAGCTGCAATTAATGTGAAAAACCAAACAAAATAAGAGAAAATTGCGCAGAATAAAGTCCACAGTAAATTAAATTATTTATATGAAAACAGTCCTAAATTTGCATAGACAATGCACATATTAATTCACTGATCGTTTAAATCAGCATGCACTGAACACCATGTGAAATGAAGGCTTACCGGATAGCAAGCCAAAAACGTGCAGATGGCTGTAACCCTAGCCTGGGTTGTGGATCTTGGAGATTAAACCCGGAAAAATGAATTCCTCTCACCGCTAATAGTAAAGAATCAGTGGATAGTGGTATAAATCAAAAAATAAAACAGCGTCATACCGTAAAACTATAAATGGTGTACAATAAGTACAGATGCTCTAGATCCTAGAGCAGGGAAGGACAAAATGTCACCAATGTGAAAAGATCAAACATTAGTGTCCTATCACCACATAGAATGCCTCCTTACCAGACACTAGAAAAAACAATCAAATATCTTTCCAGGAAGGCAAGAAGTCATCTTTGCTCAAACAAACACTTGGATATCAGATTCTGGTAACACTCACAGCATGGACCAAGGGAACTGTCCGACCATAGATGCCAGTAGTATGTAACCCAAGGGAAGATATAGCATACTATAGTGTAATACCATCAATACTGTTTTATTAAAAAAAAAGGACGAGACAAGTGTGGTGATGTTGGCACTTACCTCAGACGCGTTTCGTCATAACTAACATTCTCAATGGGGAGCGGGCAGCGTGCTGAGTCACCACCTCTTATATAACCACACCTCGGTCTGAGTCACGAGTGCGAATCCATAGCCGCCATCTTTATCGTGGGTGGCCCTCACTATGTTAAATTTACATCAAACCAAAGGAATTGAATGGGGAACAGGCAACACATTAGGTTACCACCTCCAAGGCCACACCCAGGACAAGATGGTATGGGACAATAACCACCATCTTTATCATGGGCAGCCCTTTTTTCAAAAATGAAATAATGAATTTAAATAAATAAAAAATATAGTAAATTATAAATATAACATTAAAACAAAAAACGTAAAAGATGAGACGAGAGATATAAATATATTCAAAAGAAGAAAACACCTAATGTAAGGATAGGTAAATAGAAAACTTAGAATTGGTACCGTAATCTGATGGTGGTTAAATACAAAGAGCAACAGAAACTATACATACTATAAATGTGTAATAAAGGCACAAATAAAAAAAAAATCTCAAAAACCTATATATTATAAATGTGTAAAAAAAAAAAATATTTATTGCACCCTCTGGACAATCTTAACTGTCAGAGATAAGTGGAAACCACAAATAAAAATAAAAAATATAAAATAATCCAAAATATGTATACTATACATCTTGGGTGAATGGATATTGAAGAGAATATAATAAAGTGGAAACAGCACTGTGTAGCAATATCCAAAAAGTTTTTTGTATTAAATATAATAGTGAAAATTATTCCAAAAAATAATTTTGGAATTATATTAGTGTATAAATATTAATGAAGAGAAAAAAATATTACTAACACTAATGGCAATATTTAATTCTGAGTAGGGGGACAATTTGCAGAGCCTCACATAGGTGTCTCAGACCAAGTTTACAATCAGTCACAACTAGGAGTTATCGATGAAAGCATTCACATCTACATCTATATTGAGCCCATAGGGCACATAAGTCCTAGCTTTATGTATGCATGACATTTCTAGTTTAGAAATCTCTCACGAGAGCTACCTCGCCAGTGGGGACTAAATTTATCTATACCCAAAAAAGGTGTTGGAAGGATCTAACAGGAGGAGGGTTGCTATGGGGGCCAAGTATGCCCCCAGCCTGGCCAATTTATGGCCAGGTGGGAGGAGTGTCGTCTGTGCCCAGGCCATACCCCAGTTGGCTTTGTGGATCTGATACATAGATGACATCCTCATGTGGGAGGGGGATGCTTAATCTCCAGTCATTTATGACCTTTCTTAATAACGAGAGGTATTGAGCTGAAATATGAAATTAGTTCAACTGAGATTAATTTTTTGGACTTGAAAATTAAGGTGAAGGGAGGTAAACTCGGTACTCTGACCTATTTCAAGCCTACCGATAGGAACTAATTTATTCCTACTAATAGCTGCCATCATAGGCCCTGGCTCGCTTTAGTACCAAAGAGCCAGTATATGAGGCTTAAGAGGAATTGTTCCAATGAAGAGGCCTTTTTGGAACAAGCTGAGATACTTACTCAGAGGTTTTTAGAGAAGGTCTACACTAGTGATAACTTAAAGACTGCATTGGATTCTGTAAGAAGATTGAATAGGGACGATCTCCTTGTTAAGTCACCCTCCAATCTAAAAGGACCATCACTATCAGTCCCCTTTCTGACCACCTATTCATTGCAGCACAATAATAAACAAATGGTGTCCAGACATTGGCACATTGTTCGTAATATTTTACCGGAAAAACCTCATGTAGTCTTTAGAGGAGCATCCTCTTTGAGGAATAGGATAGCCCCCAATATTCTTGATCCTCCTATCAAAAATGAGTTTTTTTTGATCAATTAACAGGCTATTACCAATGCCGCAAGTGTAGAGTTTGCTCATTTAATTCTTGCACCCATAGGAGAACCACAAGTTTTCTATCTACCAGTACCCAAATTCGTTTTGATATTAAACCTTTCATTACTTGTTGTTCGACTGGTGTGGTATACCTACTCCAGTGTCTGTGTGGATTGCAGTATATAGGGAGGATCAAACGCCCCCTACAGGTCAGGTTGAATGAGCATATCACAAATATTAAATCAGGATTTAAAAACCACTCAGTGTCTAAACATTATCTGTTAGTACACAAAAAAGATCCTTCCGACACCCTTTTTTTGGGTATAGATAAATTTAGTCCCCACTGGCGAGGTAGAGCTCTCGTGAGAAATTTCTAAACTAGAAATGTCATGGATACATAAAGCTAGGACTTATGTGCCCTATGGGCTCAATATAGATGTAGATGTGAATGCTTTCATTGATAACTCCTAGTTGTGACTGATTGTAAACTTGGTCTGAGACACCTATGCGAGGCTCTGCAAATTGTCCCCCTACTCAGAATTAAATATTGCCATTATTGTGTTAGATACAGTTTATAATTTTTTTCTTCATTAATATTTATACACTAATATAATTCCAAAATTATTTTTTGGAATAATTTTCACTAATTAATATTCTATTTAATACAAAACTTTTTGGATATTGCTACACAGTGCTCTTTCCACTTTATTATATTCTCCAATATTCATTCACCTAAGATGTATAGTATACATATTTTGGATTATTTTATTTATTTTTTATTTGTGGTTTCCACTTATCTATATATAGATATATCTATAGATATATATATTACTATGTAATAAATTTGATATATATATATATATATATATATATATATATATATATATATATATATATATATATATATATATATATATATATATATATATATATATATTTACACATTTATAATCCAATAGGTTTTTGAAATTTTTTTTTATTTGTGCCTTTATACACATTTATAGTATATATAGTTTCTGTTGCTCTTTGTATTTAACCACTATCAGATTACGGTACCAATTCTAAGTTTTCTATTTACCTATCCGTACATTAGGTGTTTTTTCTTTTGAATATATTTATATGGTCATCTTTTACTTTTTTTGTTAATGTTATATTTATAATTTACTATATTTTTTATTTATTTATATTCATCATTTATTTCATTTTGTTTTTGGGGAAAAAAGGGCTGCCCATGATAAAGATCGTGGTTATTGTCCCATACCACCATCTTGTCCTGGGTGCAGCCTTGGAGGAGGCGGTAACCTAATGTGTTGCCCGTTCCCCATTCAAATTCTTTGGTTTGATGTAAATTTAACACATAGTGAGGGCCGCCCATGATAAAGATGGCGGCTATGGCTTTTTTCCCTTGGTCTCGATGTAAATTTAACATAGTGAGGGCCGCCCACGATAAAGATGGCAGCTATGGATTCGCACTCGTGACTCAGATCGAGGTGTGGTTGTATAAGAGGTGGTGACTCAGCACGCTGCCCGTTTCCCATTGAGAATGTTAGTTATGATGAAACTTGTCTGAGGTACGTGCTGACATTACCACGCTTGTCTCGTCGAGGTGGACGGGAGCTTTTGAATCTGGCCGGCCGGCTTACGTTTTTATACCTGATGTTTTATTTCTGTAAGTGCATTCCCTTTTTTTAATAAAACAGTATTGATGGAATCGCACTATAGTATGCTAGATCTTCCCTTGGGTTACAAAGTACTGGCATCTATGGTCGGCCAGTTCCCTCGGTCCGTGCTGTGAGTGTTACCACCGTCTGATATCCAAGTGTTTGAGCACAGATGACTTCTTGCCTTCCTGGAAAGATATTTGTCTCCTTACCAGACACTAGAAAAACCATTCTATGTGGTGATGGGACACTTGTGTTTGGTCTTTTCACATTGGTGACGTTTTGTCCTTCCCTGCTCTAGGATCTAGAGCATCTGTACTTATTGTACACCATTTATAGTTTTACAGTATCGCGTTATGTTTTATTTTTTGATTTATACCGCTATCCACGGATTCTTTACTATTGGCGGAGAGAGGAATTCATTTTTCCGGGTTTAATCTCCAAGATCCACAACCCAGGCTAGGGTTATGGCCATCTGCACATTTTTGGCTTGCTATCCGGTAAGCCATCATTTCACATGGTGTTCAGTGCATGCTGATTTAAACGATCAGTGAATTAATATGTGCATTGTCTATGCAAATTTGGGACGGTTTTCATATAAATTCATTTTAATTTACTGTGGACTTTATTCAGTGTGATTTTTCTCTTGTGGACTTTGGACATGCCTGCAATAGACAATGGCGTAGATTAAAAACTGGTGCATGGTAGCCAATCCGCTTCTAACTTTAGCTTGTTCTATTAAGCTTTGACAATAAAACCTGGAGGTTGATTGTTTTCTATGCAGAGCTGCATCAGATTTTGCACTCCCAGTTTTAGTAAACCTCCAATATATTTAGGGAGAACAGGGTGGATACACTTTTGAAAATTTAAAACATTCATGTTGCTTGCAAAAAGAACCAGACTGTAATACATAGAAACTTGAACGTTCTGCAGGTGTTTTTGGTATATATAAAAGAAAAAACTTTAGATTTTATGTATGGCCTTTTGGTAGATGGCAATTAACTTTAGATTACGTCAAATGTAATTTTTCTCTACTAAAACCATCAATTGCATTTGTATGAATAGGTTTAATCTGCTTCCCTTGTTCTGAATTGGGCCAACTGTCAGTGCCAGTTGTTGCGCTGCAAATAAATATTGTAGGATTCGCCCTATACAACTAATGTTAATCAGTGGAGTGTACTGTATGGCCAGCTTTAGCCATGTTTATGCGATGGCTCAGTTTAAAAAAAGACTGATTCCCTCATCTACACAAGTGGGGTGAGTTTAGGAATCCCCCCCCCCCAAATGTACTGCTCAGAATACACTCCAGCTCTGCAGGCAATGATTAAATGAGAATTTGGCTCAACTTAAGGCAATCTCAAGACATTTGTGGACTTAAGACAGGAATTTAATATATCAAATAAGGCATTTTTATAAATACCTGCAGATCAGGCATGCCATTCAAGCACAATTTGGGTCACAAACCATTGAATGGACTCAGATTCCCACACTTCTAAAAATTAAATCAGCTGCAACTAAATGACTAATTTCATAGTTATATGCCAGATCGGGGGCTAGAATAAGTGGAGTAGCATCTTCCAGGAGTAGAGCGGAGTGGGAGAGACGTGGGGGCAGTGACTATGGAACAATGGGATAGGATCTTAGAACAAGGAGACTTGGTCTTGATGCCTCCCTCGCAGAAGGAATCCCATTTGTCCCTAATTTATAGTCTACCCCCAAAAAAGTTTAAATTTGGAAGGCGACAAAATGAGTGCCCCAGATGTAAGGAATCAGGAGATCTGATCCATATGGTGTGGAAATGTCACCAAGTTATTTAGATACTGGATGGAGATGGTAGATGGGATATATAAAACCTTTGGGATCACACTAAAACTGGAGGTCAAGACATGCCTATTAGGGAGCTTGGAGGAAGGTAGAGTCGCCATTGAAGTAGTGTTAAGATGCCTGTTTCAGGCGAGAAAATTAATAGCACAGAAATGGCAGGCAGACTCCCCCCGACAGTGGAGAACTGGGTTGAGACTATTCAATGGTTTGGAGCGAGAGAGCAACATGTATTGGGCAGGGTAATCGCAGCACATTTGAAAGAATGTGGAGGCCCTGGCTGGACGAGATGGGGTGCCCCCTCTAAGGGGATGGTGAGGAGCGGATGAGTTTTTCTCTTGTTCCTTGCCACCCCCTCATTTTTGCCTTTTATCCCTTATGAGGCACTGGATGCTTTTCTTTGTCTCTGGACTCGGTCTATCTTAACAATTATCTTTCTGTAAGTGAGTTCTCCAGAACGGGACGCATTATTCTAATTGAGTTCTCACTAAAGATCTATACAGGGGAATCAGAACCTCCCTTCCTCCTGCTGGTGATCCAGCTAGTAATGCATCCTAGATCAGGGTTTCTCAACTCCAGTCCTCAAGGCGCCCTAACAGGTCATGTTTTCAGGATTTCACTCAGATGAAATGGCTGTGGTAATTACTAAGGCAGTGAAACTGATCAAATCACCTGTGCAACATAATGGAAGGCCTGAAAACATGACCTATTGGGGTGCCTCGAGGACTGGAGCTGAGAAACCCTGTCTTAGATTTCTACATGGCTTTTCCCACTGCCTGCTCACACTATTTGCTCTTTTTTTGCATTCATCCAAAAGTACCCCAAATCTCTTCTTTTGTAGTGCCTGCCAATACTGTACCCCCAATGTTGTACACTCAGGGGAGTTTTTTTTCCCTAGATGCATTATTTTGCATTGAGAAATATTAAACTGCAGTCTCCACTGCTTTGACCAATCTTCCAGCAATGCCACATCATGTTCCATGTTAAACGCCTCCCAGGGATATCAACCCTATTTCACACCTTTTTTTTGTGTCATCAGTGAAAAGACCTACCTTGCCCAACAAATCTTTAGTTATCACTTACATAGAGATTAAATAGACCCAGACCCAGTACACGGAGCCTTGTGGTACCCCACTAGTGACTGCTCTGAGTGAACCCCATTTTACAACCACTCTGGCATATAAACAGTGTTACAACCACACTCTGGAAAGAACAGTACTCTCCTTTCATTTGCTCCCCCAATATTCTGTTTCAATTCCGGGAGTGAAGAACTTCCCTAGCACCACAGGTATGGAGGAACATGCCACTCATTCCAATGGGGAGAGTACATAGCTATGTGTAAGCAATGGCTTGAGCAACTCACAGGGTGGCTTCTCCTTTTGGAAGCCAAACTGAGTACTGGACAAGGGATGGGAAAAGTTAGTGTGTGCTACTTTGCCATTTGTGAAATATCTTTTGATACACGGAGCATGCTCAGCCACTTTGCCATTTGACATCTGATAAGTAAATGGTAGATAATGCACTTGCTCTCCATCTCGCATAGCTCTAAACCAAAACTCCCACAGCTGTCTTCACAAACCACACACAATACCATTGCTGATGCAAATTTTAAATGAGTAACAATTTTTGTGTTTAGTATTTCCAAATGATTATAATTTAAACCTCAAATGCATTAATCAAAATGCAATTCCTAAAAAAATTCAGGGGTAACGCTATTCTACTTGCAAACCAATAAAACACCAAATATCACAGAATAAATCAAGAAACCAAACTCCTGTCTGATGTGATTCCACCACATAGAGGTAAATGCCTAAAGAAATTTGGTATTTAGGTGTAGAAGGGTTCCACCACCATTGCAAATCTTGCCATATGTGTTCCATGGGAAAGGACAAGAAGCAGCCTTGTGAATTCCACACCAGCACCAATTGTAGCCTCTTACCAAGCAAAAAGTCCCAAAATTAGAGATGGTCCTATAGCAGCATGCTGACAGTAATCGGCCATAACCAGCCTTGGAACCAGATGAAATGTCAAACGGGTTGGTCAATGGCACTCGGGACTTCCAGGGTACATCTGCATTGATTAACTTTTTGCACCCCAGGGACTTAGAGCTGTTTAACACCACAGAGATGGGGGCTCCATGCATGTAGCAGCGCAGTGGCTAACTGGTTAGCACTTCTGCCTTGCAGTACTGGGCGTTTTGGTTCGAATCCCAAACATGCCACTATCTGGTTAGAGGTTTGTATGTTCTTCCTCTGGTGTTGGCTTTTTTTCACAAGGTATTATATTTGATGGGTTTCAGACAATGGAAACAAAATGAAATTATAAATAAAGCGAGTGTGGGTTTGACAAACAGATTTGGTGTGAGACATATATTGAAGTATGGTGTGATCCTGCATCCATATTTAAATGTTGGCTGCTGACAAATGTGCTTGTCAAAAATTTGTGTGAAGCAGCCCTCACAAAGTTGACATTTCCTACTTTCACTGTTAATGGCCAGAGACTTGAACATTTGATCTTTTCCATTATACACTGTACAGATGCATATGCTTATATAGCTGATACTTTCTTTAATTTGCCAAGAGTGTGTGTTTCTGATCAACAGGTGTGAGCGCTTGAGGCATACATTTAGAGACAGAATTACACTGGTTGGTGTGTCTTTTACTGGGTGGTGTAGGTGTGCTATCCAACCTATGTTTTATATAAAAGCCTGCACTAGTGTGGTTTCATTCACCTAAAAAGAGGCCAGATTATTTGTGGGCAGGGTGCTATAGTGTGCACAATGACCCACACCGGCTGTGGTTTGATGAATGATTTGTCTGTTTTCTGTAATTGCTTTGCATTTTGGCCCTAAAGTAGATTTTTGTGTCAAGTGTGACCATGCATATCTGGTATGTGAGCCTCAGTTGACCCTTCTCTTTTGATTGCTACTTACAAATCTCACGTTCAACTCATAAGGTTCTAGTTTCCTAAATGGTTTTTATAAAAATGAAGCTTCCTGCTAACCCTACCCAAAGTGTGTGTGTGTGTGGTTATTGTGCTGCGTTTTTTTTGTCATTTTATATCTTGTCTGTTTTTGTTTAACTCTGCACTTGAACTTTTGATGGGGGTGGGGTGATGAGTCGTGTTACCCTAAAATGTTTGACATGGTTAGTATTTGCCTTATTTTTGTCCCTGCTGTACGCTATGAAATTTAAGGTGTGTCCAATTTTAAGTTTCTTTTAGATTGTAAACGTTTTAGTGCAGGGCCCTTCTAACCATATTGTAAATTGCTGTGAATATTTTTTTAAGTTCGAATGTATTAACATGCCTTCCAATCTCTTAAAACTACTTTGCTACAAAATAATTGTATTCTGCAAACATACAGTGGGGCAAAAAAGTATTTACTCAGCCACAAACTGCAAGTTCTCCCACAAACTTTTAAAAATAAGACCATGTGATTGTCTGGATTTGTTTCCACATTTTGTCTTAGTTGAGGTATACCTATGATGACAATTACAGGCTTCATCTTTTTAAGTGGGAGAACCTGCACAATTGGTGGCTGACTAAATACTTTTTTGCCCCACTGTATATACTGTATGTACTGTACATAAACACTCACTAAAACTCTTATACTTGTGTTTTTGTATGAATAAGCTTTAAATAGCTACCCTTGTCCTGGACTGAGCCAATTATTGGTGCCGAATGTTTTCACAGAAGCTTCAATAAGCACCTATCTTCTAAGTCATTTAGACTCCATTCACACCTGAGTGTAGCGATTTACTGGCATATATTGGTTTTTTTTTAAAAAGCAGTTTTGCAGCTTTTTTTTTAAAGCATTTTAGAAGTGTATTACACAAGTTTTACAGCTTCAGGAATTTTTGTTTAGCCAATAGGAAGCACTAGAGTGAGGAGAGGAAAAGGAAATTGGGGGTGGAGATCTGCTATTTGAGTGTAAAACAAAGTTAGGCATTTATATTAAAGTCTATTGGGCAAAAAAAAAACTCTTGTAATCTGCCAAAATAAGCTCATGTACTTTGAGCGTTTTGCACCAGGCAACAGAACGCTCACATGTGAACAGAGGCCATTGAAATTAATGGGTTCTGGCTTGTTGAGCATTTAAGAGCTACACGCAGAAAAATCTTAGGTGGGAAAGGGGCCTAAAGTGTTTTATTTTTATTTTTTTCCCTGTCTTTCATTTGGACACTGAGAATAGTTGAGTTGTTGGCAGCCATTTTCCTGGGAAAAAAAAGGATATGTGATGAAACTTATGTCAGCAACCATTTGAAATTTTGTTTTTTTTTTCATTTTCTTGTCTCCAGTTTTAATAAAACTCGCTGAACCAAATGCATAAACAGCTCACCTGAGGCAATGTAGGCTTCTGGCTATAACCATTTTCTGGGTCATGATGAAATAGTCCAGGGTGTTAAACATTGGTTAGGTGGTGATGCCTTGGTTGTTGTACCAAGAAATGAGCATGAAGAGATCCTTTAGAAATGCTTTTACCTTGTGCCTGTCTTTTCTCACCAATTTCATGGACATTGTTTTACCTAAACACAAATGAGAGATATCAGCTGTCAGAATCTAAACCCTATTGGTTCAGCAGGGACTGACCCCAGATTCGAACTATGTATGTGCAGGCCAATTGTACCCAAGTTGCTCAACCATGCTTTGCAGGAAATAAAAACCACCATCTCTGGCAGACTTAACGTCACACAAGGTTTTCATTGTCCATAACAAACACTTGGCTCTTGCTTTTTGTATTATACTGTGCTAGAAACATGAAGAGAAACTGATTCATTGCCTAAAGATGAAATACGTTTTTTTTCATTCCTTTTGATTATAAAAAAGATAAAAAAATAAGTGCAAAAAAAAGCAACAGCCTTTTTATTTTATTTTTTGCAAACTGTTTCAATGGGATCTCCTAGAGTCTTTTGATTCCTATAAAAAAGAAAAAAAAAAAAATTGTATTCGTTTTCAAACCAGGCCCATATCATTGAGAGCAAGTTTGCCATTAGAAAAACTAAAGATTCTAAAATATTAGCTGCTTTTTTTTTATCAAATCTTCAGTAAAGACATTTTTAGTACAGTGTTAATTTTGACAAATTTCGATTTTAGTTATAGCCTTGACTTAAATACCATTTGCAATTGTTTTGTCTAAAATTTAATGGGTTTAGTTAAATTGTAATGCATTTAAGCATTTCTTTAGAATTGCCAAAATTCTATACGCCTAGAGTAAAAAGTCATCATATTTATGGTGTTAAGTGTTGAACATGCACTACAGACACAAATTTAGCCGTTGCGATATAAAACGTCTTTTTTAAATAAAACCAATTTTCATAAACCAATATATTGCTTTTTGACAAGCAGAAGTAAAACTTGAAAATATAAAAAAAACACACCCTGTAAATTCTATTGAAACAACTACATTTTATAAGAAAAGCCTTTCATGTTTTTTTTTCCTTTTTTTTTTTAGCAGCTTAGTAGATACCCCCCTACATATTAATTTTTGATGTCAAATTTCAATTTGTTTTTAGTCATCGTCTTGACTAAAATGCCATTTTAGTTATTCGTGTCAACTAAATTGCTAGGTCGACAAAATGAACACAGGTTTAGTATGAGGTGTCCATAATGGTCGTGACAAAGCATGCTAAGCTTTCTACTTATTGCTAGTACACATGGGCTGAATGTTGGGTGGCATCGATTGGTTCAATAGAAACCAGCCAATATTCGGCCCGTGTGTACAGCCAGGTCAGACAAAAGTCAGCCCTTCGTCGGGATTCTGTTAAAGGTCATGACCAAAAGGTCCGATTGCCAACTCCTGATTCTGGAGTGTTCTGACGGGTTTGTGAGGGGCTGTCAAAACACAATAGCTCAGCAGAGGAGATCTCTGTACCAATATTGGATTGTAAGTACAGCGGCTCTGCCCTGAGCTGTAGCTTTGTTGAACGAAAAAAAAAAAATAGTAGTGTGTACTAGGCTTTAGGCTGCTCAAGAGTGCTGGCTGTTTCTTTAAGACAGGAGTCCAACCACTGGACCGTGGAATCTCTCTGGCGTACCGAGCGGCATGAGAGCCAGGCGGGTTGGCTGGCAGATGAGAGAAGCGGGTGGGCGAGAGACCAGAGAGATGACATCTCTCACCACCTGCCCTGCATCACCACAGTTCTTCCCTCGCTGTGCAGCCCTGGGCAGCAGAGAGATTACATCATCTCTCACTGCCCACACTTAGTCTGGGAGCCATGTGATGAAAAGCTGGGGAGAGACTGCCAGATCTGCTGTCATCAATTTGCCTTTACATTTAAAGTGACAAGCTGCATCTGGTATTTTTTGGTGGCAAGCAACTGTGGGAAGCTTCAGTTGGTGGCGGGATAGTGACAATCCACATTTGGTGGAAAGGCGAACTGACAGGTGACAAGAGACACTCAGAGCTCCCACTGATTCTGCATTATGGTGAGTTGAACCGTTTCATTTTATATTCCAATATAATAGAAATAATGCACTTCAATCATACTGGCACCAAATAAACAATGGTGCCATGATTGAAGTTCCAACACCAGCCATTGCTTGCGAAGAACTTAGACCACTTGTACCTGCAGCTAAGCCTAGATTAAGGCCTATCTGTAGGTGCAAGAAATATCTCCTAAACCTACACGGTTTAGAAGATATTTGCAAAAGACAGGCACCGATGTCTATGGTGCATGCGCCGTAGACAACGGCGTGCAGGCACACTGAGCGTGTCATTCATAAGGACGATCGTGTCGTTAGCAGCTCACGCGCGCACTGATTTCAATGGACAGGGGTGCTTTAGGAGCGGTGTATACACTGTTTCTAAAGTGCCTCAAAGATGCTACTGGCAGGACTTTTTTTTTTTTTTTTTTTTTTAGTTTCTGCCAGCGCACTCCTGTGTAAAAGTAGCCTTACAGTGAAAATGAATAAGAGCTCGTTCACACTGGGGCGTTGTATGTCAGTGATAAATTTCACCTGTCTTAAAACTTTGACTACACTTATGCCCAATAAAGTAAATGTAAAGCCAAATACAGACACTAAATGGTGATCTCCATGCAATAGCTTGAAGCCTTATAGCCCAGATTGTAAGGCTTGTTACAGAACATACTGTAGATATAGTTAAGGGTATATCTGAGGGCTAAAAATGTTTTAACTTGTACAGTTTTCTTAAGGGGTTTTAAGAGCCCTAAATGTCAATATCAGCCCCAGTCATTTCAAGTTGCACTGCATTTGGCATCAACTAAAAGTTGTGCACAGTGAGAGCAAGTGCTTTATGTTGGGTTCACACTGAAGCACGGAGCTGCTTACAGCAGGGGTCCAGTGCGTCTTTTTTTTCAGTTTCAGGTCTGATTTGAGTCCAAATGTTTGGCTGAATTCAGACCTGAAACAGACCAGAAGATGCACAGGACTCGCAATTGGCACCAGAGCCACTTTGGAGATGTGTGAACCAGCTCCATAGGGAGCCGGTCACAATCTCCTGACATGTGAATTTAATGCTGGGAAATTCGCATCCAATTTGCAACATTGTGAACTCAGCCTTATGTGGATTGAAAATGTAGAAATGCTCAACCCCCCTAACCTCCTATTAAAAATGTGTGCCTATGGAAACTGTAATAAAGCTAAGCAGAGCAAAACCACTCATTTAAAGCTTTAGCTCACTAAAAAAAAAATCAAGTGAGCTTAAAATGTTAACAAATGTATGTCCCTATACCTACCAAGATCTTACATTTGACTGTTTTCTCACAATAGATCAGTTATACCTTTTTTTTTTTTTTTTTTTTTTTTTTAGGGTTTAGGTTTCCTTCATATATGTTGGTATAAAGAGAAGCTACCAAGATAAACTGTGAAAGGTGCCATTGCTAAATAGTAGTATTCAGGAATTCTATAGTACCAACAGTTTATCCAATGCTTTACAAAATGAAGGCACAGTATGGTCAAAGTAAGTAACCCCCCCCCCCCCTATCGTTTTTCAGCCAAAGAAGCTGCTATCTTTGCCTCTGTTTAATCTACAACTGCCATGATGCTGCACATGTGATCTGTTATGACACCAGCCATTGGATGGTTTGGTGTTGGCGCTTGTTACACTCCCACTGGTTGTGCTCTCAACCAAACTGTCAGTCATTTCCCCGATAAATTGCCCCCAAAAAAAGTATTTTCTGGCAGTGCCCCTCCCGAGACTAGACTCTTGATCTGCCCCTGATGGGTACTGCTGTTGCGTTTTCAAAAGAAGCACGTTTATTTGAACAAAAGCAAATTCAAGAGGCCGAATCATTCACAACAATGCATTCTATGTCACCACGATTTTCTATAATGTATTTGTCTCCCTCCAGTACAATTACTTCGCTCTCGCTGTCTCCTTTTTACAACCTCTTCCTTTTTCTCCTGTTCCAGAAGATCAATGTCTTTTTGGGTTGCATCTTCAAAATTCCAAGGGAAATGAAGATGGCTTAGAACAACTCCTACTTGGTTCCTGCAGCTGGGGTCTTGGGCAAAAAGTATATGAAATCCTGAATGCTCATGTTGACGTTCTTCCAACCATTTGGTGGTGGCATGTGGCCAATGTTCTGCCAGTAAACGAACCTTTTGAAACAATAGATTTTCAACCAGAACAATTTGCCACGGATAGTTTCCAGTGAAAATAATGTACAAAATACCAAGGGCCCAGATGTCAACACTAGGATCCACGACAATTGACTCCGTGCGGTTTAGTTTACAAAGTTCAGGAGACATGTACTGGTTGATGGGTAACATTGATGGAACAGTACCGACAAATTGATTTAGTCCAAAGTCACTTAGTTTGACGTTATGACATCTCTTGTCCATAAGTAAAATAATATCTGGCTTCAGGTCCTTATGCACCAGTTTTTTACTGTGCATGTATTCAAGAGCCTGGGTGATCTGTAATGCACAGCGCTTAACCAGCTTTTCTGGAATTCCCACCTGGAAAAGTTAAAACTATTGTATGAAATTCATGTGAAATATCACATTTTATACAATGTTAATTTCTAAATTTGCAAATGGAATTACATGTTAAAATGATTGCAATTAATCTAAAATATTTCAGCAATGTAGGAAAGATGGGAGGTCTAAGTGATTTTAACATTTTACCTGCATCTTAAACTTTGACTAACCTTTTCTATAGAGTGGTGAAGCATTACAACTTGTGTCATGTTTTTGTTTCCTATATCCCCACTAGGAAATGTGGTTGTGGTGGAGGGATGCAACTGCCTCTATTTGTTTAATTTTGTTTCTGAAGCAGAAGGTAATAGTTAAAGTGGTTCTAAAGCCTTAAAGGATAAGTTCACCTTTCGTTACATGTTACACAGACCGGCCCCCGCACATCCCTGATCCCCTCTGGGACAGCTAGTGGGGTTCTTCTCCCTCCCCGCTAGCTGTCACAATTTAAAAAAGTGGCCGAGCGGGGCTCTGCTTGCCCGGCCATGTCACTGATTGACAGGGCTCTGTGCATGGGAAAACTACAAGGCCCGGCAGCCTTTGCAGCTGTCGGCTTGTAGTTTTCAATTAACTACCACAGTAATGTGAAGCACAGTGATAGTTCATTTATGCTTCCTGTCAGATTGTATCTGCTAACCTGTACGGGATGCACCGGCAAGAAGTTACACTGGCTCTGCTGGAGACCTGCATGGCACCAGCGATCTGCTGATTGCAGGTGCAATGCTTTACAGGCTCCAAAAAATGAAATTCACATTTTTTACCTGCAAAAAAAGTGCATTCATTATTTTTTTTTTTTTTTTGTGAAACGTGAACTTATCCTTTAAGGTTTTACACCTTCGAACATTCTATGCATGAAGGTGCAAAACCTTCTGTGCTGCAACTTCATCTTCATGATGGGATTGAGGAAGATCTTGCCCAGAGAATGTAGACTGCAGAAAATAACTGACAGGGATTTTTACCCATCCTTATTTCTTTCCAACTGGGTCAACATTACTTGGTGTAAATGTTTGCAATTTACAGAATGTACCCATGACAAAACACCAGTTATTTATTTCCAGGATCCCTAGGTGTGTGTGTGTGTGTGTGTCTCCTTGGCTGGATGATCAAGTGAAGTGATCCAGCAGGTGCTAATTTTTGGCTGAAAACAGTGGTCTGCGGTTTCCAGAGGACTTGAATAAGTAGAGATGAAGCCCTGGTGTCCAGTAAGATAGACTGAAATGCACACTTCATGCAGAAACTCTTCTCATTTGGTTAGTTCCTTTTTCACTATTTTTAGGGCAACAAGTCTACCTGTTAAAGAGAAAAAATAAATTTATTTACAGATAAGATTTGAACATCTAAGACTGATGTACAATACTTGAGTCCATTAACTTTACATAGACTGGATGTTTTCTTCAACATGTAGTCAGCTCATCTGAGCCTTTGTTAGCAGTGTGTTATAGAGCTATGCAGCTGGATCTTTTGTCCTCTGTATATGCAAAATATGAGGGGAATGGGGATAGTTGCTGAAGGTATCCTACTCAGCCCTCCAAGGGGAAATGAACTATCTTGGTACCGACCACAAAATTCAATTTAAGATAAAATATTTATTACATATAAAAACATATATAACCACTTCAAAATCAAAACAATTGTCCTCTGTAAATGCTAAGTATCTGGGTTGTACATGGAGGACCATCAGTTGTTGTTAAAATCTGTTACCTGCTTAGCTGCATATGTGGCTCACTGCTTTAAGCCGGTCATGTCATAGGCAGTTACAAATATGTCATGAGAGAAACAGGAAGGTTGCTATTGGTAAGCTCCTCTTCAAAATGCCAATTTCTTGGCTGTCATGTTGTACCCTCCAAATGTAATATACAGTATATATAGAATCACTGACTTGTATCATGTATGCAAATATGGACTTTTTAAAAAATATTAAGGCTTTCTGTCATGGTTATGCAATAGAGTTTTGTCTGTCAGCTTACCTGTCTCCACGTGTTCATCTCTAGAGACCAGCTGACTCTCAGCTGACTGCTTTTATAATCTGTCCTCTAGCATGGCTCCACCCAACTCCTATCAGAACTCTATATTAACCTCTGCACTGCAGGCCAGCCCTGCTGATCAACCTTTGTGTGTTTTGGTTTCCTGCCTGCTATGTGCTTTTTTTTTTTTTTTTTCTGTTACCGACCTTGGCGTGTTCTAGACTATTCTTGTCTGCTCGTGACCCTGACCTTTGTCGTGCCCCTGACTCTCCCTGTTTGCCTGTGACCCTGAACCTTGGCATGAACTCTGTTGTCCTTGTCTGCTTGTGGCCCCCGACCTCAGCTTATTCCCTTACTATCCCTATCCTGTTGCCTACTGTGGGTGTAAGCTGGGGGACCCTGGGGGTCGCGACCTGGAGCCAGTTGCGGCCCAGTCCATCCTCACCACTAGAGGCTCTGGTGAACACCTGCTGGCTCTTAGACTCCGCGCCCCAGGGAATCTTACGCTCTAACCCCAGTGGGATCTGAGTTGGTGTTCCAGCGGCCCTGCCTTCCTTACCACCCTGACTCCCATCCGCAGCAGTCAGCCATAGGGTTCACTACCCTGCGGTGCACTCCTGATCCCAACGGTGTGAATCTGTTACCTAGCCTCAAGGTGACCTGACGCTTTCTCTTGTGCTTAACTAGCACTTTCAAGAGGAATTAAACGGTGGTCTTCTTGCTTTTACCTATGGCAAGGTTACGTTAAAAACATGTAAGAGGATTGAATTGAGACAGGTTGAAAGACAATTATTTCCTGGGGCAGCCATGCAAGTTGCCTTATTGGAGTTTTGTCCTGTTCTTATTCAGCACTGACAAGATAGGAAGAACTGTTTTTTTGTGCATTAGTCTTTAACCCACACTTTTGTAACAAAGCCCATATGTCTAATAAGGTGACAATTTTTTATTTTTTTGTAAAGATTCAAATGTTTTGTTATCTGTTCTATAGGTTCAAACAATTGGGCAAATTAGAAATACTAATACATGAAAGTAGGTGCTGCTACCTCACAGTGTTATGTGGATTTACCACCGGTGCTCTGGCAGAGGCAGCAAGATTGCAGAGTAAACAATGGAGTACCGGCTTTTCTAAATCAGAAATACTCTTTGTAATTAAGAGAATTCACGTACCCGTTTCCCTGTCTACAGCCCTCACAACTTCACCACAAGTACCCTCGCCAAGCTGTTCCAGGTTTTCCTATTTCAATCCCACAAGTTGAGTAGGCTGCCATTTTGAATAGAGAAGTTTAGACAGGAGCCAAGCCAGGAAGCTTCAAACCTTCATTAGAATGCAAATCGAATCATCATCTGAACTTTATAAATCAATGTGACTCCTTTGTGATTGTGTCTACAGTGTAAACAGGTTCCCATCACAGTGGGTAGCAGGGAGTGCACATGTCTTTATTTTCACTGTTTTCAGATTGGTAATGTTGACGACAATTGAACCTCTGAGGGCGTTTGACATGTTCAGATTAAAACTTCTGTAGTAAAAAGGGGTTTTAAAAGTAAAACCTGTTAGATTTTATCCTTTACTTCATGGGATCATGCAATAATTCAGCTTTGAGGTGATCAAGGAGAAAACTATAGCTCTATGCAAAACTGGTATTGTAGATAAAATACACTATTGGTTACAAATGACTACTTCTCACTACACCAGTCTTGGTTTTAAATATGTTCTGTTCTAATAATTTTTTAGACTTATTATTCTATAAAATTTCATAAACCATTTTATTACCATAGCGTCACTCCTAATATGTTGTACTACAGAACGCTTTGTAACATAGTTGCTCAGATTAGCCTGTGTGCTGATGGCTTTAGTTGCTTAGGTTTTTTTAATGCTAAACTCAATATTGTAACAAAAGGTAATCCAAGTATATATCTGAATAAGGTTCATAACAAGAATAAATGTCTCATCCCTATAGCAGAATATTGAAAAACTATCATACCATGTAGGACTTTGAAGGTGTCACAAAAATATCTTGGTTGAGTATAAACAATTCTTTACACTTTTTTTTTTTTTTTTTATTTTATTACAATTCTGGAAAAAACAGCAGTTCTGTTTCAGAAGAAATTTCATACACCAGATTCTCAAATTTAAATCATTAAATGCATTAGTCAAAGGGGTACTTCTTGTATTCCTGATTTACAGCAGATGAGGTAGGACTGACAGTAATGTACAGTACATTATATACACACCATCATATACAGTGAGTGTGCCTTGCTCGGTTATGCAATCTTTCTGTATAAAGTGTTCTTTGCTAAAGTAGAGCTAAAGGTAAAACTTTTTTCCAATTTTGGTTAGAGTAAAGCCCCGTACACACGGGATGAATGTCAATCGGCAACGGCCGGTTAAAAAAAAAAAAAAATCAGCTGTCATTCAGTCCGTGTGTATGTTGGTCTGTCCGACAGAAGCCGGCCATTCGGCTGGCTTCTGTCGGGCATGCATGCTGGAAAACCAGCAGCCGACTGATTCCAGATCAGGGCTCTCAGCCAATGGCAGAGGGCGCTGATCGGAGGGTTCTTGTGGGGGGGGGGTCATCCCCCTGTCAGAACACAACAGCCCAGTGGGGGAGATCGCTGGACTAACCTTGCATGGTTAGTAAAGTGGCTCAGACTGGAGCTGTCGGGTGTGGTGTGTGTTTTTTTTTTTTTTTTTTTTTTTTTTTTTTTTTTTTTTTTGCAACCCGCTGGGTAGCACAAAAACTTGGTGTACCCGGCTTAAGGGATAGTTCTATCAACTGTTCCTCCAAAGATGGGGAAACCCTGAATGTCACCAGAACTGACAACGCATCCAGCACCTTGAGGCAATTCAGTTCACATTTCCAGCGCTTTTTCCTGTCTGGCACCGGGTGTCTTCAAGCGCAAGTGGGTGCAAGGAATGGACATCAGGTACCCTTTTTGATGTGCCTGTGCTCAAGATTCTTAGAAATTTACCCGCACGAGTATCAAACATCTAAATTGATGCCCCAGTGCCTTTGTCAAGACTATTCTAAGGTTCAGCAGACCATCCACGCTAGTCGCCCCTAGTGTTAACCCCTTCCCTGCCAGTGACATTTTTACAGTAATCAATGCATTTTTATAGCACTGATCGCTGTATAAATGCCAATGTCCCAAAAATGTGTCAAAATTGTCTGTGTCCGCCATAATGTTGCAGTCCCGATAAAAATCGCAGATTGCCGCCATTACAAGTGAAAAAAATTAAATGCCATAAAACTATCCCCCTGTTTTGTAGACACTAACTTTTGTGCAAACCAATCTATATAAGCTTATTGCGATATTTTCTGTAAAAAAAAAAAAGTAGAATACATACCGGCCTAAACTGAGGAAAAAAAAAAATTTTTTTATATATTTTTGGGGGATGTAGATTTTTAAACATTTTGCATACCACCAAAAGAAAGCTCTATTTGTGGGAAAAAAGGACGCCAATTTTGTTTGGGTGCAACGTTACATGACCGCAATTGTCAGTGGCGCATTTATAGCATATACAGAACATGCTACAGCAAAACTGACATTTCTAAAGCAAAAAAATCCAATTTAAAAGCTCTGTTATAATTTCCGGCAGCCGGCTATTAAAAATTAAACGGTGTGTGGTCTCCCCCAAAATCCATACCAGACACTTATCCAAGCATGCAGCCTGGCAAGTCAGGATGGGGGACGACGACAAGCGAGTGCCCCCCCCGAACCATACCAGGCCACATGCCCTCAACATGTGGGGGGGGGGGGGTTGGTGGGGACCAAGGCCTATTCCCTACCACTCGGTGTCTGGAAGCCCCCTCCAATGAATACCCTTATGCATAATAATTATATCATGGTTTTGCGTCCCCTCTATAAAGGGAGAGGGGGAAGGGGGGTTTAACCGGTTTGTCCTAAAGGCTTTTGTCTTCAAAACAAAGTAATAGGTAATCCAATAATTTTTAGTTGTCGTCAGAACAGGAGGTGAGGGGAAATCTTCCAATGTGGACAACTGTCCCATAACTCTGTATAGATTTTCTCCCATTTCCTGTTCCAGCTTCAAGATGAGAAGTAAGGAAAATCTGTAAGACTGTATCCAACAGTGTTTTAATCATCCCTTACTTTATGCACAATTATCCAAGACTGTGACTAGTAGTAGAATAACTTATTTTTGGTCTTTCTAACTGGGCCAGCAATAACTTGGTGTAAGTTTGTTTTTTGTTTTTTTGTAATTTATGGACTATTTATTCATATTCCATTAAAACCGTTTCTATATATTTCCAGGATCCATAGGATGATATTAAAAAAAGTGCTGGAGTGTCATCAGCTTTGCTTTACTTGAAAAAAGAGAAAGTCTGAGAGCTGCTCCCTAACATGAGACACCTCCATCCCTATATTGCATAAAGAAACAAAGAATTTTGCCCGTGGGACTTTAAATGAAGTGTCCATGGTGATCACATATGAATAAAAAGAGTATAGTAGTAACAAAATTTATTGGAATATATAACATCCAGTATAGATCATACACATAGGTGATAGTTTCATAGAAACAACAACATGATAAAAAGGTCCAAAAAACATGACCATCATGACATAACATCAAAGTATAAAGAGTACAGATATACATGATACATCTCTAACCCGACGCGTTTCGCGAGCTCTCCTCGCTTCATCAGGGGCTGATGTGTATATCTGATGTCTGTAATAACAAGTAAAGAGTATATTGAAGTATAATATGTAATTGAACAATATCATGAAGTCAAAGCTAGTAATCCGATACCTACTTGTCAGGTACTTGACCCCAAAGAGGGCGGCCCCAGGCAGGGGGCGGCGGGAATGCATCTCCCCCGGGAGCTGAGGGGGAGGAGACCACGACGCGGAGGTCCAGGATAAGGCACAGGGCAGGCATGGTAGATGCATGAAGAAGAGAAAGGAAAGATGGACCCGACTGGCACCCATAATAGTTGAAGAGCGTACCCACTGTAATAGAGTATAAACAAAAATATGTATATATCTAAGATAGTGGCAATAGCCATATCCAAAAATGTATGCAATAATGTGCTTGAGTATGGTGGGTGCTGGGTGAACAGCAGGGCATAAAAAAGAAGAAAGAAGAAAGTAAAAACAGAACAAAGAACAGGAAAAAAGTAAAAATGATGTCAGCCCACGTGTAACCCATGAATCTAGCAGGGCAAAACCTCTATAATAAAATGTATAGATGTAAATATATTAATTAGTTAAGGTCTACTTAATCACCTGAAAGTCCTACGTAGCATGTATATAGTACTAAAGTACATGAATATGTGTATTTAAAGAATTAAATGGTTAATATCCCATTGTAATGAAAGTATAGCATAGTAGGCTAGGGTACAAGAGATACAGGAGTGTCCTGCAGAACATGGGGAGGTGTAATGACTAGTAGTAGAATAACTTATTTTTGGTCTTTCTAACTGGGCCAGCAATAACTTGGTGTAAGTTTGTTTTTTGTTTTTTTGTAATTTATGGACTATTTATTCATATTCCATTAAAACCGTTTCTATATATTTCCAGGATCCATAGGATGATATTAAAAAAAGTGCTGGAGTGTCATCAGCTTTGCTTTACTTACCCATGGCTGGATGATCGAGTGAAGAGATCTAGCAGGTCCAATTCCTGGCTAAACATATAGTAGTGTGAGCTTTCCAGAAAGCTGGAATGAGCCGAGAAAGCCTTCATGTTCAGTAAGAGTGGCATACACATGTTGTCATGCAGAAAGTTTTCTGCTCCTTGTTTCTACATTTTTAGGGCAACAAGTCTACCTGTTAAAGTGAAAAAAAGTTGCCTTTAATGAGATTTGAGCATCCAAGGTACATGAATCAATGAATTTTCCATAGATTGGATGGGGTTTTTTTCACAATGTAGCCATCTTCTCTGGGCCCTTGCTAGCAGTGAGCTAGGTGGCTTCCCTTACAGCTACAGTGTCTTGCAAAAGTTTTCACCCCCCCCCCCCCTTGGCTTTTTACCGATGTTACATTACAGCTTTTAGTTCAATGTTTTTCTAATCTGAATTATATGCGATGGATCAGAACACAATAGTCTAAGTTGGTGAAGTAAAATTAAAAAAATATATACATAAAACTATTTTTCAGAAATAAAAAACTGATAATTGGTATGTGCGTATGTATTCACCCCCTTTGTTTTGAAGCCCATAAAAAGCTCTGGTGCAACCATTTACCTTCAGAAGTCACTTAATTGGTGAAATGTCCACCTGTGTGCAATCTAAGTGTCACATGATCTGTCATTACATATACACACCTTTTTTAAAGGCCCCAGAGGTTGCAACATTTAAGCAAGAGGCACCATTAACCAAACACTGCCATGAAGACCAAGGAACTCTTCAAACAAATAAGGGACAATGTTGTTAAGTACAAGTCAAGTTTAGGTTATAAAAAAATCCAAATCTTTGATCCCTAAAAGCACCATAAAATCTATCGTAACCAAATGGAAAGAACATGGCACAACTGCAAACCTGCCAAGAGACGGCCGCACACCAAAACTCACGGACTGGGCAAGGAGGGCATTAATCAGAGGCAGCACCCAAGACCTAAGGTAACCCTGGAGGGGCTGCAGAGTTCCACAGCAGAGACTGGAGTATCTGTGCATAGGACGACAATAAGCCGTATGCTGTACATAGTTGGGCTTTATGGCAGAGTGGCCAGAAGAAAGCCTTTACTTTCAGCAAAAAATAAAATTGCATGTTTTGAGTTTGAAAAGGCATGTGGGAGACTCCCAAAATGTATGGAGGAAGGTGCTCTGGTCATCAAAGAAAATGCTATGTCTGGCGCAAGCCCATCACATCACCCAAAGAACACCATGCCCACAGTGAAACATGGTGGTGGCAGCATCATGCTGTGAGGATGTTTTTCAGCAGTCAGGACTGGGAAACTGGTCAGAGTTGAGGGAAAGATGGATGGTGCTAAATACAGGAATATTCTTGAGCAAAATCTGTACCACTCTGTGTGATTTGAGGCTAGGACGGAGGTTCACCTTCCAGTAGGACAATGACCCCAAACACTGCTAAAGCAACACTTGAGTGGTTAAAGGGGAAACATGTAAATGTGTTGGAATGGCCTAGTCAAAGCCCAGACCTCAATCCAATAGAAAAGCTGTGGTCAGACTTAAAGATTGCTGTTCACAAGTGCAAACCATCCAACTAGAAGGAGCTGGAGCAGTTTTGCAAGGAGGAATGGGCAAAAACCCCCGTGGTAAGATGGTGCAAGCTCATAGAGTCTTATCCAAAGCGACTTGGAGCTGTGATGACCACAAAAGGTGGCTCTACAAAGTATTGACTTTAGGAGGTGAATAGTTATGCACATTGACTTTTTCAGTTATTTTGTCCTATTTGTTTGTTTGCTTCACAATAAAAAAAAAAAAATCTTCAAAGTTGTGGGCAAGTTCTGTAAATTAAATGATGCAAATCCTCCAAACAATGCATGTTAATTCTAGGCAACAAAACACGAAAAATGCCAAGGGGGTGAATACTTTTGCAAGGCACTGTAGGTCTAATGTTCCCTGAAAACGCCAAGTATCTGGGTTGTGGATAGGTGCCCATCACAGTTGATGGTCAAATCTGTTAAATATTTAGCTGCTTATGTGGCCCACTGTAAATACAGTGTGTGTAGCCAACTTAAATTAAATCTGTCAATTGCCATGCTTTCATACTGACCCTTCCAGATTAAGGATTCTAAAATTTTAATTGGAACAAGTATGCAGATAAGGACTTTGTAAAATATTAAGGCTTATGCTTTAGCATAACAGCCAATATCTAGCACCCTCAAGGAGAGATTAAATACAGTGGCCTTTGTCTTTCTCATGGCAGGTTTATATTAAAACATGAAAAATGACTGATTCAAGCAATTGATCAGACAGTTTGGATTAGAAAGCCTTTTATTTTCTGTGGGAACATGGTGAGTTGAACTATTTAATTTTATAGAACACTGTAATAGAAATAATGCGCTTCAACCATCCTGACACCATAACAACCATGGTGCCGTCATGATGTGCCAACACCAGCCATTTCCTTGGAAAAAAAAAACGTGTTTTCTGGCAGTGCCCCTCCCGAGACTAGACTCTGGATCCACACCTGATGGGTACTGCTGTTGCCTTTCAAAAGAAGCACTGTTTATTTGAACTAAAGCAAATTCAAGTGTCATTCATAATCATTCACAACAATGCATTCTATGTCACAATGATTTTCTATGATAATGTATTCATTGTCTCCCTCCAGTACAATTATTTCAATCTTGCTGTCCCATTTTACAACCTCTTCCTCTTTCTCCTGTTCCAGAAGATCAATGTTTTTTTGGGTTGCAGCTTCAAAGTTCCAAGGGAAATGAAGATAGCTTAGAACAACTCCTACTTGGTAGGATATGGAATAGATCCTGAACCCTCCTGTTAACGTTCTTAAACCATTTGGTGGTGGCATGTGGCCAATGTTGTTCTGCCAGTAAACAAACCTTTGAAACGATAGATTTTCAACCGGATAGTTTCCAGTGAGGATAACGTACAAAACACCAAGGGCCCAGATGTCAACACTAGGATCCACGACAATTGACTCTGTGGGCTTTAGTTTACAAAGTTCAGGAGACATGTACTGGTTGATGGGTGACATTGATGGAACAACAGTACCGACAAATTGATTTAGTCCAAAGTCACTTAGTTTGACATTATGACATCTCTTGTCCATAAGTAAAATATTATCTGGCTTCAGGTCCCTATGCACCAGTTTTTTACTGTGCATGTATTCAAGAGCCTGGGTGATCTGTAATGCACAGCGTTTAACCAGCTTTTCTGGAATTCCCACCTGGAAAAGCTAAAACGATTATATGAAATTCATGTCAAATATCACATTTATACAATGTTAATTTCTAAATCTGCAAATGGAATTACATGTTAACATGAGTGCAATTAATCTAAAATATGTCAGCAATGTAGGAAAGATGGGAGGTCTAAGTGATTTAACATTTTACCTGCATCTTAAAAACTGACTACCCTTTCATATAGAGTGGTGAAGCATTACAACTTATGTCATGTTATTGTTTCCTATATCCCCCCTAGGAAGTGAGGTGGTAGTGGAGGGATGCAACTGCCTCCAATTTGTTGTTTTTGTCTCTATTACTTTTTGCTTGAAAGTGGTTCTAAAGCCTTAAAGGATAAGTTCACCTTTCGTTACATATTACACAGACCGACCCCCGCACATTCCTGATCCCCGCTGTGACAGCTAATGGGGGTTCTTCTCCCTCCCTGCTAGCTGTCACAATTTTTTAAAAAAAGTGGCCGAGAGGGGCTCTGCTTGCCCGGCCATGTCACTGATTGACAGGGCTCTGTGCATGGATAACTACAAGGCCCGGCAGCCTTTGCGGCTGTTGGCTTTTAGTTTTCAATGAACTACCACAGTGCTGTGAAGCACAGTGATAGTTCATTCATGTTTCCTGTCAGATTGTATCTGCTTACCTGTACGGGATGTACCAGCAAGCAGATACACTGGCTCTGCTGGAGACCTGCATCGCACCAGCGATCTGCTGATTGCTGGTGCAATGCTTTACAGGCTCCAAAAAATACATTTCACTTTTTTTTTTTTACCTGCAAAAATGTGCGTTTTTTGTTTGTTTTTTTTGTTTTTTTTTAAACGTGAACTTAACCTTTTTAAGGTTTTACACCTTCAAACATTCTATGCATGAAGGTGCAAAACCTTCTTCTGTGCTGCAACTTCATCTTCATGATGGGATTAAGAAAGATCTTGCCCAGAGAATGTAGATTGCAGAAAATAACTGACAGGGATTTTTACCCTTCCTTATTTCTTTCCAACCGGGCCAACATTACTTGGTGTAAATGTTTGCAATTTACAGAATGTACCCAGGACAAAACACCAGTTACTATTTTATATATATATATATATATAATGCTAAAGTGTCAGCTACTTCATTAGCTTTATTTTGCTTGGCTGGATGATCGTGTGAAGTGATCCAGCAGGTGCTAATTCCTGACTGAGCACATAGTGGTCTGAGGCTTCCAGAGGGCTTGAATAAGTAGAGATGAAGCCCTGGTGTCCAGTAAGATAGAGTGAAATGCACACTTTATGCAAAAACTCTTATTTGGTTAGTTCCTTTTTCACCATTTTTAGGGCAACAAGTCTACCTGTTAAAGAGAAAAAATAAACTGATTTACAAATAGTATTGTACATCAGAATCTTAGATGTTCAAATCTTGAGTCCATTAACTTAGACTGGATGGTTGTCTTCAACATGTAGTCAGCTCCTCTGAGCCTTTGTTAGCAGTGTGTTATAGAGCCACTGTCAGCTGAAGCTGTCAGGTTTATTTTTTTTTATTTTTTTTTTTTTTTGTGCAACCCTCTGGGTAGCACAAAAAAAAATCTGTTGGTGTACCCGGCTTAAGGGATAGTTCTATCGACTGTTCCTCCAAACACGGGGAGACCCTGAATGTCACCAGAACTGGTGCCTCCATTAGAAGATTTTCTCTCTATTCCTCCTTTTTTGGCAACAAATTTTAGGATTTTCTTTCATTTTCGCTGTCACTGATAACTGCCAACAGGACAAATAGAGAGTGAATCTCCCTAATGGGGGGCACAAGCAGGAATAATAACCTGACAGGTGTTTTAAACTCTACACTCTATATTGGTTATTAAGATGAGTACATACACTTGGTGACATATGGACTTGGTAACCTTTTGGCCATTTTTAGGCTACCAAATATCTAAATGGTTGCACATATAAGAATATGACTTGTATGATGGGGTTTTTATTTGATTTTTAATTTTTGAATAGATTATGGTATCTTTTTATAACATGGGTTTGCATGGTTTTGTTTTCACAAGATATTCAGCTGTGAATTGAACTGAGAAGTAGACATACAGTATATGTGAATCTCATTGTACAACTCAGATTATTTACCAGTCTTAGTGTAACACTGCAGCTAATGTTCTAGCTGCTTTTGTCTGTATTCAAAATTTAATCACTGCACAGGTCTGACAACCAAAGTTCTTCAGGAGTCGTTTTATATCTATTGTTTGCTAGTGAAACCTGAAGGTGTGAATGGTAAAGTGCTCAATTCATATGTATGCTCAGTACACAACCCAAGGGCAGGGTTAGAACTTTAATCAACTTTGATTTAGTTATGCAGGTAAAAAGCTGTTTGAGCATTGTTACAAGTTGAAGCAAAAAAAAAAATGCTCCCTTTCAGGGACATATCTAATAAAGAAAAAAATAAAGTGCTTAGGAACCATTTGGATTAGACAAACTGTTAATTACTAATGTGCTACTTGTTGGCCAATTTTACATTTTTTTAAATTTTATTATTAACAAAAAAATCTGGAAGCTCTTTGTATTGCAATGAGTAATTCCAATTGTTGCATCCTGGAATCCTTGCACAACCCTGTCAACACGTCACACTGAATATGGCCTAATGCTGGCCATATACTTCGTCAATTCTTTAGCAATTTCAACAAGCGAATAAACCAAGGAAATCTACCTTCAGTGTTTTTAAACTGCAGCTGATAGAAATTCTTAGAATTCAAGCAAATTGTTGAAATTGCAAGAAAATTGTTTCGCCAAAACAAAGGATTGTAACACTAAGACAGCAGACATTAGATTGTAAGCTCTTCTGAGCAGGGCCCTCTTGATCCTCTTGTATTTTATTGTATTATAACTGTATTGTCTCCCTTTTTTATTGTAAAGCGCTGCGTAAACTGTTGGCGCTATATAAATCCTGTATAATAATAATAATAATTTCTCTTGAATAGTCAAAAACAATACTGTTCCAAGGCTGGAGGACCCACCACATGAGAATCTTGCCATGAAGGTGTGTAAATAATGAAAGCACCATTTCTGACCACCACGCAGCATACAGTGCTGAGAGAACATTGCTGTAAAAGTTTCATCAGTCCAATCAGCTCAATATTTTTTGTCTGCCACTGGGTGTATTCAAGCTCAAGTGGGTGCAAGGAATGGACATCAGGTACCCCTTTTGATGTGCCTGTGCTCAAGATTCTTAGAAATTTACCCGCACGAGTATCAAACATCTAAATTGATGCTCCACTGTCTTTGTCAAGACTATTCTAGGGGTTCAACAGACCATCCACTAGTGTGGATGGTCTGCTGAACCCTAGAATAGTCGCCCCCTAGTGTTAACCCCTTCCCTGCCAGTGACATTTTTACAGTAATCAATGCTTTCTTTATAGCACTGATCGCTGTATAAATGCCAATGGTCCCAAAAATGTGTCAAGATTGTCTGTCTGTGTCCGCCATATTGTCGCAGTCCCGATAAAAATCGCAGATTGCCACCATTACTAGTTAAAAAAAAAAAAAAATTCAGAATAAAAATGCCATAAAACTTCCCCTATTTTGTAGACGCTATAACTTTTGTGCAAACCAATAGATCTATTTTTTTTTACCAAAAATATGTAGAATACATATCTGCCTAAAATGAGGGGAAAAAATAAGTTTTATATATTTTCGGAGGATATTTATTATAACAAGACTGTGTATGTATGTATGTCGCAAAAAATAAACGCAGAGGTGATCAAATACCACCAAAAGAAAGCTCTGTGGAAAAAGGACGCCGATTTTGTTTGGGTGCAACGTTGCATGACCGCGCAATTGTCAGTTAAAGCGATGCAGTGCTGTATCGCAAAAAGCGCTCTTGTAAGGAAGGGGGTAAAATCTTCTGGGGCTGAAGTGGTTAATGTGACACGTTTGTAGCATATACAGAACATGCTACAGCAAAACTGACATTTCTAAAGAAGAAAAATCCCATTTAAAATAACTCACGGTTATTTATTCCGGCACCCGGCTATTAAAAAAAAAAAGTAAAAATAATGGCATGTGGTCTCCCCCAAAATCCATACCAGACCCTTATCCAAGCATGCAGCCTGGCAGGTCAGGATGGGGGACGACGACGAGTAAGTGCCCCCCCCCTTGAACCATACCAGGCCATATGCCCTCAACATGGGGGGGGTTGGTGGGGACAAAGGCCTATTTCCAACCACTCTGGGCTGTGGTTGTCGGGGCCTTGGGGTGGGGGGCTTATCGGAGTCTGGAAGCCCCCTTTAACGAATACCCTTATGCATAATAATTATATCATGGTCTTGCGTCCCCTCTATAAAGGGAGAGGGGGAAGGGGGTTTAACCTGTTTGTCCTAAAGGCTTCTGTCTTCAAAACAAAGTAATAGGTAATCAATTTTAGTTGTCATCAGAACAGGAGGCAAGGGGAAATCTTCCAATGTGGACAACTGTCCCATAACTCTGTGTATAGATTTTCTCCCATTTCCTGTTCCAGCTTCAAGATGAGAAGTAAGGAAAATCTGTAAGACTGTATCAAACAGTTTTTTTATCATCCCTCACTTTATGCAAAATTATCCAAGGTGGGAGAGTGAAAAGTGACCATTGTGTACAACGGCCGGCCCTCCGGCCAGGATTAAAAATTTCCCCTGGTCCCAGCCAAAAGGCTCGGCCCAAAAGGCAGGTGTTAAAAACGTGTAGTGGTGAAGTAGCCATTGGATGGTTTGACAGTTTGGTTGAGAGCACAACCAATGGTAGTGTTACATTTCCGGCACGTGCCGGAAATGACTGTTTTATGGATGGGTTTACTTTCGCTTTAAAATACAAGAAGAATCAGTGGGTCCTGCTCATTATAGCTTTAATTCACAAGGGAAGGTCACGTGATACAAGAGATAATGTGGGGTTGTGCTGATGGAGAAAAGTTGTTATATAGAAATAAGATGGGCTGACTGTGCTAATAATAGTAAATATATGAAATTGTAAAAGGTTAGTTGGAGGCTGGATAGGCTTCTCTAAGGAGATGGGTTCTCATTAAAGCTAAGGGGATACCCCAGAGCTTGCACCTTTTTAACAACCTCCACATATCCATCCTGATCAATTCTGTTTACAAATCATTTAAAATTGTTTTATGAAGTAACCTGCCTAAACTGACTTGCAGTGCCTTGCAATAGTATTTACTCCCCTTGTCATTTTTCGTGTTTTGTTGTCTCACAACCTGGAATTAACATGGATTGTTTGAGGATTTGCATAATTTAATTTGGTGGCAGGCAATGTGGCAAGTGACACGCTCAGGGCTCCCACTGATTCTGCATTATGGCGAGTTGAACTATTTAATTTTATAACAATGTAATAGAAATAATGTACTTCAATCATCCTGACACCATAACAACCATGGTGCTGTCATTATTGAAGCGCCAACACCAGCCATTTCCCCCCAAAAAACATTTTCTGGCAGTGCCCCTCCCGAGATTAGAATCTGGATCCACCCCTGATAGGTACTGCTGTTGCCTTTCAAAAGAAGCACTCTTTATTTGAACTAAAGCAAATTCAAGAGTCATTCATACTCATTCACAACAATGCATTCTATGTCACCATGATTTTCTTTGATAATGTATTCATTGTTTCCCTCCAGTACAATTATTTCAATCTCCTTGTCTCCTGTTACATCTTTTTCCTCTTTCTCCTGTTCCAGAAGATCAATGTCTTTTTGGGTTGCATCTTCAAAGTTCCAAGGAAAATGAAGATAGTTTAGTACAACTCTTACTAGGTTCCCACAGCTGGGGTCTTGGGCAAAAAGTACATGAAATAAATCCTGAACCCTCCTGTTAACCTTCTTCCAACCATTTGGTGGTGGCATGTGGCCAATGTTGTTCTGCCAGTAAACAAACCTTTGAAACGATAGATTTTCAACAAGAGCCATTTGCCACGAAAAGTTTCCAGTGAGGATAACGTACAAAACACCAAGGGCCCAGATGTCAACACTAGGATCCACGACAATTGACTCCGTGGGCTTTAGTGTACAAAGTTCAGGAGACATGTACTGGTTGATGGGTGACATTGATGGAACAAAAGTACCGACAAATTGAGTTAGTCCAAAGTCACTTAGTTTGACTATGACATCTCTTGTCCATAAGTAAGATATTACCCTGTTTCCCCGAAAATAAGACCTAGCGTGATTGTCGGTGATGGCTGCAATATAACCCCTACCCCCCAAATAAGCCCTAGTTAAAGTCCTTGTAGGTCTTATTTTTAGGGTAGGGCTTATTTGGGGGGTAGGGCTTATATTGCAGCCATCACCGACAATCACGCTAGGTCTTATTTTCGGGGAAACAGGGTATCTGGCTTCAGGTCCCTATGCACCAGTTTTTTACTGTGCATGAATTCAAGAGCCTGGGTGATCTGTAATGCACAGCGTTTAACCAGCTTTTCTGGAATTCCCACCTGGAAAAGTTAAAACGATTATATGAAATTCATGTGAAATATCACATTTATACAATGTTAATTTCTAAATCTGCAAATGGAATTGCATGTTAACATGATTGCAATTAATCTAAAATATTTCACAAATGTAGGAAAGATGGGAGGGTTAAGTGGTTTAACATTTTACCTGCATCATAAACTTTGATTACCCTTTGATATAGAGTGCTAATGCATGACAACTTATGTCATGTTGTTGTTTCCTATATCTCTCCTAGAAAGTGAGGTGGTAGTGGAGGGATGCAACTGCCTCTATTTGTTGATTTTTGTCTCTGAAGCAGAAGGTAATGGTTAAAGTGGTTCTAAAGCCTTAAAGGATAAGTTCACCTTTCGTAACATGTTACATGTTACACAGACCGGCCCTTGCACATCCCCAATCCCTGCTGTGACAGCTAGTGGGGGTCTTCTCCCTCCCCACTAGGTGTCACAATTTAAAAAAAAAGTGGCCGAGCGGGGCTCTGCTTGCCTGGCCATGTCATTGATTGACAGGGCTCTGTGCATGGAAAACTACAAGGCCCGGCAGCCTTTAAGGCTTTTGGCTTGTAGTTTTCAATGAACTACAAAAGTGCTGTGAAGCACAGTGATAGTTCATTCATGTTTCCTGTCAGATTGTATCTGCTTACCTGTACGGGATGTACCGGCAAGCAGATACACTGGCTCTGCTGGAGACCTGCATGGCACCAGTGATCTGCTGATTGCTGGTGCAATGGTTTACAAGCTCCAAAAAAATAAAATGTATTCACATTTTTTTACCTGCAAAAAAAGTGCATTCATTATTTTTTGTAAAACGTGAACTTATCCTTTTAAGGTTTTACACCTTGAACATTGTATGCATGAAGGTGCAAAACCTTCTGTGCTGCAACTTCATCTTCATGATGGGATTAAGAAAGATCTTGCTGAGAGAATATAGACTGCAGAAAATAACTGACAGGGATTTTTACCCTTCCTTATTTCTTTCCAACCGGGCCAACATTACTTTGTATAAATGTTTGCAATTTACAGAATGTACCCATGACAAAACAGCAGTTACTATTTATTTCCAGGATCCCGAGGAATATATATATATATATATATATATATATATATATATATATATATATATATATATATATATATATATATATATATATATATATATATATATATATATATATATACACATATATATATACACAAATGCTGAAGTGCCAGCTGCTTTATTTTACTTACGCTTGGCTGGATGATCGAGTGAAGCGATCCAGCAGATGCTAATTCCTGGCTGAACACATAGTGGTCTGAGGCTTCCAGAGGGCTTGAATAAGTAGAGATGAAGCCCTGGTGTCCAGTAAGAGTGAAATGCACACTTCATGCAAAAACTCTTCTCGTTTGGTTAGTTCCTTTTTTCACCATTTTTAGGGCAACAAGTCTACCTGTTAAAGAGAAAAAATTAATTGATTTACAAATAAGTATTGTACATCAGAATCTTAGTTCAAATCTTGAGTCCATTAACTTAGACTGGATGCTTTTCTTCAACATGTAGTCACCTCCTCTGAGCCTTTGTTAGCAGTGTGTTAGAGCTATCCATGCAGCTGGATCTATTGTCCTCTGTATATGCAAAATATGAGGGGAATGGGGATAGTTGCTGAAGGTATCCTACTCAGCCCTCCAAGGGGAAATGATCTATCTTGGTACCGACCACAAAATTTCACTTTAAGATAAAATATTTATTACCTATAAAAACCTATATCACAACATCAAAATCAAAACAATTGTCCTCTGTAAATGCCAAGTATCTGGGTTGTACATGGAGGACCATCAGTTGTTGTTAAAATCTGTTACCTGCTTAGCTGCACATGTGGCTCACTGTAACTGCCTATGACATGACCGGCTTAAGCAAAAATGTCATGAGAGAAACAGGAAGGTTGATATTGGAAAGCTCCTCTTCAAAATGCCAATTTCTTGGCTGTCATGTTGTACCCTCCAAATGGAATATAGAATTACTGACTTGTATCATGTATGCAATTATGGACTTTGTTAAAAATATTAAGGCTTTCTCTTTGGCTTAACTAGCACTTTCAGGAGGAATTAAAAAAAAAGTGGCCGCCTTGTTTTTACCTATGGCAAGGTTATGTTTAAAGACATGTAAGAGGATTAAATTGAAAAATTGAGACAGGTTGAAAGACTCTTATTTTCTGGGGAAGCAATGCCAGTTGCCTAATTTGAGTTTTGTCCTGTTCTTATTCAGCACTGACAAGATAGGAAGAACTGGTTGATCTTTGTGCATTATGGTCTTTAACCCAAACTTCTGTAACAAAGCCCATATGTCTAATAAGGTGACAATTTTTTTTTAGTAAAGGTTCAAATGTTTTTTTATGTGTTCTATAGGTTCAAACAATTGGGCAAATTATTAATACTAATACATAAAAGTAGGTGCTGCTACCTGTTTTATAATGTGGTTTTACCACCAGTGCTCTGGCAGAGGCCGCAAGATAGCAGAGTAAACAATGGAGTGCCGGCTTTTCTAAAATAAGAAATACTCTTTGTAATTAAGAGAACTCAATTACCCGTTTCCCTGTCTACAGCCCTCACAACTTTACCATAAGTACCCTCCACAAGCTGTTCCAGGATTTCATATTCTTCACCACATATTATTCTTTCAATCCCACAAGTTGAGTAGGCTGCCATTTTGAATATGGTGATCTCAGGCTTTCTCTGCACATAAGAGCACAACATTTTTATGTAAAGACTTTTTGCTTAAAATTCTTTATAAATGTATTTCAAATGTTGCATTTACTTTCTTTTTGAAAAGAAAACAAAAATACCAGCAATATAGCAGATAACTAATATCTAAATAGTTGCACATGTAAGAATATGACTTGTATGATGGGGTTTTTATATGATTTTTATTTTTGAATAAAGATTATGATATCTTTTTGTAACAACGTGGGTTTGCATGGTTTTGTTTTCACAAGATATTCAGCTGTGAATTGAACTGAGAAGTACATACAGTATATGTGAACCTTATTGTACAACTCAGATTATTTTCCAGTCTTAGTGTAAAATATCAATCTGCAATAACTTATATAAAAGTGAAATTACCCTTAAAGCAGTGTAGTTGAGTTGTTTTAACACTGCAGCTAATGTTCCAGCTGCCTTTTGTCTTCAAAATTTAATCACTGCACAGGTCTTGACAACAAGTTTGGGGGTCGTTTTTGTATCTATTGTTCATTTTTGCTAGTGAAACCTGAAGGTGTAAATGGTAAAGTTATGCTCAATTCATATGTATGCTCAGTACACAACCCAAGGGCAGGGTTTGAACTTTAATCGACTTTGAGTTAGTTATGCAGGTAAAAAGCTGTTTGAGCATTGTTTGTTACAAGTTGAAGCAAAAAAAAATGCTCCCTTTCAGGGACACAAAGACAAAAAACGAAATGCTTAGGAACCATTTGGCAAAAACAGAACGGAATGAGAAATTCCAAAACTGTATTCTTCAGAGGATTCATAAATAAGACCAACGGTTTTATTCTCCATACAAGTATTAGAAACAACATTTAAATGTGATGTAATTTAATAACCCTCCTCCAAAAACATTTAGTTAAAATTAAGACAACAAAGGGTCTTAAAAAGAGACATCGGTGTCATCACAATCAGCCACACATGTCTAGCACTCCATAAATGTAACACACACTCTGAAGAGTGATTCAGGGTATAGCCTGAAGGGATCTTGTAGATACTAAGATCAACTGGCCGCTTTAGAAAGGGAGTTATCCAAGTATAGGCGGAATAGTCCTGCTAGGTCTTCACTCAAGCATTAATTGGCGTGGGCTGTCATATGCAGCAAAGTTCATCTATCAGCCATAAAGAGACACGAGGGTGAAGTGATTAATGTGGAGCGTGGTGAGTTAGGGAATGACATAGGTCAAGGAAACAAAGACGGATGATAATAGCAGTAAATTCACTTTACCCTTGTTCACAATGTGTGGTAACTAATACAGCTCACCGGTTTTTGATGTCTTGACCCGGCAATCCTTTATCCCTTTGTATAGATTCCACCAAAACGTTCCTAATACTTCGGAGAGAGACCATAGGTAGGTTTTAAAGCGAGTGGTATATCTCTGCAAGGGATTCCGCTGGCTAGTTGACCTTAATGGGTGTCTTTAAAAGTTTTTTGTTACATCTCATACATGGTCCGTGTGATTGACCAATTTATGTCTGCCCGTTTAGATCAGCTGTTTAAGAGCTGGGCAGGTCAGCTAAGCAGAGCGGAGCTACAGGTGGATAGACAAAGTTTCACCATAAAGCCATCATATAGGCAGATAGACCGGTGCTCATATTGCTGGAAACAAATGTCTGTCTTGCTTACATGTTTCGCTTGTGAACCAAGCTTCCTCAGAGCATGCGCAGTTGCAACAGGAGTGTCCTTAAGTAGTCAAGAGTTTAAGTAGATAACTTGGAATCAAGGTAGGATACTCTGTTTAGGCTGCGACTAATCAGACAACATATGTCACATCAAACAAACATAACAAACACCCCGTGCAGCTACCCTGTGCCAGAATACTTCAGAAAAACCAATAAACAGATCAATTGGACATGTATAGAGTCCTAGCGGGGCTATCTCGCTAATGTCATGTGCCATCAGTTCTATTGGATACCGGACAGCAACGAGACAGCCAAAATCATAACAATAATAATAAAAAATAGAAAAACTCAGAAAAAGAGTCGATAGACAGGAACCCTATATATCCATGTATTAAGTCCCCCTAAGGAAACTTTTTAATTAACAAGGTCCGAGATCTTTTAAGCAAAGGACAGTATACAATGATGGTGATAAATCCAGAAAATATCATACATGCTATCAAAGATATACCAAGTAGATATACATGGAGATGGCTCTGGGTGCCAGAGATATTGTCTCAGCGTTGGGCATATAAACTTTGGAACACAAACTATATACATATCTTATTTTATTATTTAGAAAGAGAGAATGTGCATCTCAAGGGGGTCCCAATGCGTAGTGCATCTGTTTTCTTTTTAGAGGGTCCCTATTGTTCCAAAAAACGGACAGGTTGCATTCATTATTTAACCCTGTAGGCTTCTTAAAGTGAAGATCTGCATTTTTTCTTTTCTGATATAGTATCGTATCAAAGTTCCCCTCTTCTCGGAGGTAGATTGAGTGAGTCTATAAATCCCTTTACACCTGAGGCCATTGGGTTTCCCACCATGAACTTTCAAAAAAATGCAAGGACAGTGGACGTTCATCATCCTTTTGGATTATACTCTGAATATGTTCACCAATTCGAACTTTTAGTTTGTGTTTTTTTGTTTTTCCAACATAGTTTAAACCGCAGGGACAGGTCAGTGTGTAATGTATATGTGTGTATATATGTGTGTGTATGTGTATAATCTCTCACGATCTGTTGTGCAGTTGATAAAACTGTTGATCCTATAGTTTTCTTCCATCAGAATCGGTGAACATATTAGTCCTATCCACATATTTACATATGTGGCACCTTCTTCCACAGGGGAACATCCCCTTGAAAGGGGGAAGATCAGTAAGCCATTTGCTTATTTTTGGTCTATGATATTCGGAATGTACTAGATTATCCTTTTTAGGTTGGAGGCTCTCTTGGACGTCAGTAGGGGTCTATCGCCAATAAAATCACCCAATATAGGAGCCTCAGATAATATATGCCAGTGGTGGTCAAGGATGTCCTTGACCTGTTACCACTGTGCTCCATATCGGGTGATTATCCTTAGTGGGGTGGTTTCCTGATATTTATTTGCCCACCCCCCCGTCCAAATTTCTGTCAGCCAAGAGTTCCTTCCTATCCGCCAGGATTGCACTTTTCTTAGCCCTCCTGATAGACGTATGGGAATGGCCCCTGTCTCGAAACCTCCCATACAGTTCGTGTGATTCATTTTTAAAGTCATCCAGATCAGAGCAATTTCTCCTAATATGGAAAAATTGACCCATGGGGATTCCCTGTAGGAGCGACTTTGGATGGTGACTTGAGGCCAATAACAATTTGGACTAGACAAACTGTTAATTACTAATGTGCTACTTGTTGGCCAATTTTACATTTTTTTTTTTTAATTTTGTTATAAGAAAATCTGGAAGCTCTTTCTATGGCAACGAGTACCGTATTTATCGGCGTATAACACGCGCCGGCGTATAATACGCACCCCAAGTTTAGGAGGGAATTTTAAGGAAAAAAACTTTTAGGAGGGAAGTTTAAGGAAAAAAAAACTTACATTTAAATGCCCATCAATGCAGCCTTTCCCCAGTGTCCAGTGCAGCCTTGTCCCCAGTGGTCTGTGCAGCCTTGTCGCCGCCGACATACAAACGTTTCGTTTGTATTTTTAAACATGGCGCCGCGGAGTTCGGAGGGACTCTGGGGCGCTCGTTCAGCTGAACGAGCGCCGCCGAGGACACAGTGACTGGGCGGAGCTGAGATATACACATAGCCGAGGCTTCTCGGCTATTCTCGGCGCCATTCACAGTCACGCCCAGTCCCTATGATGGACATAACACAGGTCCAATGGCGGGACTGGGCGTGACTGAACGGCGCTGAGAAGCCTCGGCTATGTGCATCTCAGCTCCGCCCAGCCACTGTGTCCTCGGCGGCGCTCGTTCAGCTGAACGAGCGCCCCCGAGTCCCTCCGAACTCCGCGGCGCCATGTTTAAAAATCCATGCTATGTGATCTGTCGGAGCGATCACCGCGATCGCTCCGACAGATCACAAAATAGCGGGGATCGGCGTATAACACGCACCCACGATTTTTCCCTTATTTTAAGGGGAAAAAAGTGCGTGTTATACGCCGATAAATACGGTAATTCCAATGGTTCCACTTGCCAATTGTTGTATCCTAGAATCCTTGCACAACCCTGTCAACATGTCACACTGAATATGGCCTAATGCTGACCATATACTTGGTCAATTCTTTAGCAATTTCAACAAGCGAATAAACCAAGGAAATCTACCTTCAGTGTTTTTAAACTGCGGCTGCTATAAATTCTTAGAATTCAAGCAAATTGTTGAAATTGCAAGAAAATTGATTGGCCAACACAAAGAATTGTAAGCCTAAAACACCAGACATGTCTTGAATAGTCAAAAACAATACTGTATCAGCTCTTCCAAGGCTGGAGGACTCACCTAATGAGAATCTTGCCATGAAGGTGTGTAAATAATGAAAGCACCATTTCTGACGTCCACGCAGAACACAGTGCTGAGAGAACATTGCTGTAAATGTTTCATCAGTCCAATCAGCTCAATATTTCTTGTCTGCCACCGGGTGTATTCAAGCGCAAGTGGGTGCAAGGAATGAACATCAGGTACCCTTTTTGATGTGCCTGTGCTCAAGATTCTTAGAAATTTACCTGCACGAGTATCAAACATCTAAATTGATGCCCCACTGCCTTTGTCAAGACTATTCTAGGGGTTCAACAGACCATCCACTAGTGTGGATGGTCTGCTGAACCCTAGAATAGTCGTCCCCTAGTGTTAACCCTTTCCCTGCCAGTGACATTTTTACAGTAATCAATGCTTTTTTCATAGCACTGATCGCTGTATAAATGCCAATGGTCCCAAAAATGTGTCAAAATTGTCTGTCAGCCATAATGTCGCAGTCCCGATAAAAATTGCAGATTTCCGCCATTACTAGTAAAAATAAATAAATAAATAAATAAAAATGCCATAAAACTATCCCCTATTTTGTAGACGCTATAACTTTTGTGCAAACCAGTCAATATACGCTTATTGCGAGACAGATAGAGATAAAAAAATATATATACATAGAGATGAAAAAAAATTATATATATATATATATATATTTTATATCTATGTATATATATTTTTTTATCTCTATCTATCTGTCTCGCAATAAGCGTATATTGATTGGTTTGCACAAAAGTTATAGCGTCTACAAAATAGGGGATAGTTTTATGGCATTTTTATTTATTTTTTTTACCAAAGATATGTAGCAGAATACATATCAGCCTAAACTGAGGGGAAACCTTTTTTTTTAATATATATTTTTGGGGGATATTTATTATAGCAAAACATTTAAAAATATTGCTGTTTTTGTTTTATAGCGCAAAAAATAAAAACCGCAGAGGTGATCAAATACCACCAAAAGAAAGCCCTATTTTGTGGGAAAAGGAGGCAAATTTTGTTTGGGTGCAACATTGCATGACCGCGCAATTGTTAAAGCGACGCAGTGCAGAATCGCAAAAAGCGCTCTTGTAAGGAAGGGGGTAAAATCTTCCGGGGCTGAAGCGGTTATTGTGACTGTAAAGTGACACATTTGTAGCATATACAGAACATGCTACAGCAAAACTGACATTTCTAAAGAAAAAAAAAAACCCCATTTAAAATAACTCTCGGTTATAATTTCTGGCACCTGGCTATTAAAAATTTAAAAATGACATGTGGTCTCCCCCAAACTCCATACCAGAACCTTATCCGAGCATACAGTCTGGCAGGTCAGGATGGGGGGGGATAACGAGCAAGTGCCCCCCCCCCCCCCGAACCATACCAGGCCACATGCCCTCAACATAGCATGGGGGGGGGGGACAAAGACCTATTACCAACCACCCTGGGCTGTGGTTGTCAGGGCCTTGGGGGGGACTTATCGGAGGCTGGGAGCCCCCTTTAACGAATACCCTTATGCATAATAATTATATTATGGTTTTGTGTCCCCTCTATAAAGGGAGAGGGGGAAGGGGGTTTAACCTGTGTCCTGATGGCTTTTGTCTTCAAAACAAAGTAATAGGTAATCAATCATTTTTAGTTGTCATCAGAACAGGAGGCGAGGGGTAATCTTCCAATGTCGACAACTGTCCCATAACTCTGTATAGATTTTCTCCCATTTCCTGTTCCAGCTTCAAGATAAGTAAGGAAAAATCTGTAAGACTGTATCCAACAGTGTTTTAATCATCCCTTACTTTATGCAAAATTATCCAAGACACTGACTAGCAATAGAATAAATTATTTTTTTTTTCTTTCTAACTTGGCGTAAATTTTTAATTTTGTGATTTATATTTTATTTATTTCAGGTACTGATATAGCGCCGTCAATTTATGCAGCACTTTACATATACATTGTACATTCACATCAGTCCCTACCCTCAAGGAGCTTACAATCTAAGGTCCCTAACTCACATTCATACATACTAGAGACAATTTAGACAGGATCCAATTAACCTACCTAGACTGTATTATTTCCATAAAAACAGTTTTTCTATATATTTCCAGGATCCATAGGATGATATTAGAAAAAGTGCTGGAGTGTCATCAGCTTTTCTTTACTTACCCATGACTGGATGATTGAGTGAAGAGATCCAGCAGGTGCCAATAACTGGCTGAACATATAGTAGTGTGAGCTTTCCAGAAAGCTGAAATGAGCAGAGAGAACGCCTTCATGTTCAGTAAGATAGAGTGGCATACATGTCGTCATGCAGAAAGTTTTCTGCTCCTTTTTCAACATTTTTAGGGCAACAAGTCTAAAGTGAAAAAAAGTTGATTATAATGAGATCTGAGCATCCAAGGCTCCAGATGTCCGGTACATGAACCCATGAATTTTCCATAGATTGGATGGATTTTTTTTTCACAATGTAGCCATCTTCTCTGGGCCCTTGCTAGCAGGGAGCTAGGTGGCTTCCTTTACAGCTACAGTGTCTTGCAAAAGTATTCACCCCCTTGGCCTTTTACCTATTTTGTTAAATTACAGCCTTTAGTTCAATGTTTTTCTGATCCATCACATATAATTCAGATTAGAACACAATAGTTTAAGTTGGTGAAGTACAAATAGAAAAATATATACATAAAACCTATTTTTCAGAAATATAAACTGATAATTGGTATGTGCGTATGTATTCACCCCCTTTTGTTATGTAGCCCATAAAAAGCTCTGGTGCAACCAATTACCTTCAGAAGTCACATAATTAGTGAAATGTCCACCTGTGTGCAATCTAAGTGTCACATGATCTGTCATTACATATACACACCTTTTTTTTAAAGGCCCCAGAGGCTGCAAAACCTAAGCAAGAGTCACCATTAACAAAACACTGCCATGAAGACCAAGGAACTCTCCAAACAAGTAAGGGACAATGTTGAGAAGTACAAGTCAGGGTTAGGTTATAAAAAAAAAAAAAAATATCCAAATCTTTGATGATAATTAAGAGCACCATCAAATCTATCATAACCAAATGGAAAGAACATGGCACAACAGCAAACCTGCCAAGAGACTGCCGCACACCAAAACTCACGGACTGGGCAAGGAGGGCATTAATCGGAGGCAGCACAGAGACCTAAAGTGGAGTTCCACCCACTTTTACAACTCTTCAGCATCCCTCACTAAACTGTGCACTGTACACAAATTGGATATTTTTTTTCTCAGCACCTACTGTATATCTGCTGTATTCATTTTTCACTTCCTCCTCCCTGGCCGCGGCCCATCGCATCATTTCCTGTTTGCAATGCCTTCTGGGAAGGGGCTGCAACTTCCTCTGAAACTGCCGTTGCTATGAAAACCTGACCTGAAACCTATTACACTGCTTGTGCTCACTGAGCATGTGCGAGATCTGCAAGGATGAGATCCAGGAAGAAATACAGTCTGGCTTCAGATGCCCACACTTAAGATGGCCACGGTCTGCTGTAAGTTTATAAAATAAATTACTGCTATAAACTAACAAAACAGACCTTCGTTTACTGACTAACTTTACTAGAATACATTAAGCTTGTGTATTATAGGGGTATTTTTATTTAAAAAGTATAATTTTGGCCGGAACACCACTTAAGGTAACCCTGGAGGAGCTGTAGAGTTCCACAGCAGAGACTGAAGTATCTGTACATAGGACGACAATAAGCCGTACGCTCCATAGAGTTGGGCTTTATGGCAGAGTGGCCAGAAGAAAGCCATTACTTTCAACAAAAAATAAAATTGCATGTTTTGAGTTTGCGAAAAGGCATGCAGAAGACGCCCAAAATGTATGGAGGAAGGTGCTCTGGTCTGATGAGACTAAAATTGAACTTTTTGACCAAAGAAAATGCTATGTCTGGCGCAAACCCATCATATCACTCAAAGAACACCATCCCCACAGTGAAACGTGGTGGCAGCATCATGCTGTGAGGATGTTTTTCAGCAGTCAGGACTGGGAAACTGGTCAGAGTTGATGGAAATATGGATGGTGCTAAATACAGGGATATTCTTGAGCAAAATCTGTACCACTCTGTGTGTGATTTGAGGCTAGGACGGAGGTTCACCTTCCAGCAGGACAATGACCCCAAACACACTGCTAAAGCAACACTTGAGTGGTTAAAGGGGAAACATGTAAATGTGTTGGAATGGCCTAGTCAAAGCCCAGACCTCAATCCAATAGAAAAGCTGTGGTCAGACTTAAAGATTGCTGTTCACAAGCGCAAACCATCCAACTTGAAGGAGTTGGAGCAGTTTTGCGAAGAGGAATAGGCAAAAACCCCAGTGGTAAGATGTGGCATGCTCATAGAGACTTATCCAAAGCAATTTGGAGCTGTGATAACCGCAAAAGGTGGCTCTACAAAGTATTGACTTTAGGGGGTGAATAGTTATGCACATTGACTTTTTCTGTTATTGTGTCCTATTTGTTGTGTGCTTCACAATAAAAAAAAATACATCTTCAAAGTTGTGGGCAAGTTCTGTAAATTAAATGATGCAAATCCTCAAACAATCCATGTTAATTCCAGGCAACAAAACATGAAAAATGCCAAGGGAGTGAATACTTTTGCAAGGCACTGTAGGTCTAATGTTCCCTGAAAACGCCAAGTATTTGGGTTGTGAATAGGTGCTCATCACAGTTGATGGTCAAATCTATTAAATACTAAGCTGCTTATGTGGCCCACTGTAACTATAGTATGTATGGCCAACTTAAATCAAATCTGTCAATTGCCAGGCTTTCATACTGACCCTTCCAATTAAAATGTTAGAATCCCTAACCTGGAACAAGTATGCAGATAAGGACTTTGTAAAATATTAAGGCTTATGCTTTAGCATTACAGCCAATATCTAGCACCCTCAAGGAGAGATTAAATACAGTGGTCTTCATGTCTTTCTTATGGCAGGTTTATGGTAAAACATGAAAAATGACTGATTCAAGAAATAGATCAGACAGTTTGGATTGGAAAGCCTTTTATTTTCTGTGGGAACAATTCTAGGATTAGACTTGACCTGATTGGATGCTCCATTCACTCCTAATGGAGCGGCGGATGTCAGCGGTGACATCTCCCGCTGAACAAAGCGGAGTCCTCCGGGCGGATCGCCCATGTGAAAGGACCCTTAGGTACAGTAAATTAGCTGGAAGCAAGTGGCAATGCGCTTGAGTAATCAACTCTTTTCATGGATGACCGTGTCAGCCTAGTGCTGACTGTCACAGCTTTGCTGCAGATCTGTCTCTTCTATTCCCAAAGACCAGCAGGCATGCTGGTACATGTAGTTCCTTGGCTTTAACTTGCAGGGTTCTGCTATTACCGGTTATCCCATAAGACTTGTAGTCCTGACTGGTTAATCACCTTCTGATTTAATTAGTTACATGCCCAGCCAGTTCATCTCCAATTCTATTGAGGCTGGGCTCATTCCCTATTTCAGCAGTAATTTGGACAATTTAGGCCCCTTTCACATGACAAGCCCGCTCGGATCCTCCTGTCTGTTTTTCAGGCGGATCCGAGCAGGCCATCCATTGACTCCTATGGGGAAATGGATGTCAGCGGAGATGTGTCCGCTGACACCCATTTGACATCGGATCCGCTAAAAACAGACCTTCGCCATCCGTCTTGGCGGATCGGATGAGATCTGATGAAAACTGACATGCTGTCCATTTTCGTTCGACCTCTCCATAGGAATCAGCGGCACTCTAACAGGCCCCTCCCTGCTCCAGTGAGCTGAGACCGACCTGTCATCCGCCAGCTCAGCAGAGATCAACCGAGCGATCTCCCGCTGAGCTGGTGGACTCCGCTGAGCGGATCTGCCCCGTGTGGAAGGGGCCTTAGGGAAGATAGGAGATCTAACTAATTTTAAATTTCACCTCTCTTAAAACTTTGACTACACTTATGCCCAATAAAGTAAATGTAAAGCCAAATACAGCCACTAAATAATAATAATCCCCATGCAATAGCTTGAAGCCTTATAACCCAGATTGTAAGGCTTGTTACAGAACATACTGTAGATCTAGTTGAGGGTATGTCTGAGGGCTAAAAATTATATTTTAACTTATACAGTTTTCTTAATAAGGGGTTTTAAGAGCCCTAAGCCCTCATTCACACGAGGCGGACTCTGCTTCCACGGAGTCCGCCTCAATCCGCTGGCTCAGTGAGAGATCTCTCCATTGATCTCCGCTGAGCTGGCGGATGACAGGTCCCTCTCTGCTCACTGAGCGGGGAGGGGCTTGTCAGGCGCCGCTGCTGCCAATGGAGGGATCGGATGAAAATGGACAGCATGTCTGTTTCATTAGATCTCATCCGATCCGCCAGCGACGGATCTGGACGTAGGGCCATCTGTCTGCTTTTTGCAGATCGGACCGGGTCAGATGTCAGCGGACATGTCTCCGCTGGCATCCGTCGCTCCATAGGCTAACATGGAGCGCCCGTTCAGGTCCGTCGTCAAAACAGACAGGCGGACCTGAACAGTCCGATCGTGTGAAAGGGGCCTTAATGTCAATATTGGCCCCAGTCATTTCAAATTGCACTGCATTTGGCATCAACAAAAAGTTTCCCACAGTGAGAGCAAGTGCTATAGGTTGGGTTCACACTGAAGCATGGAGTGGCTCACAGCAGGGGTCCAGTGCATCCCTGTTCAGTTTCAGGTCCGATTTGAGTCCGATTGTTTCGCTGAATTCAGACCTGAAACAGACCAGAAGACGCACAGGACTTGCAATTTGCACCAGAGCCGCTTTGGAGATGTGTGAACTGACTCCATAGAGAGCCGGTCACAATCTCCTGACATGTGAATTGGATGCTGGGAAATCCGCAACAGTGTGAACTCAGTTTTATGTGGATTCAAAATGTAGAAATTCTCAATAACCCCTCTAACCTCCTATTAAAATTTGTGCCTATGGAAACTAATAAAGCTAAGCAGAGCAAAACCACTAATTTCAAGCATTAGTGAACTAAAAAAAAGTGATTGAGCTTATAATAATGTTAACAAATATATGTCCCTATACCTACCAAGATCTTACAATTGACTGTTTTCTCACAACAGATCAGTTATACATTTTTAGGGTTTAGGTTTCCTTCATATATGTTGGTGGTATAAAGATAAGCTGCCAAGATAAACTGTGAAAGGTGCCATTGCTAAATAAATAGTATTATACCGGAATTCTATAGTGCCGACAGTTTGTCCAATGCTTTACAAAATGAAGGCAGACAGTATGGTCAAAGTGTAAGTAAACCCCCCCCCCTATCGTTTTCAGCCAAGGAAGCTGCCATTTTTGCCTCTGTTTAATCTACAATTGCCATGATGCTGCACATGTGATCAGTTATGACACCAGCCATTGGATGGTTTGACAGTTCGGTTGAGAGCACAACCAATGGGAGTGTAACATTTCCGGCACATGCTGGAAATTAAACTATTTTATGGATGGGTTTACTTCCGCTTTAAAATACAAGAAGAATCAGTGGGTCCTGCTCATTATAGCTTACAATTCACAAGGGAGGGTCACATGATACAAGAGATAATGTGGGGTTGTGTTGGAGGCTGGATAGGCTTCTCTAAGGAGATGGGTTCTCATTAAAGCTAAGGGGATACCCCAGAGCTTGCACCTTTTTAACAACCTCCACATATCCATCATGATCAATTCTGTTTACAAATCATTTAAATCATTTAAAATTGTTTTATGAAGTTCCCTGCCTAAACTGACTTTCAGTGCCTTGCAAAAGTATTTACTCCCCTTGGCATTTTTCGTGTTTTTGTGGTCTCACAACCTGGAATTAACATGGATTGTTTAAGGATTTGCATCATTTAATTTGGTGGCAGGCGATGTGGTAAGTGACACGCTCAGGGCTCCCACTGATTCTGCATTATGGTGAGTTGAACTATTTAATTTTATATAACAATGTAATAATAGAAATAATGCGCTTCAATCATCCTGACACCATAACGACCATGGTGCCGTCATGATTGAAGCGTCAACACCAGCCATTTCCCCCCAAAAAACGTATTTTGCCCCTCCCGAGATTAGTACTGCTGTTGCCTTTCAAAAGAAGCACTGTTTATTTGAAATAAAGCCAATTTCTAGAGTCATTCATAATCATTCACAATAATGCATTCTATGTCACCATGATTTTCTATGATGATATATTCATCGTCTCCCTCCAGCACAATAATTTCAATCTCGCTGTCTCCTGTTACATCTTTTTCCTCTTTCTCCTGTTCCACAAGATCAATGTCTTTTTGGGTTGCATCTTCAAAGTTCCAAGGAAACTGAAGATAGTTTAGTACAACTCCTACTTGGTTCCTGCAGCTGGGGTCTTGGGCAAAAAGTACATGAAATAAATCATGAACCCTCCTGTTAACCTTCTTCCAACCATTTGGTGGTGGCATGTGGCCAATGTTGTTCTGCCAGTAAACAAACCTTTGAAACGATAGATTTTCAACAAGAGCCATTTGCCACGGAAAGTTTCCAGTGAGGAGAACGTACAAAACAACACCAAAGGCCCAGATGTCAACACTAGGATCCACGACAATTGATTCCGTGGGCTTTAGTGTACAAAGTTCAGGAGACATGTACTGGTTGATGGGTGACATTGATGGAACAACGGTACCAACACATTGAGTGAGTCCAAAGTCACTTAGTTTGACGTTATGACATCTCTTGTCCATAAGTAAGATATTATCTGGCTTCAGGTCCCTATGCACCAGTTTTTTACTGTGCATGTATTCAAGCGCCTGGGTAATCTGTAATGCACAGCGTTTAACCAGCTTTTCTGGAATTCCCACCTGGAAAAGTTAAAACAATTATATGAAATTCATGTGAAATATCACATTTATACAATGTTAATTTCTAAATCTGCAAATGGAATTACATGTTAAAATGATTGCAATTAATCTAAAATATTTCAGCAATGTAGGAAAGATGGGAGGTCTAAGTGATTTAAAATTTTACCTGCATCTTAAAAACTTTGACTATAGAGTGGTGAAGCATTACAACTTATGTCATGTTATTGTTTCCTATATCCCCCCTAGGAATTGAGGTGGTAGTGGAGGGATGCAACTGCCTCTATTTGTTGATTTTGTCTCTGAAGCAGAAGGTAATAGTTAAAGTGGTTAAAGTATAAAGTATGTGTACATGTGTGTATATATAATATATATATATATATAATATTATATAATAAATTGGCAAGCAAATGGTAAAGTGTCAGCTACTTCATTAGCTTTATTTTACTTACGCTTGGCTGGATGATCGAGTGAAGCGATCCAGCAGGTGCTAATTCCTGGCTGAACACATAGTGGTCTGAGGCTTCCAGAGGGTTTGAATAAGTAGAGATGAAGCCCTGGTGTCCAGTAAGATAGAGTGAAATGCACACTTCATGCAAAAACTCTTCTCGTTTGGTTAATTCCTTTTTCACCATTTTTAGGGCAACAAGTCTACCTGTTAAAGAGAAAAAATAAATTGATTTACAAATAAGATTTGAACATCTAAGACTCTGATGTACAATCCTCGAGTCCATTAACTTTACATAGACTGGATGGTTTTCTTCAACATGTAGTCAGCTCCTCTGAGCCTTTGTTAGCAGTGTGTTATAGAGCTATCCATGCAGCTGGATCTATTATCCTCTGTATATGCAAAATAAGAGGGGAATGGGGATAGTTGCTGAAGCCATCCTACTCGGCCCTCCAAGGAGAAATGATCTATCTTGGTACCGACCACAAAATTCAATTTAAGATAAAATATTAATTTATTACATATAAAAAGCTATATCACAACATCAAAATCAAAACAATTGTCCATTTTAAATGCTAAGTATCTGGGTTGTACATAGAGGACCATCAGTTGTTGTTAAAATCTGTTACCTGCTTAGCTACGTATGTGGCTCACTCTATCTGCCTATGACATGACCAGCTTAAAGCAAATATGTCATGAGAGAAACGGGAAGGCTGCTATTGGTAAGCTCCCCTTCAAAATGCCAATTTCTTGGCTGTCATGTTGTACCCTCCAAATGAAATATACAGTATATATAGAATGACTGACTTGTATCATGTATGCAAATATGGACATTGTTAAAAAATATTAAGGCTTTCTCTTTGGCTTAACAACTAGCACTTTCAGGAGAATTTAAAAGAAAAGGTGGCCACCTTGTTTTTATCTATGGCAAGGTTACGTTAAAGTCATGTAAGAGGATTAAATTGAGAAATTGAGACAGGTTAAAAGACTCTTATTTTCTTGGGAAGCAATGCCAGTTGCCTAATTTGAGTTTTGTCCTGTTCTTATTCAGCACTGACAAGATAGGAAGAACTGGTTGATCTTTGTGCATTATGTTCTTTAACCCAAACTTCTGTAACAAAGCCCATATGTCTAAGGTGACTTTTTTTTTTTTGGTAAAGATTCAAATGTTTTGTTATCTGTTCCATAGGTTCAAACAATTGGGCAAATTAGAAATACTAATACATGAAAGTAGGTGCTGCTACCTCCCCAGTGTTATAATGTGGATTTACCACCAGTGCTCTGGCAGGGGCAGCAAGATTGCAGAGTAAACAATGGAGTGCCAGCTTTTCTAAATAAGACATACTCTTTGTAATTATTTAAGAGAATTCACTTACCTATTTTCCTGTCTACCGCCCTCACAACTAAACCATAAGTACCCTCGCCAAGCTGTTCCAGGATTTCATATTCTTCACCACAAATTCTTCCTTCAATCCCACAAGTTGAGTAGACTGCCATTTTGAATATGGTGATATCAGGCTTTCTCTGCACACAAGAGCACAACATTTTTATGTAAAGACTTTTTGCTCAAAAATCTTTATAAATGTATTTCAAATGTTGCATTTACTTTCTTTTTGAAAAGAAAACAAAAATACCAGCAATATAGCAAAGATAAATTTAGAAGACTAGACTTACCTAGGCACGGAATGGACCGCTAGGAGTAGAAGTTTAAAGTAGATTGAGTTTCTGCAAAAGTTGATCAAATAGCTTCTGCAAGGCCCAGTCTTTGAAAGATCTTGAAAAAAGTGGATATCTGTGGTTCACAGACCATCTTGGTCTTTTTATAGAGAAGTTTAGACAGGAGCCAAGCCAGGAAGCTTCAAACCTTCATTTGAATGCAAATCGAATCATCACCTGAACTTGATAAATCAATGTGACTCCTTTGTGTCTACAGTGTAAACAGGTTCCCATCACAGTGGGTAGTAGGGAGTGGACATGTCTTTATTTTCACTGTTTTCAGATTGGTAATGTTGACAACAATTGAACCTCTGAGGGCGTTTGACGTGTTCAGATTAAAACTTCTGTAGTCAAAAAGGAGTTTTAAAAGTAAAACATGTTAGATTTTAGCCTTTACCTACTTTATGGGATCATGCAATAATTAGATCATCTTTGAGGTGATCAAGGAGAAAACTATAGCTCTATGCAAAACTGGTATTGTAGATAAAATACACTATTGGTTACAAATGACTACTTCTCACTACACCAGTCTTGGTTTTAAATATCTTCTGTTCTAATAATTTTTTGGACTTCTTAATCTATAAAATTTCATAAACCATTTTATTACCATAGCGTCACTCCTAATATGTTCTACTACAGAACGCTTTGTATAGTTGTTGCTCAGATTAGCCTGTGTGCTGCTGGCTTTAGTTGCTTAGGTTTTTTAATGCTAAAACCCAATTTTGTAACAAAAGGTAATTCAAGTTACATAGTTACTCAGGTTGAAAAAAGACACAAGTCCATCAAGTTCAACCTTAAAAACAAATAAATACAATAAAAATATCGTACAATAAAATATACCCAATTTTATACCCTCAGTTGATCCAGGGGAAGGCAAAAAACCCCAGCAGAGCATTCTCCAATTTGCTACAGCAGGGGAAAAAATTCCTTCCTGATCCCCCAAGAGGCAATCGGATTTTCCCTGGATCAACTTTATATACTTTTCAAGTATATTTCTGAATAAATTTCTCATCCCTATAGCAGAATATTGAAAAACTATCATACCATGTAGGACTTTGAAGGTGTCACAAAAATATCTTGGTCAAGTATAAAAAAAAATTCTTTACACTTTATTTTATTACAATTCTGGAAGAAATGGCATTTCTATTTCAGAAGGAATTTTGTACACCAGATTCTCACATTTAAATCATTAAATGCATTAGTCAAAGGGGTACTTTTTCTTATTTCTGATTTACAGCAGATGAGGTAGGACTGACAGTAATGTACAGTACATTATATATACACACCATCATATACAGTGAGTGTGCTTTGCTCGGTTATGCAATCTTTCTGTATAAAAGTGTTCTTTGCTAAAATAGAGCTAAAGGTAAAACTTTTTTCCAATTTTGGTTAGAGTAAAGCCCCGTACACACAGGATGAATGTCAATCGGCAACGGCCGGTAAAAAAAAAAACCAGCTGTGATTAGGCCCGTGTGCATGTTGGTCTGTCCGACAGCCAGCCGTGCATGCTGGAAAACCAGCAGCTGACTGATTCCCAATCGGCACTCTCAGCCAATGGCCGAGATCGCTGATCGGAGTGTTCTGTCAGAACACAACAGTCCAGTGGGGGAGATCGCTGGACTAACCTTACATGGTTAGTAAAGTGGCTCCGACTGGAGCTGGCAGTGTTTTTTTTTGTGCAACCCACTGGGTAGCACAAAAAAAACTGTTCATGTGTACCCAGCTTAAAGGATAGTTCTATCGACTGTTCCTCCAAAGATAGGGAATCCCTGAATGTCACCAGAACTGGTGCCTCCATTAGAAGATTTTCTCTCTATTCCTCTTTTGGCGACAAATTTTAGGATTTTCTTTCATTTTCGCTGTCACTGATAACTGCCAACAGGAAAATTGAGAGAGTGAATCTCCCTAATGGAGGCACAAGCAGCAATAATAACCCAGTAGGTGTTTTAAACTCTCTACACTCTATCTTTGCCATTAAGGTGGGTACATACATTTGGCTACTTGGTGACTTATGAACTTGATAACGTTTTGGCCATTTTCAGGCTACCAAATATCTAAATGGTTGCACATATAAGAATATGACTTATATGATGGGGGTTTTTAATTGATTTTAATTTTTGAATAAAGATTATGGTATCTTTTTGTAACAACATGGGTTTGCATGGTTTATTTTTACAAGATATTCAGCTGTGAATTGAACTGAGAAGTAGACCTACAGTATATGTGAATCTCATTGTACAACTCAGATTATTTCCCAGTCTTAGTGTAAAATATCACATGTGCAATAACATATAAAAATGAAATTACCCTTAAAGCAGTGGATTTGAGTGATATTTTAACACTGCAGCTAACTTTCCAGCCGCCTTTGTCTGTATTCAAAATGTAATTATTGCACAGGTCTGACAACAAAAGGTCTACGGGAGTCGTTCTATATTTATTGTTCTTTTGCTAGTGAAACCTGAAGGTGTAAATGGTAAAGTGCTCAATTCATATGTATGCTCAGTACACAACCCAAGGGCAGGGTTAGAAAACTTTGTTTGTTACAAGTGGAAGAAAAAAAAATGCTCCCTTTCAGGGACACAATAAAGAAAAAAAACGAAGTGCTTGGGAACCATTTGTACCAGACACGGTGTTAATTACGAATGTGCAACTTGTTGGCCAATTTTACATTTTTTTAAAATTTTTTTTGTTATAAGAAAAGCTGGAAGCTCTTTGTATTGCAATGAGTAATTCCAATGGTTCCACTTGCCAATTGTTGCATCCTAGAATCCTTGCACAACCCTGTCAACACGTCACACTGAATATGGCCTAATGCTGACCATATACTTAGTCAATTCTTTAGCAATTTTAATAAGCGAATAAACCAAGGAAATCTACCTTCAGTGTTTTTAAACTGCAGCTGATATAAATTCTTAGAATTCAAGCAAATTGTTGAAATTGCAAGAAAATTGTTTGATTGGCCAGCACGAAGGATTGTAACCCTAAGACATCAGACATTTGTCTTGAATAGTCAAAAACAATACTGTATCAGCCCTTCCAAGGCTGGAGGACCCACTGAATGAGAATCTTGCCATGAAGGTGTGTAAATAATGAAAGCACCATTTCTGACCACCACGCAGCATACAGTGCTGAGAGAACGTTGCTGTAAATGTTTCATCAATCCAATCAGCTCAGTATTTCCTGTCTGGCACCGGGTGTATTCAAGCGCAAGTGGGTGCAAGGAATGTACATCAGGTACCCCTTTTGATGTGCCTGTGCTCAATATTCTTAGAAATTTACCCGCAGGAGTATCAAACATCTAAATTGATGACCCAGTGCCTTTGTCAAGACTATTCTAGGGTTCATCAGAACGTCCACTAGTTTGTCTTCTGGCACTTCCAGTTTTTATATTTTGGTTAACTATTATCCGCTGACTGTCCTAGTTGTTGAAGAGCTGTCCCTGGCAGGGGTAGTCATTTTAACTACATAATAGAGCTACCAGTTTTCTTTTATGTTCAATACTCTCAAAGTTAACTGGTCATGAGCAAAAGAGGCTGCCACCCTTTTCTGATACTACTTACCTGTCATGTTCAACCTCGTGTGTCAATACGTTGAAGCACAGGCCTGGCACAAATATGTAGTTTAGGACTTCTAGCTATTCTGCTTGTATACTCATTTCACATCAGTGACGTAACGTATTGAAGCCACTAGATCAGCACAGAGGCAGAAAACCTAGAATATTCAGGAAGTGGCCACCTATGGCAGCCTCCATATTTTCACATGACTGGTTCACTTTAGCTGTCTATAAACAGATGGCAATGATCTAATGTCTCAGACACCCAAAGGGCAATGTAATCTGACAGAAAGCAGTCGGTGAAATCTTGTTACATTACAATTGCCGACAAGCAAAGAGGGTGTTTCACCGCTCAGGCAGACACTGACCCAGGTGTGAGATTGAAGTAGAATTTTCAGAGCAGAAGAGCTCCAGGTGCTGGCTAAATGCTAGGCAGAACAGGCTTGAAGTGAGAAGATCTGGATGCCGCACACCGGATGTAATCAAAAACTTCACTTTATTGAAAAGATGGGATCATCAAAATAACAAGACCATCATGCAGAAAGTACAGGTTGGCTGACGCGTTTCGCACTCGGAGCTGAGTGCTTACTCATAGCACTCACATTACAATTGCACCCCACCCTATTAGGTTGACACTAGGTGCCCCTCTTGCCACTAAAAAAGCACAGAAAACTTTAATACAGTATGTGTTGTGTGTCCCTATCATTCCTTTACTGTATGTTTCTTTGGTGGTGGTGGTGTGTCCCCATGGGATTTGTACCAGAACTAAGAAGCCTGTGAACCATGTTTGTCCAACAGCATACATTAAGGCTGAACTATAAGTAGTTTTATTAGACACAGCTTAATTTCAGTTCCATATTAATCATTAATATGTATTTTTCTTTTAGCGTAAGTCCCTGAATTTGACGTTGTTTCGACCTCTTGTAAGCCATTGTACAACAGAGCTAAGACTTAGCAACTGATGGTTGTTAGGACGCCAGCAACGCCAGGGTTGTAATGGTGTACAATGAAAACCCGTGGCTTTGTGTAACTAAAAGGCAGACATCGTCCACACACCAACTTGTATCCAATTTTTGGGCAATTTTTAGGCATTTTACCAAGGCACCCCTGGAGAAACCTCAAGGCACCCTGGTTTAAAAAGACTGGTTTAGCCTGTAATACATCTAAAGTCTAGTACACACGATGAGATCATCAAACTAATGATCGTCTGGTTTTTTTTTTTGCATGCTAGTTTCCATATTGAAAACAAATAGGTTACTAAAATGTGAAAATTCCTGTGTGACAAAATAAAAATTCAGACGTGGTGTCATGTATATGTATTGTATTTTCGGACAAAAAACAGTACTGATTAAACTAAAATCGTACAATCTGGGATTGTAAGAGGAAAAAATTTCGTGTTTTTTTTCCTTCGGATGACTTCGGAAGTAAGCTGTGTATGAACAGATTATCAGTATGATTGCTTCAAAAGTAGATTTTTTTGTATGATTTTCTCATCGTGTGTACTAGGCTTTAACCACTTGCTTACTGGGCACTTAAATCCCCCTCCTATCCAGACCAATTTTCAGCTTTCAGCGCTGACGCACTTTGAATGACAATTGCGCGGTCATAAAACACTGTACCCAAATTAAATTTTTATAATTTTTTTTCCCCACAAATAGAGCTTTCTTTTGATGGTATTTAATCACCTCTGCGTTTTTTTTCTTTGTTAAAAAAATGTAAAAAGACTCAATTTAAAAAAAAAAAAAGTTTTTATATTTTGTTATAAAAAATTTAAAACAAGTAATTTTTTCTCCTTCATTGATGTACGCTGATGAGGCGGCACTGATGGGTGACAGTGGGCACTGGGTGCCAATAATAGGCACTGATCAGTTACACTGATAGGTAGCACTGCTAGGTGGCACTGATTGGCACTACTGGTGGGCATTGATAGGTGGCACTGTGGGCACTGTTAGGTGGCAGGTAGCACAGATGAGGCAGATGTGCCTCTTCCACTTTGGGACCGATGTTCCTTGCAGCTGAGCTGGTGATCGGCTTTTTTCTCTACGATCTTTTGTTTACATCATGTGATCAGCTGTCATTGGCTGACAGCTGATCACATGGTAAGGGGCTGGGACCGGCCCCTTACTCGGATGGGTGATCACCCGAGTCTCAGTGACTCGTGATCTCGGCGCGTGCACAGGGGAGGCCGTCATATGAAATTCAGGTCTGCGCTGTGGCCGTCATTCCGCCATAGCGCCGATTTCAAGTGGTTAAGCTGGCTATACAAGGTTAAAATTTTTAAAAAATTTTAAAAATTGTAGTTTTTGAAATGTTCAATAGGACCAAATGTGACCATTTTTAACTTTAATAATGAGGGAAATCGAAAGTGAATGATTTTATTTTTTTTTTTTTTTCTTTTCTGAAGGAAATTCTGAGTGCAGTCAATCAAGAAAAAATATAAAAAAAATTTATTATATTCTATCTCTAGAAATGTATATACTTTTGATTTCCGTTATATTTTTTTTAATATATCAGGGAATCCGTTCAAATAGCAGGACCTTGCTTGATTCAATTATGGCATTATTGAAAACTGACAATTTTTTTCAGAATTCAGTACAAATGTTTGAATGAAAATGCCAAGCTGGTGATTTTTAGTCTGTCCACAGCTCTCAGTTTATTTAAGGATTTTATGTGAGTGGGTCTCGGCTGTTTTCCAGCAGACAAAGGCTACATTTCCTCCTGTGATTTTGCAGCTCAGCACTTCAGGAAATGTTCTATGGCCCCTTTTGCCAATAAAATGTTGTAATTTGAACTTTTTATGTTGTTAATTATACTAACATACTAATAATACCAAAGTGCTATATTAATTTTTCTAGAGTTGGGTAAGTGTAGCCCCCAGTTAATTTATTCCTCTTAATTTGGCATGTCTGATGTACACAGAACAGTCCATAGTCACCATGTAACACCTCTCCTGACAGAACACAGGCCTTTGAAAAAAAAAAGCGACTCTGGTGGGACTCGAACCCACAACCTTTGAATGTCTACAACACTGCTAGAAGTCCAATGCGCTATCCATTGCGCCACAGAGCCAGCTGGCTATGAGCCTTCTGACAACTCATCAACAGGTGTACTCTGCTCTTCACAGTGTGTGTGTGTATACACATACAGAACGTAGACGCTCCTCTTCCCTGAGTCTATAGCATATTTTTCATTCCAATGATCCTATAACTATCCATAGAACAGTAAAGAGAGGAAACTTTTTTTCTTTCTTGTATTTCTGTGATTAACCACTTGACCTCTGGAAAATTTACCCCCCTTCATGACCAGGCCATTTTTTGAGATATGACACAGCATTGCTTTGACAAATGCACGGCCATGTAACACTTTACCCAAATAAAGTTTATTTAATTTTTTTTTTTTTTTTTCGCACAAATATAGCAATCTTTTGGTGGTATTTGATCACCACAGGTTTGTTTTTGCACTATAAACAAAAAAAAGGCCAACAATTTTTTGAAAAAAAAACTATTTTTTTTTATTTTCTACTATAAAGCATATCCAATTCAAAAGAAATTGGGGCAATATGCATTCTGCTACATATTTTTGGTAAAAAATCCCAATAGGCGTATATTGATTCGTTTACACGAACGTTATAGCACCCACCAACTATGGTATATATTTATAGAATTTTTATTTTTATGCTAGTAATGGCGACTTTTATAAGGTGACTGCGATATTGCCGTGAACAATTGGACACTGACACTTTGCGGGAACCAGTAACACTAATACAGTGATCAGTGCTAACAATATGCACTGTCACTGTACTAATGACACTGGCTGGGAAGGGGTTTAACATGAGGGACAATCAAAGGGTTAATTTTGTGCCTAGCCAGTGTTTTTGTGTACTGTGTGCTGCTTTTACTAGGGGAAGGAATGGCTCTCCATTTTGTGTGTTACACTGACGATTGGCGGGTGCCGGCAGACATCCAGTGTCTGGCACCCACAGATCGGCTTCTGTTTTAATTAAGCACAGCAGAAGCGGCCCGCCGCCGCAACTGCCGCTCTCCCCTGTAGGCGGAAGTGCAGAATCACATGTATATATGCGTGATCCTGCACAGGAGGGCTGCTGGGTAGCAGTAAATCTGTTTATAGGGTGGTCCAGAAGTGGTTAAACATGCAAGCAACTGGTGTAACATTCATGCAATTGTGTAGTAAATTTCCCAGGTGATCAACTGCTGTGATAAAATTAATTGACCATAACTGAAATGGGAAAATAATAATTTCCTGAGGTAGTATTTGTTTCTTTCCCAGTAGTTTGGGGTTATTTTTTATTTAGCAGTAGGGATTATTTAAAACCCCTGTTAGCAAATAAAGTATTGTGGAAATTTCACTTTCCGTTATGGAGTCAATAAAATAGAGGAGATCTCTCTTGAGAGGGAAATCCATCTTGTAGTTGCCACCAGAACAGGTATAACCTGTATCCTGTATGTAGGCAGGTAATCGTTAACGCTGCCACAGCCGGGAAGTTGAGTTAATTGTGTTCCCAAATTTTTCTTTTGACGGGCTTCAATGGGTCCAACCCACTGGTTCTGTGTGATATAAAAGGAACAAGGGGTTCGAGCCCAGAGGGGGAGAAAACCTAGGGAATTATGTAATGCTGTTCAACCGGAGTATGGAATCCAGTGGCGTACCATAGCCCTAGTTCCCACTGCCCAGGATGAACGCTTGTCGTCCCACTTGCATATGCCAACTATGGCCTTTGCCAGATATGGACTCTTTGCTATGCAGGTATGCTGGGGCAGCCACGAGCCTGAGTTAGAGACCAGGGTTGTTCGGGAAAGATTGCACTTTATGTTGAAATGATACCTGTGAATGCCTTTTGCCTGGTCTAAAGTTACTTGCCTGGTCTGAAGTCAGGGATGTAATGCAAGTAACTGGCATATATAGTCTACAGCTTGGGTAACTAAACACCTTGGAATTAAGATAATGGTACAAGAGTTAATACAGTGTGAAGATACAGTGGTTAAGGGTAACGAAAGTCTCTCTAGCAGCCTGTCATAAGCGTGTACATGTGGCAGGTGAAAGAGCCTCTTGCAGCGACGGAGATGTTGCGTCACTCCAACTTCAACAGCGATCCATCTCCCTCTCACTTCTCGGCCTTTTGGCTAAGATCAAGTGTAGTATCTGTTCTTATCAGTTTCCAGGAGGTGACGCTTGCTTCCGTCCCTGATCTACGGCGAAGTGGTATCGAGGATGGTGGTTGCTATGCAAAACCTGCTGGAGGAAAGGTGACCTGGAGCGGTTCGTAGCTGAAAAGGAAGCCTTCTGATGGAGATGGAGAACCACTGGGTCCGGCTGAAGGGTCGGGTCCCTGGCCTTCTGGCCTAGATTGGGGCAGCTCTAGCACCAGACAGTTTTTCGGGAGAGAACACTGGCTCCCCTTCCTCCCACCGGGGGAGCGGCTAGTATTTCCTGAATGTAATTAGGTAGGAGGGATGGTACGACGGTGAGGCCTGATGGTAAAGGGCTCTCACCAAGCTTCCAGAACTTCATGCCTTTCTGCCTGGGGTGGGGGCTGCTGTGGTCTGGGGTCAGGGTTGCACGAAAGCCAGTGGTGAATGTGCCCCTGAAGTGGCAGTTCAGGGGTGCCGTACAGTCAGTGTTTAGGCACTTGATTTATGGCACCATGGTCACTTCACCACAACACACGTTTTTCGCACCTGCCTCTAGGACCGAGCCTTTTGGCTAGGACCAGGGGAAATTTTTATTCCTGGCTGGAGGGCCAGCCATTGTATTACACAATGGTCACTTTTCACTCTCCCACCTTCATTCTCCCCACTTTATTTTTATTTATTCCAGTGTTTGTCACTTTTTTGTATATCTTTTGTTTGTGTATACACGTTTGTCACTGTGATGAGTAGGGTGTGGGTCCTCGGGCCTACTCTGAAAGTCTTGGGAGGGGGTGGATAATAGGCCTTCTGGCCTGGTTCGCCCTCTCTCATGGGGTCTCCCTTCGGGGGAGTCCCACCTAGTACTTGGGTGGGTCTGTTTTGGCAGACCTTCCAGAGAACGGGGGTCTGCCTGGTTTCGGCCAGATGGACCCAAGTGAAGTACCTCAGTCCCTGTCCCTTGGGGGATCAGGGTTAGGTCCTTCCCTAGTGGAGGATCAGTGTAAACCCCAGTTCACTCTTTATGTGTGTGCACTTTTTTTGGGTGTGTTTTGCACTCCACTGGCTTTAAAAAAAAAAAAAAAAAAAAAAAAAAAAAGCTCCCATAGCAACGGGGAGTAGGTCTGCACCACTGGGGCCCTCATCCTGTGCAAAGGTATGGAAGAGGAAGAGTTAAGTGACGTACACACATGGAGTCCACGCTGGGCGGGACCCCATACCATTACTGGGAGGGAGGTAGCAGTGATATGCTGGACTGGTGGAGAAGGCATTGGCCCTGCGTATCCCTCCTAAATGCACAGTGACCATGGTGATGCTTACTACATCGGGAGAGTTTATTAGAGTTCAGTCAGTTGTTCAAGTAAAGGTATCCCACCGAAGAGTCTAGCGTAGCCTAGAACCAAGCCTGGATTAGGCCTCTTATGTGACTCTTGGTTGGTGCTCGATGAGGAGGGAAACATGGAGGACGCGATGACCAACCACCCACCTACCCTTACTTTCATTTGAAGATTCCTGTTGTGGAGACAAGTCAACACTTTTGAATTTTCCCTCACTTTTAGTCCTGGTAACAGCAGGGACAGTAAAAAATTTACATTGTCTAATCCCTACACATAACTATAAAAAAGCAAAAACTTTTGGATTGAAATACACTTTAACAGGGCTAATGCACATGGGAATATGATATGCTGGCTCAGATCTGTAATTTATTATAAGGCTTTAAATACAGCAGTATTGTATTCTATGGGTTCCATTCACACAGCTTTGTTTTGGTCTGTATCGTTGGGCTGCATCAACGAACCAAGAAAATGGTATGGTTTAAACCATATTTTACTCTGTACGCCTGTAAATGTTTATGCAAACATTTACATGGATACAGTGTAACTGCACAATGTGCCCCACCGCCAAGTAAATTCAGGAACAAGATGCACACAATTTGTAGGTAATGGTAACACAAGTACAGAATGACCCCGGGGTTCAGTTAGTCTAAATGATTGAAGACCGAGAACATTCTGTGCCTGAGCCACCACCATATAATTTACTTATTTAGGGCAAGCTGTAAATATCATGTGTAGGCAAAGCAGAATGGCTACATTCATATACAGTATATACATAGTACACATCTCAGCTCATGCTGGCATAAGTGGGTGTATGTTTGTATGAATTGAAATGCAGTATGGACCACTTCTCTTACACAGGACCTTGCTGGTATATGGGGTAATGGGTGTATATTAGATCATCTCCCCAGGCAAGAGACAGCTGGTGCTTGCATTGATCTCCCTACCAATGTCCAATGGGATGCTTGCTAGTAGTGAACTTTCATTAAGCATAATAAAACCATTTATACACTTTTGTCAGTGGAGTCCAATCAAGACCCATGATTGGGCTCTGGTATTTCCCTTGTAGACAATTTTGGGATTACCCAGTCCTATTTTCTTGAATGTTCTAATAAAATATACTAATGTGCAAACAAAGTGATTGATTATAAATAAATCTAAGTAGCTGCCAACATGGATAGGTGTTCCCACACAGTGACAATTTGAATAGAAATTAATGTGGCGCTCACTCAATGAATCATTATAATAAACTTCAATTAATTATGTGCAAAATACAAAAGTGACAGTGTATCAAATATGTAATTACCACGCACCCTAAGGTGCCATGGTATTCAAAGTGACAATGCAATATATAACGTGCTCTTGATGAAGTCACATGATCAGTGACGCAACGCATCTGGAGGAGCCAGGTGACATCACTTCCGGTCACGGCCGAGACCGGAAGTACTATATGTGAAGCTGTTTGTCCTGATTTTAAACTAAGTCTACTGCTTGTGATGATTCATTGAGTGAGCGCCACATTCATTTTCTATTCAAAGTTTCTTGAATGTGACATCTGTTTGCGTGTCTTTTTTTTTTTGCCATAACTTAGTGCTGAAATTTTCTTGTTTAGAAAGTGTTGGATGAGTGCCAGGACCTGAGGAACTGCCAGCTGCTTGTCAACAGTCGTTTATTTGGCTCTGATCCATGTCCAGGAACCAGCAAATACCTGGTGGTGGGATATAAATGTAGGCCAAGTAAGTACAACATTCCCCAGAACTTTGTAAGACTTGTAGAGAAGAATCCCCATTGCAATTATTTAAAGGGCAAGTGCAGCCAAACGTATGCATGTGTAGAGTCTGTAGTAGCTGTCAATAGTTTTGTAAAGTATTGTTCATAGTCAACCTCCCTTCATGTTTACAGGCCTTGACTCTGGCCTACTTGTGTGTGTTTTAAAATATATGCATATACTAAGTAAGGCAATTGCTTTCTATGACGTTCAATGCTCATGTGTGAACTTATGTACAAGGGATAAGCTGTACTCCTGCACTGTGGCCTGTAAGCACTAAATGACCTTTCCAAGCCAGGTAGTGTATTTGCATGGGAGGTAGACCTTTTTATATTTGGAATTTAGTGCTGGGGTGGGGAGTTTAGCATGTAGTACGGTTTTTGCTATTAGTCTCATTTTGCTTCCTATTCCAGAGACCAAGGTTTGAGTGAACATATCCCCTGTTAGATTGTCGCCATCAGAACAGTTCTACCCATTGAAAATTTTCTATCCTTTTCTCATCAAGTAAAAACTGTAAATTTTCGTATTTTCCATCATGACTTATTGTCACTTGGACAGGAAGTAAGGGAAAAAGGGGCTGCAAAAACCAGTAAACATGACAAACATGCTAACCCTCACCGACTATCCAACACCGAAAACACAAAGTGCCTCTCAAGCCAAAACAATTTGTACCAAAAATACGGCACTGGAGCTTTCAGTGACTCTGCCTCTATGTGAAAGCTGGTTTTTGACCAGTGGGTGAATGGTTTAATCCACTATTAGAAGAAACGTTTTTTTTTTTAATCAGACTATAACATTTCACTGTTATATGTATGCCTTCATTTTAGATGAATTTAAGAGCAAGGTGGCTTGTGAGGATGACCGACTGAGGCTGAGCTGTAAGAGGAATACGGTAATTGCTATCTATTCTGCTACGTTTGGAAGAGTACAAGGTGACAGCTTGGAGTGCCCATACCAGGACCTAGCCATGACTTCTACAGGTAAGAGGGTATTCTTTTTGAGGACTCCCAACACTCCAGTTTGTCTTGCCTTGTGGTCAACCCCATCATGACCAAAGATTTGTTTTTATGTAAATCTCCAGATCTTCAACTGCTTCTGCTTTTGTAAATAAGTCCAGTGTGTTTAAGTTGAAAATGAGCACCAAGTTTTGTTTTTTGTTTTTTTGTTTTTCCATTATTTTCTGGATAATTTGTACAGACAAAAAGTTATCATACAGAATGTGTCAAATAACGCTTATATTGGAAAAATGGTAAATGCAGTATATGTGGTTCATCTGATAATAATTTGTATTCTTAATCGTAATAGTAATTGTTAAGCATGGATGAACAGTTGGACCTTTAATCATAACTTGGTCCAATTTTGTAAGAATAGTGATGCCACCCCATCTCTTTAGATGTACAGGGTCTTGCTCATATGGGTGCTTTTGCCAAGCACAACTTGAAATCCATTTCACCTAGCCTCCTGTAAAGGCAAAACTTCCAGTACAGTACACTGCCATGTATGTCAGGTTTCTTATAGGTGTACGTAAAGGCAAATTTTCTATCCACGTTTGGATAGAGCAGTGGGGAAATAGACCTTTCATCAAGTTTTTATTGCTGACTGTGTCCCACTGGGGAAATTCATCCCTTTTTATTTTCACTGGTGGTCATTGTCTCAAGACAGAAAGTGAGGGGAAATCCCATCACTTTGCTTAACACCCATTCTTATGACAACTCTGGAATATGAGAACATAGACTGCAAAAAAATGTGTAAGGGGGTTTAACCATTCACTATTAAAAAAAAAAACACCCAAGAACCTTTGGCTTTACACTTTAAAAAAGTTGCCTGCAATTTGACCCCAGGCTCGTTGTGGACTTCTGTTAGGCTAGCCACTCGTGCAGATTTCTCTTGTTTAAACAGGGTGGGTGGAGGCATCTCTCCTGCTGGTTATTGCATTGTCTTGGGTGGGGGCTGTCAGAATGCTCAAACAGTGACTACATTAGATTGTTTGTTTTTTTTTAACCTGGCTCCTTTGACAAAAGTTGATTGAAAAATCAACTCTTTTATTGAACCAGATGGTGCCGATTTTAGGACCATCCACGGTCAAATTTCAGAAGATTTTGCAGGAATCAGCATTATAGATGGTAGAACGCTAATTATAGCAGTAGGAGCTAGAAATATTGTGCCAGGCCTTTTAGAAAAAAGATTTTAAAACCTCATAATAGAGTATGTCAAATATGTTACCAAAAAGGACACTGGTATTGCAGTGCCATCAGAACAGGACTTATAAAATTTGACCCCTCCTGAGTTTATAATTATATTCCCCATTCTGGAAAAGCTCAGATAGTATCAAGAGGGCATTTAGCTGCCTATTGAAAGTAAGAAGTCAGTGGCATCCTATACTATCATGGATGGGAAATTGCCATCCTATATGAAAGGGCGGGAGTGAAAAATGCAGACAAGGGGCCGATAATAGGGTAGGTCAGACATAAAGCCACTGCAGTCAATCAAGCGTTGCACAGTTGGCATTATAGAATCCGTGACACGCCAACCCTCCTCTAAGGTTCACCGCTATATGTTCATGGAACAATTATTCTGTCCTGTGATGTCAGGACCTGTCAGTTATGTTTTTAAAATAAACACTACAGGCATAGTAAGTCTGTGCTGACATATGGTATGGTAAAGTTATGCTTGCAGCAAACTCTGTTTATAGTAAGATTTGGTAATTTATTTGTGTAGTTCGTTAATCACATGTATGTTTCATCAAGCCGTATTATTCTTCTAGCATTAGTCGATGGGGTCATGTACAAAGTCATTTTGAATGATATATGTGCAAATTGCCTACTTTTTTTCTGCATCTGACAGTCATTTACCTAAAGGCAATGTGCATTTTCTCTATATTATGGACTTAAGAAGAAAGTGGTCAGAATGTTTCCCCAAAATCCTTGAAACCATAAATAAGGAAATTGTAATGAGGGCTGTGTGAACACCAGGTTACAATTGGCTTACAATAAGGGAACGCATCAAGAGCCACCCACGGACCACCTAATCTGAAAACAAGCTGCTTGTTGGTCGTCATGTGTTTGCTGTTTACTGTTCACCACACAAACCTGAAATATAAATGCTATCTGTCAACCACATCTGTGAGTACCCAGCCACAGGTGTAAACCCTGACATCAGCTAGCCTTGGTGGAAATCGGCAGCAATTGCCAGGAAAACCCAACCTAATTAGTATCTTCAACTCAACAGTCCGCCATGGACTTTTTAGGAAACAAGACAGATGTTTCACTACCTTAAAGCAGATTTAAACCCAAAAACAAAAATGTATATTACAGCTTGCCAGTCATAAGATGTGGTGGTTGCCCATCATTTTTGAGCCTTCATTTTACATTTTCACCTGCTGACCCTATCAGTGACACGCTTCCCTTTCTAGAATGACAACATTTACTGACCCCACTGTACCTATGGAGCAGCTGCGTTGTCACTTTTGAACAGAAGGTACTTTAGGACTGCAAATCCCTCCATTTTCATAACTCTTGAGTGTAGGAAGGGGTTACTGCCCTTCTACTATAAAAACCACCCTGTACTTGGAGAAAGATTTCCCCCTAATTTTAAGGGATCAGAACTAATGGGGGGGGGGGGGGGGGTCACAGCAGTAGCAGGAGTGGACCCAGGATGTCGAAGGCTGTCTGTGGGTTCTTTCTTTTGGAGGATGGGAACTAAAGGAGAAGCTAAAGAAATGTAATTGTAATTATGTGTACTGCAATGCCCCCTCCTTCCACTTTGCTGGATGTTTATAGAGAACCACCCTTATATGGGACTGCTTACCATTTCTATGGACTGTGATGAAGTTACTGTTACCACACTTTTGGAACTGTATCTATCCCATTGCTGTGGATTATTTACAACTATTTAAAGGAGTTGTGTGGGAAACGTAGCCTCTTTTTGTGATGCAATGACTAAGAAATAGGGCAGTTTATTATGCACAGCCCTTGCCTTGGAACAGTGTATCTGAACAGCCTAGGACTTGGAGCTGGTAGTGGTTTACGGATGGGTTTATCCTCCTGGCCATGGGAGGAGAGCTCCCCCCTCAACAGAACACAAACTAGGTGACCTTGGCCCCCATGTCTCATGGGCCCTGGGTGTTCTGCTGGACCTCCAAAGATTTAACATGTAACAACAAGTAGGATGCAGGGCCCTGCATGTGAGTGTGCTCTGTGTGTAAGGGGGAGTTGATATGCAGGGGATCAAGTGGAAAGGGTCTCAAACCCACCATCTGAGAACAGAGGTCTGCATGGAGCAGAATTAGTATAGAGAAAGTGGCCTTTGGGAAGCCCTGACTACAAGGGGAGGTGTTACATAATAATGGAGAAAACTGGAAACAATGCTAAGCGTTAGCGTTATCCACTAAAAGATTTCTAGCAGGATCAACACATTTTTTTGTGCTTATTGAACAGATATAAAAAGTATTTCAATGGTGTATACAGTGCCTTGCAAAAGTATTCACCCCCCTTGACATTTTTCGTGTGTTGCCTCACAACCTGGAATTAACATGGATTGTTTGGGTATTTACATCATTTAATTTATAGAACATGCCCATAACTTTGAAAATGTGTTTTTTTTTTATTATTATTGTGAAGCAAACAACAAATAGGACAAAATAACAGAAAGTCAATGTGCATAACTATTCACCACCCTAAAGTCAATACTCTGTAGATCCATCTTTTGCGGCTATCACAGCTCCAAGTCACTTTGGATAAGTCTCTATGAGCTTGCCACATGTTACCACTGGGATTTTTGCCCATTCCTCCTTGCAAAACTGCTCCAGCTCCTTCAAGTTGGATGGTTTGCGCTTGTGAACAGCAATCTTCAAGTCTGACCACAGATTTGCCATTGGATTGAGGCCTGGGCTTTGACTAGCCCATTCCAACACATTTACATGTTTCCCCTTAAACCACTCAAGTGTTGCTTTAGCAGTGTGTTTGGGGTAATTTGTCCTGCTGGAAGGTGAACCTCCGTCCTAGCCTCAAATCACACACAGAGTGGTACAGGTTTTGTTCAAGAATATCCCTGTATTTAGCACCATCCATCTTTCCCTCAACTCTGACTAGTTTCCCAGTCCTGACTGCTGAAAAACATGCCCACAGCATGATTCTGCCACCACGATGTTTCACTGTGGGGATGGTGTTCTTTGGGTTATGTGATGTGTTGGGTTTGCGCCAGATATTTCTTTAATGGCCAAAAAGTCCAATTGTAGTCTCATCAGACCAGAGCCCTTCCTCCATACATTTTGAGAGTCTCCCACATGCCTTTTCGCAAACTCTAAACGTGCCATTTTGTTTTTTGCTGAAAGTATTGGCTGAAAGATTTTCTTTTGGCCACTCTGCCATAAAGCCCAACTCTATGGAGCGTACGGCTTATTGTCGTCCTATGTACAGATACTCCAGTCTCTGCTGTGGAACTCTGCAGCTCCTCCAGGGTTACCTTAGGTCTCTATGCTGCCTCTCTGATTAATGCCCTCCTTCCCCGGTCCGTGAGTTTTGGTGTGCGGCCGTCTCTTGGCAGGTTTGCAGTTGTGCCATGTTCTTTCCATTTGGTTATGATAGATTTGATGGTGCTCTTAGGGATCATCAAAGATTTGGATATTTTTTATAACCTAACCCTGACTTTTACTTCTCAACAACATTGTCCCTTGCTTGTTTGGAGAGTTTCTTGGTCTTCATGGCAATGTTTGGTTAGTGGTGCCTCTTGCTTAGGTGTTGCAGCCTCTGGGGCCTTTTAAAAAGGTGTGTATATGTAATGACGGCTCATGTGACACTTAGATTGCACACAGGTGGACATCATTTTACTAATTATGTGACTTTTGAAGGTAATTGGTCGCACCAGGGCTTTTTATGGGCTTCATAACAAAGGGGGTGAATACATATGCACATGGCAATTATCAGTTTTTTTTATTTCTGAAAAATAGTTTTATGTATATATTTTTCTAATTTTACTTCACCAACTTAGACTATTGTGTTCTGATCCATCACATATAATTCAGATTAAAAAAAAACATTGAACCAAAGGCTGTAATGTAACAAAATAGGTAAAAAGCCAAGGGGGTGAATACTTTTGCAAGGCACTGTATTTAACAGACCACAAGAGCGCAAGTAAGAGAAGTACAGAAGTTTATTGTTGGGTTTGCATACACTTTAACAATATGTATGCATGCATATACAGTACATACATTTACACATGCCAATCCTCCTTGGCATGGAATATCTGCCAATGATGGGGGTGAGCACACCTCCCACTGGTCATGATGAATGATTATGGTTTGGTTTGAACCACACAATTCTGCAGTCCTCTCAGCTTTAAAAACTAAGAGGTGTTATGTTGTATTTAAAGCAGTATTAAACCCAAAAACTAAAATGTAATGTATATATTGCAGCTCAACAGTTTTCTATAAACGTTTTCCCTTTTTGGCTTTTTTCTTTCATTTAACCTGGTGATCCTGCCAGTAACACACTTCCTGTCTTATGGTGGCTACATTCTGGATAAAGCAGTAAAGCAGACACCTTTGGACAGCAGAGCTGTCATTTTGGGGGAAGTTAGTGATAGACTAGCAGATTTTGAATGACTTGACTAACAAACTCCAGTTAACAGTTTATAAACCATTATAGCAAAAGGTTTTTCCTTTTAGGAATAAAGGTTTTGCATAAATAAAAGCTGGCCATTGTAAGCAACCCTGTCAGGGTTTAAATGGTTTGTCTCAACTCTCTGACTGCTACTTTGTCTGGGACAGCTTGGTCTGTTAAAGGAAGTTGAAAAATAACACTGGCTGGATCAAGAGGTTAAAATAAAGGAAAAGGGCCTAAAAAATATAAACTATCGCAGCTATCACATTGGTAAGTTTAATACAGCTCTAAAGGCATAAAAGTTTAAAAGCTTTAAAGTTTTTTCCCATTGTAATTTATTATTATTATTATTAATATTATTATTATTCAGGATTTATATAGCGCCAACAGTTTGCGCAGCGCTTAACATAATGAAGGCAGACATTAGTTATGTTACAATTTGGTACAAGAGGAATCAGAGGGCCCCGCTGAATAGAGCTTACAATCTAGGAGGGAGGGTCAATTGATACAAAAGGTAATAGTTGTCGGGGATGAGCTGATGGAGAAAATGAAACAGTGTATTAGTTTTAGAAACAGGATACGTTTCCTTAACCAATTCAGCCCCAGAAGGATTTACCCCTGACCAAGCCCTTTTTTGCGATACGGCACTGCATCGCTTTAACTGACAACTGTGCGACGTTGTACCAAAAAAAATTTACATCCTTTTTTTCCTACAAATAGAGCTTTCTTTTGGTGGTATTTGATCACCTCTGCTGTTTTTATTTTTTGCGCTATAAGCAAAGAAAGAGCGACAATTTTGAAAGAAAAAAAGCAATATTTTTTTACTTTTTGCTATAATAAATATCCCCCAAAAATATATTAAAAAAAAAAAACTAATTTCTTCCTTAGTTTAGGCCGATATGTATTCTTCTACATATTTTTGGTAAAAAAAATTGCAATAAGCGTATATTGATTAGTTTGTGCAAAAGTTATTGCGTCTACAAAATAGGGGATAGATTTATGGCATATTTATTTATTTTTTTCATTTGTAATGGCGGCAATTAGTAATTAGTAATGGTGGCAATCTGCGATTTTTATCGTGACTGCGACAATGCAGCGGACAGATCGGACACTTTTGACACTATTTTGGGACCATTGGCATTTATACAGCGATCAGTGCTATAAAAATGCACTGATTACTGTGTATATGTCACTGGAAGAGAAGGTTAAACACTAGGGGGGATCAAGTGGTTAACTGTTCCCTCAGCGTGTTCTAACTGTAGGGGGGATGGGTTCACTAGAACATGACAGAGATCACTGCTTCCAATCACTGGGAGCAGTAGATCCCTGTCATGTTGCTAGGCAGAACAGGGAAATGCCTTGTTTACATAGGCATCTCCCCGTTATGCCTCTCCGTGCCACAATCGCGGGCCCCAGCGGACATCGAGTCCTCAGGGCATGCATGCGCTACAACCCACTAGCCGCGGATGACGCAGCAACGTATGGGTACGTTTTTTTGCGCACCCATGCCACTTTGCCGACGTATATCGGCGTGAGCCGGTTGGCAAGTGGTTAAAGAAAAGGGTTTTTTAGGGATCGTCTAACGATGGATAGATAAGGGGACAGTCCGACGGAGTTCCAAAGGATGGGAGAAGCTCTGGAGAAATCCTGGAGGCGAGCATCGGAGGAGATGACAAGGGAGCTAGGGACTGGAGCAGCAGGTCTTGGGAGGACCGAAGAGAGCGGCTTGGTTGGTATTTTGGGACTAGGTTAGTGATGTAGCTGGGGGCAGAGTTGTGGATGGCTTTATAAATTATTACTACTTTGAATTGTATTTGTTGGGTGAGTGTAAGCCAGTGCGGGGATTGGCAGAGAGGGGTGGAGGACACTGAATGGTTGGTAAGGTGGATGAGTCTTGCAGCCACATTCATTATGGACTGAAGGTTGGATAGTGTAAATAAAGGTAATCCAATGAGGAGTGAGTTGCAGTAGTCGAGGCAAGAGATAACCAGGGAGTGAATTAGAAGCTTGGTAGTGTAATTGGTTAAAAAGGGATGTATTCTAGAAATGTTGTGGAGGCTAAGGCGGAATGATGTGAACAGGGATTGGATGTGGGCGTGAAAGGACAGTTCAGAGTCGAGGGTTACCCCTAGCACCCTGGCATGTAGGGACAGACTGCTAGTTTTGCCATTGATCTTGACATAGAAGTCAGGGGAAGGTGCACATGGGGGAGGAAATATTAGGAGCTTTGTTTTAGATTCAGTTTGAGGAAGTGGTGTGACATCCAGGCTGATATGTCTGTTAGTAAATCATTGATGTGTGAGGAGACTGATGGGGTGAGCTGAGGGGTAGAGAGAGATAGATTTGGGTGTCATCGGAAGCCATGGGAAGCTTGCCAAGGAAGAACGTGTAGATCGAGAATAGTGGAGGTCCAAGAACAAAACCTTGGGGGACCCCCAATGGTAAGGGGTATTGAAGAGGAGGAAGTGGAGTTGTAAGTGATACTGAAGGTGTGGTGAGATAGGTAAGATTTGAACTAACGGAGATCACAGCCATGGATACCAAGCAAATTGAGTTTTTTGAGGAGGAGGGGGTGATCAACTGTATCAAAGGCAGCGAAGAGTTCCAAGAGTAAGAGTACGGAATAATGACCATTGGTTTTGGCTGTTAGTAAGTCTTGTGAGTTTTAGGAGAGCAGGTTCTGTGTAGTGCTGTGGACAAAATCCAGACCGAAGGGGATCAAGAATGTTATTCTCAATGAGGTGGTCGCTCAGTCGGTTGTAGACTAAATGTTCAAGGCGTTTGGAGGCAAAAGGGAGTAAGGAGATTGGTCTTAGGTTATTAAGATTAGTGGGGTCCAGTGAGGCCTTTTTTGGTATGGGAGTGACTAGTGCATGTTTCAGAGGGTTGGGGAAGATGACAGTAGAGGGAGAGGTTGAAGATAGGAGTTAAAGAGCGTAGGATAGAGTCAGAGGGTGACCGGTGTATTTGAGAAGGAACAGGGTCCAGCGGGCATGAGGTTAGGTGGGCGTTAGAAAAAAGTTTGACTTCCTCTGTAGTAGCTGGGTTAAACAAGAGAAGTATTGATTGTACAGGAGGACAAAGAGTGTATAGTAAGGGAGATATCTGTAGAGTGGAGATCTCGAGACGAATTGTCTCAATCTTATTTTTGAAGTGATTTGCAATCTCCTGGGCAGTGAGTAAGTTAGTGGGTGGTGGTAATGGAGAATTAAGTAGAGCGTTAAAGGTAGAAAAGGGTTGACGGGGACTGCGTGAGAGGGTGTTAAGAGAGTGATAAAGGTCTGTTTGGCAGTGTGGAGACAGGAATGGTATTTTTGGGGGGCAGATTTATATTGGCTGAAATCTTGCTGTGAATTAGTCTTGCGCCACAGACGCTCAAGTGCATGGCTCTGTTTTTTGAGGCTTCTGGTATTGTCTATCTGCCAGGGTTGTAGTGGTTGGGGCCTGATTTTGTACATGGTGAGGAGGGCCAAGGTATCCAGGGTGGATGACAGTGAACTGTTGTAGATAGAAGTGGCCAGGTTGGGGCAGGATAAGGATGAGATTTTGGCATAGACAATCTGTAGCAGAAAAAAGAAGAGCAGGGTTAAGGTGGCAAAGGTTTCTATCGGTAATTGTTTGGTGGTTAGAAGGCAAGGAGGAGGAAGATAAGGAGAGAGTGAAACTATTAGGCCTCATGTACACTGCTGCTGGTAAACAGATGTTTAGGAGCAGTTGGGCGCTTTTTCAGCTGCCCCTGAACTCTCCTCTGTTATCTTATCAGTACATGTACACAGGGTCATTTATAGCCTTTTATAGGAAGTTGAGTTTAGAAGCATTTTTTTGGAATGCAAAAAAATGGGTTCAGACGGATGTTCAGAGGCATTTGAAACACCAAATGCCTGTAACAGCTTGTAAATGTTGCTAAATGAGGTAACTCGCATTTAGCAGGGTTTCGTTTACAGACGTTTTTCATTTTAACAAAAAAAAGTTTGTAGATGCGGGCTTCTAGCTGACAAGTTAAATCCTTCAGGAGAGGTTAAACAACATCCCATGCACATGAAGTCTCAAGATGGTGATCAGAGAGAGGAAAAGGAATTTTGGAGAGGTTGAGTGGAGTGCATTGGTAGGAGAATGAGGTCAAGGCAGTTGCCAACAGAGTGAGTAGAAGCGCTTGTCCATTGTTTTAGGTCAAAAGAGGTTAGGCTCAGAAATTTAGAAGTAGCTGGAGTGTTAAGATTAACAGGAATATTAAAGTCACCAAGAATGATTATAGACAAGTCTTTCTTTACACCAAAGCATTTTCTGTTTTTCAGAATGTCAGTCGCCCTCCTCCCTTTCACTTATGATACAGCGCTGCCAAGGCAAAAGGAGCTGCAGCATCTATGCCAGCATCTATGAGTTTGGAGACCCTTGTCATCCTGGAGTCCGGAAGCACCTGAATGTCATCTACACCTGTGGTGAGCCTTTGGCTGCATTCTTTATTCACAGTTGGCTTTTGGTTATCTGCTGCTGGCAATTATTTGTGCCAGATTCCTGGCACTTCTACCAGCCCAATCCAAATAAGGTGGTCTTGCTCTACATGCCACTCAAGTTATGGGACACGTAAAGTGACAACTACATAATAAAACCTGTAAAGGGCTGGCAGATTTGAGTATCACTGTGTTGAAGATAACAAAATCTTTATATAGGTAAAAAAGTGTATTTTTCCATGGCCCAACGGGGCGGGGAGTATGGGGGGAGATGGTTACCTGCTATTCACAAGTAAATTTGATAGGTGGAATTATCTCTCATCTATCTTGGTGCTCTTGATAAAAACTGTTTTTTGAGTAAAATTACTATAATTTCCATTCATTTTGAAAACAAACCCGAACATCTTGATGGATCAGGACTTCCAGCATTAGTAACTACTGGAGAACCTCTATCCACCACAAAAGTTAACAGAGGTTGTGGACCCCACACAAATTGGGTCCAAGACCCAGTTGAGTGAACTTCGAGCTGTTAGCAACTGCTGGAGAACCCCTGCTTACCACTATCCGTAACAGTGACTGTTGCTAATAGGTCAGGTCTGAGACACAGTTGAGTGGACTTTCAGCTTGATGTTCCGGACTTCCAACAGTAACTGCTGAAGAACTTCAATGCACCACAATAGGTAACAGAGGTTGTGAATAAAAGCACACGTCATGGCTAAGACTCAGCTGAGTGGACTCCCAGCTGTAAGTAACTGTAATGCCCCGTACACACGGTCGGACTTTGTTCGGACATTCCGACAACAAAATCCTAGGATTTTTTCCAATGGATGTTGGCTCAAACTTGTCTTGCATACACACGGTCACACAAAGTTGTCGGAAAATCCGATCGTTCTGAACGCGGTGACGTAAAACATGTACGTCGGGACTAAAAACGGGGCAGTGGCCAATAGCTTTCATCTCTTTATTTATTCTGAGCATGCGTGGCACTTTGTGCGTCGGATTTGTGTACACACGATCGGAATTTCCAACAACGGATTTTGTTGTCGGAAAATTTTATATCCTGCTCTCAAACTTTGTGTGTCGGAAAATCCGATGGAAAATGTGTGATGGAGCCTACACAGTCGGAAATTCCAACAACAAGGTCCTATCACACATTTTCCGTTGGAAAATCCGACCGTGTGTACGGGGCATAAGGGAACCACTATTCACCCTTATAAGTAATAGAAGTTGACACAGTACCGGACAGAGCTGAGACCCAACTGAGTGGGCACAAAATGCTGATAGGTCGCTGCACCTGCTGTCCTGCAACCAGTATATTATGAAGGGAAATCAAAATGGAAGCAGATGTGCTTGGCAAGCAATCGGCTTCTATGGAGGCATAGCTTGAAGCTTGTGGGCCCCATTGCAAAAGTTGACATGGCCCCCCCACTACCACCCACCACTTCCACCCTGTGTACAGATACACCCACCGCACGCCAAGATACTCAAAGTGGCTTAAGAGTTTAGAGTTCCCAGAGTTCCTCCTTACATTAGAGGACAAGGATCACCCCTGGAGAATCAGAGGTCAGGGACCCCTGGCAGGTTATTTTGGCAGAGCTCCTTTCCCATTCCAGCACTGTAAACAGCTCCCCCCCCCCCCCCCCCACCCCACAATACACAGGGCTGAAATCATTCCTTTACACAGTCTATCATCCTTCACAGGGTGTATCTGACTTTTATGTTGCCCTTCTGACATGTGATATCCCCTGGTCGGTACGGCAGTGTAGTTGCAGTAGGTAGATACACCCTATGCAGATCATGGCTGACTGGCTGTGTTTAAAGGAATGTGATTTCAGCCCTGCGGAGGAGGAGCAGTATAGTGTGCTGTACTGGGAAAGAAGCTCAGCAGTGGGCATAGCATCCAGGGTGGAGGGGGTGGTCAGGGGGCTTTGGGGGGGGCGCAACTTAGATCTGGGGGGGCAAAGCCATGTGATACAAAATCTGGAGCCTGCAGCCCCTCAGGAGGTGTTAAGGGATTTGTTTTAGCAATTTCTGAAGGTTTCTCTGTCAGTGTTGGCAGGTGTTGGGGGAAGGTTACCTCCCGGAGGTGCGTGCCTTTTCCCCAGTTGTCAGGGAAGTGGGGTAAGCGAACATCCTTGGGTGGGGGTGGGGGGGGTACAGAGAATCCCAGCTAGTGACTAGAAGACCGTGTGATCTGCAACAGAAGACACCAAAACGTATATAAGTGATTACTGTAATATAAAGTTTATTAAAGATAAGTGGTAAATAAGTAACGCCCCAAATACAAATGGTGCTCAACCAACCAACAGAAACCACAGACAACAGATAATTATATACAGCCAAGGTAAGTACCAAAATCAAACACGTTAGCCAGGCCAGGTGTTCACCCCCATGCGATCCGATTCATGTCCGAATTGACAGTTCGCACTGTGAAATGCGAACCGATCTGGGGGTATCATTAACTTTGTATTGCTACTTCCAGCGGCTCCCATATGGCAGTGTGAACTCCCTGTGAGTCAGGTGCGATGCGGAAACCCGCAGTGGATTCGCAGGGCTTCCCGCATCGCGCCAATGTGAACCAAGCCTTAAGCTGGCCACAGATGGGCTGAAATTCAGCTGGTTCAGCAGGGAATGGTCAAATTTTGATCCATCTTTGGCAATTCCCATTCCAGAGAAGACTATCTGTTGGAAAATTTACTTTTGATCAGTTTATTCTGACTTGGCAGTACAGTGGCATAGTGATTAGCACTTTCACCTAGCAGCAAAAGGGTTGCTGGTTCGAATCCCGACCACGACACCATCTGCCTGGAGTTTGCATGTTCTCCCTGTGCCTGCGTGGGTTTCCGCAGGCACAGGGAGAACATGCAAACATTCCTCCCACACTCTAAAAGACATGCTGGTAAGTTAATTGGCTCCTGTCTAAATTGGCCCTAGTCAAGCGTGTCGGGACCCTTCGGCGTAAGACCGCGCTATATCAAAATACCACTCAAATCAACTCACTAGAGAAGTCAATTGAATGACCAGCTTCTCTTAAATAGGAATATTGGACTTTTTTAATTCAATCAGTGCATGCAGCTAATTGGATGCAGCACTGTTCAGTGTATTCTGACAGCAGAGTCCCCACTGCTTGAATACAATAACAGTGGGAAGGATTCCTTTATCCACCTTACTTGTGTGGATGGAGAAGTCTGTTCAGATTTTTTTTTTTTTAATCAGCCTGCTAGCTTATTGAAAAAATGATCATGTATGGCCATTGGCCAGCCTTAAAGGCCAATTTTATTTATTTATTTTTTAATTCTGGAGTTTTAACCCCTGTCGGGTCTTTATTGCTTTCTATATCCTGGCTAGGTAGATTACATTTATTTGTCTCTTTCCGTTTGGTGACCATTGTCACCAGAATTCAAATTCAAAAATTTGATCTGTCACAGAAGGGGAAATGTTTTGAAAATATTCCAATAGGAACACAGGTTGTGGTGACAACTGTCTTCCTACAGTGCCTAGAGTACAGGAAGTACTCTGCAGTAACCACTGATGGCGTAAATCCCATGACAGGTTTTACACCAGTTTAAAAAAAGTTGTCTCTAAAAATACTTTAACTGTTCATAAACATTTGACATCTACAAATTCTGGCATACAAAGCACTCCGATTTGTAGGTCATTGTCCTGAGAACACACCCGTGGACTGGAGTCTAAACATGAACTCCTTGTAGACAGCTAATGACTGGTAGTAAGAGCTATTCTTATGTGAATGAAAGGCCAGGTAACATTATCCTCCTCTAACCTTGGCACTTCCAGCACTTGCTTCTATTGAGCTGTTTGTTCCAGTGGAGAAATGAACACCTCTTCGTAGTAAAGAGATGGGGTGCAGCTGTCACAGTATCATGTTAACATATTTACAGCCGTCCCAACACAGCCTGTTATTTGGTGATCAGTAGCTGGAAAGATATTTGTGTCAGTGACCGGCACACTTGAAAGGAATTACGTTGGTGTGTTTCTCATTACTGGAGAAAACATATATCCTGGGCGTCACCTGAAACATGTGATTATGATCAAATGTGTTTACACCAAAGGCCTTCGAGACGTGGTTATGTCCAAATCCTTTTCCTCTTACATCTGGTTTAAAAAAAAAAATAAAAAATCTATTGACAAATGTATTCTTAACTCAAAAAGTACTTGCTATTTTTTCTCCTGGCCTCCCATTTTTTTTTTGCTGTGATTCAACTTCCTGTTAGAAGGTGACTACATTTGTTCTCCATGGTGCCATGGTAGGAACGTAGCCACTCTGAGATGGACTAGGGACTTTGGACTATGAGTTGTGTGGCAGTGCACATGACGGCTACTAAAGCTGGTCATGCATGGACCATAGACCATGGACAAATTTGTCCGGTTCAGCCGAGACCAGTCAAATTCCAATCCATGTGTGGCCACTGTGGTTTAACATAAGCTGATCTACCAAACGGCTTCTGTTAAACCACCTTGTTGGTGTATTTTTGATTGTACAGGCAATAGGCTGCAGTGCTGATTTGTGTACTCTGATGGTGGGGGAGTCTCCCTGCTGTCAGAATACAAAGATGCAAAAACAAAAATGTTAAATTTTGGATAGTTTGGCTGTATTTATTTGTTTTTTTTGTTTTTTTTTTATTTTTACCTGCTAATTTTAGCCGTAACACACTTCATTTCTTAAGGGGGGTACGCACTATGAGAAAATTGGAAGAAATGTTCTGTTTCCTCAGTTCTGGCTTGCTGTGAAACCATGAGAAAAACTGGACAATCGTTCGTCGGATTTTCTTAGTGTGTACCCACCTCTAGTCTGACAACGTTCACTGTACTGCATCATGACAACAGCATTCTTGGGTGCATCTCTCACCAGGGTCACTACATTAAGCATGCATGGTTTGCCTGTATTTGTGAAGTTTTCACAAACAATTGGAGCACTGTGCAATCATGGGAGACTAATCTCCACTACAGGCTACTTGTGTAATTTATTCCAAAGTGAGCCACTTGTTCCATTGATTTTCCAACTGATTGCTGCTAATGCTGGTAATTACTCTCTAGTGACTTTAGCAGCAGGATTGGGCTTTTAGAAAAGACGGGTGAATGAGGCCATACAACATACATTGTGGGAGTGTTTCTGCGACTGGGAGACATAGCTACAACGTACAAGCCTCAATAGTCAATGTACAGGCATCGCCGGTCATGGTACAGGCATCGCCGGTCATGGTACAGGCACCCGGGTACACACTATTAGTTTTCCGTTCAACTCCGCGGGATGCCAAAAAACAAAACAAAACACACACACCCCTCCTCCGGTCGGAGCCGCTGTACTAACCATGCAAGGTTAGTAAAGAGATCTCATGACTTTATGCATCCATGTACATGAGACCTTTCTGTAGCCTTCATTCACACAGGTATCTGCCGTGTGATTTTGCAATTCTTGATGTTGGGAAAACTTGCTGCAAGCACACAGCATGCACGAATAGCAGTGGCCAGATTTGTACTTCTCTAGGAATCAATGGCTGCAGCTATTCGGACATAACGGCTCATCGGGGTGGTTAAATGTAATTCGGATCTATGGCCGACCCTGAACCCAGACAGCTTACGGATGGTGTTTCTGCAGCTAATCTTCCAGTTTGTATGCAGCAATTGGCTGTGAGTGTAGCAGCCTATTTGCTCTCATTCGCCCCTTTGAATGAGTTTTTACGTGTTTTGCTGACAAAATAAAATCTCTGCCTGCTGGTCATATATAATATATTATATAAAATGCATGGAGAAAACTTCACACAAATACAGGGAAACTATGCATGCACAGTGTAGTGTCCCTGGTGAGGACTGCACCCAGTAACACAGTGCTACAAGGGAACCATGACATGCTTTTTAAAGTGAAACGGCTGAGTTTTGGTTTACCCAGATCAACGTTTTTACCATGATAAAGACAAACTCAGAACAGTGGAGAACACCTGATATGCCCTGGAGCATTCCTGTACAAACATGTAATGCATTTCTCTTTGTAGACAGTGATGTGGGGGAATTACTTGGAGGTTCCAGGGCCTGGGTATAAGCTAATAAAGCTTCATGTCATTGCTAAAGATTTATTTCTGCTACATAGAGATTTGTACGGGCAAGCCCATTCAGGCTAACTAGACGCTAATTATATATATTTTAATGAAAGTGGAGGGAAGCCTATATTTATATTCCCAACCTCCTTGAAATTTTAAAAGGAATCTATTGTCAAATGTCTTTTTATGCTTAGCATACATTGAGTTTTATAATGCTGGCACTGATAATATAGTTGCTTTACAGTCAGTATAATATTTTTTTTTTGTAACCAGGAACCAGCAAGGTCAATGTCAGTACACTAAGATGCCATTGTAGATATATAAATTGCAGGTATTACAGAGGAAAGGTCTAATTTAAAGGACAAGAGTAGTAGAAAAAGACCCACAACTTCATACATCAGTGCTTCTCAACTCCTGTCCTCAGGACCCAATAACTGAGCTAGTCGGGTCACATGGTTATGACATCACACATGTGGGCATGTATATAGATCCTAAATGACAGCCCAGTCCCTTACTCCTCCTCCATACCCAGTAACTAAAAAAACACAGTAGGTGGGATGTCACATCTTGATTGATGGATGACCCGCCTCCCATAACAGCATGAGGACACAGGCTGTAGTGGAAATCTCCTCCTACCTGAACACTCAGCACTCAGGAAAACCCTGCAGTTTATCACGTGACCGTGGTATACAGATCAGCCAGAAAAGGTATATAGTGGCATTATTTTAATGTAAAAAGAAGATTTAGAAGCTGTGGGCACTGCGGGGGGACGGATGAACTATTTTCATATTACTGGGTTTAGTAACACTTTAAATATCTTCAAATTTATTACTACACCATTAAAATATGGTACAGTAGATGTTAATGCGTTTCAGCCATGTTCGGCAGTTGTGTGACTATCCGGCAACCGACAGCTCAGAAGGACTTTTGGATAACTTGGGGTAGAATAAAGGACAACTGTACCTTTGGTAAAGGTACTATTGTTTGTTGGGCTGGCCACAGATGCATCAGCTGATTCGGCAGGAACTGGACAAATTTTGAATTTTGATCGATCTATGGGCAGGCTAGTTGTACTGAAGTTGATCCATTGACTTCAGTAAAACCAGCTTATCAGACTTTTGATCAGTGATCATTGTATTCTGCCGGTGGGAAAGGCACCCTGCCGCCTGATCACAATTGCACTGCGAGAGGGATTCTCCCATCAACAGTCAGTGTCGAGCAATTTTCTTTTCTTCAACCCATGGTTGAAGGAAAGAAAATTTTATAATGTCTGGCTTGATGTAAAGGTTTTCTCCACCACTCTATATGCAGCTTACCCCATCTAAGGGACACTGTACATGTTGCAATCTTTGTACAATCAACTTTAGGGTCAATAAGCACATTAGTCTGACCATACAATCTTTTGTACAGTCAACTTTAGAGTTACCAAAACAGTGTAATGGGAGGACCTACCTAATCTATCCAATCAATTTCTATCCAATTAGGCAGGTCTTTGCACTACATAGTTATTGGTAAATCCTAAAGGAGATTGTACAATCAAATTGCACTTCTAAGTAGTCAGGATAAAAAGATATGTTGTTGCCATTTATATTCCACATTTTTGCACTCTTGTATCCTTGGAGTTTAACAGTCGTCATAGTTGATAGCCACTGTACCCTTGGTGCGTTCAGAGCCGTCCATCCTCATGGATGTCATGTTGGGAGCAGCAACTGTGATTGTGCATCCTGTATGTCTTAATCAACATCAGCATCTTCGTGTGGGTCAACACAGCCCTCACATGGGGCATGGATGCATGCACCCCATGTAAATGAGTCCTAAGTGAACTCAATAGTGCAAGTGTTTTTTTTAAAGTAACCATATAAAAACACGTGCAGGTGAAATGGTTTGAGTGAGTATGTGGAAAATGACTGCGCTAAAACTTCAATGATAAATAATAAGTGAAAAGAAAAGCTGCCAACATTCAAACATAGAGTTCCAGATGAATAATAAGATAACAGTGTAGCGCTACTGAGGAATGTGAAGTGAATCACAAAGTAACAACTCAAAACAAAATAAGATAAAACAAAAAACTGTATATAACACAGTAGGTGTGTGTAACATTGAGTCCACAAAGGTGTAGAGAGATATATTAATCCCGTAGGGGTGTCCTCAGGTATAAGGAAATGTTGTATAACAAAGTCTGCAAAAGTGTAGAGTGATATATTAATCCTGTGGGGGTGCCTTCAATTATAAGAAAGTGTTGAGAGGCTTGTCTGTAGTCACTCAGTGACACTTCAGGAGGTAAATAAATACTCTTACCAGCTACGGTGGACCCCCAATGCCATACGACAGAAGGGGTCAAACAGGCTTAGGATCCTATGGAGTACGGATCGAATGCTGCTCCGGTACTGGACACAGGAGTGGAACAGGATCACAAGTGATCACTTTTATTGTATTGGTGCTTGTGTTGATCTTTCATCATTAAAACCATTCTGGTTTGATCTGCACTATTGGAGTCCTCCTTTCCTTTTTCTACATGATTATCCTTTGGAGCTTATGCGGGAATAGTTTGTGACCATTGCCTGGCTGGAGAGTACCTGTTGATTCCACAGACTGAGAGTTAAGGACATCGCTTGTGATCCTGTTCCACTCCTGTGCGTCCAGTACCGGAGCAGCATTCGATCCGTACTCCATAGGATCCTAAGCCTGTTTGACCCCTTCTGTCGTATGGCATTGGGGGTCCACCGTAGCTGGTAAGAGTATTTATTTACCTCCTGAAGTGTCACTGAGTGACTACAGACAAGCCTCTCAACACTTTCTTATAATTGAAGGCACCCCCACAGGATTAATATATCACTCTAAACTTTTGCGGACTTTATGTTGTACAACATTTCCTTATACCTAAGGACACCCCTACAGGATTAATACATCACTCTAAACTTTTGTGGACTCTACGTTACACACACCTACTGTGTTATATACAGTTTTTTTTTTTTTTTTTTTTTATTCCTATTTTGTTTTATCTTATTTTGTTTTCAGTTGTTACTTTGTGATTCACTTCACATTCCTCAGTAGCGCTACATGTTATATTATTATTGAAATGGATTGAGGCCTTCATCATCTTGGAGCCTTGAAATGTGATGTGACCACTTTAAATAAACGCTTGTACTATTTAGAGATCCCTGGCATGTCGGACCTTGCTAATGCCAACCTGCTGACAGTTGCTACAGCACTCTTACTTTCGGTGTTGCCCAGAAACATGACCAATACAAATATTTTGAGTAGATATTGGTTGTGGTGTTTGAAAGACTGGTTTGCTGACTAATTTGTAGCAAGGGGAGGTCCCCTTCCTTTCATTCTTCTTCCTCACCCCTCTTATTTCTTTTTCTCTCTTGCTTTATTCCCTTTCGCTTGCCCCCCCCCCCCATCTCATGCTTTCTGCATTTGTCCTAAACAGAAACTAGAATTGTTTTTTTTTTTTTTTCTGTCCGCTTTTAATCTTTCTTTTTTTCTTTTTCTTCTCTTTCCTCTTTTCCACCCTATTTGTCCTTAGAAGTTCTTTTTCGGTTTTTCCATAGAAGTTGGTTCTTGCAGACTGCACAGTTTACTGATGTTGTGTCCTGATATATGAATAGCTTTTCACTGTTGTTAGGACATTTATAGGCCATTATAATAATTCATTCTTAATGGCAGCACACTTCCCCATGACTAGGGTATTAATAGCACATTCAGGTTAATAGCGTGGTTTACCACAACAAATGCCTGTAAATCGGCCCTTATTTTAAAGGACCTTGTGTAGTAGCTTCCTCTGAGTCACACAATGACTCGTTTACATTACTCAACCTGTTGCATATACATCAAAGTCACCCGACACCTTTACAGAGAGGCCCTCATCATTTCCCATAACCTTGCAAGCTGATACTGGGGTGAGCAAGTGAAGGTTATGGAAAGCATCTGGGCTAGCGGTATGAGGGCTGTTCCTCCCGAATTCCTCTGCAGCCTCAGATTATATTACTTATGGAAGATGATGAGAGAAGATTCAGATTATGACACATCTCTCTTATGTCTACTTCATTGTTTTCCTGGCAGCTGCTGTATGACACATCAGTCACTGGTTCTTTGTAACTGGTTGTGATATTTCCCAAAAGGCACTTGTAGGCATGAACCTATGATGGGAGGATAAAGAAGAAAAGTAAAGCAAAACACAATATTGACATTATTTTGTATACTTCCTTCATATTGTCTTGCTGACTCTTTGTGGGGAAATGAAAGAGCAAGACCAGAATGGTTGGGGTGGCTGCTTAGAGAATTCATATGACTCTATATATTATCACATCATTCAGATTTTCAGATAATAATAAGGTGTTGACAAAAGTTGGAATGCTATGTATGCAAAGTGTAATGCATTTCACTAGTGCTTTATCAGGGTGGCCATATTCAGGACCTAATTTCCACCACTGAAGCCTGAAGTCAAATAGCTTCACCAAATTGTTCCCATGCAAGAACAATTTATGCATCCCACACTCCACAAGATCTCTGGGCACAACTCGCATCTAGGAAAAAGGGCCCTTATGACCCACAGAGCCCTTTGTGCAGGCACAGTCCACGACTGCTGTAAGCACACAACCTTTTGGTGCTGAAATCAACCCCTTTGTAATAGGACCACTACTGCTATAGAGAATTGTCTTGTTCTACTGGTCCTTATCTAGCTTACAATTTGGGGGCAAGAAGCTTATATTAAAGGACTAGACCGTGTTTCTAATGATGGGAACAACACATGTGGCCAAGGAGGGTGCAGCTAAGGTTGCCACCTCATACCTTTTAAACCCGAACACATATATGAATTACACAAGTTCTGAGGCTAATTTAATGCAGATAAGGCATGAAGTGAGTTTAATTACCATCTTAATCAGCCACAGAACCTGTGTAATTAATATGTGTTCTTTTTTAAATGGATGAGGTGGCAACCCTAGGTGCAGCACCCTCACGTGGTGGGGTCGGGGTCAACACATGCATGCTCCAGATCAGTGGTGAGCAACTGGTGGATCACAGGCTCCCTTTTACCTGGTTGTAGCTTTGTCTGCCCTGACAGCTACTGCTGTCACACCATGCTCCCACACACCCATTCACTGTCCTCAAGCCAACCATGAATAAAGCACCATTCATGGACAATCATCCATCCACACACTCCCATATGCTAGAAAGCATGTGACTGGCCAAACCTATGCAGTGTACCCTCCATGCCATCTATTGGATTCTGGAGCATGGGAGAAAATTGTGGAGAATAAGCTAGTACCAGAGCACGCAGAGTGGTACGCCCATCTACGTCATGCATTAAGGAAGGGGGTGGGGCACAGTTCCACATCTTCTCCTGGGGTGCTGGATGACCATGTCCCAGCACATACAGGAACTAATACTAAATCTGGCCTTTGGCGAATTTTATAAAATAAGATTACAACCTAGCAGGTTTAAGGACTTTTCCCCTCTTATGCTACGTACACACGATCGGACATTCCGACAACAAAATCCATGGATTTTTTCCGTCAGATGTTGGCTCAAACTCGTCTTGCATACACACGGTCACACAAATCTTGTCGGAAATTCCAAACGTCAAGAACGCGGTGACGTACAACACGTATGACAAGCTGAGAAAAAATAAGTTCAATAGTCAGTGCTGCACTTCTGCTTGATTCTGAGCATGCGTGGAACTTTGTTCGTCGAAATTGTGTACACACGATCGGATTTTACGACAACGGATATTGTTGTCGGAAAATTTGAGAACCAGCTCTCAAATGTTGTGTGACAGAAATTCAGATGGAAAATGTCCGATGGAGGCTACACACGGTCAGAATTTCCGATACCAAGCTCCCATCGAACATTTTCTGTCAGAAAATCCGACCGTGTGTACGGGGCATAAGTGTTTTTGGTCATTTTTTACATTCACCTACATAGCAGATTCCATTGAAAATAAAATAAAAATGTTTCCGGTAGGACCTGTTGTCACACCTATGCATAGTGTTGCTCTACATTGCAAAAAAAGCTCCTGCATGCTGCTGAGTGAATTTTGTCCATGAAATCAATGCAGTTCTTTAAAAAAATTAGCACTGGGCTACACTCCTACAACACGCCAGTGCACATTACATAGCTTACCTTGTTGTATGTGTTCTAGCATGATTATGCCATTGGCCGAATTTTCACCCAGACTTTATGGGACTTCTACTGAAAATGTCATTTGCTTGGCTATAATGCTACTCTACTGTTTTCAATACATTTGTGTCATTAACCTGGATCAGACATGCAGACTGAGAAAGTTATAGAAGTCAAAGGTTCTTCTCTCCAACCTTAGTCGCATTTGAGAAATGGGAAGTCGTCAATGATAGTAGCACTGTGCTTGTTTTGTTTGTTTTGTTTTTTAATCAGGAAGGGTTTCCTTTTAAAGCTGAAAACCAGGCAGATACAGTATTAGACACACATTAATGCAGCTCTGTAATCTTTAATATATTCCTAAATGTATTTTTAAATGCAAGCAGTGTAAACACAATAATTTGACATGGATACAGCCTCTTGCACAGCATGGCTGGAGTATGAAAGGAATCCAGTATGAGAATCCAATTATGTGCTAAGAAGCATGCCGATAGAAGGAGGGAGCAGAGTGACAGATGAGCTCATCACTGTGCTTCTCCTTTTACTTTCCAATCACAGGCTGGAGCTTGTAGTGGGTAGAATGCTGCTGGCCACCAGACTGATGACCTTTAAGGCCCATTCACACCAGAAACTGCCCATTTTTGCATGCACAATGACGTGTATTTAATGCCCTTTTGTACATGCATTTGCAGTGCATTTTCCTAAGCTTGTATTTCCTTCGAGATCACTTCCATCTTCCTTCAGATTTCATGTGCACTTCACTGCGTCGCAGTGTATTTTTGTGAATTTACATGCATTTCTGTGCATTTGCAGCGTGGAAAAAATGCAGCTTGCTGTACTTTTCACTGCACTACAATAGTAAAGTCACCTTATCTTTAATGGGCTGTTCATTTTTATCTTCTTTTTTGTTGGCGTTCTGATTTAGCCCTGGTTCACATTGATGATTCTTTGAAATTCTGCTGCTTCACTTGAAGTAGCCGACTTCAAAGTAGCAAGTCAGCGCAATTTCAGGTGCTACTTGGCTGACATCTGTGCCACATCATGCACAGATGTCAATGCAAGTCGCACCTTAAATTGTGAAAAATAGCACAGGAACCTTTTTCAAATCGGTGAACGGTTCCATTGCCGATAATAGGATGTGACTTGTCATGCGATTTGGAACTGTCAAATCACATGACAAGTTGCACTGGTGTGAACAGGGGCTAAAACTCCTGACAACAAAGTTTTAGGTTCACCACACATGCTACAAATTTATTTTTTTATTATTGTTACAATAACCGTACTAGAATAGAACCTGATATACTATGGTCTGTTCCAGTCTCGCTACATTACTATGTAATATGCATAATGTACAGGTAATGACTTTTCTGCTGTGCTGTGTGTTTCCAGGAGGTGGTGCTGTGGAGCAAGGAACAATACTTTATATGCAGAGGGCTGGATTGCTGGTTCACTCTTTTCTCTGATAAATGTATGGATGTCATATTATGAAAGCCTAGAGGGGACAGATCTTTATTTCAGCACTGTTTTTCCTGTCCTGCACACATGTGGGTTATATGCATTAAAGGGTTCCTGAAAAATGAAGGCTGGTTGTGACCTAGAGGCTTGCAGTTGCTCCTACTTGTCTTCAGCGGCATCTATTAGAGTTTAGTACATCATAAATTCATTGCTTGCTGATCTCCAATAAATGTTTACATTGATACACAACATGAGTAGTTGCTCAAAAAAATTAAAAAAACGAATTCCAGATTTAGGTAAAATGCAAAATATGTACAGTATCTCACAAAAGTAAGTACACCCCTCACATTTTTGTAAATATTTTTATATCTTTTCATGTGACAACACTGAAGAAATGACACTTTGCTACAATGTATAGTGAGTGTACAGCTTGTATAACAGTGTAAATTTGCTGCCCCCTCAAAATGACTCAACACACAGCCATTAATGTCGAAACCACTGGCAACAAAAGTGAGTACACCCCTAAGTGATAATGTCCAAATTGGGACCAAAGTATCAATATTTTGTGTGGCCACCATTATTTTCCAGCACTGTCTTAACCTTCTTGGGCATGGAGTTCACCAGAGCTTCACAGGTTGCCACTGGAGTCCTCTTCCACTCCTCCATGAAGACATTACGGAGCTGGTGGATGTTGGAGACCTTGCGCTCCTCCACCTTCCATTTGAGGATTCCCCACAGATGGTCAATAGGGTTTAGGTCTGGAGACATGCTTGGCCAGTCTATCACCTTTACCCTCGGCTTCTTTGGCAAGGAAGTGGTTATCTTGGAGGTGTGTTTGGGGTCATTATGTTGGAATACTGCCCTGCGGCTCAGTCTCCGAAGGGAGGGGGTCATGCACTGCTTCAGTATGTCACAGTACATGATGGCATTTATGGTTCCCTCAAACTGTAGCTCCCCAGTGCCAGCAGCACCATGCAGCCCCAAATCATGACACTCCCACCACCATGCTTGACTGTAGGCAAGACACACTTGTCCTTGTACTCCTCACTTGGTTTCCGCCACACACGCTTGACACCATCTGAACCAAATACGTTTATCTTGGTCTCATCAGACCGCAGGACATGGTTCCAGTAATCCATGTCCTTAGTCTGCTTGTCTTCAGCAAACTGTTTGCGGGCTTTCTTGTGCATCGTCTTTAGAAGAGGCTTCCTTCTGGGACGACAGCCATGCAGACCAATTTGATGCAGTGTGTGGCATATGGTCTGAGCACTGAAAGGCTGAGCCCCTACTCCTTCAGCATCTGCAGCAATTCTGGCAGCACTCATACGTCTATTTCCCAAAGACAACCTCTGGATATGACGCTGAGCACGTGCACTCAACTTCTTTCGTTGACCATGGCGAGGCCTGTTCTGAGTGGAACCTGTCCTGTTAAACTGCTGTATGGTCTTGGCCACCGTGCCAGGGTCTTGGCAATCTCTTTATAGCCTAGGCCATCTTTATGTAGAGCAACAATTCTTTTTTTCGGATCCTCAGAGCTCTTTGCCATGATGTACCATGTGTGTGACGATGTACCGATTTTTGTTTAAATCTACAGAAATGTATGTAGTACAAGAAACTTCCTGATTGAATACAAACAAATTGGATAGTTGAAGTCCTCATATTAAATAATTTTGGTAAATCTAACTTTCATTTGTCAAAAATTGTACATTCAGATTGGAACAAGTATGGTGACCCGTAAGTTGGGTATAAGCAGGCTGCTGAGCTGCGGTTTTAAAACCCCTGACCGTCTAACTAAGCTAGGTCTGTAAACATGCCGTGGCTGCAATGTTTTGCTTTGCAGCCACAGCAAAAATTAAATGGCATGTGGTTTTCAGTAGGTATTACTGTCGCTGAACATGATCCATCAAGATGAATAGGGCCATGCCACAACTGACCTGCTGCCATAATCAATGTATGAGGGTTAAAGCAGGTGGTGGAGGGGAGGCAACATCTCTCCTCCCCACCACCCGGTAAATGCCCTCCGAAAAGTAGTTTGGATTGGTTTTGATGGGGAAGCAGTTTAGATGTAGATGTGAACTTGCCCTAAATCCTCAACATAACAGTGAGCTCCCCTTACAAATGCAATAGCCTTTTTAAAAAATGTATTTTTTTTTAAGAGGTTGAAAAGTCTTTTTTTTCTTTTTAATAACATACCAAACCTGTTATACCTACCTGCTCTGTGCAACCGTATTGCACAGAGCAGCCTTGAACCTCCTCTTCTAGGGTCCCCTGCCAGCATTCTCCACTCCTTCTCTGTGCGCCATCATAGGAAGCCACTTAGTGGCGCACTTGCGGGCTCACTCCCAAGCCGGGCTGCGTGCATCCATAGACACACACAACACGGCTCCCCACTTCCACCTCACAGGCTTTGACTGACAGAAGCAGGAGCCAATGGCTCCCTCTGCTCTCGGCTAAGCTTGTGAGATCAGAGGGAGGAGAGAAGACCTGCAAACCGGCACAGCGCTGGATCAATAAAGGACTAAATTAAGAATTTAGGGAGGTGGGGGGAGAAACAGCATCTGAAAGGTGTTTTTTTTTTTTGTTTTTTGTTTTTTTTTTTTTCCCTTAGTGCATAGAATGTATTAAGGTAAAACATCTTTTTGACTTTAGAACCACTAAGTTTTATTTTTTTTATTCCTGAGTACAATAAATAACACAGAGGATGTATAAACCCCTATCACTTTAGTGTTCTCATGACATTACACATCTCTCCAGCGGTGGTCCGTGTCTTTCCTTTTTTTTGCATTTTCCTGTAATATCGTTTAACACAAAATAAAATTCTTTTGGAAGCAGATAAATGTAATTGCTTCTGTAGTAGAAGCTTCTGCTTTTTTGCTTTGAGGGTGTTTGTGTGTCCAAGGTGTTATCCATGTGTGGGTGTAATCCACACCTACGATGAGCACTTAATATTACCATTGAATGAGCTCCTTTGATGTCTGTGTATTCCCCCATCTGCATTGGCTGAACTGGAAACCTGTTTAATCGATCAGACTGTACTGGGCCAGAATGCTGAAGTACAGTAGAGTCTTCCCATAACAGAATGCATGTCTATCATCCATAAAAAATCTCCAAAGAAAGGGTTCACTCATTATAGTATTGCAAGGTCCCAGGCCTCCTTTAGGCTAATGAGAAGAACCTCCAGAGCCAGGGACAGCTGACATCCTTCTGTATAGAGTGGGTTACAAGGCATAGTGGGTTTGATGTAAGGTAGATTCATGGGAGCCAGACACTTCTTGAATGCAAAGAGATTTATTTTCTCTTAAACAGAAATGTGGAAGAGGGGGTTTAGGATAAGGACACCCTTAAGTAGTTGCAATGTCAATTATCAGACTCTGAGACTTCCACAGGTAGATAGCCATGCAGGGAAAGGCATCCAGCAAGGCATCACATCTGCATGTGTAGGAGCGCTGTCTCCTACGGCAACACTCTTATGCCGTGTACACACGGTCGGACTTTTCAGCTACAAAAGTCCGACAGCCCGTCCGACAGACTTTCGACGGACTTGCGGCAGACTTTCTAACGAACAGACTTGCCCACATACGATCACACAAAAAGTCAGACGGATTTGTACGTGATGACGTACACCGGACTAAAATAAGGAAGTTGATAGCCAGTAGCCAATACCTGCCCTAGCGTGGGTTTTTGTCCGTCGGACTAGCATACAGACGAGCGGATTTCTGGGTCCAGGGGAGTTACGACGTAAAGATTTGAAGCCTGTTTCAAATCTAAAGTCCGTCAGATTTGTGGCTGGAAAAGTCAGCTGAAAGTCCGGGGAAGCCCACACACGATCGGATTGTCAGCCGGCTTTGGTCCGTTGGACTTTTGTAGACGAAAAGTCCGACCGTGTGTACGCGACATAAGAACAGTTCCTAACACAAATTGTAACAAACTTCTTTACTTTTATACAATCACTTCTTGTAGACTCTTAGCCCATTGAGCTCCAAGTCTCTCTCACTAGACTTGCTGATTCACTGACACTGAATCCCGTGAGCTCTTCTAGTCTTCTCACTTTAGTATCTTCCTCAAGCGTCAACCACGCTTCCCTGCTGGGTTCCTGGCTTGGCACTCCAGATACTCCTCAAGCATCACCCAACTGGCTGGGTCCCTGGCTTGGCACCTGCTGAAGTTTCCAGATTCTTCACGGTCCCCGGTTGGTGAGAATACTGCTCTGGTACTTGCTTCAGCTACTCACTGTGGTCCCTGGTAACAAGGTGGTTGGTCCCTTAGTGGCGACAGTTTCCCCTCTACCTCCGACCATGACACGTTCTCCTGCCGGCAGATCCATCACTTCTGGTTGGACTGCTAGCCGCAATCCCAACCCTATGCTGCTCTCATGCTTCTGGATAGGCCCTCAGACAGCCCAGCAGCCAGATGTGCCTGGGATAGGTCCAAACTCCAGCCTAGCAGCCCGGGCAATACAACACACGTCCATCTAGACAACCGTCCAGGTGGCACAGAACCCAGATCACCTGACCTCCCAGCAGGCCAAGGGATTTAATAAAACCCCTGCCCATTTACTGAGATACCCCATATACTCCTAATCTGTCCTTGCTTTGCCCTTGTCTTATCAATGTCACCAGGTAACCGGCCACCTAGCGGCAGAAGAGAGAAGTGCAGCAATTCCAGACTTGGGGTGAAATCAATTGATCCCTAATAATTGGCCAAGGCAAATACACCTGACAGGTACATTTAGGAGCAACCCTGCCTAAACATCATGAGGTGCTACAATAGATAGTGGGCGCAGTCATGCAAATCATTCTCTTTGGACCCTGGCCCAACTGTGCATTCAGAGCTGCTGGCTTACAGCCTAGAGCAGGGTCTCTATATTACAGCCTGCAGGCTAAATCCAGCCCGCTGCAAGATCTTATCTGGCCCTCGCATGCAAGATATGCTCTGATGGGGACACTGATGCACAAGAGAACTCTCATGTGAGGAGGGGGGAATCTGATGTAAGTGGATCCCTGTTTTGGGGGGCTCTGACATAGGGGGGACTCTGATATTAAGGGATCTCTGATTTAGTGGACTCTAATGAGGACTCTAGTTGGGACTCCGATTTATTTATATTGTATTCATTTTATTTTTTCGGCCTGCGAATATTTGTAAAATATACAGCATGATGTAACCCTCATACTGAAAAGTTTGGAGACCCCTGTTATAAAGTACAGCCGGCCATACATGTGGCTGGCTTTAACGTGTGGCTGGTGCAGCAGGGACTGGCCAAGATTCATTCCATGTATGGGCAGGCTGATAGTACCAGAGTTGATCCATAGACTGACTTGGGTACAATCAGCCTGTTTTATTTTATACATGTGATTACTGCCAGCAGCTATAGCCTCTAGCAGTTGTAGCGGTACACATGCAGGGGCTGCTGTTAATTGTAGTCACCCTGCCCAGCCAGGCACTTGATTTCAGTCATTCTCAGACAGAACACAGTCCATGTACTTTGTTTTATATTTTTATTGAGGGGTTAAACTTGGATGGGTATAGGGTAGTTATGAGATGCCTAGTTGATTGCAGAAATAGTTTCAGTATATACACCGCCTCTCCTCTCCAGCACGACACTTGCTTGCAGACTATCTCTCCTCAATGCCTCCAGCACTTCACTTGCTTGCTCTTTCAGGACCAGCTAGCACTGATTTGCAGGCCTGACACTGGCTCAGCCATGCCTAAAGTAAATGCCCTTTTGCAGGCAGGGACCATGGGCCCCTATGGCATTGCAAAATATGGTAATCCTTGGTGCTAGCTGTCCTACATGTGGCTCCCAGTACCACCTCTTCAGACACTGCCAACCCTCCTGGCTGCAGCTGCCTCTCTCTCCACTGCCCATAACACCACAGTCCTCTCCGCTGGCTCTGCACCCATCTCAGACTGCAATCTCCCAGTCCTCCTGGCTGTGTGACACCATACCTCCCAACTTTTTGAGATGGGAATGAGGGACACCTATCAGCAAAAGTATGCAGGCATAGGACACACCTCCTTAAAGGAGAATTGTACAAAAAAACAAGATGGGTAAAGCCACAAGTGCTTTTTTTTTACCACTACTATTCCTTTATACTGGCTTTTGGAATTTACAAATGCAGCAATTTAGAAATCAGATGAAAGATTTAGCTCTTCAAAACACTTTTTGATAGATAAAAAGTGCATTTTATATACATCTATATAGATCAGACCAAAATGAGGGACAAATGAGGAGGAATGAGGGACAGAGGGACATTGCTCCAAATCAGGGACAGTCCCTTGATATCAGGGACAGTTGGGAGCTATGTGACACTCATCAGCCCTCCTCGCTGTGACTTGTAGTTCCGTGCCACCTGTCCAGGACACCTCCGTGTGTTGCAAGAGGGTCCCTTCCACACCCAAGCCCAGGCCCAAGGTCACCAGACTGGGGGGGGGCTCCCTCAAAGGCCACAACAGCCCAGCACTCCATCTCCAGCTTTCTCCCGAACAACTCCTCCCCTGCTGGGCTGACCCTGAGTTTTTAAGGCTGGGGATTGGTCAGGGCTCCTCAGAATACCCTGGGCAGCTCCATCTTTCCTCTTCTCCTTCCTTTTCCAGAAGATACCATAACATTCTGGAGAGAAGTTAGGGTGTTGGTGATGCTGCCTGTGAGTCCCTCAGCTCTGCCCTGGGTCACTCCCAAACCAGATCAAAACACACCCAGGCTTGGCTACCAGCCAAGCCTGGAAATTTTCCCAACTCTCTCAAAAATGCTGTCTCTCTCTAGCACACGACTAGAGGGTGCTACACAGTAATCATTGTGTTCTGCCAGTTGGGAAGGTTCCCCATACCCCCCTTCACTTGCAGAATACAATAGCGTTGTGGGAGGGATTCCCCCATCAATATTCTGTTGACGGGGGAATCAAGCGATTTTAGGGAAAGAAAATGTGCTCCTTAAAGTGGTTGTAAACCCTAAAAAAACAAAAAAACAAAACCCTGCAAGACAAAGGCATAATGAGCTAGTATGCTATGCATACTAGCTCATTATGAATTGCTTACCTGAGATCGAAGCCCCCACTGCGGTGCCCGTACACAGCACCGGCCGGCGACATTTCTCCCCGGAGTTACTTCCGGGTACCACGGCTCCGGCGCCGTGATTGGCCGGAGCCGCGATGACGTCACTCCGTGCATGCGTGCGAGAGCCACCTGTAACGGCACAGTCTAACTGAAGCAATGGCACATACTCGCCGTTGCTTCAGTGCGCATGTGCTGATGACGTCGGCACATGCAAATACAGGGGATATCTCCTAAAAGGGTTAGGTTTAGGAGATATCCAGTGTAGCTACAGGTAAGCCTAATTATAGGATTACCTGTAGCAAAAAGTGGTTGTAAAGGGTTTACAACCACTTTAAGTGCTTGTATAGACTTGTGGTTTTTGATTAAGGGGGGGTGGGGGTGAGGGTGGGGATAAAGAAGAATGACCTGCCACATTGTGACATTCCAATAAAGTTAAAAGGAAAAAAATTTACAGTGCAATCTATTAAAATCAGTGCATCATTCTGTTCTCTTCATAGTGCAGAGCAGAGGACACGCACTGCAGTGCACTGCTTGTGTGAACAGGCCCTAAACCATTTCTTTGTAGCTGCATGTGACCTATTCTTGTAGCTTGCCATTTTAGGGTGAGCGAGCTGGTCAGGAAGCTGGAAGTGTGCAGCTCCACTCTACAATTAGAGCATTATATTTTAAGTACCCTATTTATCGGCATATAACGTACCCACAATTTCCCACTGATTTTAAGGGTAAAAAAGTGCGTGTATCTACTGTATAGTCAAATGTAAAAATCATTTCCACATGGTATTCCAATTATCCCTAGCCTGCTCCTATTAATCTCTAGATGATCTTGAAGTTAGTAAACTTACTTTGTGAAGATCCCCACACATTTATTTCCTTGACTTCTGTGACACGTAGTCATTATGTCCTATGTGTAGGCACTGCTGTGTCACATGTTTCAGAGCCTGCCTTCTGATCTACAGAGTTGCTGAGAGGAGGAGTTTCAGGAGGCGGAGTCAGTACCGGAATCACCGCTTACAGGCAGCAGGGTACCATGGGATATGTAGTCCTAAGAAATTGAATGTAAACCGCAAAGAAAAACCTGCAAGGAATCAAGTAAGATGTGAAAAGAGATGGGCAGCAGACAGGCAGCACTTACAACATTAACCACTTCCTGACCGGCTCACGCACATTTACATCAGCAAGTTGGCTCCTTCCCGCCAATCGACGTACCTGTACGTCGGCTCCTTTAAGAGCCATAGCAGGCGCGCGTGGCACGGCGGAGGACCTGATGTGTGTGGCTGCGATATCTGCTGGCCACCCGCAATCACGGGCACAGGAGCCAGAGCAGGGATCTGTGTATGTAAAAACACAAATCCCCGTTCTGACAGGAGAGAAGAGACAGATCTGCTGTTCCAAGTAATTAGGAACAGCGATCGGTCTCCTCCTCCAGTCAGTCCCATCCCCCCACAGTTAGAAACACTCACGAGGGAACACATTTAACCCCTTGATCGCCCCCTAGCGTTAACCGCTTCCCTGCCAGTGACATTTACACCGTAATCAGTGGCTATTTTTAGCTCTGATCGCTGTATAAATGTCAATGATCCCAAAAAAGTGTCAAGAGTGTCCAATCTGTCTGCTGCAATGTCGCGGCCCTGCTAAAAATCGCTGATCGCCGCCATTACTAGTAAAAAAAAAATAATAAAAATGCCATTACTCTATCCCCTATTTTGTAGACTATAACTTTTGCGCAAACCGATCAATATACGCTAATTGCAATTTTTTATTTTACCAAAAATATACAGAAGAATATATATCGGCCTAAACTGATGAAGAAACTTGTTTTTTTTTTTAATTATTTTTTTGGTTATTTATTATAGCAAAAAGTAAAAAATGTTGTGTTTTTTTTTTTTTTCAAAATTGTCGCTCTTTTTTTGTTTACAGTGCAAAAAATAAAAACCACAGAGGTGATCAAATGCCACCAAAAGAAAGCTCTATTTATGGTAAAAAAAAAGGACATCAATTTTATTTGGGTACAGCGTCGCACAACTGCGCAATTGTCAGTTAAAGTGACGCAGTGCCATATTGCAAAAAAAATGGTGGTCATTAAGGGAAAAAAATCTTCCGGGGCTGAAGTGGTTAAAGGATTTTTTTTTTTTTTGTAAGTAAGTTTAGATTGGATTGTCAAATCTAACTGTTGCTTGTATTATTAGAATGCTGATGTTATAAAATGAAAAATCTTTTACTTTCTGATAAAAATTGCAAACACTAATAAAAGTTTTGTGGGGTTTTTTTTTATTTTTTTTATTTTTTTTAAACATCAGTTTGAATTTTAGGTCTATGCTTCTTTTAAGAACATTAAAATGTGTAGTACATTTTTTTTTTTTTCTTACATTTGACATTCGAATCTGGCCATCCACTTCTTCCCTTAAGCAGAAAGGATAACAGTGATGAAATCTGACTTCTTCTCAAGCTCTTTTTTTTTTTTTTTGGTTTTGCACTTTTGCAGCCTCATCCTTTTTTATACGGTTTTGCTGGTTCTGTAAAAAATGTCAAGTTGTTAAAGTAAGTTATGAAGGGTAGACGACGTGTATGAGACAAATGGGAGCCCAGAACGGAGGTGTCACTTTCATGTCCCATCCAAGCCTGCCAGATTGAATGCAGTGACAACATGCTTCAGCCTCTATTTAAAGTGTTTGTTACCCCTTCTTACTCCTCATATGTGCCTGCTGTACCATGTACCTGTATAAAAATAGTATCCTGTTCTCTTTGTATTGCTTCCTTTGTGTAAAATCCCTGGTGTACCTGCCAGTCCAACTGCTTTCCTATTAAAAACTGACCACACTAAGCAGGAGAGCACACAGTGGTCAGTTCTCTAGCTATGCTGCACAGCCATTCACTGGGAAGCTCAGTGTGCTGCTGCTTCTCCTCCTCCCCCAGCTCTTATGTAGCTAAGAACAGAGGAAATGTGATATTTTTTTTAAAAAAAAGTTATTTATAATGTGTTTTTTTAAATCTATACAAAAATGTTTTCCCTTCTATTTCTTTTTAAACTGAATGGGTTGTTTTACAAGATGATCATTTACAATCACTTAAACTCTGGACATACATTGTACAATTTTCTTCAATTTCCTTTAGATTTGCCATAAACTATGTCATGAAATGGCCTTCTTGATTTTTTTTTTTTTTTTGTTAAATCTTAAAATAAACTGTATAATGTATGGCCAGCCTTAGGCTGGTTGAAAATGCCAATTACATTTTCAGTTTAAATCTGCTAAAACATTCCAAGTGTGTTTTAAAGCAAAGTGCTTGCATGCTAGTCTCATATCGCAAATGAATAGGTTACGAAAATCCTCATAAGACATTATACAACTTCCCACAATGATGTAATGTATTGTTTCTGAGCATGCGCTGTCTTGTTCACATGGTTTTTTTATGGACAAATACTGTATGAAAATTGTGTGTTTTTGTTATCATACGAGAAACATTTTTGGGCTTGTCCCTTCAGATAATTTTGCATGAACTGTCATGATTGTCTCTCGAAAGCTGTGTACAGATTATCTTACGATCACTCCGAAAGTGGTATTTTTCGTATGATTTTTCTCATAGTGTATACTAGTCCAGTTTGTTTTCTGTATAAATCAACCGTAGCCTAAGTAAAAAGGCCTGACGCTTAAAATAAGTCGATTTAAAATGCACTTTTGGGCGGGGTTGGGGGGGTGTTGCTAATACGACTCACAGCTCAAATTTTGACTGAGGAGAAAATCATTTTTTTGACTGAGGAAGAAACATTTTAGATTTTTGGCAGTTATAGAAAATAGTAGTTGGCTTCAGACTGGAATGGAAATAGAATTTTTCATATTTGTATACCCTCCTAGTTAGAGTAGGCTACTAGGCCAAATTTAGTTTTAAAGTGGATTCCACCCACTTTTACAACTCTTCAGCATCCCTCACTAAACTGTGCACTGTAAACGAATTGGATATTTTTTTTGTTTTTTTTTCTCAGCACCTACTGTATATCTGCTGTATTCATTTTTCACTTCCTCCTCCCTGGCCGTGGCCCATCGCATCATTTCCTGTTTCCAATGCCTTCTGGGAAGGGGCGGCAACTTCCGCTAACACTGTTGTTTCTATAGAAACCTGACCAGAAACCTATTACACTGCTTGTGCTGCACTGAGCATGTGCGAGATCTGCAAGGATGAGATCCAGGAAGAAATACAGTCTGGCTTCAGATGCCCACACTTAAGATGGCCACGGCCTGCTGTAAGTTTATAAAATAACCAACTACTGCTATAAACTAACAAAACAGACCTTAGTTTACAGACTAACTTTACTAGAATACATTAAGCTTGTGTATTTTTATTTAAAAAGTATAATTTCAGCCGGAACACCACTTTAAGTCCTCTACGATCAGTGGAGCAGGGGTTGATTAATTGTGGCTGCTCAGGATTTCACAGGCTCTTCTACTTCCCCCTGTCTTCTAGAGATTTCTAGAATTTAGTGGGAGGGAGGGAAGAGATTGCAGTCTGAATATTCTGGGACTTCAGCTAATCCCTGAGGAGGTGTGCCCAGAGGTTGGGGAAGAGTCCATAAATAGTCTTGAATCCTCTGCAGCAAGGGCAGCTTGCCGTATGTGGATTTAGGGCAGGGTTCAGCGAAGGTGGGGAAAGAAGCCAGCCTGAAGACACTAGGCTAGGCTCAGCTTTGAGGCCTGTTGCAAAGCAACCCATAAATCCAGAGGGTTAGGAGGGAGCTCACAGGATACAGCCGATGGGAAGCTGTGGGAGAGAGCCCAATTTGTTTAAGAGGCTGTGTGAGTCTACATCTCTATCACTAGGAAGAGCCTGGAGGGATATTGGCAGGAGGACACCAATGATCCTGGTGGCTGAGTAAGTACAAGACCCCAGTGCTGCAAGGGTGACAGTGAGGTACTTGGGACTGTAAGTGAAGTGCAGGTTACAGATAGCTGGAGATTCTATGGGACTTTGCTAAGATTGAGCAAAGTTGTGCAAGGATTTCAAGAATTGTACTGAACAGCCAGAAGTTTGGTAATCCTCAAGTCGTTCAAGTTTTACAGTTCTGCGGTATCCCATGCTCCCCATCCTTGCCCAAGTTCATTTTTCTTCAATATAAAAACAAAAAGAAACCCATAGACTAATTCTTGAGCCAGAGAAAGAATGCTGAAAATGCCATGTTCCTGGCTGAGCAAGCTGTTAATGATGGTGGGGGGCTCCTGCAAGGGTGCTCAACTTTCTGGATATAGGAGGCTCCAGTTGCCACTGAAGTGCTCACATTATATAGGATGCCATAATTTAATAATCGGAACCCCTTAGATTGCTATTAATCTGCTTCCCTCACATAATCTGTAATAAAAACATCTTTGCCATTCTGAAGCTTTTCTCCAACCGCTTTGCATATTATTTTACATATGCTGTGATTCTGTACTTGCCAAATATGTTGTAGAAATCTCCCTCCACTGAGTCTGGCTGCAACCATTTTAACTGTGGGCAGCTGAAACTGCTTCCTAGGGTCATCACTGCGGTGGCGGCTTCCATTTCCTCCCTCCTTCTCGGCGGCCAATCTGGAGTTTTCTCTTTTCGGCCAATTGGAAAAAAATGGGTCTCACACCCGCTTCTGATTGGCCGGATTGAGGATGAGTGTTTCACAGCGAATATCCATTCACTGTTGTAGCACAGATAGGTGGGATCGGAGTGCATTCTCTGCGACCCGAGCCCACCCTATTTTGAAGCCTATTAAAGCCTCATCTAATCAGGTGCTAAAAAAAAAACACCTGCCGCTGTAATTAATGCACCCCGTGCCCTGAAAGGGGCCGGAACCATAAGTAGGGGGGTGACCGTGGATAGATTCATGCTATGCATGAATCTATCCATTGCATATAGGGGGTGGCGTGAAGAGAGGGGGCTGCACCCGGGTGCCCCTAATGGACGGACCGTCACCGCTTTAAACTTTTATGAGGGAGGAGCAATACAACGAGCCAATCAGTGGTGCTGCAATACAAGGGACTTGCTGATAGGAGGAGAGAGCAGAGTGACAAGACAAGCTCATCAGTATGCGGCATCACCTTTCGCTGTCCACTGAGGGGTCAGGGGAGACCTGTAAGTGTTACTGAACTGCAGCAGAAATATAATCCGGTTTCTTGAATGCTAGACAGGGATGTGTTGTGTGTACAGAGCTGTGTAAATTCCAGGAATGCATGGACAAATTCAAATCATTAGGCAGTTAAAACAACTCCCTTATATGTATCTGAGTATTTAGCCATTTGCCGTGTGCACCCTTTGTGTGTACAGTATACGTGTGTGTATGTTTGTATTTGTTCTACATAAGATGAAATGACTTAGAATTTGTAGAGATATTTCTGGTGATTTTCCTTGTCAGGCGGATCATCCGTGTTCCTATTCTGCTTAAATCAAGGCCATTGTCTGCTTAGATTTCATCTCAAGTCTCTAACTTGTCATCTGCTATTAAAGTTCTGCAGACTCTTTGTTGGGTTTTGCTGTGCTGCTCAGAAGTAGATTGTAATGCAGGTCAGCAGCTATCTCTGAGCATCGCGCCTCACAATTCTGGATACTTGCTAGTAATTTTTTATTATTGTTATCCTTTAACCTTCGTTATTCATTCAACATCCTTTCAATATGTCGTATTTACTCTAGCATTCCTCTAGCTGTAACCAATTTTGACCATATTTTGCTTAACCACTTGTCCTCCAGAAGATTTACCCCCTTAATGACCAGGCCATTTTTTGCGATACGGCACTGCGTTACTTTAAGTGACAATTGTGCGGTCGTGCGACGCTGTACCCAAATAAAATTTGTCCTTTTTTTTTTTTTTTCCCACAATAGAGCTTTCTTTTGGTATTTGATCACCTCTGCGTTTTGCTTTTTTGTTTGTTTTGTTTTTTTGCACTTTAAACCAAAAAAGAACGACAATTTTTTTAAAAAAACAACAATATTTCTTACTTTCTGCTATAAAACATATCCAATAAAAAAAATGTAAAAAAATCTAATTTATTCATCAGTTTGGGCCAATATGTATTCTGCTACATGTTTTTAGTAAAAAAAAAAAATCCCAGTAAGCGCATATTGATTGGTTTGTGCAAATGTTATAGCGTCTACATACAAACTGTGGGACAGATTTATGGAATTTTTATTTACTTATTATTTTTTTTATTAGTAATGGCGGCGATCAAATCAGACACTAAGTGACAATGTTTGTGGACCAGTGACACGAATACAGTGATTAGTGCTAAAAATATGCACTTAATCCTCTTGTATTTTATTGTATTGTAACTGTATTGTCTCCTTTTTATATTGTAAAGCGATGCGTAAACTGTTGACGCTATATAAATCCTGTATAATATGCACCTTCACTGTACTAATGACCATGACAGGGAAAGGGTTAACATCAGGGGCGATCAAAGGCTTAAATGTGTGCCTAGGGAGTGCTTGCTAACTGTGGGGGAGGTGCTTGTACTATGGGAAGGCAGAGATCCGTGTTCCTACTTTGTAGGAACACAGGATTACATGTGAAGGTCGGTAGTGATGCGCTGTCAGCCAAAACAATAAAACAACATATATTGAATGACAATAATTCCTGTGCAGTAATATAAATAACGCAACCTTGTGTCTCAAGGATAGACACACATAGATCCACACACAAACGTAAAATGAATACAATATCCGTGAAATGAACAAAAATGCGATTCTTTCAATTGTAAATGTTCTTATTACAGTTCATATGACTATGCGTGATGTATCCCTTCACCATTGTTTGTGTATATCTGTGATGTATGGTGACTATCTTTCTTCCCATGTCACCTCTATGCTCTCTGGCCTCTCACCTTGGATATGCTTGATAAAGCATATAATGATATCTCATGAGTGATGTAATGTGGTTGGGTCGCCTCTGGGGGGTCCTCTATGTTTTCCCAATACTCTGCTCTCTTTGAAGGTTTAGATTTTATGATGTTCCTGTGGGGTCCTTCTCCTGTATTCTCCTAATGGGAATGTATGGAAAAGAATACCCTTGTAGTGTGATACCGTTCAAACAAATTTATCAAAAACAAACAGCTAAAAACTCACATTTAAAAGTTGAAAAAACGTGAAAATCCACGAGTGCCGAACTTGTTTCCTTAACGGCGTCACTTCTGGTCTACCTCTGCTCGCGCCCCACGTGTTACATCACGCCCACGTGACTTTTTCAGGGTATGCCCTGAAGAAGTCACGTGGGCGTGACATAACGCGCAGGGCATGAGCAGAGGTATAATGGAAGTAAGGCCGTTAAGGAAGCGAGTTCGGCACTCATGGATTTTCAGTTTTTTTCGGCTTTGAAATGTGCATTTTTAGCTGATTGTTTTTAATAAATTAGTTTGAATGGTATTACACTATGAGAGTATTCTTTTCCATACATTCCCATTGGGAGTATACAGGAGAAGGACCCCACAGGAACATCATAAAATCTAAACCTTCATCATAGAGAGCAGACACCTAAGCTGTAGATCTCTGCAGTTCCTCCAGCATTACCATGGTCCTCTTGGCTGCCTCTCTGATTAATGCTCTCCTTGCCTGGCCTGTCAGTTTAGGTGGACGGCCATGTCTTGGTAGGTTTGCAGTTGTGCCATACTCTTTCCATTTTCAGATGATAGATTGAACAGTGCTCCGTGAGATGTTCAAAGCTTGGGATATTTTTTTATAACCTAACCCTGCTTTAAACTTCTCCACAACTTTATCCCGAAACCTGTCTGGTGTGTTCCTTGGCCTTCATGATGCTGTTTGTTCACTAAGGTTCTCTAACAAACCTCTGAGGGCTTTACAGAACAGTTGTATTTATACTGAGATTAAATTATACACAGGTGGACTCGATTTACTAATTAGGTGACTTCTGAAGGCAATTGGTTCCACTATCTTTTAGTTAGGGGTATCAGAGTAAAGGGGGCTGAATACAAATGCACATCACGCTTTTCAGATATTTTATTTGTAAAAAAAATTGAAAACCATTTATCATTTTCCTTCCACATCACAATTATGTGCCACTTTGTGTTGGTCTATTACATAAAATCCCAATAAATTACTTTTACGGTTTTGGTTGTAACATGAAAAAATGTTACAAGGAGTATGAATACTTTTTCAAGGCACTGTAATGAATTGCACCGAAGTGGCATAAAAGGGGAAAACTGTGTCGTCATCCTCCTGCATTCCCTCGTGATTCCTAGCCACTCCATATACTGTCTGTTGAGATTTATCTAGATTCTAGAAGCCGAACAACCACTACATGGTTAAAAGCAGTACTAAACCCACAAAGTCAGTAGGCTATGCCTCTCATGCAGGTTTAAAAGCCACAGTTTGGTATTTGATCAGAATGTATCTTTAAACAAAAGCAGAGCTTGAACCTCGGCTAATACATCTGCTGTGATGATTTTGCTGGTAATCCACAATCGCATCTGGGGAGGACAAGCTGCCTTTGTTGGACAACTATAAAAAGTTTTATAAAGATACCGAATAAAGTTCCACAACACTTCCCAATTCATGGCTCAGCAGCAGATGTGAGCTGGATAAATAGCTTACACATCACATTTAGCCCCAAACACCTTTATGTCCGTCCAATAAAATAGATTAAATCCTGCAGACAGTAGTATTTTCTTTTTCCTGAGAATCCCATTATCGCTTGTTTGTCTTGTAACTTTTCCATATGATCCAAAAAGCCTTTCTGTAAACTTCAAGCAGGCAGACAGGAACGTGGCAGAAAGACCTGTAGACCTAAAGCTGCCTATAGACCGCACAGGACATCTTTGGGCCCACCAGGTGGACCATTTTGGGGGAAGTGATTGAGTGAAAAGGTAAGAAAACCTGTTCTGATCTCTATTAATCCCCTCTGGTGGTGGTAATTTTTACAGTGCACCCCCAGTCGGGTCGGGTTGGTCGGTCAGTCATTCGGTGCACTTACCCCATCCATGGTGGGCATTAGGTGTGGCTTCCCCTGCTCTCCTCCACGGGCATCATGGCAGCGGGCATCACGAGCAGCTTCTCCTTCGGCTTGGCGGCTTCTGTCTCCTCCCTCCTCCTCGGCAGCCAATCAGAATGCTTCTCCTCAGACCCGCTTCCTGATTGGCGGAGAGGAGATTCAGTGTGAGAATAGCGAATATTCATTCGCTATTCTCACACAACTGGGTGGGCTCGGTTCACATTTTCTGCGCCCCCAGCCCACCCCTAAAAACACCCACCCCGCATTGGAATTCATGTCGTTCTGTGTCCTGAAAGGGGCTGGATGCATTAACGGGGGGGCAGTGCCCGTGCGGCCTTAATGGATGGGCCCCCCCTGAGATTTACCAAAACCATGAAATCAGACCTAAACATCGCTGGACCCCAGGTAAGTGTCCAATTAAAAGTCAGCAGCTGCAGTATTTTGTAGCTTCTGACTTTTAATTTTTTTTTTTTTTTTTTTTAATGGGAACTCCTCTTTAATACGTTTTAGGGTAAAAATTAAATCATTTATTACATATAAAAAAACATACATTGATCTAAATAAAAATTCAAAAACAGTATACAAATACTCAAAGGTTTCCCCAAGAAGTATCTGATGGAGTTTTTTTCATAGATTAACCAGTCCTCTACTAGTTTCACGGTACACAGACCACTCCGTCAGGAGGAGTAATCTATAAAACAAATAATGTAATAAGGTACAAGGCAAAAGACAAAACATACAAAAGCATATTAGTACATAAAACTCAGCAGTATCACTGTGAAGTTGCTGACCCAACACCAGGTACAGGACCCAGCTACTCAAAGGTTTCCCCCCTGCGGCGGACACGGGATTGTGCGGATAATAAATCTAGATAGGAAAAGGAATATATATACACACAATGGTTGGTGGTATGATAACCTAAAAAATTGTATAGTGCACCAAGGAGAGGAAGGATGGTGTGAAGGGAAGAGGGGGCGAGGAAGGGGGAGGGGGAAAAACTCATGGGGAAAAGAAAGGGGGGGGCGGGGAAAAGAAACGGGGAAGGGGCGAGAGGGAAAAACAGGGGGGGTGGGTTTGGTTGGGTATTAGTGGGGAGAGGGGAGGTGAGAAAGGGGAGGGGAGGGAGAAAGGGGGAAGGAAGAGAGTGGGGGTAAGGGAAGAGAAAGGAAGAATGAGGAGGTGGGAATAGGGATAAAGGAACTGGGGACTGGGACTGGGGAGGGGGTCTCCTTCACCCCCCTTTTTCTTCCCCGCTTTTCCCTCCCCACTTTTCCCTCTCACCCCCCTTCCCTTCCTAGTCCCGGTCCCCGCTCCTTTTTCCCTATTCCCACCCCCTCATTCCTCCCTTCTCTTCCCTTTCCCCTTCCCCCCACGCTTTCTTCCTTCCCCCTTTTTCCCTCCCCCCTCTTTTCTACCCCCTTCTCTCCCCCCACTAATATCCAACTAAACCCACCTCCGCCCCTCTCCCCCCCTCCGTTTTTCCCTCTCCCCCCCTTTCCCGTTTCCTTTTTCCACCTCCCCCCTCCTTTTTTCCCATCTGTCTCCCCCCCCCACCCCCTCTTCCCTTCACATCATCCTTCCCCTCCCTGGTGCACTATATGTAATTTTTATGGTTACTATTCCACCAACCATTGTGTGTATATATGTATATGTATGTGTATGTATGTATATATATATATATATATATATATATATATATATATGTGTGTGTGTGTATATGTATATATATATATATATATATATATATATATATATATATATATATATAGCAACTTCAGTGATACTGCTGAGTTTTATGTACTAATATGTTTTGTCTTTTGCCTTGTACCTTATTACATTATTTGTTTTATAGATTACTCCTCCTGACGAAGCGATCTGTGTACCATGAAACTAGTAGAGGACTGGTTAATCTATGAAAAAAAACTCCATCAGATACTTTTTGGGGAAACCTTTGAGTATTTTTATACTGTTTTTGAATTTTTATTGAGATCTATGTATGTTTTTTTTATATGTAAAAAATGATTTATTTTTTACCCTAAATGTATTAATGTGTATCAGTACCGAGATAGTCCACCAAAACTTTTGTTGGGTTAGAGTACATGTTTGGACAGCTTCAGCAACTGTCCTCACGCTCCTACCCTTCCCCTCTTTTCTTGACAGCCAGTAAAGCTTTGCACCTTTTTTATGTACCCTTTTAAAGGATCTTTACCAAGAACATTTAGGTTCATTTGGTGACCGCTTTCCTTTTAATAGTTCAAAATGTCAGGAGTGCCCCTCTTAAATACAGTATGTTTACCTGCTAAAACCATATCCACAGGACAGAATAGCTTGCCCTCCACATACTGATGACAGTATTTCTGGTGGCACAGTTGCTCTGGGGTCCTCCCTTGTTTCAAATTTCTAGTTAAACTTTGACACCTTGTCAACAGCATTCACTCAAGTCACTGCTATTTTATATTGGAATGCAGAGCTGTCATTGAGACTTACTACCCTGTCCCACAAGGGCCAAGATCCAGAATTATATATATGTAAGTGCTATGCTGGGGGTAATTGCAGTAATGCTTCTTTATAAGTCAACAGCTTGTAAGAAATTGCTTCAGAGGGTTTGACCTTTGTTAATGATTAAGCACAAGAATAGCTGAAAATATGTACAAGAACAGTCTTAGAGGGGCTTACAATGTGCTTCCAGACATTTGAAGAATGATTTTGTGTGATGGGTCCAATAGCTTTGGCTGTGAGATACAGAGTGGTGGAGATGGCAATGTAGGCATTCTGTTCTCATGGAGCACTATGAAGTTATACCACAAAACTTGTGATTCTCATTTGTAGCAGTACCTGTAGAGTATTACCCTTGCACCAAAGAGCTTGTGTAGATATTACCTGCCTGCCTGACCACACGCTGAAGTCTGTCTTGAGGTCTATGGGATTGCATAAAATATAGTATTTTTAGATTAGTCTTCATTCTACATAGTGTTGCGTAAATTTATGCTGACTTGACAAATCAAATAAAGGAGTAGGGGTAGCATGATTCCTGGGATGCACGGGAGTCTGGAAAACACATATAAAGGCAGTTATTAGGCACCTATACTAGCACTATTACAGAAAAAAAATGTTTATGTTAAATATTTTATTTTTTAATGAATACATACAGTAAGTGGTTTATGTCAGTGTGCCAGGAGTTCTCCTATAAGGTAAAATGATAGGTGGGTTATAATTAGCTGAAAACTGCAGTTGGTGGGGAAAAGCTCTGGGTCCTTTCTGTCGCTTCTTCCATATAGCATAGTAGTGGGCTGGGTGGGGAGAATCCTTTTGCCATAATGTGCCACTACTACTTTGCTCTTCTTCAGCACTGGCAGGTCCAGGTTCGTTGTAGCAGCTTCTTCCCCTGCCGCTGCCTTCTTCTCTTCTGCTTTTTTGGGGTTTTGCATCACTTTGGCCATTGGGCAGCCACTGTTTGCATCTCCTACCTGTTTCTCACGGATCAACTGCTCGTTTTGTCTAGGGGTGAAGAGTTTATACTCACCCAATCCTTTGTTCTATTGGAAAACCGCACCCAACCCCATGGTCCAGCAGTGGACTGTTCCTGGTCTATGGAGCCTGCTCAGGGCTTGATGACGTCGGGAACAGTCCACAACTCAAGTGAGGATCCTGGACTGGTCTTGAGCTAGGAGGATCGAAGGCTTGAGTAAGTATATCTCATTTCTCCTCTTCCCAAGACAAAAAAAACCAGTTAAACTTTTTGTTTGCCTTGAAATGGGCTTTAGGCATTGGTACGGAGAACTGTATTAATAATGTTCCATTTACCTGCTAGTGGTGAGCACTTAAAGTAGAATTATAGGCAAAACTTCTTTCATTTTGGAGGTCAAGGGAAGGTTTTAACAACTGTGAATTTTTGTGTCCCATTGAGGAGATTTACCTTCACTTCCTGTCTCATAGCCAAACAGGAAGTGGAAGGAAATCCCTGCAAATTAAGGGAAATCCTTGGTGACCCCCAGATCACCAGAAATAGTTGGAAGATTTCTCCTCTGTTACTTTTCTGGGAACAACTCAAAATTTGTGATTTTATTTTACTTTTACTTTCAATGATAATAGTAAACAGGACAAATAGAGAATCGGAGGAATACAGCTGTTCTAATCCCTCTCCACTCTATCCAAAACAAAACAAGTTATACTTTTTATACTTTAAAGAGGAACTTCACCCTCCCCTAAAATATATATTTTTTTTTTTCTTCATCCCCTTTCCTTTTTAATGTTGGGTTGTACTGAAGAAGAAATATACCCACCCAGCAAATCCATCACTGATCTGTAGGTATTGGATGCTCCATTGCTGCACACCATGTCCTGTGCCACCATGTTCCTCTCTGATGTCATCATAAACCAGCTGTCTCCTCTGGGTACTTGCAGCCAGCCCCCTAAGTGTTCACAGAGCCCCTCCCCTCTAGTGCTCTGTCTATACTTCTGATTCCTTCTAGGATATCCACAACCTGGGTAACGTCATTCTTACCTGGGCCAGAATTGAGGCATGGGAGTAGGCTGGACTGTAGACAAAAAATTGTTGGCTATTTTAGGTGAAGGATGGGGAAGGACTAGAATGATGGTTCGGAGTATATTAGAGTGAAGGTCTGCTTGGTTAAAAAAAAAAAAAAAGCCCAATTAGTTTAAATGGTAAGTGTTGTGCTCACCATGGTCCGCATGGTTGGAGGTGTGGCAAATGTGTATGCATTGCCTAAATTATTCTTCCATCTCAGAAGTTTGGGAGGCACGGAGACTGGTCTCTTATAGAATGCAAAAATTAACATTTTTTTTCCCTTGTAATTGCAAAACAATCTTATGATTACCCATGGATAGAATTCTAAAGAAGATTCAGTCACTGGTATTGTAGCAATTCCAAATATGAAAAGTAATACAATGCAGGATTATCTGTATGTTATGTCCTCTTCAGACTGTCATCCTGCTTTTTATATCTCTCATTTAGTGTCATAAAATGCCATAAATGAGCTGTCGGCTCCTCACTTTTACATGTCTTGGTGAAATAAATGTGATTTAGTGGCTTTCCAGAGCTCATTATCCTCCTTACAGCAGTGATTCAGTGTGCTCCTACAAACCACAGCTATTAAATGTCTGTATCAAATCCTGACCCTTCACCTCTGCTGACCGCTAAATACAGAATCAGTCAGCGAGCTCTCATGGTCTGATAGCCTTCAGGCTGAATTGTGGAACCGCACGCTTGTTAAAAAGGTTGCACAGACTACACATGAAGACCTCGGTCACACATCTGATGGTACACACTGTATACACAGCACTGTGTTCTCAGATTTGGTTTAAACTACTTGATGTTTGTTTTCAGTTCCTTGGTCTTTCACTTTTAAAAGTAGAAGTTTAATATGCTTATATTTTATCTTCCCTGGTTCCTTATTTTCCCCCCATCAGCACGCTAATGATGTTTTTAAATAAAGCCTTTCCACCTTTATTGTATACCTTATTTTAGACCCAACAAAAGAAATGACATATTACACTCTGCCTCACTAAGTACAGAGCTTTTCCAGCTTTCGGGACACCAATCTCCACTACATGAGCAGATTGAGGGCAATTGTCACTGTACATGTTACTTCAGCAGTTAATGCTTTATGCCCCGTACACACGATCGGACATTGATCGGACATTCCGACAACAAAATCCTAGGATTTTTTCCGACGGATGTTGGCTCAAACTTGTCTTGCATACACATGGTCACACAAAGTTGTCGGAAAATCCGATCATTCTGAACGCGGTGACATAAAACACGTACATCGGGATTATAAACGGGGCAGTAGCCAATAGCTTTCATCTCTTTATTTATTCTGAGCATGCGTGGCACTTTGTGCTTCGGATTTGTGTACACACGATCGGAATTTCCGACAATGGATTTTGTTGTCAGAAAATTTTATAGCCTGCTCTCAAACTTTGTGTGTCGGAAAATCCGATGGAAAATGTGTGATGGAGCCTACACACGGTCGGAATTTCCGACAACAAGGTCCTATCACACATTTTCCGTCAGAAAATCTGACCGTGTGTACGGGGCATTACACACACAAATGGTAACAGCCTTCCATTTAACAGAAACATGCCTTGTTTAACGAATTGGGTGCAATTCTGACCTTTTAAAAGGCAATGGGGTAATTTACTAAAACTGCAAAATCTGGTATAGCTCTGCATAGAAACCAGTCAGCTTCCATTTTTTTTTTGTTTTTGTTTTTGTCAAAGCTTAATTGAAGAAGCTGTTTCGCTGCCATGCAGAACTGCACCAGATTTTGCCCTCTCCAGTTTTAGTAAATAAACCCAATGTCTTTTGCTGCCACGCCTGGACAGGAGTGTTACAGAGTTTACAATATAGTAGCTTTCCTCAAAGAGGCAATAACATTTCTAATTTCTGATTATAATATTCAGAGATTCAACTTAAGTTTTTATTTTTAATGAGAGAGAAAAAAAATCACTCTAGTGTGCTAGAATAAATTTTAGTTTTTTGTTAGAGTAGGTAAATTTGTTCAGGCTTGGCTGGCAGCCAAGCCTTTCCTAATAACATATCAACAGTTTTGTCAGTCGATGGATTCCCCCGAAGTATGTCTCCTTCACATGCCTCCAGTGATGGCTCTGCTGACATGGGGACTCCTCGCAGAGCTCCATAGAGATCCTTAGGCAGGCCATACATGGAGCAAGTTTCTTTCCTGCAACTTAATACATTCAGCCTTCCCATACATAGTTACATAGCTACATAGCAGGTTAGGTTGAAAAAAGACACAAGTCCATCAAGTCCAACCTATGTGTGTGATTATATGTCAGTATTACATTGTATATCCCTGTGTTGCGGTCGTTCAGGTGCTTATCTAATAGTTTCTTGAAACTATCAATGCCCCTCACTGAGACCACCGCCTGTGGAAGGGAATTCCACATCTTTGCCACTCTTACAGTAAAGAACCCTCTACGTAGTTTAAGGTTAAACCTCTTTTCTTCTAATTTTAATGAGTGGCCATGAGTCTTGGTAAACTCCCTTTTGTGAAAAAGTTTTATCCCTATTGTGGGGTCACCAGTACGGTATTTGTATACTGAAATCATATCCCCTCTCGAGCGTCTCTTCTCCAGAGAGAATAAGTTCAGTGCTTGCAACCTTTCCTCATAACTAATATCCTCCAGACCCTTTATTAGCTTTGTTGCCCTTCTTTGTACTCGCTCCATTTCCAGTACATCCTTCCTGAGGACTGGTGCCCAGAACTGGACAGCATACTCCAGGTGCGGCCGGACCAGAGTCTTGTAGAGTGGGAGAATTATCGTTTTATCTCTGGAGTTGATCCCCTTTTTAATGCATGCCAATATTCTGTTTGCTTTGTTAGCAGCAGCTTGGCATTGCATGCCATTGCTGAGCCTATCATCTACTAGGACCCCCAGGTCCTTTTCCATCCTAGATTCCCCTAGAGGTTCACTTCCCAGTGTATAGATTGCATTCCTATTTTTGCCACCCAAATGCATTATTTTACATTTTTCTACATTGAACCTCATTTGCCATGTAGTTGCCCACCCCATTCATTTGTTCAGATCTTTTTGCAAGGTTTCCACATACTGCGGAAAAGTTATTGCCCTGTTTAGCTTAGTATCGTCCGCAAATAGAGATTGAACTGTTTACCCCAGCCTCCGGGTCGTTTATGAACAAATTAAATGGGATTGGTCCCAGAACAGAACCCTGGGGAACCCCACTACCCACCCCTGACCATTCCGAGTACTCCCTATTTATCACTCACCCTCTGAACTCGCCCTTGTAGCCAGTTTTCAATCCATGTAAACGCGCTATGGTCCATGCCAACGGACCTTATTTTGTACAGTAAACGTTTATGGGGAACTGTGTCAAATGCTTTTGCAAAATTCAGATACACCACGTCTACGGACCTTCCTTTATCTAGCTGGCAACTCACCTCCTCATAGAAGGTTAGTAAATTTGGTTTGGCAAGAACGATTCTTCATGAATCCATGCTGATTACTGCTAATGATACCGTTCTCATTACTAAAATCTTGTATATAGTTCCTTATCATTCCCTCCAAGAGTTTACATACTAACGATGTTAGGCTAACTGGTATGTAATTCCCAGGGATGTATTTTGGGCCCTTTTTAAATATTGGTGCTACATTGGCTTTTCTCCAATCAGCTGGTACCATTCCAGTCAGTAGACTGTCAGTAAAAATTAGGAACAATGGTCTGGCAATTGACTGACTGAGTTCCACAAGTACCCTCGGGTACAAGCCATCTGGTCCTGGTGACTTATTAATGTTAAGTTTTCCAAGTCTAATTTTAATTCTGTCCTCTGTTAACCATGTAGGTGCTTCCTGTGATGTGTCTTGAGGATAAACACTGCAGTTTTGGTTACTGAAGCCCCCCGATTCCCTCGTGAAGACTGAGGAGAAGAATAAATTCAATAACTTCGCCATCTCCCCATCCTTTGTAACCAGATGTCCTTCCTCATTCTTTATGGGGCCAATATGGTCTGTCCTCCCTTTTTTACTGTTTACATACTTAAAAATTAAGAATTTCTTGGGATTTTTATTTTTTTTTGCTCTCCTCCAGTATGTGTCTTTCATGTTCTTTCTTAGCCGTCCTTATTGCACCCTTACATTTCTTGTTGCATTCTTTATAAAGTCTGAATGCTGATGATGATCCCTCAACCTTGTATTTTTTGAAGGCCTTGTCCTTTGCTTTTATATGCATTTTTACATTGGAGTTAAGCCATCCAGGACTTTTGTTCGCTCTTTTAAATTTATTACCCAATGGGATGCATTGGCTAATGCCCTTATTTAATATGCTCTTAAAGCAAACCCATCTCTCCTCCGTGTTCTTTGTTCCTAAGATTTTATTCCAATTTATGCCTTCTAGTAAGGTTCGTAGTTTAGGGAAGTTGGCTCTTTTGAAATTTAGTGTCTTTGTATTCCCCTTATGTTTCCTATTTGTGTAATTTATACGGAAGCCAATTGACCTGTAATCGCTGTTTCCTAAATTGCCCCGTATTTCCACATCTGTGATCAGGCCTGTATTGTTGGTAATCAGTAGATCCAGTAACGCTTTATTTCTAGTTGGTGTGTCTATCATCTGACCCATAAAATTGTCCTGCAAGACATTTAGGAACTGGCGAGCCTTAGATGAATGCGCGGTTCGCTCCACCCAGTCTGTCTGAATAATTAGAATCCCCCATTATGATAACACTTCCCATCCTTGCTGCTAATCCAAATTGTGATAGATCTGTCTCCCTTTCCTCCCTCAGGTTAGGGGGCCTATAGCATACTCCCAGTATTTCCCCCTTAGCTTCATCCCTTTGGAGCTCTACCCATAAGGATTCCACCTCCTCCCTAGCTCCCTTAGTGATGTCATCTCTCACATTCACTTGTACATTATTCTTGATATATAGGCATACCCCTCCCCCTTTTTTACCCTCTCTATCCTTGTGATAAAGGGTGTACCCTTGAATGTTTGCCAGCCAATCATGAGAGCTGTTGAACCAGGTTTCTAAATTTGTCACAAAATCCAAATCCCCCTCATACAATAGTATCTCTAGTTCACCCATCTTGTCCGCCAGGCTCCTGGCATTGGTAAACATGCCACGTAGTTTAGACCGGTCGCATATTATCCTCTTATTGGGTGTTCCCAGACTGTAACTAAGACTTGCTACTATACTTCCCTTGGGTTTATGTACTTTGGTTAACCTACCACTAATGCCCCCATACTACCCTCTGGAATATGTTCTGCGCTGACTATCTCTACCTCTGGACCCCCCCCCATCGCTTAGTTTAAAAACCCCTCTAACTTTTCGGCCATATTCATTCCCAGCTGATCTGCACCCTCCTCATTTAGGTGCAGCCCGTCCCTTCTATAGTACTGGTTATCGACTGAAGTCAGCCCAGTCCTCCAGGAGCCGAAACCCCTCCTTACTACACCATACATGGTTCGAATCTCGGTGGGCTCCGGCTGAAGCAGCCAAGATTCGAAACGTCTATGGCTGGCCTTGGAGCGCAGCATTGTCAATCTGTGGAGGGCATAGCGTTATGCCGCGTACACACGATCGCACATTCCGACAACAAAATCCATGGTTTTTTTTCAGATGGATGTTGGCTCAAACTTGTCTTTCATACACACGGTCACATAAAGCTTGTCGGAAATTCCGAACGTCGAGAACATGGTGACATACAACACGTACGACGAGCCGAGAAAAATTAAGTTCAATAGCCAGTGCGGCTCTTCTGCTTGACTCCGAGCATGCGTGGAACTTTGTGCATCGGAATTGTGTACACACGATCGAATTTAGGACAACGGATTTTGTTGTCGGAAAATTTGAGATCCAGCTCTCAAATTTTGTGACGGAAATTCCGATGGAAAATGTCTGCTGGAGCCTACACAGCCTTTCTGGCAGAAAAGGTCAGACGGAATCATTCCATCGCATATTCCGATCGTGTGTGGGCTTCATCTGACTTTTTCTTTCAAAAATTCTGATGGACCTAGAAATAGAACATGTTTTAAATCTTTCCGACGGAATTAATTCCTATCGGGAAAACCGTTCGTCTGTATGCTATTCCAACGGATCAAAAACCATGCAAGGGCAGCTATTAGCTACTAGCTATTGAACTTCCCTTTTCTAGTCCCGTCGTACGTCATCGCGTTCTAAACGATCGGACTTTTGTGTGATCTTGTGTAGGCAAGTCCGTTTCAGCAGAACTCTGTCGGAAAAACCGTCAGTTTACTCTGACGGAAAAAACGGCCGTGTGTACCTGGCATAAGTCTAATTTTAAGCACTTACAGAAAGTTTTTTCCTTTTTTGGAATAAAGGTTTAAAATAAATAACTAAAAGCTGACCATTATAATCACCTCAATACTCTGTAACAGCCACTTTCGCTGGACAGCTTGGTCTGTTAAAGGTAAAACAAATGTCTAGTCACCAGTTTTGACCATTACTGACTTACCAGGCCTTGTTCTGCAGTTTGGGTCTGTGTTAAGGTAGCCATCATGATAGTCAGGGTTTTGCTTCCTCATGTCAGAGCTCCCCTCTGATTCCTGGTAATCTAATGGCTGCTGGGGTAATGATCAAGAAGCAGCAGGAGAGATCAAAGAAGCACAGATACACAAAATAGATAAAGCAGAAGGGAGATGCTTATACTCGAGTCACCTCTTTCCTAATAACATATAAACGTTTTTGTCAGTCGATGAGTACAGCTTATACTCCAGCAAGAAAAAATGCAAGCTGCATAGTAGTGACATCCCCAAACGTTGCTTCAAATGGTGTGAGACTAGCAGTCTGATGACTGATCTCAAACTGCAAAAATAAATCTATAAGGCTCCGTTCACACCTGAGCGCACTGGAATCGCAGGCGGAATTGCGGCAAAATGCGAGACGCACTTGCGATGTTGTTCTTAATGGCACCCCAAATGTGCGATTTTACTGCGATTGAACGCTAAAATTGCTGCAAAAATCACAACACCAACCGCTCCCCTGGCTTTGTGCCAAGATTTGGTACATGAGCGTTTTTGAAGCGTTTCTGAAGTGGAGGGAAGCCCATTCAAATGAATGGTGCCACTCCAAAAACATGCCACAAAAAAATGAACAAAGAAAAAATGCGGTACGCTTAGGAGTTAATGGAGCCGAACCCAGGAGTGCCTAGCCACACTCACATGTCAGTAAGGGCACTGCTGTTTTTTAGGAGTCCAAGGCAAGAGGTAGATTTTAAGGTTACACTATAAAATAACAAATCTTCACTTCTTTGAGTTCTGTTCCATTTTTGGATTTTCTGACTTTAGCTCAATTACAATGTATTCTGCTTAGTATTAGCTAAATCATTGCCTGAAGTAGCTCTTTCACTGTTCCCAGGTTATATTTTAAAGTCAGAAAACTGGATGACATTAGCAGGAAATTAATAGTGAGTGTAAATATATTGTAGGAAAGCAATTACTCCCTCCATTTGAGGTTTGTCTGCTATCTTTCATGCATAACTGTAGGATGCGATTAGTTTGGTAAAGTGATCCAACAAACTAGCATTGTATATCTTCGAAAGGTCAGAGCTGTCAGGCACTTCATAAGTAACTTTTCAGTACAGTAGAGGCCAAAAACACACAAAACCAGGGATATACAGTACATATGGAGTCAGAGGCGGCTCTAGGCTTTGTGAGGCCTTAAGCAAAACTTAGACATGAGGCCCCAATCACGCCCATAATGGGGGAAAAAAGAATTCAAGCCATAAAAATTAATACAGTGCACTGCACAGTGTCCAATGAACTGATGGGAATTCACCCATGGCCAGTCCAGTATGCATTGGATCATATCACACCAGGATATGCACTGCAACACAAGGGAGGGGGAGGAGGGGGGGATGGAGAGGAGGAGGGGGGAGTGGAGGAGGAGGAGGGGGGATGGAGAGGAGGAGGGGGGAGTGGGAGACGGGAAGGAGAGGAGGAGGGGGGAGTGTGAGACGGGAAGGAGAGGAGGAGGGGGGAGTGTGAGACGGGAGGGAGAGGAGGAGGAGGGGGGAGTGGGAGACGGGAGGGAGAGGAGGAGGAGGGGGGAGTGGGAGACGGGGGAGGGAGAGGAGGAGGGGGGAGTGGAGGGACGGGAGAGGAGGAGGAGGAGGGGGGAGGTGGGAGACTGGGGAGGGAGAGGAGGAGGAGGGGGGAGTGGGAGACTGGGGAGGGAGAGGAGGAGGAGGAGGAGGAGGAGGGGGGAGTGGGAGAGGAGGAGGAGGAGGAGGAGGAGGAGGAGGAGGGGGGAGGTGGGAGACTGGGGAGGGAGAGGAGGAGGGGGCAGTGGGAGACGGGGTAGGGGGGAGTGGGAGATGGGGTAGGGGGGAGGAGGGGGGAGTGGGAGACGGGGGAGGGAGAGGAGGAGGGGGGAGTGGGAGAGAGGAGGGGAGAAGGAGGCTTTTTTGTTTTGTGCTCCTGTGTGAGATCCGGGATAACCTGTGATGTCTGTGGTCCGGTCACATAGAAGAGGAGTTGTTTGCATACAGGGGCTGGGTGGTGGACAGAGCAGTTATGTGTCAGTGTGCATTAAAAAAGATTCTTTCTGTCACTGGGCTCGCCCCAATCCTCAAACTCATCAGACCGCCGTCAATACTAGCAGCCTCTGCATTGCCTCTGGGTGAAACTACAACACACGTGCAGGGCAGGGCTTCATTGACCAGTCAACCCGGCAGCTTGTAGCTCATTGGCCCCTGGACCAACCAGTGAGGTGGTTTACTTCCGTTATCGCTGGTGGCGACCTGCACACGACTGCGGGGCGACTTGCAAGACGACTTCTGTATAGAAGTCTATGCAAGTCGCCCCCAAAGTAGTACAGGAACCTTTTTCTAAGTCGGAGCGACGCAAGGTTCCATTGTACATAACGGGAGGCGACTTGTCAGGCAGCTAGGTCGCCTGACAAGTCGCCCCAGTGTGAACCGGCTCTTATAAGGGCATTACAGACTGCCCGAGGAGCAGTGACTCACTCCGATTCTTCCTCCCTGCAGCTGGGATAAAGATGTGAGGGGGAGGCAGTCCCGCTGGTGTTAGTGCAGATTTCTGGCATGAGAATATCGGTCCCGCACCCCCCCAGGCAGTGCCATCATTCTTCCTGAAGCTGGTCTCTCCCCTTCCTCTGTCAGGTAAATTAGGCGGCCGCGAGGTCCCTGGGAGTGCGGGGCCTTAGACGACTGTCTAATTTGCCTAATTTAAAGAGCCGCCTCTGTATGGACTGGTGGAATGTGGTGTGCATTCAGGGCTGCTTACCCACACAGCTGCCAGCATGGGACAAGCGGCCGATTCCGTGTAGCTGCTTGGTCCTAATAAATGTGAATATGCTGCCTGCATACTGCATCTGGCAGCTGGAGCCACATAAACAAGGCACCCATTCAGGGGATGTGGGTATCAGTACCCACTGAATGAGGACTTACATCTTGGGACTTTTTTTTATTTATATTATAAATAAATTTTAGCGGTGTGTGTATTTTATTTTCATTTTTTGTGAAGGAGTTTGGAGTACTTTGTACCCTGTACTCATTCTTGTTGGGGGGGGGGGGGGGATATCTGGAGGCCCCTTTATTTTAAAGAGGACAGGACTTCTAGATTCTGATAAGTTCTTCCATCCCTGGCCCAGTGGATGTGAAGAAGTCCCTTGTTCCCTTGTTGTCCCCCTCAACACAAGGACATTGGGCCTTGCAGGGGGGGGGGCTACTCTGGCAAGGTTAAATAAAGATTCCGCACTTGGGATGTGAGTGAACTGCTGCCTCCCTATGTGAAAATTTCACTTAGGTGAAATCCATAAAATAAAAACTCAAAAAAAGGTAAAGTGGCGCTGTTCAAGAGTATTACACAGAAGGGGTAACCCTTACTCTGGTAATAAATAAATAAAACAATGATCCACTCTAATTATGACCATGTGGAAAAGTGAGTGATGAATAATAAACTAATACTGAACTATATGAAGGCTCTATTAAAGTACAAAAGGTTAAACTCCTCTAAAGTGACATATGCAAACAAATGGTTACATTTGTGACGTATGCAAGCAAGAAAACACTTTTTTTTTTTTTTAACATATATATGAAACTTTAACGTATATGCATAAATTCATCACTGATAAACATATAAATTAATAAGTGTCCATATTCCAGAACGTGACACATGCTTAATCCAAAAGTGACCGTCTGTAAGGTGATTCCGTGCTACACAATTTAGGTGACTTTTCTGTGCTCCCCTCCTGTGTTTGTTTTTTTTTTTTTTTTTTTTTTACCCTGGCAAGGTACTCTTCCAATGTTGAGGGCATATGGCCTGATATAATTCAAGTGATATTAAAGGTAAGTTTTTTTTTGTTTTTTTAAATAACACGCGTTATACTTACCTGATCTGTGTAATAGTTTTGCACAGAGAAGCCCTGATCCTCCTCTTCTCTGGTGCCCCACTGGCGCTCCTGGCCCCTCCCTCCTGCCAAGAGCCCCCAGAGCAAACAGCTTGCTGTGGGGGCACCCAAACAGGCTCACTCCTTAGCCGCTGCGTGTCCAAAGGTTTAATTGCGGGAAGTGTGGGCTCAAGGTCTAGATGTCTTTTTATGACAAACGCATAGGTAGTGAAACATGTAGGTAGTAAAACACTCACCTGCTTGCATGTGTCACTCCACATTTTAACAAATAGAATCAATGAATGTTTTCCTTCTCTGGGTAGAAGTGGTACTTACCTTATCAAAGACCGCTGGTAGCTCAGTTCTTGGTCTTCACTCTGCAGAGAACCAGTGACTGCCAGCCACCAGCTCTCTGCTCTGTCCCTCCAGCCAGAGGAGTAACTAGAACCTTCAGGGACCCAGTGCAAGAAACAATGATGGGCCCCTGCGCCCTTTCCATTGGTCCCAGGGCCCTTCCCTCTGAGCCCAGGGCCCTTCCCACTGATCCCGGGGGCCCTTTACTCCCATTGCAGGGCCCTTTCACATGTTCTGCAGAGGGCCCCCCCAAGATGGCAGAACGCCAGGACCCAGTCGCAAATGCGGCCTTTGCGACCCTGATAGTTCCCCCACTGACAGGGGATGGTGTCATAAAGCAGTGGATGGTGTAGTTTTTTTGTTTGTAATTTATTTTGTTATTTTTTACACTTATTTATTTTTTTATAATTTTTTTTTTTTTTTTACAAGTTTTGAGGAGCTCTGTTGGAGGGTTTTGGTATAATATCAGAGGTCTAAATAGACTCCTGATGTCTCACTTTTGAGACAAAGGGACTGACGACAGGGATTACTCAGTCCCTTTCTCTGCAGCCTCAGCTGCACTGGACAGCGAATGAAAAGAAAGCATTCTGTGCTGATTGGCTTCCTGTACATTCACAAACTGAAGCACAGTAAACACAGATTACTATGCTTCAGTGATGGATAGACACAGGAGCGATCAGTACTAATCACTCACTGTATTTAATAATAAAACGAAGGGGCTGGTAAATCACATATTTACGGGGCCCTTACACTGCTCACCATTCCAGTACATGGAGAGGGGGGGCCAGGGGAGCACAGGAGGGCCTGGGCAGCAAAAGGAACTGGAGGGGCAGCGAGGGTAGCTTCCCTCGCCCCTCCTCCTGTCCCTGTTCTTCTTGCTGCCCAGGCCCCCCTCTTCTCCCTTGGTCCAACCTCCCCCCCCCCTCCATGTGTCAGGATGGAGAGTGGTGGCAGGGCCCCGTAAATATGTGATTTACCAGCCTCTTCCTTTTCTTAATCAACACAGTGAGTGATTGGTACTGATTGACTCACTGTGTCCATTTAACACTAAAGCATACTAAACTGTGTTTACTGTGCTTTAGTTTGTGAGCTCTGTTGCCCCCCCCCCCAGCAGTAATGTAATATGTAATGATGGGCCCCCGCACCCTTTCCATTGGTCCCAGGGTCCCAGTAACTTAAAATATTCTGCTGTGCCCCCCCCCCCAGTAATGTCATGTTCACTATTGTGGCCCTAGTAAAGTAGGGTGCTCTTGTCCCCCCCCCCAGTAATGTGATGTGCTCTGCTGCTCCCTCCAAGCAGTAATGTAATATATTCTACTCTGCCCATCTGTCCCCCCCCATGTAATGTACTCTGTTCTGCCCTTCCGACCTCCCCCCATGTAATGTACTCTACTCTGCCCTTCTGTCCCCCCCCCCCCCCATGTAATGTACTCTGCTCTGCCCTTCCTTCCTCCCCTCGCCATGTAATGTACTCTGCTCAGCCCCCCCCCCCATGTAATGTACTCTGCTCCTCCCTCCCCCCATGTAATGTACTCTGCTCTGGCCTTCTGTCCTCACCCCCCCCCCCCATGTAATGTACTCTGCTCTGGTAGAACTTGGCAGTAATGCCGCGTACACACGACCGGTTTTTCTGTCGGAATAAACTCTGATGGACTTTTCAACGGAGTTCTGCTGAAACTGTCTTGCCTACACATGATCACGCCAAAGTCCGACCGTCTAGAACACGGTGACGTACAACACGTATGACAGGACTAGAAAAGGGAATTTCAATAGCGAGTAGCCAATAGCTTCCGTCTCATACCTGCTTCAGAGCATGCGTTGTTTTTGGTCCGTCGAAACATCATACAGACGAGTGGTTTTCCCAATCGGAACTGATTCCGTCAGAAAAATTTGAAACCTGTTCTATTTCTAGGTCCGTCCGAATTTTAGAAAGAAAAAGTCCGCTGAGGCCCACACACGATCGGAATGTCCGATGAAACTATTCCGTCTGACCTTTTCTGCCGGAAAGTCTGGTCGTGTGTACGCGGCATTAGAAGTATGCAGCTGCCTATAAAAAGTTGCTAGACTTCATGCTTTATAGATGCATGACTTATAAATGATCCACTGTGAATTGTTTTTCTATCCTATTGGATAGCACCAAAAGGAATGCAGCTCCTCATACATGCCAGTAGGGGGCAGAAAAGAGAATGAAAAACGGCAGACATAGCAGGATTACAGACATGATTTAATTTCCTAGTCATAACACTTGCACTTACCTTTTCCATGACAAACGGTGGACTTATTTTCCCAGCCTCCAACTCATCCCAGTTTATCCCTGTGAAGAATGGGTGGTGTCGCAAAGCTATGAACGCAGGCGTAGAATCGGCTGAAACCTGCATATAATAAAAAGATAGATTATTAACATCACAAAAGCGATAACTAAAAAATTTAATGTAGTCAAATAAATTTGTTCTATCTCTGGCTAGAGTAGAACATTTTCTTACCTTATTCATGAAGTCTGTAAAGTCTAGGATTGGGGTATAGTCGCCAACATATTTAGTTATCATTTGAAAGATTGCAGCCCTTAATTTAGAGTAGTCTTTGCGAAATGTTCTCAGTGTTTCCTGACCAACCTAGAGGAATTTAAAAAATATTTTTTAGCCCAGAACATAATTAAATAAAAAAATACAATCCAATTCCTTCCATTCCTATACTAATTTAAAGCTGAATTAAACCCATCAACTTAACAGTTTCCCAAAACAGTTACATTTAAAGCATGCCGTAAGCGATAACGGTCATGGATGCTCCCAAGTGAACTGTCAGACATTCAAATGGCTGGTGTCCTAATTGATCACATGGGCAGTACCATGGCCACAACAGATCAAACAGAGGCTAAAATGGCAGCTTCCTTGGCTGTAAAGAATAAGAGGGTTTAGTTTAATATGTAAACATCATAACAGCAGTTTACTGAATCATGTTTCTGCAACACCAAGTAGAGGTCCAACCCCATTCTGTGGGTCTAGGCAAAGTTTAATTTTCACCACTTTTTATTGCATTGTTAATCAAATCAGCACTTTTGGGCATATCTGGTGCGTCCAAATTTGAAAGAAGTTAAAGGAAAGCTCCACACAAAAGGAGAAGTTCGACTTTAAGCACTTCTCCCCCCAAATATGCCACATTTGGCATGTTATTCTTGGGGGGGGGGGGGGGAGCAGGTACCTAGTTTTGACAAGTACCTGCTCCCACTTCTGCTCAAGCCACCTAGACTCATGCTCTCCTCCTCCTTCCTTGCAATCTTCTGGGACACATCACAGGCCCCAGAAGTTTGCCCGACCAATGGGCAGGTGCTGCGCGGCTGTAAAGCCCCAAGCTGTCACAGCTGGGTGCCCACACTTGCAATGCCGGTGCTGGGGAGAGGCAAGGGAGAGAAGCAAGGGCTCGGGAGGCCGCATTGCTGAACCATGGAACAGGTGAGTGTGTGTTTAGTAAAAGTCAGTAGCTACACTTTTTGTAGCTGCTGACTTTTAATAAACACAAAAATGAGTGGAACTCCACTTTAAACAAGCTCGTGGCTGGTTCTGTTTTTACCAGCCGGATTTTGGCCTTTACTATAAAAGTGATCTGGGCAGCTGTAGACCTACCTGATCACTTTTACATGACTTACAAGTGGCTCTAGAGTGGAAGTGGTTAAGAACCTCTTTGTAGCCAGAAAAACAATATAGCACAGTTAATAAATGGAACGCATGTACTTACAATTGAGGAGGTTTGAGTGTCCAAGCAGGGTGCAATATTTGATATCTTTGCCATTCCAAGATCGATAACCTTGACATGTCTGGTACTATCAATGAGGATGTTCTTTGTATGCAAGTCACTGTAAAGAAGAAGAAAACAAAAAGGGTAAGCTGTCCATTCTAGACCTTTATCAGCTAGAACAGGGGTCTCCAAACTTTCTAAACAAAGGGCCAGATTACTTTCCTTCAGATGTTAGGTGGGTGCAGACTGTGGCCAGTGGGAGTAGAAAGTGCCCCAGTGTTAGTCAGAGCAAACAATGCCTCAGGCTTCAAGTTAATTGGAAACAAGAATATTACATAGTCTGTAGTCAGTAAAAGAAGGAATAGGGTCCTATCATTGATATTAGTGGGAGGAATAGTACTCTATTGTTGGTATCAGTGGAGGAAATAGTGCTCCATCATTGGTGTCAGTGGAAGGGATAGTGCTCCATTGCTGGTGTTAGTGAAAAGAATAGTGCCCCATCGTTGGTGTCAGTGGGAGAAATAGTGCCCATAATTGGTGGCAGTGAAAGGAATAGTGCCCTATCATTTGTGTCAGTGGAAGGAACAGTGTTCCATCAATGGATTGTTGGTGTCGGTGGAAGGATAGTTCCTTTTTTTTGGTATCAGTGGGTGGAATAGTGCCCCATCATTAGTGTCAGTTGAAGCAATACTGCCCCATCCTTGCTGTTAGTGGAAGGAATAGTGCCCCATCCTTGGTGTTGGTGAAAAGAATAGTGCTCCATTGTTGGTGTCAGTGGGAGGAATAGTGCCCCATCATTGGTGTCAGTGGGAGGAATAGGTGCCCTATCGTTGGTGTTAGTGGGTGGAATAGTGCCTGTCATTGGTGTTAGTGGGTGGAATAGTGCTTGTCATTGGTGTTAGTGGAAGGAATAGTGCCCCATCATTGGCAGTGAAAGGAACAGTGCTGCATTGTTGGATCATTGGTGTCAGTGGAAGGATAGTGGTCTGTTTTTGGTGTCAGTTGGAGGAATAGTGCTCCATCATTGGTGTCAGTGGGAGGAATAGTGCCTTATTGTTGGTGTCAGTGGAAGGAAAAGCGCCCCAGGACCTGAATAAAAGCCAACAAAAGGCCACACGTGACTCACAGGCTGTAGTTTGGAGACCGATGGGCTGGAACAATAAAATATGATGAATTGATTTCTTACCAGTGTGCGATGCCTCTGGCATGAAGAAATTGTATTGCGCTCAGCAGCAATAAATCTGATGGATAAAGAAGAAAAGATGAATTAGTTATAAACCTGTCTTGTGGTAACCTAGCTCCTTGATATTTAATATTACCTGATCCTAATGCTTGAAGAAATAGGTATATTATTGAAGATATACTATATATTATTAAATCAGTTTAACAAAATATTGCTATAGGGGCATTCAAATTTTTGATATGTATAGTTTTTTTTTTTCTCTGTAAGCAAACCCTGACGTATTATCATTATGGATTTATTACTGGTTTCAAAGTACTATGAAATGACTGTTGTCCAGCTAAGATCACAGCCATGAATGTCTTCATTATACCAATCTCTTATTAGTTAGATCTTCCCAAATCTTATCCTATAAGTAATGTCAGTCTATAGCTACTCATGGATATTAGAGTATATATTTGGAAGATCAAACTACAATCTGAGGTCTGTAAATCCCTCCCATGACTTCTGGCACTATTGTCAGGGTATGAATTCTGGCTCAATAGCTAATGTTGCTTCCCTCTCCTCTATAAGCAATATAGGAGATGTCTGGCATCTCAGCTATCTGCCTTACTTATTCCTTCTGAATTTTCTAATTAAAAATATTGCGTTTAAGAAAAAGGCACCCAACAAGTGTACACGGGGTGGTTAGGGAAAGCAGGAATATTCCGCTATCCCCTTTAATACAGAGGTCCCATAGCTTATCCCTGTTCTGCCTCCCAGCTATTCAAGAGCTTCTAAATGCTGGAAGGAAGAGGCAGGCATTTGGGTCATATGACCACTGTGATTGGCTGTCACAGCAGTCACATGTTTAGAAAGTTTCGGATTGCTAGTATGCATTGGGAGCTTTCCGGTCCCTGCTGATGTCTGTGCTGAGTGCTCCAGGCGCACGCTCTCAGCACAGAAAAGTGCTTACATAGGGTCGCTTACATGTGGCCTCTCGGCGGTAAAGTCCACCCGCCAAAAGGCCGCATATATGTGTCATGTCAGCGGAAAGAGGTTAAAAGTGATCTGTCTACAATTGTACATTCTACCTCCTTCCCCACTCCTATTGAGCCCCATTATAGGACTTACCTTTATGGTGTCATTATCCATACACAGCCTCGTTGTTATGAAGGCATTCAGGGACCTGCCTTTCACATACTCCATGACATAGCAAAGGTAATCCTAGAAGGTAAAACGGATAAAAATTACAATGCATTCATTATTCACTATGGGGGTCCATATTCAACCCTTCACCTTTGTCTAATCACATTTGGAGACTTTCAGTGAAAATTTAGCAATATGCCTGTGAAAGGTCTCATTTATTCAGGTTATTTTATAGCTAGAAATAGTCACATTTAACCGGCATTGTTCTGTGATGTTAAATATGTTATGCTCCTTTTACAAGCAGCAAGATCTGAAGGACCTGCTTGGATGACCATCAGAGCTCTTCAAGGTTACAGAACCAACCTGGTTGACTAACATTTACCAACACAAGTGATTGGATAGGTATTAGGGGTAGGAGAATGATATTCTAATTGATTCGGACTCTCCTAAAAGTCTCCTCAAATAAATAAAAGATAAAGTTGCTTACCTTTGTCTGAAAAGTGGCAAATAATTGCAGGAAGAACCTACTCCCTTCCGTTGCTTCCATTGCTTGGCCCTCTACCAAAAGTCCATTGCGATACATGGAAGGTTTTAAGGCTATTTTTATTGCCACCAGCTGATCGACGGCAGGATGTGGTGCCAGAAGTACCTGAAGGAGATAGAATAATAGGATATTAGTATTGTCAATTAAAGGTCATCTCACCCACCCGGGATATTTCTTTTTTGGGTTAGATGTAAATATGCCAATTACCCGATGGCTCTTTATATCACACATGGTCTCCAATGGTGAAATATACCTTCCCATGAAGAAGTCCTCGTGACGAAACATGTCGGGCGTGGCTATCCAGCATTCTAGAACGTGTGACGTAAGACTGAGTGACGAGAGCGGTGGGAAGCGGAGGATTTGTCATAGGAGCGGGTGAGATTGTTACCAGCATCCACACTCCCTGGGTCTGCTGCAACCGCTGCTATTTGGTTTACACCACTGCATGGATTGCTCTGATGGGATTTCTTTTGCCTGCTATGATTTATTTACATGTGAGTACAACGGTGACGGATTATTGAAATTTTGATAAATTTGTGAATGGTATCACACTATTGGAGCGCTCTTTTTCATTCCCATGTGGAGCTATTACTTCAGGAAGAGTACTTAATATACACACCATTGGGCTCCGGAGATCGTATTTTAAACCCTCATATGAGTGGGTTGAGGCGATTCTGGCCAAACACGAAAGTGTGAGGCTATAGCAGCTGGCGAGTTTGCATTTTAGAAGGGAGTGGAATCGCATCACTGAGGTACGGTGGATGATTACAAGATTCACATTTTGTTTTTCATACCGGATATTTCATCACTTTTTGGAGTTTTGTTCACACTGCATATAGACTGTTTTCTCATATTATCATTCCTTGATAAGTGATATACACCTTGCACACTTGTCACGAGGTGTATGTCATGTTTTGGTCCATGTTACATATGGATTGTTATTCATTTTTCTTTGAGAAGTGACACATTTATCTCACAAGGTTTATTTGTTGCTTGTTGCTTACATTGTATATGGATTGTTCTCATGCATTTTTACCATTTCATTCATTTTTTTTTGAGAAGTGTTACATATATTTTACACTTGTCACAGGGTGTTATATATTTGTTCAAACACAATTTTTGATATCTAATTTTTTATTTTACTTTCACTGAGAATTTGATCTTTTTTATTCACATAGATTTCAAAGTATTTGTTCTTTTCACGGTAGCGCCACTATTCATTCTCACATTCATAGAAGTTTGAATTTGGTTCACATATTGTCTTTTTTTAAGTGGCAGCTATATGATCACTCTTTCCCATTTCCTAGAGCACAGTGGTGGGATTACGGGTTAGGGCAAACTCACTTGTAAACCAATAGTTTGTGAAATATACCTACTGGAGTTCCCATCTCCCTTACACTTGTAAATTTAATGGAAAATCCACCAGGAAGAGTGAAACCCCTTCCCACCCATCCCTATCTTGTGTTACATTAAAACATGGCATCAGAGCTTTTGGCTGGGTTCACACATTTTTACAGCTTTCCATTCCATTAAGTCAGCTCATTCTTTTTACAGGGCTGCATAATGCACCAAAAATGTTGCATGCATTATTTCTCGTAACGCAGTGGTAGCGTTTTACCGTAAGTTGTGGTGTGCTGGGGCGCACATGCATTGAGGTGCCATTTAGAATGAATGGCACCGCAGTGTCCAAATGCAAATACAGTATAATCCAGCATTAATAAAGATACTTTATCTTCAGAAAGAAGCTGCTTTTCAGCTATTTTCTTTGAACTTGTTCTCACACTGTTCTGGCACAACTGCAAAGTGCAAATGACATCATGTGCATTTGTGAGCTGCTGTTCATTCCTAAAGTAGAATTCCAGCTCAAACCTAACTAGCCTTAAAACTGCTCCCTCCCCTTCCCAATACCTATTCTAACTAACCTGTGTAGAAAAGATGTGTATACTTGCCTATTTCCAGCACACTCTGGTGCAGTAATGTGAATTACCTCTGTCAGCCAGTGGTGACTGCAGATGAGGCTTGGGAGCCCATGTGTAACATCATTGCTCCAGGGTTTACCAGCTGTTGCGTGCTCTCTCCACTCCCCTGCAGCCACTGCTGCACACAGGTAAGTATATGCATCTTTCTTACATGGCTTAGTCAGCATGGGTGTTAGGAGGGGGAGGGGACATTTTTAAACCTGGTGAGGTTTAAGCTGGAATTCTACTTTAATGGCATAACGCACTTGTTATGTTGAATCTTGGAAAGTTAGGCAGCCCATTTAAATTAATGGGCTGCTTAAACATGATGCACTTTATGGCACAACTATAACAGGTGTTAAAACACCACAACCGTGTGAATCCAGCCATAAAGTGAGTTATCATGTCTCCCTTCTATACAGGATCCCTATCTGTTATATGGATATGAATCAATAAATCTGTAAATCTGATCACTTATCTTCCAAAACTGTCCCTCTCCAAGAATTGTATAATATTTGAAGCTTTCGGGAGTTAGAGGAGCAGGGACATCGGACTGGATCTGGCTGACTTCTAAAGAGATGGGGACATCAGACCGGATCTGGCTGACTTCTAAAGAGATGGGGACATCAGACCGGATCTGGCTGACTTCTAAAGAGATGGGAACATCGGACTGGATCTGGCTGACGTCTAAAGAGATGGGAACATCGGACTGGATCTGGCTGACTTCTAAAGAGAAAAGAAAATGGATTAGTTAACCTCCACCTACGTTACTTTCAATGATTATTGAGTTTTTCCAAGTATAAAGTATAAAGTTAACTGAACAAGAATATGTTGCAAAGTAACTACATTCTACCCAATTATTCCTATGGGTGAGCCGTATTTTGCAAGACGGTATTCAATATGGGAGCTACACTCAAGGGGCTGGGGTGATTTATTAGCAGACAAGTTCTTTAAAAGTTAACTTATCCTTTAAGGTCATCTTTTTTCTGGTACAAAATAAACTTTATTGCAAAAGAAAATTGCATACATTACAAATGCAAAGATTAACTGAGCAATTACAAAAGGGCAAAGGTAACAAGCCCACACAGGGGTATTACATGTATCAAGCTAAAGCAAAATGAGTATGTGCAGAAAATGAATACTCCAACTTAATGGAGCAGATCTATTGAGCATCCAAGGGCATTTTTTTCACCAACTGCCCATGTAATAGGAAATTTGGGAATTGTTTGCTAAGGTCCTCTAAAGGAGGCTTTTCAAAGAGGCACCTTTGAAAACCAGTTAGAAGGGACTCCTATTATGGGGACACCAAACACCCACCAGCAATGCAGGTTTATAGTAGACACTTGAGGGAGACCATTGAGACAGGTGGTATACTATATGTCATCACTGGCAATAAAGGCTATAATTAGGGGTGTACTATATTAACTGCTGTTCATCAATTAGAAGTATCAAAAACATAAATAGGTGGTGGTGGGGGGGGGGGGGGGCTTCCACCAATATGAAACATCTCTAAATAACGGATCTTGTTCAGCCAACTTACATCATATTGTTCACGATTCTTACCTTTTGAAGAAGAATCTTCTTTCTCTCCTCCTCTCTTCTTTCTCTCCTCCTCCTCTCTTCTTTCTCTCCTTCTCCTCTCTTCTTTCTCTCCTCCTCCTCTCTTCTTTCTCTCCTCCTCCTCTCTTCTTTCTCTCCTCCTCCTCTCTTCTTTCTCTCCTCCTCCTCTCTTCTTTCTCTGCTCCTCTTACTTTGTTTTCTCCTTCTCAGTTTTCTCCTTCTCTTACTTCTTTTTCCTCTATCTTCTTTCTTAGAGAAATAAGCCCAGATCTTGCTAAAGAATGAATGACCTGTGCCTGTAGGTGTGGAAGTCTGCTGGGCAGGTTGGTCACATTCTCCAATGGTGGTATAGTTGGTGACCTCTTCAGAGGCACAGGTTCTGTCTGGAATGATTATCCAAGAACCACTTGAGCTGCTGGTGGTCTGTCTCTGGTACTGTACTTATTTTCCAATCAAAATTTTTTAGCTGCTATCCTACAGACGCAGTCTTTGAACAGATGCAGATGTCCATCCCATACATTAGCTTAACCACATACTTTATATTAATTATAGTTTCATTCTCATCTGTCGGGGTGGACTCCACAATGTCTGAGGAGTCAGTGGATTGGGTTGTGTCATCCGTGTCAGACTTGTTTTTAAAAGAAGGGCTCATAATCACAGTATCTGGGATAGGCACAGTCTCTGTTGGGATGTTGCTTTTTATCCTGTCTTTTAGCTCAGCCACAGTCTCTACAGCTCTGGTGAACTCCAGTTCACCTGCAGAAACATAGGTAGTGTCTGAGCTGGGATCCCACTCTGTTGTGGTTGTGGACTCAGTTCCATCTGTGTGGGTGGGCACAGTCTCCACAATGTCTTTGGCGTTGGTGGATTGGATCTCGCTTCTTTGGTCCAACTCGTTGTCTGTAGTAGTGGTGACCTCAATTCCACTTTCTGGGATAGTCAGTCTCTGCAGAGATGCTGAGTTGTAGCCCATCTATTGGTGCAGCCACAATTTCTGCAGATGGGGTGAACTCAAGCTCCTCTGCTGTCTGCTGGAGGGCACTGTCTGTGCCACTGGTAGCCTCTGCCTTCTTTTCTGAGATGGTCACATTGTTTTCAGTGGTAGCAGGAGGGAACACATTTATTACTTTAGAAAAAAAAAAAGAATTTGATTACCTTCCATTCATGCATTTGCTTTTCTAGACTATCAGCTGATACAGAACTAACCAGAATAAGACTGGCTGAACAGAATTAAAGTACAGTTTTCTAGTTGCCTTTTTAAAAATCAATTTCTACTTTTTGGTTTTTAGTAAAGTGCACGTATAGCCTAAAACTAGAGTAGGAAAGGGTTAAAACCCCTTTCGGGTTATCTTCTGCTATCTGTGTCCTGCTGAGGAAATTTCACTTCTCTTCCTGTCCTGGCCATGCAACAAGAAGTGAGAGGAAATCCCTACAAAGTGAGGATAAATTCCCCTCTTGTGCAATCGACACTGGAACTAGTGTCCCCACTGGAGGACCTACCCTGATCCCAAGTTCTTGAACTTCCAAAATTTTGGATAACACCTGACTTTTTGTTTTAGTGACAATTGTCATCCGAACAAATATATAGGTGAAATCCCCAGCAAAACATATCTGACAGCGCAAGCCCATCACCATTCTTAATCAAAAAAATAAGTTTGGGCTCCAAATAAGACGAAACATGTCCAATCCAACAATGCTACATGTAATATGACACTATCGAAGCTTCAAATAAGAAAAGCAGCAGATGGGACACTGTCAATCTCCCCTTCTGTTCTGCCTTTCCCTCATTCTCAGTCAGTTTGGACACCCTCGCCATAAGACTGATTTAAAATTTTAGCTGGTGTGCAGAGGATGCTGTAAATGTAATGTGAAGAAGTGCTGCAGCAGCTTACACTATAGAGATGGATTTTTTTCTTAATGTGTGCCAAATCAATTTGAAAATGTGCTTCTAATTGTCACTTTCCCTGTGCTGGTATTAAATGTATAGGAAGGCTGTGATTGGTTGCTGTTGTACCCGGTGTCTCAGCTCCGGCACCTGCACACCCCTTATGGATCAGAGCAATTCTAACACTTCCCCTATTTTAGATCACACCTCATGGTCTATTTCTGGGTAAATGGCCACTAGGACACATATAGGGGTGGGGCAATAAGAAGCAGTTTAGAAATATGTGTGTGTGTGTGTGTGTGTATATATATATATATATTATGTGTGTGTGTGTGTGTGTGTGTGTATATGTATATGTGTGTGTATATATATATATATATATATATATATACGGTATGTATGTATATGTGTGTGTATTTATTCAACACTGGGCCAATGTTATGTGTGTGTATGTATATATAGAATACACTTGAATAGACAATGTTGCTAAGGCCTTTTATATTATTACTCTGGGGGTTGTCGATGTCTAGAGATTGTTATATAGTAATGTGTTGTCTGTGTAACTGTATACATTGTACACTGACAACCCTACACTGTTTCTATGCATTTATATATATATATATATATATATATATATTCAACACTGGGGCAATGTTGTTCATATCTGTGTATGTAAATATATATTATACTATCAAATTTATACTGTTGCTAAGGACTTTGAAGGGTTGTTATGGGGGTCCATCTTTACTATGGGTTTTCCATGGACATCTATAACAATATCTGACAACTTCAGCATTGTTACTAGCACTGTTGCTATAGACTTGGATGTACTGTGTATATATGTGTGTATATATGTGTGTGTATATGTATATATATATATATATATATATATATATATATATATATATATATATATATATATATATATATATATATATATATATATATATATATATATATATATATTATAGTATTAAGTTAAACTTATAGTATTAAGTTAGTAGTAAGTTAAAACAACTTATATCTCAAACTGAAACTCAATTGAGAAGCAGAACACACATTGTTTTTATAGTAAATATGGCTTTATTCCATGTACTGTGTATATATGTGTGTGTGTGTGTGTATATATATATATATATATATATATATATATATATATATATATATATATATATATATATATATATATATTATAATATTGTAATATTTTATTACAACCAAGTTAAAACAACTTATATCTCAAACTGAAACTCAATTGAGAAGCAGAACACACATTGTTTTTATAGTAAATATGGCTTTATTCCATAAATATACCGTATATATATTACACTGTGGACAATGGGCGGTTGCTATCCATGGAAGTGTAAAGGTGGGTTTCCATAGGTCCCAACTGTCCCTGATTTGGAGCAATGTCCCTCTGCCCCTCATTCCTCCTTATTTGTCCCTCATTTTGGTCTGATCTATATAGTTTATATATAAAATGCACTTTTTATCTCTCAAAAAGTGTTTCCCTGTGCTAAACCTTTCATCCAATTTCTAAAATGCTGCATTTGTAAATTTTAAAAGCCAATATAAAGGAATTGCAGTGGTAAAAAAAAGCACTTGTGTATTTATAGAACCTCTTTTTTTGGTTAATTATCCTTTAAGGGAGTGTGATGGGGGCGTGTCCTATGCCTACATACATTTGCTAGTAGGTGTCCCTTATTCCCATCTCAAAATGTTGGGAGGTATGGGGTTTCTAGTAATAGGTTGATATATCTGTAACTATATATGCTGTACATTGGAGTTATGTTATATATACTGTTGTATGTAGAGGTTGGTACCTCCTCCGCTTCTGCTAGAGAGAAGATTTGGGTTGTCATCCCTCCAGCCTGCAGGGGGAGATAGCGAGCCCCTGCTGATTGAGAACTGTGTAGTGTGAATAGTGCTGCTGTGGAGGGAACGCAGACTGCTCTTCTTCCAGTCTCTTGCTGGTGTCTGTTTTTGTATTTTAGTACTCATGCTATTTATCTTTTGAAAAATTATGAGAGTTTGACTTTAAAGTATACTATAGGTTCAGATAAGAAAAAAGAGCTGTTTTTACCTGCCAAAGAATTTTCTTCCTGGCTATTACATGGTAAGATGTACACAGATCTAACAGTGTTTCTCACCCAGGATGCCATTTTGGTTTTCCCGAAGGGCTATGAGCATGGGACCCTTTTTGCCCTGGATCAGCGTTATGAGTTGCTGTGGTGCGGGTGGGCCAGCCACCAGCACCATTATAAATCAATGACATTCTAGGGTCATACGCACAGCACCATTCATTGCTATGTTTGTGGCCAGCCCACCCGCACCATGGTAATTTATGACAGTGATCCAGGGCAGGCAGCATGCAAGGCCACTGCTAGAAATAAGGAAAGTATGAAAGTCTGGCTCCTTCGACCCTGCGCCTCTTGCCCTCTGCTGCGCCACTGGAGCCAAAAGGGAGGGAACTCTGTGATTGGGAGCCTCTGTGATGATGAGACTAGGTGATTTGGAGTACTCTTTGATGGGGCAGAATATGATGTGATGAAGGGCCTCTGATTTGAAGGGTGGGCTCTGGTGTGATGAGGTTTTTTGATGTGAAGTTAAACTAGAGCTATAGGCAAAATTTTTTATTTTTTCCCTTTTGGATGGAGCAAGGGAGGGTTATAAACCTCCCAGATTTTTACATCTGTGTCCACTTGCAGAGATTTCCCTTCACTTCCTGTCCCATAGCCAAACAGGAAGTGAGAGGAAATCCCTGCTAATTAAGGGAATTCCTTGGAGACCCCCAGGTCACCAGAACTAGTGTCCCCATTAAAATATTTTCCCCTCTATTACTTTTTTGGAGACAATGCAAAATTTGGCATTTCTTTTACTTTTAATGATAATGTAGTCCAGCGCTACAGTTTTCACTGGAGGGGCAGAGTAGAAAGCCAGTAACTGACTGTCACCAACTCTCTGCAGACTTAAGACCGATAGCTGAGCAATCAGTGGTGTTTGATCACAGAGTTCTTGGTCTTAGAGCCAGTAGGGAACAGATGCAGCAAAGATTAATGCTGCATCCACCTAGGTGATGTATGATTTTTTTTTTTATTTCCTGAACTTTCCTTTTAATTGGTGCAACAAATTAAAAAGGTTGAGAAACTCTGCTGTAGCACACAGTGCTGCCACCTTAAACATCTGGTAAACACACACAAATGCTTACTTGTGTAGCACCCTAATGTTTAGGCAGGGATGTTATTAAATTTATTTGCCAAGTGATAGTTGCCTTGGCCAATTGTCAGGAGGTCAATTGATTTCGCCCCAACTCTGGAATTGCTGCACGTCTCTCTTTTGTTGCTAGATGGCCGGGTATCTGGCGAAATTAGATAAGACAAGGGTATTGCAAGGACAGATTAAGAATGAATGGGGTATCTCAGCCAATTGGCAGGGATTTTCTTGAGTCCCTTGGCCTGCTGGGAAAACCTATTTATTTGGGTGAAGTCAGGTGATCAGGGTTCTGTGCCACCTGGACGGCTGTCTGGGTGGATGTGTGTTGTGTTGCCCCGGGCTGCTAGGCCAAAGACCTATCCCGGGGACATCTGGCTGCTAGGCTGTCTGAGGGCCTATCCAGAAGCAAGAGAGCAGCGTAGGGTTGGGACTAAGGCTTGCAGTCCAACCAGAAATAACGGTTCTGCTGGCTGGAGAACCTGTCGTGGTTGGAGGTAGAGGGGAAGCTGTCGCCACTAAGGGGCCATCCACCTTGTTACCAGGGACCACTGTGAGTAGCTGAAGCAAGTACCCGGGGATGGTGAAGAATTGGGTAACTTCAGCAAGTGCTAAGCCAGGGACCCAGCCAGTGGAGGTGACGCTGGCAGAGCATTGTGTGCCAAGCCAGGGACAAAGCAGGCCAGCGGGGTGATGCTTGAGGAGTATCTGTGAGTGCCAAGCTAGGGACCCAGCAGGGACGCGGGGGTGACGCTTGAGGAAGATACTGAGTAAGAAGACTGGAAGAGCTCCAGGAGATCCAGTGGTGAGTGGATCTGTTAGTCTAGTGAAAGACTGGGAGTTCTCCTATTGTAGAACTCAATTGAAGTTCTACAATAGGAGGTTGAAGAAGTGAAGGAGTTTGTTGCAACCTTTGTTAGAAACTGTTACAAGACTGTTACCATAGGAGACAGCGGTCCTACTCATGCAGATATGGTGTCTAGCTGTCTGCCTTTTCCTGCATGGCTGTCTGCCTATAGAAGTCTCAGAGTAACATTGCATCTACTTAAGGGTGTCCTGGCCCCAACCCTCTCTCCCACAGTTCTGTTCAAGAGATAATAAATCTCTTTGGCGCCCATCAATCTACCTTGCATTACACCCATTATGCCTTGTAACCCACTCTACATGGAAGGATGTCAGCTGTCCCTAACTCTGGAGGTCACCATTAGGCCTCTGGGGGATCTTGTAACACTTGGTCTTTCCTTTCCATATACAGTTTTCATTCACTTGCAATGTGCCTTTGAACCTACTAGAACATTTGACTACTCTAGGAAGAGTCAGTTTCCTAGCACAGCACCGGCACTCCATGCATGTCATAGCCTTCTTTTCTGGGAGTGCCTAATTACTCTCTGTGCTGGCCCTGCTCCTCTGCCATCCCCTCCCTGGTGGGGGGGGGGGGATACTATAGAGCAGGGATATGCAATTAGGGGACCTCCAGCTGTTGCAGAACTACAAGTCCCATGGGGCATAGCAAGACTCTGACAGCCACAAGCATGACACCCAGAGGCAGAGGCATGATGGAACTTGTAATTTTGCAACAGCTGGATGTCCACTTATTGCATATCCCTGCTATAGATTGTAAATTAGGTGACACCTCTGGGTCTGCTGGAGCTGCTAACATCATCACATCCAAGATGGTGGCACCTCTTAAGCAGTTTCAAGGCATTTGGATGTCTACCTTGAGCAAGGCTTTTGCAAGGAAATAAATGTCTAAAATGTTAAATTCATGTATAATCTTATGGGAAGATTTTTATTGAAACAAATGGCTCTCAGCAATCTGTAGCTGGCACGAAAAGTAATGTGCAGCAGCCTGTAAACACTGTCTCTGAAAACAGTCATCGCCTTTTCTGTGACAAAGAGCAGTTTAAGTGTTTATTAAAAATACATTGTTCTCTGTACAACCTGGGAAGAAAACATTCTGGCCTTTTAGAGCAGAAAGGGATTTGTGAAAGCACTTATAAAATACACCAGAGACCTCAGGAACACAGAGGACAATCTTTGAGTAATGTACATTGTACTCCAAACAAAGATTTCTTATGCTTGACCAATTAGAAGAGGACCGGAAACCGCAGGCAATGAGCCTATAACAACATGCTCCATAATCCTGAGTTTAGTGGCCCCAGACATACAGTAAATAGGTGTAATCTGTCTAAATATTAAATTTGGTCTAGGTATTGTCAGGGCTTGATGTGTCCTAAAGAGAGATAATCCGCAACTCCTTGCTCTTACAAATCTTCAAAATGTATTTGTTCGCCATAAAAGACACAATATTCAGACAGCAGATGTTAGCTTGATGTGTCCTAAGTTTTTTTTTTTTTTAGAAGGTTAGTCAGTATGATTATGGCGTGAAATTGCATGTTCAAATTTGTGTTTTCTTTCATATTTTTAATTTGACTCTAGCAAAAAAAAAATAGTGTAAGTAAAAGAGAATTACATTTTGTACCAGTCTTTGACTTCCCCATGATTATCCAAGGGACAGAGTGAAATACGTTGGGGGCGTAGCCTGGTTGGAGTCCAGGCTGAGGTTGCTACATACTATCGATTGATGGGATTGTTCAAATGTGTGGCCACATGGAGACTTTTCTTCATACTCCGCAATTACAGGAGCCAGGATGAGCTCCCTCCCAGACCGGCACACCTTTAACAGCCTAAGCGGCTCACACATCTGGTCTTTTGGGTCACAGTGCTCTTTGACTTGCCATGGCTGCTTGTAGCCAAATTCAGGAGTGTGCCAGAATGGGTGACAATTTTGTAAGTAAATTAAGTAAGCAATGTTACCCTAAGAAAGGACGTGCCTTGAGATTTACCTTGCTAGTATGTTCAGCAGGTAAGAATAAATTGGAAACCCAGAACTATAAAAAATAAAGCGCAACTCTAGTCAATATAAAAAAAGCAGAGAATTGCAAGCAACAAAAGCAGCCCTGCTTGCAGTTCTCACCACCTCTCCCGCGCTGTCTCCCATAGCGATTTCTCTAAATGTCCTAAAATTTTGGAGTTAAATGATGCCCAGCGTCATTTAACCAAGAAGACTGAGGATATGTGATGGATGCAAGTCACCATTTACCTGCCCCTAAGGGAATGTCACCGTAGTGCCCTATACTTCTTCCACCTCCAAAAAGAAAAAAAGTAGCTTTCTTTGCAGTAATTAACCTAAAACTAACTAAACTAACTAAAATAAATTAGAGTTTAAGCTGTGCTTGTGTGGGAATGCTATTCAAGGGAAAAATCGGCCAACATATAATGTGATATAACCATAATAGAACAAAGTAAAACAAAAATGTTGCGCTAACTCCAAAACCTAAAAAGTGCAAAAAACAATAAAAAAAAGTCTGTAAAATATATTGGAGTTCACAAGTGAAATGAGATTGAGTTCCATAAAAAAATGTAATAAGTGTATATAGCAGAAAAGTTGGTGACCACGTCCACTCTTGTGAAAGGAAATACAAAGTGTAGTGTGAATACCTCCACCAGGTAACACCGTATAGGCCAGTGATGGCGAACCTTGGCACCCCAGATGTTTTGGAACTACATTTCCCATGATGCTCATGCACTCTGCAGTGTAGTTGAGAATCATGGGAAATGTAGTTCCAAAACATCTGGGGTGCCAAGGTTCGCCATCACTGGTATAGGCTTACTAGCGCCCCCTCACTTCTGTTTATTACTATTTAGGTTAGCATGTCTATACTTTAAGGGGAGCAGCTCTATTAGTCATTTATAGTTTTATTTCTATTTTTCTTTTTCACTTTGGTGCAAGGTTTTTTTATAATATTAACAGATTTATATGACCCTCTTATTACAAAAAGGTCAAAGCACACTTAGAACATCAGACAACATGGGGGTTTCCTCCTTCAATGTAGTCATAAACAGGTGACAAGTGCCAAAACCATCTCAGGGGACATCCTACGGGTTTCCTCAATCATATGTGCATCCAGGTATTTGAAATATCAAAGATAAAGCAAGAAGCTCCTTCTAGTGTACACTAAAAAAAACATATTTTATTAAAAAGTAGAAAAGAAACACTTACATTTAAGTAGATATAAAGTGCTTGTAAACAAACTCCAAAGCGATAGCAAAATGTCCTCCTGGTTTGCGCAATAATGTCACAGCAGGCTCTTCTGCACGCGTTTCGTCACAACCGACATCATCTGGGTGACTTAACTTATTCCTTGTGCTATCTTTGCAGATTTACTGGGGACTGCATTATCATGCAACTTGGGCCTACAGTACTCCCTCCAGGATTAGGCGGTGCTCACACCTTATATCTGGCTGGAGTTCTGCTTTAAGACCGTAAGTTCAGATAAGCTTTACCAAACGGAGCGTCCTTGTTTTAATGTGTGCAATGCATGCTGGGCTATCTCATAAAGTCCTGCACTAGCTTTGCACTTGTTGACTGCTGATACATACTGAGGATTAGAGGGCACTGTCTCTACTTGGAGAAGAGGGGTCGTGTCCCTCCTCTGCTATTCATCTCTGTACAGCACAAATGTAGTACTAAATGTATACTCGCCATCTGCTGGTTGAAATTGGGGTGAGAAGAACTATCAAAGGATTTTGTACAAGATATAAAGGACCACCGGTTTAGCTCCAGGGCCCTTCGGCTTTTTAACTACATGTGCTATCACTGTACACACTTTCACAATAAGCAACAGAGTTGATTTTCTATGGAAATATAATGCTGGCACTTGGGAACTTGAGACTGTATTTGCTTTTCCATCTGGGGAGGCTTCTTCTATTCTGCACAAGCAGGGACCTAAAAGGATTTTTGACCTGTGTAATAAAACTTAGGGAATGAGATGCAGAAGGATCTGAAAGCCTACTGGGAAATGGTCCAAGTCCTTCAAAAAGGGTTTACTTGCTGTAAAAATAACTGCACATATTGACACGGCTATATTTTTTTAAAAGGGGGAATGTGGTTTGTTGGATAGATGGAAATCTCAGTTTTGCTTGGAGAAAGAGAAGCACCACTTCAAAATTCATGTAGGTTTTGCTACAGGCAGTTCTTAACAACAGATGCTAGGGCTTCAAGAGAAGGACCTGGATGGATTTACTATTAGACATAATGGTCATGTAACATGTTTCCATATGCATTTTATGAAATATCAAATCACATCTTAGGATAATACCCCCTTCACAATCTATCCTTTACCCTCCACCTCCCCTATGTAAATGCTAGATTACATTAAAAAAGCTACTGAATAAAAGCCATAATTTTTTTGTAAATTGTGTTCACTTGACAAGCTAAGCCCTGAATCTTTTTTTTTTTTTGGACTATATTATGGATATGTCTTTCTTTGAGTGCGCTTGTCACTCCCTGGTGAGGATGCTTTTCATTGGCTGTAGGTAGTATCCATCAGAGTGTTTGAAACTTGAATTAGTAGTATCATGATGTCACAACTTATGATCATGTCTCCACCTACAAAAGAGGAGGTGCATGGGGTTTGCAGTTTTGAATCTGTGGATACATGTGCCTTGAAGACAGGGTGCTTCTTTATATCAAGACTGTAAATAAAGGCAGGTTAGGAACGAGTGTTATCTGCCTAAAGTTGGCCATACACCAGTAGAACAGTGTGTTAAAATTTTCATTTTCTGAATGTTTATTTCATTTTCTAATGGTTAGTGGGGTCAGATCTACTTTCATTTTCAACCATATAGATGAGAAATTTGAAGGCGCAGGATAGAATTTTTTTCTCAGATGAGTGGAATTCTAATTGTGAATATATTTTTTGTTCAAGAAAAAAATTGAACATACTATAATGCACGTGTTCTATGCATGCCTGTTTAATACGTCTAAGATACTCATACTCAAGTATGAGTCCTGGAAAAACAAACAAAATTAGCTGACTCAATGATGACAAGAGAGGCCATATTCCTGTAGAATCTTTCATTTAAATGTATGAGCGTTTAAACGAAAATCCACTGGTGTAAGGCCAGCGTAAAGCACTCACCATTTTCCTTTTGCAGTTGAGCCTGACAATCACAAACAATGCCTGAAATAGAAGCATGGATTGCTTTTATCAAGCCATTTATGTCCAACTTTAGAATTTGTATTTTGGAATTTGGAAAAGTTTATAAAATGAGTCATAGTGAATGACAACACTGTTATAAATCTGGCACAGGCTCCCTTGGCTTCCATCCTCCCTAAAGAGCTATGAACTTGTCACTTGCCCAGTAATTGCAGAGAAGTATGACATCCTCATCGTTGGTATCCTGATACAGCACGTAGGCCGTGAAGCCAAAAGAGAACAGACAATAGGTCAGTTTATCTAACGAGAGCATTCTCTGTATGCATGAATCAACACTGGTCCTCGTCCATTGCGTGCCTCTATCCTCAGCTTTTGAATGATAAAATCACTCTTAAGCCCCCTTGTGTGAAATTGCTGCAGAATGGGTGTCTGCTCCACTATATACAAAAAATACAACATAATCAACTGTATTAATCTGCTTGCAGGCTGCTGAAAATGCTTTGCTGGTTAAAAAGGGTTTGTTTTGTGTTTGATCATATATAGATTTGTAGTTTTTTTTTTTGTTTTTTTTTTACTTAAGTTTTGACTTCTCTGTTAAAATCTGCAAATATGTAGGACAAGGACAGGAATTCAGTGTGAAAAAAAAAAAATATATATATATTTTTGAAGAAGGTTCAGATTCAGAATACTTTATCAATTCCGAAGGAAAATTACTAAAATACAGTTACATTCAACAAAGACAACACAAAAATAACAATAAAATGACCAATAACTGCAATTAAAGTGTTTAAAGTATCAAGGAAACAGCACGGGCAGCTGTTCCTTCACAGCGCATGCGCCAATGTCATAAGCGCAGTATACAGTAAATATCTCCTAAACGGTGCAAGTTTAGGAGATATTTACAATACCTACTGTATAGGTAAGCCTTATTATAGGCTTACCTATAGGAACAAAGAATAGGGGAAAGTTTACTGGAATTCATCGTTTATATGCTGGAGAGTCTACACACTGAGAGCCCTCTATATGGTATCTGCATAGATAAATTATTGTACTCATACTGCTAGTAAATGGCTTTGTTTTGGAATTCTTTCTAGTTCAATGACAGCAGCGGATGTCTCGCCTGGGGACACGACTTCTGTCCATCCTGTGCTTTCGGTGCCGCGTTCAGACAAAGATTATTGAAGTATATACAAAGCTGTTTAGGAGCATTGATTTTTCACAGATAGGTCATGGCTCAGACTTGGCTTTTTTATTTCCCTTACAGGGAGGGATTTTATAAGTGCCAGAGATGAGCTTGTAGAAATAAGCAACCATTCAAATATTACTGCAGATATGTAACATTATACATTCCTCTGTAAGGGCCTGTGTCGGCAGGCTTTGGGCTTTGGTTGATGAGCAAATCTGGTTTGCTTTTAGGTGCATTCTGCTTGCAGTTGACATTCTTTTAGGGTCGTTAATTCATTGACCTGCAAATGACCTGCTTCTGAGCTTCACCAAGTTGACTTCTTATTCCCATTGACTTGTATGGGTAGAGAAGCCGTTTTGATGCAAACAAAAGCTTGTGGACATGGACCCTTAGGCTGCCGATAGATTTTATAGAGGAGTTGGAAGTGTAGCCTTAGGCTGACCACCGTCTAAGCAAGTAGCCTTTACTGTCTCTCAAACTTGTGAACTTGACTCAAATGAGCATGCAGGTTCATGTGAATAAAGAATGGAGAGGGGAGAACGGGAGAGGATAGTGTTTGTACCAGATTATCTCTGAGAAGCAGTAAGCTAAAGGTCAGATTTCTAACTAGTCCCATTGCTCTTTTTTTCCCAGCAGCAGCCATTCGGCAACATTTGCCAGCACGTTTGCCATTCCATGTCTGCGGGTACTTTTAGGGTGGGTATGGGTGGCATAACAAGTGTATCAGCCAAAGCTCTAAGTCTATAATGTTTCCATGCTTTCTCACTGATGGATTCTAAGAACAGCACACTGATGAGCACTGGTAAGAGCAGCAATCTAGGAGGAAGCCTGAAGTTTTGAGGGAACTAAAGCTCTGATTTGTCAAATGAAATTTTGGCCCAAATATGGCCACTGTGAGTAAAATGTTTGTTGGAATGAGGGACCTCTCACCATACACTGAGGAGATGCTTGTCATGTATTGACACTGACAAGAGAATGTGTAACACGCTAATAATGAAAAAAAAAATAGTTGTGATTCTTGTCTGTGGGCTGAGTTGGTTCTCCAGTCCCCATACAAGAGCACTTTCAAAGGAAAAAGTGTTGATTAAACCAAGAAACATGCTGTTGATGCAGCTTGTTCATCTTCACTTTGGCCTGCCCCACATCCTTCTTACTTTGAGTGAGAGAAAAGTGTTCTTTTGGGCTAGGCATGGTTTCTCCCTATCAAGTCTAATGCTGCGTACACACGGTTGGACTTCGGCTACAAAAGTCCGACAGACTTTCGACAGACTTTCGACAGACTTTCGGCGGACTTGTGGGAGACTTTCTAACGAACGGACTTGCCTACATACGATCACACAAGTCCGACGGATTCGTACGTGATGACGTACACCGGACTGAAATAAGGAAGTTGATAGCCAGTAGCCAATAGCTGCCCTAGCGTCGGTTTTTGTCCGTCGGACTAGCATACAGACGAGCGGATTTCTGGGTCCGGCGTAGTTACGACGTAAAGATTTGAAGCATGTTTCAAATCTAAAGTCCGTCAGATTTGCGGCTGGAAAAGTCAGCTGAAAGTCCGGGGAAGCCCACACACGATCGTATTGTCAGCTGGCTTTAGTCCGACCGTGTGTACGCGGCATTAGAGGATAGTGGAGTAGACTTTAGATCTTGTTGATTAATGAGTGACAACACATGACAAAACAAAGCCCACATCAGGTCTCTGCCTAACTGAACATGGTGTCCATTTAAAAAGGTACCCCTAGATAGTAATGGGGTGCACATGGTCAGCTATACTCTATAATCTGTAATTTAAAGGATTCTCAGCAGGTCTTAAAAAGCATTGTTCCTTAAAGGTTTTTTACCTTCATACATATAATGCCTTTAGCCTTTAGAACCAGTGTTCAGCAGCCCACCCATTCCCCCCTAATACTTACCTGAGCCCTGTCTTGATCCAGCGGTGTGCATAAAAGCAGTGGCTCTCCGGGGTTCTCTTCCTTCTCACTGGCTGAGACCGCAGCAGGAGCCATTGGCTTCCGTTACTTTCAATCACAGCCAGTGAGCCAATGAGGAGAGAGCGGGGGCAGGGATTGGGCCGAGCCGTTCTGTGTATGTGAATGGACACACAGAGCAGCAACTCTGGAGCCCCCATACCAAGCTGCTTTCTATAGGGGCACTTGGCAGATGAAGCGCTGGCGTGGGACCCGAGAAGAGGAGAATCTGGGCTGCTCTGTTTTTAATATCTGCCTTTTAATACCACTTTATTTGTTCCAACAATGCATTCCTCACACCATTTTTCCACCAACACTAACCCAAACTACTCTCAAAAGAAAGCACTGCTCAACTGGCTTGTAAAATGGACGTTAATTAGACAGAAGATCGTAATTTCCAAACTGTCATACAGTTTTGGTTATCCCATTCTCACTGTTCTTAGGTGACGAGAGTGGAACCTGGCATGGTCTTCTGCTGATGTAGCTTGTCCTTTCAAGGTTTAATGTTTTGTATTGACTGATGGCCTTCTGTACAGCACTGTTGTGAAGAGCGGTTATATAAGCTCTGTCTCTGATAACCTTCATTATCAGTGTTATCTCCACCACTTACTGGATTAATTTCTTTTTTTCTCTATAAATGTTGAGACTGGGATCAAAATCCCAGAAGGTCTGTAATCCATGGTCAAAGTTGTTTAGTTCACGCATATTCCTCATTTCACTACTGTATTTGGTCAAGCAGCAACCGAGCTTAGCAACTGTGCTTAGGCTAAGGTGACCAGATTTTCAAAATGAAATCCGGGGACATTTTTTTTTGGCAAATGGTAAACGATTTTATAAGCATATATTCCTCAAATTATATATTCAGTGTATGTGGTATATGTTTATGGAAGGATTATATGATATATACGTTATTTCTCACATTTCGTCCATGAGATAAAAAAAAAGAAGATTCTTACAATTTTTTGGAATACGACTACCAAATGTTAAGACGATAAGATGGAGATAAAACTTTTCAATGCATATTTTGTATTTTATTCTTGCCAAAGAATTTTGGTTCAACAATAACAATGAACAATAAATTAACAATTCAGAACAGTAAAAGATTGCATGGTAACAACACGTAGGATACCTTCAAACATAAATAATCAAATATTAATAGCTAACTGTTCTAAGACTACAAATGTTACAGGAACAAAAGCAATATAAAATACTGGAGGAGTTTTACAACATTTTGCGGAGTAACCCTTTAACTTGCATATTTCTCAGTGCAGAGCCCCCCCATTAGTATAGAATCCCCCCAGTGCAGAGCCCCCAATAGTATAGACACCCCCTCAGTGCAGAGCCCCCAATAGTATAGACACCCCCTCACTGCAGAACCCCCATTAGTATAGAATCCCCCCAGTGCAGAGCCCCCCCCATTAGTATAGAATCCCCCAGTGCAGAGCCCCCATTAGTGTAGAATCCCCTCAGTGCTGAGCCCCCCCATTAGTATAGAATCCCCCCAGTGCAGAGCCCCCATTAGTATAGAATCCCCCCAGTGCAGAGCCCCCCCATTAGTATAGAATCCCCCCAGTGCAGAGTCCCCATTAGTATAGAATCCCCCCAGTGCAGAGCCCCCATTAGTATAGAATCCCCCCAGTGCAGAGCCCCCCCATTAGTATAGAATCCCCCCAGTGCAGAGCCCCCATTAGTATAGAATCCCCCCAGTGCAGAGCCCCCCCATTAGTATAGAATCCCCCCAGTGCAGAGCCCCCATTAGTATAGAATCCCCCCAGTGCAGAGCCCCCATTAGTATAGAATCCCCCCAGTGCAGAGCCACCCCATTAGTATAGAATCCCCCCAGTGCAGAGCCCCCATTAGTATAGAATCCCCCCAGTGCAGAGCCCCCCCCCATTAGTATAGAATCCCCCCAGTGCAGAGCCCCCCCCCATTAGTATAGAATCCCCCCCGTGCAGAGCCCCCCCATTAGTATAGAATCCCCCCAGTGCAGAGCCCCCTTTAGTACAGAATCCCCCCAGTGCAGAGCCCCCCATTAGTATAAAATCCCCCCAGTGCAGAGCCCCCCCCCCCCATTAGTATAGAATCCCCCCAGTGCAGAGCCCCCATTAGTATAGAATCCCCCCAGTGCAGAGCCCCCCCATTAGTATAGAATCCCCCCAGTGCAGAGCCCCCATTAGTATAGAATCCCCCCAGTGCAGAGCCCCCCATTAGTATAGAATCCCCCAGTGCAGAGCCCCCATTAGTATAGAATCCCCCCAGTGCAGAGCCCCCCCATTAGTATAGAATCCCCCCAGTGCAGAGCCCCCCCATTAGTATAGAATCCCCCCAGTGCAGAGCCCCCCCATTAGTATAGAATCCCCCCAGTGCAGAGCCCCCATTAGTATAGAATCCCCCCAGTGCAGAGCCCCCCATTAGTATAGAATCCCCCCAGTGCAGAGCCCCCATTAGTATAGAATCCCCCCAGTGCAGAGCCCCCCCATTAGTATAGAATCCCCCCAGTGCAGAGCCCCCCCATTAGTATAGAATCCCCCCAGTGCAGAGCCCCCCCCCCCCATTAGTATAGAATCCCCCAGTGCAGAGCCCCCATTAGTATAGAATCCCCCCAGTGCAGAGCCCCCCCCCCATTAGTATAGAATCCCCCAGTGCAGAGCCCCCATTAGTATAGAATCCCCCCAGTGCAGAGCCCCCCCATTAGTATAGAATCCCCCCAGTGCAGAGCCCCCATTAGTATAGAATCCCCCCAGTGCAGAGCCCCCATTAGTATAGAATCCCCCCAGTGCAGAGCCCCCATTAGTATAGAATCCCCCCAGTGCAGAGCCCCCCCATTAGTATAGAATCCCCCCAGTGCAGAGCCCCCCCATTAGTATAGAATCCCCCAGTGCAGAGCCCCCATTAGTATAGAATCCCCCCAGTGCAGAGCCCCCCCCCCCATTAGTATAGAATCCCCTAGTGCAGAGCCCCCATTAGTATAGAATCCCCCCAGTGCAGAGCCCCCCCATTAGTATAGAATCCCCCCAGTGCAGAGCCCCCCATTAGTATAGAATCCCCCCAGTGCAGAGCCCCCATTAGTATAGAATCCCCCCAGTGCAGAGCCCCCATTAGTATAGAATCCCCCCAGTGCAGAGCCCCCATTAGTATAGAATCCCCCCAGTGCAGAGCCCCCCCCCATTAGTATAGAATCCCCCCAGTGCAGAGCCCCCCCCCCCCATTAGTATAGAATCCCCCCAGTGCAGAGCCCCCCCATTAGTATAGAATCCCCCCAGTGCAGAGCCCCCCCATTAGTATAGAATCCCCCCAGTGCAGAGCCCCCCCCCCCATTAGTATAGAATCCCCCAGTGCAGAGCCCCCCCCCATTAGTATAGAATCCCCCCAGTGCAGAGCCCCCCCCCCCATTAGTATAGAATCCCCCCAGTGCAGAGCCCCCCCCCCCATTAGTATAGAATCCCCCCAGTGCAGAGCCCCCCCCCCCCCATTAGTATAGAATCCCCCCAGTGCAGAGCCCCCCCCCCCCCCCATTAGTATAGAATCCCCCCAGTGCAGAGCCCCCCCCCCCCATTAGTATAGAATCCCCCCAGTGCAGAGCCCCCCCATTAGTATAGAATCCCCCAGTGCAGAGCCCCCATTAGTATAGAATCCCCCCAGTGCAGAGCCCCCCCCCCCATTAGTATAGAATCCCCTAGTGCAGAGCCCCCATTAGTATAGAATCCCCCCAGTGCAGAGCCCCCCCATTAGTATAGAATCCCCCCAGTGCAGAGCCCCCATTAGTATAGAATCCCCCCAGTGCAGAGCCCCCCATTAGTATAGAATCCCCCCAGTGCAGAGCCCCCCATTAGTATAGAATCCCCCCAGTGCAGAGCCCCCATTAGTATAGAATCCCCCCAGTGCAGAGCCCCCCCATTAGTATAGAATCCCCCCAGTGCAGAGCCCCCCCCCATTAGTATAGAATCCCCCCAGTGCAGAGCCCCCCCCCCCCATTAGTATAGAATCCCCCCAGTGCAGAGCCCCCCCATTAGTATAGAATCCCCCCAGTGCAGAGCCCCCCCATTAGTATAGAATCCCCCCAGTGCAGAGCCCCCCCCCATTAGTATAGAATCCCCCAGTGCAGAGCCCCCCCCCATTAGTATAGAATCCCCCCAGTGCAGAGCCCCCCCCCCCATTAGTATAGAATCCCCCCAGTGCAGAGCCCCCCCCCCATTAGTATAGAATCCCCCCAGTGCAGAGCCCCCCCCCCCCCATTAGTATAGAATCCCCCCAGTGCAGAGCCCCCCCCCATTAGTATAGAATCCCCCCAGTGCAGAGCCCCCCCATTAGTATAGAATCCCCCCAGTGCAGAGCCCCCCCCCCCATTAGTATAGAATCCCCCCAGTGCAGAGCCCCCCCCCCCCATTAGTATAGAATCCCCCCAGTGCAGAGCCCCCCCCCATTAGTATAGAATCCCCCCAGTGCAGAGCCCCCCCATTAGTATAGAATCCCCTGCACATGTCCACCACATACTGTAAATAAATGAAGTTTACAGACCTCAGAACAGCGCGGATGATACACACAGCCATGTGTCCCTCGGGCTCCTCCTCCTCCTGTGTGAATGTAAACAGAGAGGAGGGGGAGGCGGCTTCAGTCCGCTGTGCTGAGGGACACAGCGCAAGTCCCGTGGCACAGATCAGGGCAACGGCCAGTGTTAGCGGTGCGTGCCGCTACGTTCCTGAGTGCCTGCAATCCGGGGACAAATCCGGGGACAGACGGGCTCCGGGGAGAGTGTCCTCAATCCGGGGACTGTCCCCGGAAAACGGGGACGTCTGGTCACCCTAGCTTAGGCAGTGTGAGATCATCTAAGGCCACTAATAGCTAATCTCACAAGATCTGGAGTGAGATTTGATGGTGTCACTACTGTGCTGCTCAGTTTTCTCCTTATCTGAGAAGCTGTACCTGAGGACCTGTGCCACCTACACCACCTCTGCTGTTTTTTGAGCATTACTCCACCAGTCATTGGAGGGGGGGGGGGGGCCTTGACATAAGGAAGCAAAGCTTTCTTTTCTACCAAGATAGTGGCCTCAACACAAACACATTTTGGAACACTGCATTGTACGTCGGGTCAGATGCTCTTTTTAGGGACAGCTTCCACATTTTTTAAAACTTTTTTTAATAGTAAGGAAACCGTTTTTCATGGGGCAGGAACCATATTGTGAGTACAGCACAGGGCTTATGATATACTGAATTCACCACTCATCTTTCCTTTTTCAATGTTTTTCATTCTAAAACAGGCTTTTATTCTCACAAGTCCGTTACATTACATGGCTCACTTGTGTACATCAAAGGCATTGCCAATGGGAAGTCAGTTTCCTGGTTAATATTTGGCATCAGGGCCTCGAGGAATTGACCCTGTAAGACCTCTTGTCAGTGGTATTGGAAGATGAAAGACTTGCCTTGCCACCATGATCACCTACTGCCAGTTCTATCTCTTATTTTTTTATTACAGCAAGGCATGCCCAGATGGTTATTTTACTTGAGAAATTGATCTGACAGTGCTATATTATAAGGCATTCAAACAGTATGAGATTATTCACCAGATATTACCATATTTTTAAGGTTATGATCTAAAAATACAATCAAACAAAAATTGCGAATTTCTTTAGGGTTAGGTTCACATATTTGCAAGCAAAACATGGTGCTCTTTGGCAGATGTGCGTAGGTGCCAATAATTCTTAATGGCACACCTACGCATCAAAAACCATAGCACAACTTTGCATGGTGCTACAGCAGCACCATGCAGTTCCATGCAGAGCATTTTTAAAAAAGAGCTGGACTTTTTTTTCCCCCTGTGTTTCTTGCAGGTACAGCAGCCCATCCGAATGAATTGGCTATTGTGCCCACACAAATGCGCATGCACATATCCATTCATATGTGAACTGAGACTAATGCCATGTACACATGAGCGGACTTTTCAACATCAAAGGTCCGACGGTCTTTCCGACAGACTTTCGACAGAGTTACGACAGACTTTCGAACGACCGGACATGCCCACACACGAACGGGCGAAAGTCCGTTCGAACGTGATGACGTACGAAGGGACTGGAATGAGGAAGTTCATAGCCAGTAGCTGCCCTTGCGTCCTTTTTTGTCTGTTGGAATAGCATACAGACGAACGGATTTTTCGACCGCACTCAAGTTCGTCGGAAAGATTTGAAACATGTTCCAAATCTAAAGTCCATCTGATTTTCGACAGAAAAAGTCAGCTGAAGGTCCGATGAAGCCCACACACGGTAGGATTGTCCGACGGATTCGTTTCGTCGAACCAGGCTGGTCAATGTCCGGTCGTGTGTACACGGCATAAGAGTTGTGTGGTTTTTTTTTTTTTTGTTTTTGTTTTTTTTTCATATCAGGTGGTGTTAGTGCATAAATCTTCTTTTAGCTGGGGTTGTCAGATGCTGAAATGCGAATTCAGGCTTGTAGAAAAGCTCCTGTATGTTGAAAGATGGAAAAAGTAGGACGTACTTAGGTGAGCTTATATGCAGAAGGATACTCGGGATGGTCCTTGGCAGTACATTGTTGCTTGTTAGTAGTTTTTTTTTTTTTTTTCATTTTTATTTTAAAGCAGGGGTCCACCCACACCGCCAAAAAAAAAAAATATTAAGTCAGCAGCTACAAATACTGCAGCTGCTGACTTTTAATACATGGCCACTTACCTGTCCCAGGGTCCAGCGATGTCGGCAGGCGACGCCGAGAACCCGCTCGGTTCTCGGCAGCTGCCGCCGCCATCCTGGGTGAGGGAATCAGGAAGTGAAGCGTTGCGGCTTCACTTCCCGGTTCCCTACTGCGCATGTGCGAGTCGCGCTGCGCATCGTAAGTGGTCCCCGCTCTCTCCTGGGAGCTGTGTGTTTCCGAGGAGACTGCGCGGAGGGACAGGAAGAGGCATAGACTCCCATGGGAGTCTATGCCAGAAGTGGGTGCAAATACCTGTCTTAGACAGGTATCTGCACCCCCCTCCCCCCTGAAAGGTGCCAAATGTGACACCGGAAGTTCCATTTCTGTGTGGACTCCGCTTTAAGCAAGAATGCAGATGTAGCACACTCCTAGATAAGTGCTAGGTTAAGTAAATATAGTTACTAGCTCACTGTAATCAGTTGAGCTGCATGTGATTGATTATTTTAGTCTGTTCTGTGTTTCATTGGCTGCAGGGTTGACTGCTTCCCTTGTCCTTCTGGATGGTTCTGGAATATAGTGGGTTGGGAGAAGTAATTTAGCAGCTGAGTATTTGTGCAGTCCTAGTCAATCCCTGGGGGAGAGGGCCCAGATGGTGGCTGGGAAGGAGCATAAATACTCTGAAGATGGCTGCAGCATTTCGCCAATAATATTGTACAGATTAATAGTCTTGTAACAGCACAGTTTGGAGTCCCAACTGAAGTTTAGTATTAAACATTCAGTAAGTGGCAGTTGGTCATACACACACTTGGTAGCGTATGATACTTGCCAGTAGTTTAAGGAGCAGCTACATCCTGGGACAGCCGTACACAGTTTGCGGAACTGCATTTTCTGAAAGCTGTTGTCACCCTCCTAATGGTATGCAATCTTCTAGCAAAGCAGGGCTATATCACACACATGGATACATTAACTTTAAACATTTATAGCAAAGTAGCAGTTCACCCTAACACTAAAATCCCTGCATCTACAGACATCCACAATCTAATACTAACCTATCTAGTCCTATAAAGAAGAAATCATTATACATACTTTTTTTGAAGCTGATCCGACCCGATCCCACGCTGAGCTGTCAGCTATGGCTTCGCTGTGAAGGCGGAAGCCCCATAGTAAGTCTATGGGTGAAGTCACTCCCCATTCATTTCACAGCTGTTGTCGGCTGTGTCCTCTGCAGAGCTTCTGCTGTTGGGGATTGGCTTCAAAAAAGGATGTATACTGATTTCTTCTTTACAGGGCTAGATAGGTTAATGTTAGATCGTGGATGTCTGTAGATGCAGGGATTTTAGTGTTAGGGTGGACTTGCAGTTTAAAATGGATGCTCTGTATTTTGACTTTTTCCATGTTTGGCTCTTCAGCCATAAGTTTTTAATTAAAGATGAAATTTAGGCAGATATAAAAAACACAAATTAACCACTTGCCGACCAGCCGCCGCAGTTGTACTGCGGCAGAATGGCACAGCTGGGAAAAACTACGTTATGTCACTTCGCCCTGTGGCCACTAGGGGCGCGCGCCCGCTGCTCGGCCCCAGAGCCGATGCGAGTCCACCGCGATCGCTGGTTACACATCGAGAACCGGGATCTGTGTGTTTAAACACAGTTTCCAGTTCTCTGAGGGGAGAAGAGACAGATCGTCTGTTCATACAAAGTATGAACAGCGATCTGTCATCTCCCCTAGACAGTCCCCTCCCCCCATCAGTTAGCACACATTGAGGGAACACAATTAACCCCTTGATTGCCCCCTAGTAATAACCCCTTCCCTGCCAGTGACATTTTTACAGTAATCAGTGTATTTTTATAGCACTGATCGCTGTATAAATGCCAATGGTCCAAGAAATGTCAAGTGTCCAATGTGTCCGCCATAATGTCGCAGTCCCGATTAAAAATCACTGATCGCCGCCATTACTAGTAAAAGAAAATTAATAATAAAAATGACATAAAACGATCCCCTATTTTGTAGACGCTATAACTTTTGCACAAACCAATCAATATACGCTTATTGCAATTTTTTTTTACCAAAAATATGTAGAATACATATCGGCCTAAACTGAGGAGAACATTTTTTTTTAAAATATTTTTGGGGGATATTTTTTATAGCAAAAAGTAAAAAATATTAATATTTTTTTTTTTCAAAATTGTCACTTTTTTTGTTTATAGCACAAAAAATAAAAACCACAGAGGTGATCAAATACCAACAAAAGAAAACTCTATTTGCATGAAAAAAAGGACGTCAATTTTGTTTGGGTGCAACGTCGCACGACCGCACAATTGTCAGGTAAAGCGACGCAGTGCTGAATTGCAAAAAGTGCTCTGGTCAGGAAGGGGGTAAAATCTTCTGGGGCTGAAGCGGTTAATGCAGCTCTGTACTCATTAATACATACAGTAAATATAATGTGTTTTTTAAAATGCAAGCAGTGCAAGTACCTGGATTTGACTTGGTATCAGCCTTTTGTACCGCTGAGCTCAGACTGGGGATGGCAGAAGCAATGAAAAATGATAATAGGAGGAGAGAGCAGTGTGACAGATGAATGTATCAGTGTAATGTTAATTCTGTGCAATCAAACCAATATAACAGTGTACCACCTAAATCCATATAATATACAATCATATATGTGAAATATAAATGAATATCTCTACATAACCTTAGGCCCCTTTCACACGATCGGACCGTTCAGGTCCGCCTGTCAGTTTTGACGGCAGACCTGAACGGGCGCTCCATGTTAGCCTACGGAGCGACGTGTTAGCGGAGACATGTCCGCTGACGTCCGATCCGCAAAAAGCAGACGGATGACCCTACGTCCAGATCTGTCGCTATCGGATCGGGTGAGATCTGACGAAAACAGACATGATGTCCGTTTTCATCCGATCCCTCCATAGGCAGCAGCGGCGCCTGACAAGCCCCTCCCCGCTCAGTGAGCAGAGAGGGACCTGTCATCCGCCGGCTCAGCGGAGATCAACGGAGAGATCAACCGCTGAGCCGGCGGACCGAGGCGGGCTCCGTGGAGTCCGCCTTGTGTGAATGAGGCCTAAATCTAAATCTTTATCTGCCTGTGTATATCTTTCCTTCATGTGTAGGTCAAAGGAATACATGGAAAAACCAATATAAAAGCTCACCAGCCAATTTATAAAAAAAAAGGGGTAAAATCACACAATCTCACAAAGAAAGTGCACTTCAGCCAGTGCACATAGAACTGATTGCCTCTTTAAGGCTCGGTTCACAATATCACGGCATGCCTTGTTCACTATTTCAGGTCCGATTTCAGACGAATTTTTGGACCAAAAGACGCACAGGACTCCTGTGCAAATTCTCACCGGAGCCGCAATAGAGATATCTGAATTGGCTCAATAGAGAGCCCGTCCAATTCTCCTGCTATTGCGAATTGGATGTGGGTTCACCGCATCCAATTTGCAATAGTGTAAACCCAGCCTAAACAAGTATTCCCCCCCTAAGGTTAGACTTTGGCTTCAGGTAACTATCCAAGATGGCCAACTTCTGGTTTCTGGCTAGCGTAATGACGTCATCTGGCCATGTTCTTGATGCATTTCATCATCCAATCCTGACTGATTCAGAAGTGTATCAGTGTGCTGCTGCTCCTTTCACCACCCAATCACAGGCTGGGGGACAAGACCTGTCATTGTTAACTGCAGCAGAGAAAAAACAGGTCTCCTACACTGACAGACAGGGCTACCTAAATATCAGGACTGGATGGACAGAAATACAAATCCTTTGGCAGGTAAAATGCATCACAATGTATATTTGTATATATTTTTTTCATGTACCTGGAGTTTAGCATTTTGCAATTTTTAGGAAAGGGCAAACAACTGAGCTGTTATAGCCGTTTTTGGAAAAGGCAGAAAGTGAGCATGCTATATATTTAGCCCCCTGATACAGAGCAGTTTTGTATCACTGACAAATGCAAGGCACAATATTACCCTCATACGGCATTAAATATTTACTATATATCCACAAGCTGCCAAGCTGATATGGCATTTGCTTGTGATGTATAGCAACAAAAGTCTGTTCATCTTTTCCGCTGTGATAATTACAACCATTTGTTCTAATGTCATACCACACTGGGGATATCTGACTTTATGGACGGAGATAAAAGCGGTGTAGCGTGTATTTTTAAGGAGAAGAGAGGCAGTATAACAATAGTATCCTTCCCTAGCATGATCATATATTTATAGAATATAAGAATATTCATTTTATTATGAGTTATTACAAAGCAGTCACATCAGGGCTTTATCTTGTGTTTTAGGGGAAACTCTACTTCCAGTTACAAATAAAACAATATGGAAGGTTAAAGGATAAGTTCACTTTTTACAAAAAATAATACAATAATAATTAAAATACAATGGAATGGTTTAGATCAGGGATATACAATTAGCGGACCTCCAGCTGTTGCAGAACTACAAGTCCCATGAGGCATAGCAAGACTCTGACAGCCACAAGCATGACACCCAGAGGCAGAGGCATGATGGGACTTGTAGTTTAGGAACAGCTGGAGGTCCTCTAATTGCATATCCCTGGTTTAGATGAAAGCATATTCATGTGTTAGAATGGCCCAGTTAAAGTCCAGACCTAAATCCAATTGAGAATCCGTGGCAAGACTTGAAAATTGCTGTGCTCAGACACTCCATCCAATCTGACCGAGCTTGAGCTGTTTTTCAAAGAAGAATGGGCAAAAAATATCACTCTCTAGATCAGTGTTTCTCAACTCCAGTCCTCAAGGCGCACCAACAGGTCATGTTTTCAGGCTATCCATTATTTTGCACAGGTGATTTGATCAGTTTCACTGCCTTAGTAATTAACACAGCCGTTTCATCAGAGGGAAATCCTGAAAACATGACCAGCTGGGGCGCCTTGAGGACTGGAGTTGAAAAACACCGCTCTAGATGTGCAAAGCTGGTAGAGACATACACAAAAAGCCTTGCAGCTGTAATTGCAGGGAAAGGTGGTTCTACAAAGAATTGACTCAGAGGGGCTGAATACAAATACACGCCACGCTTTTCACGTATTTATTTGTAAAATATTTTGAAAACCATTTATCATTTTCCTTCCACTTCACAATTATGTGCCACTTTGTGTTGGTCTATCACATAAAATTCCAATAAGATACATTTACGTTTTTGGTTATAACATGACAAAATGTGGTAAAATTTCAAGGGGTATGAATACTTTTTCAAGGCACATATTTTATGAGCCTGTAAAGCCTTGCACCAGTGATCAGCAGATTGCTGATGCCATGTAGATCTCCTGCACACGGTCGGTGTGAGCTGTCTGCCCATACATCGTATGGCCGAGCAATTTTACACTGACTGGAAGACTCCATGAGCTACCACAGCGCCATGGTGGTTCATTGAGAACAAGCCGACAGCCATAAAGGATGTTGGGCCTTGTAGTTCATGCATACACAGAACTCTGTGAATGAATGACGCGGCCATGTGGCCGCACTGTTTTCAAAGAGTGATAGCTAATATGGGGAACTGCTCCCCTTACGGCTATCGGCTATCACTGGGGGGGGGGGGCAGCAGTGGGGACATGTTACACCCTAAAAATGGGTGGAAGATGTAACATGTTTCCAAAGGTAAACTTATCCTTTAAAGCTGACCTCCAGGAATGATCTTTTTAAAAAAAAACTTATATTGGTCCAACTTGATTACATTTACTTCATCATATCTCAAATCTGCAGGGCTGCAGTACACAGGACTGTAGTAGCCCGTGTTACGGCACATGGAGTCAGCGCTAGCCTCTCTTCCGGGTGCTGCTTAAAGTGTTACTAAACCCAGGACCCTGCATTCACTATATCTGGTCTCCCACAGCACACAGAACATGGACATGCAATTTTTTTTAGTAAATGTAAACTGATAAATACCTTTTTCTCCTCAGCAGTATATAGCAGTCTTGTGACTTGTATCAGTTCCTAGTAAAGCTTGTAGGAGGAGTTTCCATTCTCCACTGATCCTCTGTCTGGACAGTGCTGATTGGCCCTGTATTGGTCACATGCACTCTTCTAGGAAAAAGAAAAAAAACTCTCTAGCAATACACACCAAACTGAGCATGTGCAGCCCATCCCCAGGCTCTGTAAATATCAGGTTATTTTTTTGGAGACAGTGGAAGAAGAGGATCAGAGAGACAGGTTCACACAGCCTTTATACACAATGCAAATGATTAACCCCTTAGGTTCCACACTGAGTATAACAAGCATGCTTTACTGCATTTACAGACTGATTTTGCTGTTGTGGATTTAGTAACATTTTAAAAAGACTTGTATATAATCTGTATACTGAACACAAGGTGCCACTCATTTGGCACCTCTGCCATTCAGAAAAAGTCCTGTATTTTTTTTCTCTGATTGGACAAGGTGATGAGCATGGCATCATCTGCTACTCCTCTCTGACTTGTCCCCCCAGCGAATGCCTTGTATTCACTGAAAAAATGTTCTCTGAATGGTAGAGGTGCCGGGTGAGAGACACCCTGTGCGTCGGTATACAGATGGCAAGTCACTCGAGCAGCACCTGGAAGAGACCAGTACTGACTGTATGTAGCATAGCCTACTACAGTAAATTTCTGTTTACACAGTGGTCCTTCCAGATGTGAGAGATTAGATATAATCAATGTAAGTTAAAAAAAAAACAAAAAAAAACCTGCAGTTCAGCTTTAATGCAATGTTGCTGCAGGTCCACCTAAGATCAAGTTTTTTACTATAAAAGAAGTGCATCCCTCTGAAGGCTAAATATAGACCTATATAGAGAAAACAGGTCTATAGGGGTAGTGCTGGGCTTTCCCATTGTAAAGTCTAAAGCCTCGTACACACAATCGGATTGTTCGCCAACAAAACCGTGGAATTTTGTCTGAAGGGTGTTGGCCCAAACTTGTCTTGCATACACACAGCCACATAATTGTTGGCCAACAATTATGAACGTAGTGACGTACTATGTTGTTTTTCAGCTCTTTAGCGTTACCCTTTGGGCTCCTTCTGCTAATTTCTTGTTAATAGAAGTTTGAGTGTTGACTTGCGCTTTTCATTTCGCTCTTTACATTTCGCTCTTTACATTTCGTGCTTTTCATTTCGTGCTTTTCATTTCGTGCTTTTCAGTTCGTTTCTGAACGGCCATTCGTCAACCAGACATGTTGCAGAATCGAAGGTGATAACGTGTTATTTATTATTGGCCTTGGAGTTATTGCTCTTGGAGTTAAGTCTCTGAGATTGCCACATCTTACCACTAGGATTTGCCCATTCCTCCTTGCAAAACTGCTCCAGCTCCTTCAAGTTGGATGGTTTGCGCTTGTGAACAGCAATCTTTAAATCTGACCACAGATTTTCTATTTGATTGAGGTCTGGGTTTTGACTAGGCCATTCCAACACATTTACATTTACATGTTTCCCTTTTAAACCACTCAAGTGTTGCTTTAGCAGTGTGTTTGGGGTCATTGTCCTGCTGGAAGGTGAACCTCCGTCCCTAGCCTCAAATCACACACAGAGTGGTATAGGTTTTGCTCAAGAATATCCTTGTATTTAGCACCATCCATCATTCTCTCAACTCTGACCAGTTTCCCAGTCCCAACTCCTGAAAAACAAAAAAAGTTAACTCCTGCACTCGTGGGGGTGTTGTTGGTATGGGTACTTAGTGCTGTTATGATGGCCAAACTGGAGAAAGTGATCATGTATGTCCCACTGCCTGGACTGACCCAGGGTGGTCTGAAGAAGACAGTGTGGGAGGAAAGGCTGTGTTTGTGAGGCGCTGTGTCCGTTCAAGACATGGATATTGTCATAATATCCATGTCTTGTACGTACACAGCGCCTCACAAACACAGCATTGGGCCATTTTTGAGACTTTACCCATCTCCCACTGCACCGAACTCTTGGCCCCCCAAGGACGCACGCAGGCTGCAGTTTTCCTACAAGCTCCTTAAAAAGGCTTCACCTGACAGTACCACCCCCACAAGAAGGATCACCTTGTACACTTTTTATTTCGGCCGCTATAGAGCGCTCTGATGTGGACCTACATGGAGCTAAGGAGTACTAACTACCCTCCACATGATATGTCTCTCCACTAGCCACCGCTTTTTATGTGCATATGTGTTTGTACAGACTGTTTCACCTTTTAAAGCTCTGATGAAGAGGTTATCCTCGAAATGTGTCAGCCATTCTTTTAGCACTTGCCCCTGTCTGGGCATGTCCCACTTGTAACACCATGAATGTACATTTTGTAACCCCCCTTCACAAAACGTAGTATGTTTATACTCCTTACATGTATGTATTTTATTGCTTATGAATAAACTGTATGATGTGATGCCAGTGTCTGATCACGCGCCTTCCATCCATTCCTCCCATCCTGAAAAACATCCCCAAAGCATGATGCTGCCACCACCATGTTTCACTGTGGGGATGGTGTTCTTTGGGTGATGTGTTAGGTTTGCGCCAGACATAGCGTTTTCTTTGATGGCCAAAAAGTTCAATTTTAGTCTCATCAGACCAGAGCACCTTCCTCCATACGTTTTGGGAGTCTCTCACATGCCTTTTCTCAAACTCAAAACATGCCATTTTGTTTTTTGCTGAAAGTAATGGCTTTCTTCTGGCCACTCTGCCATAAAGCCCAACTCTATGTAGTGTACGGCTTATTGTCGTCCTATGTACAGATACTCCAGTCTCTGCTGTGGAACTCTGCAGCTCCTCCAGGGTTACCTTAGGTCTCTGTGCTGCCTCTCTGATTAATGCCCTCCTTGCCCGGTTCATGAGTTTTTTGGTGTGCGGCCGTCTCTTGGCAGGTTTGCTGTTGTGCCATGTTCTTTCTATTTGGTTATGATAGATTTGATGGTGCTCCTAGGGATCATCAAAGATTTGGATATTTTTTTATAACCTAATTCTGACTTCTCAACAACATTGTCCCTTACTTGTTTGGAGAGTTCCTTGGTCTTCATGGCAGTGTTTGGTGAGTGGTGCCTCTTGCTTAGGTGTTGCAGCCTCTGGGGCCTTTCAAAAAGGTGTGTATATGTAATGACAGATCATGTGACACTTAGATTGCATACAGGTGGACATCATTTCACTAATTATGTGACTTCTGAAGGTAATTGGTTGCTCCAGAGCTTTTAATGGGGTTCAAAACAAAGGGGGTGAATACATACGCACATGCCAATTATTAGTTTTTTATTTCTGAAAAATAGTTATGTATATATTTTTCTAATTTTACTTCACCAACTTAGACTATTGTGTTCCGATCCTAAACATATAATCCAGATTAAAAAAACATTGAACTAAAGGCTGTAATGTAATAAAATAGGTAAAAAGCCAAGGGGGTGAATACTTTTTATATATATATATATATATATATATATATATATATATATATATATATATATATATATATATATATATATATATATATATATATATATATATATATATATATATATATATATTCTGCATTTAGCATAGCCTGTAAATTTAGTGTTTACCCTATATTCAGTCAGTGCAGGCGGTGTGTGTATATGTATATATTTATATTTAATAATAATAATTATTATTATTGATTTATATAGCGCCAACAGTTTGCGCAGCGCTTTACAACATGAGGGCAGACAGTACACTTACAATACAAATCCATACAGGAGGGATCAGAGGGCCCTGCTCGTCCAGTGTAGCCTATATCTACAGTGCATTCCGTGGCATACTGTTTCTAATACACTTAAGGCTGTGTACTAATATATATCTATATCTCATTACCTCGCAGAATGTGTGTATATATTCTGTTGTGTACTGTTTCTAATACACTTCAGGTGGTGTTCACCGTATCTAGTACAGTGTCTGTCTACTACACTTCTGGTGGTGTACACAGTATAAAATACAGTGCACCCGTAGTACAGTTGCTAATACAGTGCAGGCGATGTACACATTATCTAATACAGTGTGTACAGTTTCGACTACACTTCTTGTGGTGTACACAACACAGTGCAGCCGTACAGTTTCTACTACTTTTCTGGTGATGTACACAGTATTTAATACAGTGTGTACAGTTTCTACTACACTTCTGGTGGTGTACACAGTACAGTGCAGCCATAGTACAGTTGCTAATACTTTTCTGGTGGTGTACACCGTATCTAATACAGTGGGGGTTATTTACTAAAGGCAAATCCACTTGGCACTGCAAGTGCACTTGGAAGTGCAGTATATATGCACTTGGAAGTGCAGTTGCTGTAGATCTGAAGGGGACATGCAAGAAAAAGAAAAAAAAAATTTTGCTTGCACATGATTGGATGATATAATCAGCAGAGCTGCCCCTTTAGATCTACAGTGACCTACTTGCAGTGCACTTGTATTGCAAAGTGCATTTGCCTTTCGTAAATAACCCTCAGTGTGTACAGTTTCTACTATACTTCTGGTGGTGTACACAATACAGTGCAGCCATAGTACAGTTGCCAATACAGTGCAGGCGGTGTACAGAGTATCTAATACAGTGTGTACAGTTTCTATTACACTTCTTGTGGTGTACACAATACAGTGCAGCCGTAGTACAGTTTCTACTACTTTTCTGGTGGTGTACTGGTGGTGTATACAGTGTGTACAATTTCTACTACACTTCTGGTGGTGTACACAGTATAAAATACAGTGCAGCCATAGTACAGTTGCTAATACAGTGCTGTTTACAGTTTCTACTACACTGGCAGTCATGTTCCCCCAGCTGCAGCATACTGCCAAGTTTGCTCCAGTCACAAGGAGGGAGGGGATAATGAGGTCACTGACTGTACTTGGGTGCCTGAGAGCAGAGAGGAGGAGGAGGCGGCAATTCCAATGAGGCATGATGTCCTCTAGGGGGCAGCCACCCTATTGCATCACACCGCAGAGCTCCGCAGCTGCAGGGCACTGCTGACTCCCCGCTGATTTTTAAAAGTTCCTTGGTGTGGGCCTTTTTCGACACGTGTGCAGCAGATCACACCGTTGCTGTTTGCAACCTATGTCTGAAGCGGATCAAGCGTAAACCAGAACAGCAGCCACTTGGGCACCATATGCTTGACCAGACATATGACGACCTGCCATGCAGTCCGTTGGCAACAGCACTTGAAAGACCCACATCAAAGAAAAAGGTAGACTTCTCCCTGCTCCTCATCTGGGATCTCCAACCCCACTATACCTCCAGTCCTCTCAAAAACCTGCACAGAGGAATGAAGGTATAGCAATAGGTGTTCCAAGTACTTGCAGCCAATCTGCTAGCAGTACACCACCATCTGATTTTAGCAGGCAAATTTCCCTACCCCAGTTGCTGAACTGTAAAGAAAATCGGTCCCAGCCATCCACATGCTCAGCGTCTAAATGCTAGCTTGGCCAAATTGCTAGCACTGCAACTGCTGCCGTTTCACCTGGTAGACTCTGCCTCCTTTTGTGAATTTCTGGAATGTGCTGTACCTCAGTGCCAGGTTCCAAAACACCATTTCTTTTCACGGAAGGCCATTCCGGCTCTCTACCGGCATGTGGAAGGCAATGTTTTGGCCTTGTTGGACAGGGCGGTCAGCAGTAAGGTGCATGTTACCGCTGACTCATGGTCCAGCAGGCATGGGCAGGGACATTACCTTTCCTTCACGGCACACTGGGTAACTTTGCTGGCAGCTGGGAAGGATGAAGGACAGGGTTCAGTATTGTTGGAGCTGGTTCCACCACCACTCCTCCAAAATGCTAGTGATGATTCTGCCACAGCTCTCTCCTCCACCCCCCCCCTTCTTCTTCCTCTATGGCCTCTTCTGCAGATTTTTCCTCTGAACCAGCGGTGCTCCTTAAGCGTTCAAGAGGCTGCGCAAGCAATAGGGCAAAAAGATGCCATGCAGTGCTTGAGTTGGTCTGCTTAGGGGATAGGAGCCACACTGGGGCAGAGATTCTGTCAGCTCTGCAGGGGCAGTCTCAGCGGTGGTTGACGCCACGCCAGCTTCAGCTAGGAATGGTTGTATGTGACAATGGCACCAACCTTCTCTTCGCCCTCCGACAGACACTTGACTCATGTTTCATGTTTCACACGTATTGAATTTGGTGGTGTAGCGGTTCTTGAGCAGGTACCCAGGCTTACAGGATCCTGAGGTAGGCCAGAAAAGTCTGTGGTCATTTCCGCCGGTCATACAATGCCAGTGCTCGGCTGGCTGACATTCAAAGGGAGTGCAACCTGCCAACCAACCGCCTCATTTGTGACATGCCCACTAGGTGGAACTCAATGTTGGCAATGCTGCAGCGGCTGCACACGCAGCAGAGGGCCATCTATATGAGTACCTGTGCAAGTATGGCACCAGGACAGGGTCAGGGGAGCTTGGCTTCTTTTCGCCACACCAGTGGCTTGTGTTCAAGGATACATGCACTGTCCTGTCACAATTTGAGGAGGCCACAAGGATGGTGAGCAGCGACAATGCATGCATCAGTGACACTGTCCCTCTTGTCTTCCTGTTGGAGCACACGCTTTGTGGAAAATTGGACAGGGCACTTGAGGTTGAACAGTGGGAAGAAGAAGAGGACTTCCTTACCTCTCAAGGCCCCCTTTATCCAGATAGCATTCCTGTGGGCCCGCCAAACACACAGCAAGAGGAGGAGGATTGTGTCAGCATGGACGTGGAGGTTAACACTCAGCAGCAGTCTTCAAGGGGTGGTTTTCAGTCCCCAGAAACCCAAGGAGTTGTACATGGCTGGGAGGAGGTTGTTACAGATCATGTGATCCTTAGTGACCCGGAGGACTCAGAATCGAATGCCTCTGCAAACTTACGCTGCATGGCCTCCCTGATTCTGCAAAGCCTGTGAAAGGACCCTAGGATTCGTGGTATCAAGGAGAGGGATCATTACTGGCTGGCAACCCTTCTTGATCCACATTACAAGGGTAAGGTTGCAGAACTCATCCTGCCTTTGCAGAGGGAGCAGAGGATAAAACATCTTCAGGAGTCTTGAAGAAAGGTTTGCGCAATGCATTTCCAGACCCTGGGAGGTTACAATTTCCTGGTGCTGGACAACATGTTGCTGAGGCTTTGTTCAGTCAGAGGAAGAGCAGTGGAGAAGGTGGCGGCTGACCGATGCCTTTAAACAATTTTTCAGTCCTCAGCGCCAAGGTCTGATCGGTTCGAGCAACCTTTGCCAGCGTCTGCATTACATGGTGCAGGAATATCTAGGGGCAAGAGCAGACTTGGAGATCTTTCAGAGCTGAAGTGGCAAGTGAAGTAGAAAAGAGAAAAAATAAGGCTGGCCATACAGAGGGAATTTCTTTCCATGGGTTGCAAACTCGATTACCCTATCAACACAGACGGTGATACGGAAATCCCTCCTGCTGAGCCATTGTATTCTCCTGATGTGCGCGTGCGGGGGGCAGAGGAAGCTGTCCCTGCTGAGAGAAGACAGTGGTTATTGCGGCTATAGCATCTGCTAGTGATAATTGCAAGTAAAACCCAGCATGCTGGTTGTACCAAAGTTGATTGATCAACTTGGTACATTCAGCCTGGCAATACATGGTTTGATTCTCAGCTGGTTCCTACTGAACCGGCCAAGATTTTAACCTTGTATGGCCAGCGTAAGAAGTTCATTACATTTTTAATTTGTAGAACGATTTTATCCAGAAAATTGAAGATAAAAAAGATCAGCTAATAAATCTATTATTGTAGTACCCTGATGTTTAGGCAGGGTTCTTATCAAATTTAGTTGCCAGGCGATAGTTGCTCTGGCCAATTGTTAGGAGATCAATTGATTCCTCTCTAAATCTGGACTTGTTGCACCCTTTCTCTTCTGTCACTAGGTGGCGCTATGCTAGTGACATTAGATAATACAGGGGCTTTGCAAGCTCAGACATTAATGGATGGGGTGTCTCAGCCAATGGGCAGGGATTGCAGTCCAACCAGAAGTAGTAGTTCAGTCGGACGGGGAACCAGCTGTGGTTGGAGGTAGAAGGGGAAGCTGTCATCACTAAGGGACTATCTACCTTGTTACCGGAGACCACTGTGAGTAAGTCAGTACCATAGCAGCCGAGGACGGTGAAGGAGTGGGAAAACTTCAGTGGGTGCCAAGCCAGGGACCCAGCGGGACAGCAAAGGTGACGCTTGTGGAGCATCAGTGGGTGCCAAGCCAGGGACCTAGCAGGTCAGCAGGGGTGACACTTTAAGAGTATCTGTGAGTGCCAAGCCAGGGACCCAGCAGGGAAATGGGGGTGAAGCTTACGGAAGATGCTGAGCACTAAAGTGGAAAAGCCCAAGGGAGTCCAGTGGCCGTTGGATCCGAAGTCTAGTGAAAGACCGGTAGTTCATTGAGTGAAGACCCACAATGACTGTGGAGTAAGTGGAGAACTGTTTGTGTTGCCAATAGTTGATTACAACTACCTTTAGTAACTGCTATAAGATTGTTGCCATAGAAAACAGAGGTCCTACCTATACAGAAGTGGTGTCTGGCTGGAGGCCTTCACCTGTATAGCTGTCTTCCTATAGAAGTCTCTAAGTTTAATTATCATTGAATATACCTAAGGGTGTCCTGGCCCTAGTCGCTCTCTCCCACAGTTCTGTTTAAGAGAATACATTTCTTTGCGTTCAAAAAGTGTCTGGCGGCCACCTTTTCATCTTGCAGTACACCCACCATGCCTTGTAACCCACTCTACACAGAAGGCTGTCAGCTGTCCCTGACTCCAGAGGTCCCGGACTTTTGCTACATTAAACAAAAGTTTACACAGTGCTTAACAAAATAGAGGGAGACAGTAGATTTACAATACAATTAAACACAAAAAGGATTAGAGGGCCCTGTTGGTTAGAGCTTACAGTCTAAAATAAATACATAAAATTTAAATATGTTTATTCCAGTTTGAAAGGATTTTACAACATCAAATGCCTGCTTACAATTGTTCTACATAGTAACATAGAAGTCTTCTTTCTGCTGTGTAATCATCTGCTCAATAAAATCTGACACAAAGATAAATTGTCTCATTAACTTGAAACTTGTTGAACTCTGAAAATTACCAATGCAATAAGAATTGCATATAGCATTGAAAGTAATTACCAGAAACTAAGCAATCTACCGCCCACAAGTTCAATTGACCATAAGAATTCAGTTGATTGTGAAGTCAAAACTGAGCTTGTATTAGTCAAACGCAGCTTTCAAAGGTCAAAATTTGAATTTCAATTTTTTTGTGTCAATTGGAGCCAAGATTTGCCTATATACTTTCAATTACAACATCAGAAAGTGTTTTGTTTTTAAATTTAGGGGGAAAAAGACAAAAATTGTGATTGGATGGAGATGTAATCAAGTAAATGGGATGCCCTATGTACGACACACACAAACGTGTGTGAATTTAGATTTCTAGTGGGAACCCACGTTCTTGCTAAGCGATATGTGAATAGGGCCGAAGGGCTGCATCTAAGCTGCTAGAAATTACATTTATGTTCTTGGATTTGAATACTTTACCCGTTTGCCTGAAATTCAGCTTTAGGTCTATTTCTAGTACATCCCACACTTGTATATTTTATTTTTTAGATCCCTTTTTTTAATTGCTGTGAATGTGAACAGCCGCTCAATTTGATGAAAGAAGAGTTAGTGCAGGACACATGTGATAAGAGAGGAGCCTCATTCTATACATACTCCCAGGATGTGACATTAAGTATTAAGTATCCCTTGTGATCCTCTCCTTTGAGGATGATCCTGGACTTCAACAGGTTAATTAAAGGCTGTTTCTAAAGCCTGTAGACCTATTCTGTTTCAATACCCCTTGGGCCACAAAGAGAAACAACACATAGGCTTCCTATCCGTGACAGTGGCTGGGTTTATATTTAGCTGATACAAGTATCCAGATGGACAGTACTGGTATTTCACCAGTTAATTGAAAGTAGCCCCTTGTTAAGCAAATGCCAGCTGAGATGAGCCATTCCCAGGCTCTGGAAGGAAAGCTAATTACCTTGTCTGACTTCAAAGGCTGCAGAGGAAAGGGTACAAATTAGGATGGTTGAAGGGCTAAGCACTGTGCATTTTCAGTCAATACACATTTTGAGGTATTACAATTGTAAAATTTACCATTTTGGCTGGTGTTTTCATAATTTTTATATATTTGTCAAAATTTTACATACAGACTGGTTGTCTGTATGGTGGGCTGCCATACACCGCTCATGTTTTGAAATGTGAGCTGTGGTGATTAAACTGCAACCTTCTACATTTGTAGTAAGTTTTACAAGGTTGAAGGTTGGGCGGCACAGTGGTGTAGTGGATAGCACTATTGCCTAGCAGTAAAAAGGTTGCTTGTTCGAATCCCAACCACGACACTACCTGCCTAGAGTTTGCATGTTCTCCCTGGGCCTGCGTGGGTTTCCTCCGGGTACTCCGGTTTCCTCCCACACTACAAGGACATGCTGGTAGGTTAATTGGATCCTGTCTAAATTGTCCCTAGTATGTATGAATGTGAGTTGGGGACCTTAGATTGTAAGCTCCTTGAGGGTAGGGACTGATGTGAATGTACAATGTATATGTAAAGCGCTGCGTAAATTGATGGTGCTATATAAGTACCTGAAATAAATAAATTAAATAAGGTTGCATTGAGGTTGCTTACCAGGATTTCAATGTATGTTCTTTAGGCCAGCATCTCATTCCAGATAGACACTGACCATGGATGATGCCTAAGCAAAGATGGCTCTTTCCTTCTGTAGAGAAAGGCCTGATGAGTGCAGAGAGCAGGGTAGCGGGCTAAGAACAGGAACTTGTAGGACTTGCTGAGACTTGTAGTTCATCTACAGAGCACTGGCCTCTTGGAATACACTCAAACTATGGACTTCTCCAGTAAAGTTGTGCCGGTTATGGACTTCACACATAAGGACTTTACCTGTGCAGGTACGCTGGGGCAGCCACTGTTAGGAAAAGGACATTTTGCCATGTTATATATGCCATGCTGAACTTTCAGTAAAATTTGTTTAACCGCACAAAGCCTGGTCTGAAGTTACTCCAGGTGTGCATGTGAGTTCCTGGAGCTCATTAAGGAGTCTGTGTGTACAACAGCACAATAAGGGTTCTTGTAACATTACAACAACAAAAGGTTAAACTGCAACCAGTCGTTGGCGTGGTACCTGGTTGGGTGACAGGTCCTCCAGTAGCAAGAGGGTCCAGTGCTATGGCCCCCTTCCTAGCAGTCTGTCTCCGTCGGTCACAGGGAGTGGATCGGAGTTATGGAAATCTATGGCTTGATCACTAGGTACGTAAAGGCAAGCGTTAAATTGAGCATGTATGAGGTTTATGCTATGTGCTTGGCGGGACCCTATTCTGTTACTGTTAGTGAAGTAACAGCAGTACGCTGACTGATGGAGTGGGCATAGGATCTGCGTGTCCCTCCTAATGCAACACATACACCTGTTCAAGTGTGTAGGACAAGGGACAATGTCTTCTAGAAGAACTCTGCATTCAATACTAGTGGCTCATCTCTGAGTTGGGGGACTACCTTAATGTTTGACTTTCACATGACCGTGACCCTCACCTGGTCCTGGAAATACCATGCCTTTTCGAGCAACGTGTAACCCCTGTACTAGGATTAGTCACCCTGTTCATCGCCTGGCGTAGCCCAGAAGAACCCACCCCGGGATAGACCTATGTTACCCACACTTGGCACTCAACGAGTTAATGGGGAATATATGGAAGAGTTGTCATTTGCCTACTGTAACACATGCCCTACCCATACAGGTTCACTAAGATTTGATGTGTATTGGTATCCTCTACTGTTCCCTATTTGATGGTAGGCTCCTATGAGCAAGTTCCTCATATCTCGGGTCTCCTCTTGAGACCTGTGCTGTTAGTGGTATAATCATTTATGTCCTTGTATTTTCTATCCCAGCCATCCTTTACCGATTAAATTTTGTTGAACATCAGTCTGAATTCTGTAACAAGCTAAGCTTTTAGATTTATCTGTTGGTTCACAAAATGTTTTGGTCTTTGTCTCCATAAGCCTTTGTTTAGAGGTTAAGGCTGGGGCTGATAATTTATTAAAGGCTTGTATGGGTTTTAAAGGTTTTACTGTATGTATACAGAAGTGTGACAGACCACAATAATTATTCCTTAAAAATGTGTAAAATTGGAAAACAGCCAGTTCATATTTAGCTAGGTCTACATGTACCCATACATAGCAAATGGCACATTCATTTTTATCATTTTTGCACCTATAGCATGACTGCTTCATTTTCTCTAATTATATACCATTCTTCTCTTTTGTATGTATCTTTGTAGCCTTACCCCCTTTTGCAAGTTTTGCTTGTTGCCACAAGTGGTCTGCCCACAAAAGGAGCTCCTTTGTCCACAAACAAAGCTTGTCCAGAGAGAGTGAGGGTATGTGGTGGAGGAGAGGCGGTGACAGAAGACTGTGGGGGGGGGGGGGGGGGGTGTCGTCAAAATGCACCTTCGTCTGTGTAGACAAAAATCCTTGCACCAGCCCGGCATATTCCTAATATAACCATATGTACAATAAAAATACAAATAAAAACCTCATACTTGCACACCATTTAGATTTCAGTAATCTTGGGCTCAGCTCTCGGAATGGTAAAATGTAAGAGCGTAAAGGGGGGAAAGGGCCATGACAGTTCGGGAAAGTTTAATCTCTCAGACAGTGAGCAGTCTGGGAATATCACCAGGTCATAAGGCACAGACACATTTAATGGACCATATTTCAGTATTTGCTGAAACTCGTTTCTCCTGAGATACATTGCAGTCCTCCCTGCCGTCTACTGGATCCCCTCCAGAGGCCGGATTTTCCTTCTGCTGTATTTTTCTTCTCATTATTGAATTGTAAAACGATAAAGGATGAGTGTTCTGGGAATCTGTACCACTGGAAAACTCATCTCTGACCCTGCCAAGTTTTCTAATAGAACAATAATGTGCAATATCCCGCCCCCCCCCCCCCATCAGGTAATATTGGTACCCGGTTTGTTTTGTTTTGCCTTCCTGGTAGCAACAATATTGTGAAAAGTTCTAACCTTTTCCTGTCCTATTAAAATGCATTTTTTTTTGTCTGGAGAGATTTACCATCACTTTGTGCCACCAGTAATAAAAATCCTGCAGAGGCTCTATCCCCTCACTATTACAGCTGATGATACCTGCATATTTCCAGAGCCAAAAGCACATGGCAGAGCCTGCAGCATGACATCAATTATCTTTTCGCTGTCTGTAAGGGTAACATTTTGACCAGCAATGTAAGAGGGGGCATTCTTCCTGCTGACCGCTATGTAAGTGGGACATTATTCCTGCTGACCACTAATGTAAGGGGGGCATTCTCCCCGCTGACCAGCAATGTAAGTGGGACATTATTCACGCTGACTGCCAATGTAAGGGGAGCATTCTTCCTGTTGACCAGCAATGTAAGGGGGGAGCATTCTCCCCGCTGACCAGCAATGTAAGGAGGGGGGGGGGGCATTCTCCTCGCTGACCAGTAATGTACGTGGGACATTATTCCCACTGACCACCAATGTAAGGGGAGCATTCTTCCTGCTGACCAGCAATGTAAGTGGGGTGTTCTTCCTGCTGACCAGCAATGTAAGGGGGGGGGGCATTCTCCCTGCTGACCAGCAATGTAAGGGGGGGGGGCATTCTCCCCGTTGACCAGCAATGTAAGGAGGGGGGGGTATTCTCCCCGCTGACCAGCAATGTAAGGAGGGGGGGCATTCTCCTCGCTGACCAGTAATGTAAGTGGGACATTATTCCCACTGACCACCAATGTAAAGGGGGCATTCTTCCTGCTGACCAGCAATGTAAGGAGGGGGGGCATTCTCCTCGCTGACCAGTAATGTAAGTGGGACATTATTCCCACTGACCACCAATGTAAAGGGGGCATTCTTCCTGCTGACCAGCAATGTAAGGAGGGGGGGCACTCTTCCCGCTGACCAGCAATGTAAGGGGGGCATTCTTCCCACTGACCAGCAATGTAAGGTGGGCATTCTTCCTGCTGACCAATAATGTAAGGAGGGCATTCTTCCTGCTGACCAGCAATGTAAGGGGGGGGGGGCATTCTCCCTGCTGACCAGCAATGTAAGGGGGAAATTCTTCCCGCTGACCACCAATGTAAGGGTGTAAATTTAAGAGTCCTTCTGGTGTAAAAAGGTTAAAGGCTGGTGTAGTGTAAGGCTTTTGGCAATTAAGTATTGCATTTATTATAGAAATGTATACAAATGTCCAAAAAGTGACAACTGAGAAGATGAAAGGAACAGAACAATTGGATTCCAAAAGAGGGACAGTCCCTCCAAAGAAGGACTATTAGGAGCTATGGGAGTATACATTCTGTAGACTATAGAGTCACGGGCTAAACAGGAGTAAGCAAACCGTTTTAATCTCCACTGGCTATTGTACCCAGACAGCGGCAGACAGCCATGATTGTCTGAATATCTCAATAGCGACTGTTCGGCATACAATTTCCACCTACCTTCCTTGAATTTTTCAGTGGAGCATTGTCTAGCCAGTTGGTGCCAACAGGGCCACCCATGGTCAATTCGCTGGAAATGCCCAAAATTCAAACCATGTATGGCCAGCATAAGTGAGAACACTTCACATAAAGGTCCTGGTGTGTTCCCATTAAGAGGGTTGATCATTTAATATAACTGTAGCGGGACTTCATTAAGGGGACTTAGGGTTGTTCTTTATACATACTTGGTCTGTGGTCATCTTTATTGTCTGGTTTCTTGTGAAACTGGATATTTTTGAATTGGCTCAGCCTAAACAACCCTTATCTGCCCTTATCACCTGCATACAACCAAACACAAAGAATCCTTCATAAGACAAGAGAGCTATGACAGGTATACTAGGAGGGGTGTGAATGGAACTTGTGTCCCTGTGTATGTTCACAGTTCAGATAAGCCCTGGAACCTGTCAGCAGGAAATCAGCTGTCAGTTTTTTGTGACAGGAATTGCCATAATCTTCGGGTCTATTGTGTGCTTTCTGGAAATGTGAAGAGAAATAATCAGACACCGGAAGACTTTTTTTTTCCCATAAGGCAACAATCAAGAAGCAATAACCCCCCCCTTTTTTTTTTTTTTTTTTCCCCTAATCCATTTTCATTTAAACTAAAAAAGAAAATGGCTAATTCCACGACTCTAATCCCATTATCATATACAAAACAATTCAATATACAGTACATTCATGTTTACTTACAATCCCCTTAACAGCAAATGACAATTTATTGTATGCTGACCAGATTTCAGAGAACTAAAATCGACTGTTAAAGACTTTTTGTGCATATTAAGAAGGCTATTTGTACTTGACTTTTTTTTCTTTGCAATTTCTTTTTGCACAATAGTGATCAGTTCATTACAATCCTACCTGACACTATATATACTTTATATAATATATATATAATCTCACAAAAGTGAGTGCACCCCTCACATTTTTTTTGTAGTCATTTTATTATATCTTTTCATGTGACAACACTGAAGAAATTACACTTTGCTATAATGTAAAGTAGCGAGTGTACAGCTTGTATAACAGCGTAAATTTGCTGTCCCCTCAAAATAACTCAACACACAGCTATTGTACATGAGTACTGCCAGCATTGCTGCAGAGGTTGAAGGGGTGGGGGGTCAGCCTGTCAGTGCTCAGACCATATGCCGCACACTGCATCAAATTGGTCTGCATGACTATCGTCCCAGAAGGAAGCCTCTTCTAAATATGATGCACGAGAAAGCCTGCAAACAGTTTGATGACAAGCAGACTAAGGACATGGATTACTCGAACCATGTCCTGTGGTCTAACCACTTCAGCCCCGCTCACTGTATATATACGTCATTTTTTTGAAGATGGATATCTCGGTAACGGCAGCAGCTGCTGCCACAACCGAGATATCCATCTTTTCAGTGAGCGATTCTGTACACGATAATGGTGGTCTCTGCGGCGGGTTCGCCGCGAGATCACCGTTATCGGCGGCGGGAGAGGTGCCACCCCCCCTCCCGCCGCTCTCCCGCACCCTCCGCCGCTTACCGGAGCCGTCGGTAGCGGCGGAGGCGATCGGGTCCTTTCCCTGCTGAGGTATGGAGACAAGTGAGGCCAAGATGGCGCCTACCCGTCTCCATACCATGTGACGGCCGGAGCGACGTCATTACGACGGCTCCGCCCACTCTCTTAAAGGCACAAATTTTTTTAGTGTCATTTTTTTAAACGACTTTTTTTTTTTTTTTTTTTTTTTGCATTTTAGTCTAAATATGAGATCTGAGGACTTTTTGACCCCAGATCTCATATTTAAGAGGACCTGTCATGCTTTTTTCTATTACAAGGGATGTTTACATTCCTTGTAATAGGAATAAAAGTGATCCAAATTTTTTTTTTTTTTAAAAACAGTGAAAAAATAAATAAAATAAAATAAATAATAAAAAAAAAAAAAATTTTTTAAAGCGCCCTGTCCCGACGAGCTCGCACGCAGAAGCGAACGCATACGTGAGTAGCGCCCGCATATGAAAACGGTGGTCAAACCACACATGTGAGGTATCGCCGCGACCGGTAGAGTGAGAGCAATAATTCTAGCCCTAGACCTCCTCTGTAACGCAAAACATGCAATCTGTAGAATTTTTTAAACGTCGCCTATGGAGATTTTTAAGGGTAAAAGTTTGACGCTATTCCACGAGCGGGCGCAATTTTGAAGCATGACATGTTGGGTATCAATTTACTTGGCGTAACATTATATTTCACAATATAAAAAAAAATTGGGCTAACTTTACTGTTGTCTTATTTTTTTTTTTCAAAAAAGTGCGCTTAGAAGACCGCTGCGCAAATACGGTGCAAAAAAAAGTATTGCAATGACCGCTATTGTATTCTCTAGGATGTTAGAAAAAAAACAATATATAATGTTTGGGGGTTCTAAGTAATTTTCTAGCAAAAAAAACTGTTTTAAACTTGTAAACACCTAAAATCCAAAACGAGGCTAGTCTTGAAGTGGCTAATGAGACCAAGATAAACTTACTTGGTTCAGATGGTGTCAAGCGTGTGTGGCAGCAACCAGGTGAGGAGTACAAAGACAAGTGTGTCTTGCCTACAGTCAAGCATGGTGGTGGGAGTGTCATGGTCTGGGGCTGCATGAGTGCTGCTGGCACTGGGGATCTACAGTTCATTGAGGGAACCATGAATGCCAACATGTACTGTGACATACTGAAGCAGAGCATGATCCCTTCACTTTGGAGACTGGGCCGCAGGGCAGTATTCCAACATAATGACCCCAAACACACCTCCAAGACGACCACAACCTTGCTAAAGAAGCTGAGGGTAAAGGTGATGGACTGGCCAAGCATGTCTACAGACCTAAACCTTATTGAGCATCTGTGGGGCATCCTTAAATGGAAGGTGGAGGAGCGCAAGGTCTCTAACATCCACCAGCTCTGTGATGTCGTTATGGAGGAGTGGAAGAGGACTCCAGTGGCAACCTGTGAAGCTTTGGTGAACTCCATGCCCAAGAGGGTTAAGGCAGTGCTGCAAAATAATTGGTGGCCACAAAAAATATTGACACTTTGGGACAATTTTGGACATTTTCACTAAGGGGTGTACTCACTTTTGTTGCCAGCAGTTAAGACCTTAATGGCTGTGTGAGTTATTTGAGGGGACAACAAATTTACACTGTTATACAAGCTGTACACTCACTACTTTAGGTTGTAGCAAAGTGTCATTTCTTCAATGTTGTCACATGAAAAGATATGAAAACATATTTACAAAAATGTGAGGGGTGTATTCACTTTTGTGGGATACTATATATATATATATATATATATATATATATATATATATATATATATATATATATATATATATATATATATATATATATATATATATATATATACATATATATATACATATATATATATAGTGCATTCACATCAGTCCCTGCCCTCAAGGAGCTTACATTCTAATGTCCCCAGCCCACATTCATACATATACTGTACATACTAGGACCAATTTAGACAGAGCCAATTAATCTACCAGCAAGTATTTGGAGTGTGGGAGGGAACTAGAATAACCAGAGGTAATCTGGAAACCACTGTAGCAGTCAGCACTACTACAGCGATAGCCGCCATCTTTTGTAAATATTTACAAAAATGTAAGGGGTGTACTCACTTTTGTGAGATACTGTATGTAAAGCGTTTCATAAATTGAGAGCGCTAAATAAATACCTGTATTAAATAAATAAATCCAGTGGCTCCTCAGATATAAGACATGCATGCTTACATGTACCTAGCTGGACCAATGCAATATAAATAATTCCTGGAGCTCTGCTTTAAAGCCAGACTACAGGCAAGCCGCTAAACACACAGTACTATCTTTGCATCTCTCTTCAGCCAATCTAGGGATTGTTTTTGCGCTTTTCTCTACTACAGTACAGCTTGATCAAGGACACTGATTGGGTAGTGAAGGAGAAGACTCGCACTGATAAAGTGACCAATAGTTTGATTGACAGCATTACAAATCAATAGAGCCTGATTGGCTTACATTGCTGACCCTCCCTTCCCTAGTATGTCAGAGTTACTGGGGACAACAAACTTTTCTGATGAATATAGTGCTGAATGATAGGCACCAAATCGTTCTTGATCTTGCCTACCTTGTGGGTGTGTATGCACAATTTCCCAAATGTCTTTTTGTGAAAGTCAGTATTTGCATAGCCTTGGAAATCTCACTACCTCTCCCCAAAATAACAGCCTTGGGTCCTTGGAAAGAATGCAGTTTGCAAAAAATGGAAGGCTGGGTTGTAAGGCTGCCCCTCGCTCTTTCTTCCCAAGCCTCACTATTAGCTTAGTAAGGCTTCTCACTGCGATAGGCCTATACTGAAATGTGGGTGGCATAGGCAGCTTTTCAACCCTTGGAATTTGGCTTGCTTTTTGAATACTGGGGTACTTTCTGGATTCAGGGAACCTGTGGGCACTGCAATTGAAAACAGACCTGAAGCATAGGCACCCATAGGTGATTACATTGTTTGGCCAAGAGTGGTTTAAAAGGATTTTACGTCTTCGGGCTTGGTTTGTTTTTTAATGACTTTATCATATGTACAGTATATATTAGCCATGTTCCTGGCCAATAGCTACTGATCAATAAATGTTCCCATTTTTGTAGGAATACAGCTAAGTAAAGATATTCAGCTGTATGAGAAGAAACTATTTAAATAAAATGTAGAGAGAATCCAATTTGTTTGCATCTACTGGCACTAGGAATATTTAATTGGGAAATACGGTATATGAGAAGAACAATGAATAATGTATTTGGATAAGTTTGGCCTGGAGAAAAATCCATGGCTGGAATATAACTTTGCTGTGGACGATGCATTAGTATTATGTATATGCTTTGGAATGATATCACCTGGATAGCCAACCAAAAATAGAAGTCCTAAGGACATGACCTTATAATTACAAAGACTGCTGGCTAAGAAAACGCATGAATTTTGGACAGTTCTGTTATTGCCTCCCCGGGACACTGTTCAGATTAAATATTACAGGGCCAATTTTTTTTAGCACTAATTGTTCTGCATATAGTATTTCAGCACTGAAATCATTGTCGTTGTTATATCATGGCATAAATGTGTTTTTGCAAATGCAGCTGATGCTCTTGCTGTATTGAAAATGGTCTAACTTAATTTTTCCCCATGAAAAGGCTTATGCCGCGTACACACGACCGGACTTTCCTGCAGAAAAGGTCAGACGGAATCATTCCGTCGAACATTCCGATCGTGTGTGACCTTCATCGGACTTTTTCTTCCTAAGATTCTTGTGAACCTAGAAATAGAACATGTTTCAAATCTTTCCAATGGACTCAATTCCTATCGGGAAAACCATTCGTCTGTATGCTATTCCGACGAACCAAAAACGACGCAAGGGCAGCTATTGGCTACTGGCTATTGAACTTCCTTTTTATAGTCCCGTCGTACGTCATCGCGTTCTAAACGATCAGACTTTGGTGTGATTGTGTGTAGGCAAGTCCGTTTCAGCAGAACTCTGTCGGAACGACCGTCAGTCTACTCTGATGGTAAGTCCAGTCGTGTGTACGCGGCATTAGAAACAGTTGGGAATATACTGTTTATGGTGTTGGCGTTACGGGGTGTTAAACCCAAAACCAAAAATATAATGGATTCCTTTTTACCATTCCTTAGATGTACTGGCTGCATTGGTTTTCTTTTTTCAGCAAGTACTGAAAATACCTGTTGATCTTGCTAGAAATTCAATGTCCATTTTAATTTTTTCTGTAAAGGTGAACTAACACTGTACACCGCTGTACCTATAACTGGATGCTGAGCTGTTAGTGCCCCGCAGGCAGTTCCAGGGGTCTGGGGATGTGAAATCTCCACTCTTCTCCCTCTTCTCTGTGTAGTGCTTCCGGGATGGGACCAATCAAAATCGCTCTCATCCTGGACATACAGAGGAGAGGTAGAAGAGTGGGGATTTCAAATTCCTAGACCAACTACAGGGCACAGCCATGGACTGGGGGGTGGGGAGGGTGTACAATGTTCATCTTTTAATTAATTATTTTTTTTGGAAAGGTGAACTAACACTTGAAAGCTGAAGTTTAGGTATGGCAGTTTTTACAGCTTGCACCATTGTAATGCCTTTGGTATTCACTGTAGTAGGCACCACTACAATAGCAATTGCTGTCAGCTTCTGGGTCCCATGCCTTGAACAAAAGGAGGTTTCACGCTTGGCATGGGTAACATTCAGAGAACACTTTGCTTTTTTTCAATAAGTACAAAGTGTTCCCTGATTAGACAAGGTACTGACATCAACGCCATGCCTATACACCTTGTCCAATCAGGGAACACTTTGCATTCATTGAGAATGCTAAATGTTCCTTGAATGGCGGCGCCCATGCTGAGTGGGCAAATTCCTTTATTCATAATGCTGCAAGGCAGCTGCTTGGCACAGGAGTCAGTCTAGTGGATATTACAGTAGTAGCAGTGCTTACAACAGTGATTTTCAACTTCCACTAGGATCCCGCAGGTATGGCGCATACAGTACATACATACATTGGTCCAAGCTATTTAACCATTTAAAAACTGCCATACCTACATTTCAGATTTAAAGAAAAACTCAAAGAATGTTATCTGTATTGTGTATACTACCACCACCAGTTTGCTGTGTATCGGAGATAAACAAAGGCAAACATGTTTGCAGTCCAGCCTGTGGGACCACCATGGTTGCCCCCATAGGATACAATGGAGTAAAAAGCGTAGACATGAATGGATAGGAAGTGTCATTTGGCAGGATTACCAGGTGAAAATTAAAGTGATATTAAAGTCGTTTTTATTATTTTAGCCCCGGAAGAATTTACCCCCTTCCTGACAGGGCCATTTTTTGTGATACGGCATTGCGTCACTTTAATAGGGCGTACGCACGGTCGGACTTTGTTCGGACATTCCGACAACAAAATCCTAGGATTTTTTCCGACGGATGTTGGCTCAAACTTGTTTTGTCTACACACGGTCGCAAAAGTTGTCGGAAAATCCGATCGTTCTAAACGCGGTGACGTAAAACACGTACGTCGGGACTATAAACGGGGCAGAGGCCAATAGCTTTCATCTCTTTATTTATTCTGAGCATGCGTGGCACTTTGTCCGTCGGATTTGTGTACACACGATCGGAATTTCTTAAAACGGATTTTGTTGTCGGAAAATTTTATCTCCTGCTGTCCAACTTTGTGTGTCGGAAAATCCGATGGAAAATGTCCGATGGAGCCCACACACGGTCGGAATTTCCAACAACACGCTCCGATCGGACATTTTCCATCAAAAAAAATCCGACCGTGTGTACGGGGCATAACAATTGCGCGGTCGTGTGACACTGTACCCAAACAAAATTAACATCCTTTTTTACCCCACAAAGAGAACTTTGTTTTGGTGGAATTTGATCACCTCTGCGATTTTTATTTTTTGTGCTATAAACAAAAAAAAGCGACAATTTAAAAAAAAAAATACTTTTTTTACTTTTTGCTATTATAAATATCCCCAAATTAAAAAAAA